>CM014272.1:39153657-39238838 GCA_004135705.1 Alloteropsis semialata | reverse complement strand
GGCGACTCAATTCACTCCTTTCAAACTGCTATATGGTGAAGAAACAGTATGTCCAGAGGAAATACTCCACAAAGGGCTTCGTACCCAGCAGGAACCTTTTAAAGATAGCGAAGCTATCGACAAAGACCTCATCAAAATCTAAAGGCTGCAAGCAGCTAAGAACATCTCCAAATATCAAGCCGAAACTAAAAAGTGGCGCGACAAAAAGGTAGTAAGGAAAGCCATCAAAATAGGCGACTGGGTACTGAGGAAAAACCCAAGCATGCCGTCAAGGAAGCTACAAAACAAGTGGAAGGCCCGTTCTTAGTTATCAAAAGCAACAGGCCCGGATCATTCCGCTTAGGCGATGAAGAAGGCAATGAGCTACCACATTCATGGAATGCGGATAGCTTGCGAAGGTATTATCTGTGAAAAGAATGTAAAAATTGGCTTCGTAATCTATAAACGAAGTCAATTAGTAGAGTAGATTTTTCTTTCAAAAAGCCCGTACTCTTTTCCTCACAGGGGAACCCTGACTAAGGGGTGAGGTTTTTAACGAGGCGGTGCTAAGTGTAACTCGTGCAAAATATATAAATGAGATATTCCCCATAAAAAACTGCATAGAAAGCGATTGGCTTTGATCAAATCGCTGGTATTCGATAACACAAACAAAACTAAATTGACCCCACCGAAAAGGTAAGGCCAATTTAGATCTAAAAACGCTTATTCCAAGGAGTAAAAGGGGCTTCGGCTCATAAAACTTTTCCTTTATATAAAAACACTTACTCCAAGGAGTAAAAGGGGCTTCAGATCATATAACTTTTCCTTTATATAAAAACGCTTGCTCCAAGGAGTAACAGGGGCTTCGGCTCATAAAACTTTTCCTTTATATAAAAACGCTTACTCTAAAGAGTAAAAGGGGCTTCGGCTCATTAAACTTTTCCTTTATTTAAAAAACGCTTACTCTAAGGAGTAAAAGGAGCTTCGGCTCTAAAAAGCATTTTGAATAAAAAGGCTTACTCTAAAGAGTAAAATAGGGCTTCTATTAGAACAACCACAAAACTAACTGCTAACTAAGCTAGTTGGAACTCAAAAGCAAACTCTTTCAAAGGAATACAACAATAGAGCACATCGAGTATCTCCCAATCATTACAGCAAAAGCAAAAGCTTCGTATCAGCCAAACATATGCATATGAACGAACAAAAACTCGCTTCGGGGGGAGGAGGCGTTTCTCTCAAAACGAAGGCAAATCGAGTTTACATCCATTCATACGCTCTCAATTAGAATACACACTTGTTCAAGCCAATTACAAAAAAAACTAGTTACAAAGATGATTAAAATATCTCAAAGACATAGCCATCGAATTGCTGGCCAAATCTCCTAAACTTAGGAGTATTAAAGACATAAGCAAACTCCTCAAGGCCATCGCTAAGGACCATTGGTTCAATTTTCACAGGAAGCAAAGGAACAACTTCGGCATTCCTACTCCTAGCAAGTTCGACGCGCTCTGAGCGCTGAGTAATGAACGAAGTAAAAAAATCAAAAACGTCAAATTCGCTATGACGATAGAACTCATGGCAGAACTCCCAAAAATCACCAAGGCACGAATTTGGATAACGCCATCGATATTCTTCCCATGCGAAGCCAGAAACGCAAAGGGGACCATCCCGCATGGCCAATGGAGCAAGTTCAAGAACATCTCCCTCGTCAGGGATCTGAATATATACAAATTTACAAAGTTTAAAACCTCTCAACAAAAGTCTCAATAGTCACTAGCTCTAACGAAGCTAAACCTTCGGATCAGCATCGGATGCTTCGGCTCCAGCTCCAGAGGTGGAAGCTCCAGCAGCAGCGGCAGCAGCATCGGCTTCAGCTTTTTGTTGCATCTCTATTGTGAACAACTCTTTAGCCTGAGACAAAATAAGCCATCAGAAGAAAATAATGGACAGTTTCATTGAAAAAATAAATAAGTACAGAAAAAAAACAAACAAAGCCAACATTGGCAAGGCGATCATGAGCTGTACGACGCGCGCATTCTCGACCAGTAGCAGACCAGAACTTCTTCAAGAATGCGGTCCGAGTTGCAATAACAGCTTCATTAAACAATTCCTTCTTATCTGGATTAAGTGCAGCAGGAAATTGATACTCCCTCCTCAAGAGATTCTTGTAATGAGAGCAGCCCTGGTCCGAAAGCATTTTGAAGGCATTGGTTATACAAGTGCGAGCAGCATAGTCTCCAACCTTGGACAGAACATCCGGAAGGAACTTGAACTCGTCGTCAAGCCAATCAAAAAGCTTCTCAAAGCTATACTCTTGGTTCGGAAAGGGAATGGGCTCTCCATCATACTGCTTGAGAGCCGCTTCGTACTCACGATACACCTTCGAACCACGACAATAGATTTCCTCTTCCATCTTTTCCTTTACAGAATGAAGCCTCTTAACAGTGGCCCTGAGCCTGTTAGCTTCGTCACTCAGAGAGTTCTTCATATCCACTGCAACAAGGAGATCTCTCTTATACTTTTTAGCATCAGCAGAGAACTTCTCCTTCGCGCCCTCCAAGCTCTTTATCTGATTCTTTAACTCATGGACTAAAGTGCCATCTTCAACCAGCTTGGTATGAAGCCCTTCAATAGTCTCGACATTACGAGTACGCTCAACTTCAAGAGCAGCCACTTTATCCTTAAGCGAAGAAATCTCCGTATGAGAATTTTCTTGTTGAATACGAAGCTGTTCTTTCTCAGCCTCAAGAGACTCTTTTAGCCTAGCAATATCAGCTTGCTCAGAGGCCCATTTTTCGCGCTCCTTCCACAAAACCTCCAATTCAGCTCTTTCGCCCTCAATATCATTGAGTCGAAGCGGAAGGCGCGCAAAGAGCTCTTGCATTGAAATCATAGACTGAAAACAAAGGAATCAAATCTGTAACGAAGCCAAAAATGAAAAATTAAAAATACAAGATCGAAGGTAATGACAATTACCTTCATGTTCCCAGTTATACATATCCCAGCAAGGGCATCCAGATCAAAAGTTTTTACTTGGTTTTCAAACTCTATAAAATGGAACAGTAAAGTCAACAACGAAGCCGAAAAGCAATCAGTTGAACAAAAAGCAAGAAGAAGCAAATATTACCATCAGGGGAAAACTCTGGCATATCGTTCATGGAACGAAGCCCATCTCGACGAAGGCGATCCAAAAAAGACCCAACATCAACATTAGCACTGCCTGAAACAGTTTACATGCAACCACTTAGCAAATTTTTGGTAAAAGCCGGATCAAGCAGAAGCATCACAAAGCCAAGAACAAGTATTACCTTCCGCGTTGACAGGCCTAGAATCAACATTAGCCCTGCTGGCAGAGAGTTCGGTCTCAACACCATGAACATGAACAGCAGGCGAGGCAATGGCTGTTTGCAAGACATCACCCGAACCCCCACCAGCACCGGCGACAGGATGCTCTACATCCTCGTGAACAGTCTCAAGAGGAGACTTAGCCGCCGCCTTCGCCAGAACATCAAGTGAAGAATGTAAAACCTGGCCAAATGAAACTTCAAGGTCTGCGGAAGCCAAATCCTTAGTCTTATCTTTCGCTAGAAGGTGGCTATAGCTGACATCATCCTCTTCGTCATCAACACAACTCGGGATACGAACTCGGAGGAAAGGACCAGTAGGCGGTTTGACTGTAGATAACAAATACAAGTTAGCAAAAAATAACCTAAAGAGACGAAAGACAACAAAAAGAACTAACTTGCCGAAGCCGCAGCAGGACCAGAGGAAGGCATAGCCAAAGTAATAGGAGCAGGAGCAGCATGGGGCACAGCAGGGGGTGCAGACGAAGCCACTGGCGGCGGTGGCGCACTTGAAATAGGCACAACAGGCAAAGCCTCGCTCAGCCGCTGTCGCTTCGAAGCCTCAAGGGCAGAGGTGGAAGCCCACTTCTTAGTCAGAACGGCCTTAGTACCACGAGACCTTGCTTGACCTCCTCGGCCAGAAGGGGCTGCTGCACTGCCACTGCCGGCTTCATCACCACCATCATCAGAACCCCCACCCGTGCCACGACCCCTCCTCCCGCGGCCACGAATCGGCTTCGGCAATGGCTGTACGCTGGGATGGTCGACAGCCGTGAGCTTTTTATCAGGTTTGGGAGGGGCAGCACGCTGAGGTAGCTGACCTTCATCTCCTCAAACACCCTGTTAAAACGGTGACCATCCAACAGGGCAATGCAACTATCATGCTCCTTCGACGTGTACTTTCCAAGAATAGTTTCAGCCATCAGCTCGATGGACTGAACATAGGCATAATCTGACATGTGTGGAGGCTTCTTGGCACCAAAATGAGGAAAACATACGTGCGGAAGCCCTCGGTACGGCTTCACTTGAACAACAAATGACTTCCAATCAGTTGAAAGAAAATTCACACCCATGGCAAGCCCTTCTTCAATAAGATCACGACTGGTTTGTAAAAAGCAGACTCGCAGCGGCTATAACCAGGCGCCTTCGAATCGAAGGGAGGACACGAAATAAATTACTTGGCATAACTTGGCCATGCAGGGGAAAGCTCACCTGCTTCGTGCCATCCTCCAAAGTCACTTCCAACGAAGGAACTTTCACATACAGCTAGTACTTACGCCAGTTCCGGTCCTAGGCGTTGCGCTGACTGAAGGTAAGTTCCACCTTCTCCAGATCGGTAAGACGGCAGCGGGCGCAGAAGCTAAAGCTGCCATAATCAGGCTCATACTCAAGATTATCAATCTTAACGGCCTTCATTTGATGATGGCCTTCAAAATAATGGATGAAACCATCCACATTAACATTGGAGCTGTTAGTCTTTACCGCCCAGAAGAACCAAAGCAGATGTGTGATACCATTGCGAGTAAGATGATAAAGTTGAAGACCGAACCTTCCAAGCATCTCTGCAATGATATTGTGAATGGGCATCCGAAGCCCAGCAGTGAAAAAATCCCTAAAAACAACTGCCTCATCCGGCCGAGGAGCAGGAGTGGCTTCATCGCCAGGGGCTCGCCCATGACCAGCAGGAAAGTATCCTTTATCTTCATAGACTTTAACCAAGCTCGGTGTTGTTGACGGTCCTTAAGTACTACTTTTGACCGTCAATCCTTATAGAAATACATACAAGAATACATTCACCATAGCTTTAGGGCTTATATCTAATCAATTCCACAAGTTTTGGTGAACATATGAGTGCAGGGATTAAATGCCAAAAGAGGAGGACATTTGGGCTCAGGGCAAGATCGCCCGATCCCCTTAGGTCGGCCGACCGAGGCCCGAGCCCAATGGAGCCCATCTTTGACCCAATGACAGAAGCACACTCAGGAATAATCAGAGACGTTGAGATCAAGTCGGTGGAAGGAAAGAGATGGGATTGAGCCACGTGGCAAGCACATGGATCCATGGGCCCACATCCCTAACTTAACATACACAACTGCGCGAGTACCCACCGGGAACCGACCATGGGGCTGGCAAAGTGGGGCCGAGGGGCTACAACCCTGGGTCGGCTGACTTGGCTAGGTCGGCCGACCTGGCCGCGCGTCCAAACCGCCACCGCCTTGACCCACAACTGTCAACCGCCTCCAGGAAGTCATCCATGCCGTGCATCACCAAGGTCGGTGAATCCCACGGTCCGCCGACCCCCTAGGTCGGCCAACCTGGGCCCACCTCCTTACCGGCCGCCGTTCGACGCACCGCCTCTACTCTGCCTCTCCAAGCTATAAATAGAGGGACTCGGGGCAGGGCTCATCATCATCGAGCTGGAGTAATAAGTCAAGACGAAGCCCTCCTCAAATGAGAGTAGAAATAGGGAGAGAGTGAGGGAGAGCTTGGAGGAGTCCCGGCGTGTCGGCGACCCTCCACTTGTACCTCGGCGAATGCGAGCTCCTTAGTAAGTATCCGGGATATTCAGCTTAGTATTTAAGTCTGAGTTATAGAAAGCTGAGTTCTGGGTTCATTGTTTTATAAGTATCTTAATCTTTGGCCAAGGTTAGGATAGCTGATATTATCTTAAGCGTGGTGCTTAGGAATGTATCTACCCTAGTTTGCCTCGTAGCCCCACGGATTAGAAGAGGTAGGCGGTAGGTGGTGACAGCCCTGTCCGTCCTTTGTAATCCTCCACGTTCGGGTACGGCGTAGAGCTGTTGGCCGGCAATTTCCTAGAGGCCTAGGATACCCCAGTGCCCAAAGCAAGCATAGGAGAACTCCCTTCGCTATATTCCTAGCTTAGTGCTAAGTTATCCTCTCTACCCAGCCTTAATATAAACTCGATCGATCCGGTCAACTTTAGTGATTAGATAGTGCCCTCTCGTTCCCAGTGGATTCGATACCCTGAATACTTCCGGGTGAAAGCTACAACGGTATCCGTGCGCTTGCGGATTTATCTGTGACCGTAAGAAATACCAACAGTTGTCACAAAAGACTTCCCAAAGATCAGCAAGGTCTGACACATCGGCTTCGACGTCCTCAAGAGCCTCGTCTGCAACGGACTCGGCATCGTCATTATCTTCTCCATCTCCAGAGTCCTCGCCTTCCTCAAAGACGGCCTTGCTTCTCGGATCGACATTCATAACATCAGATCCTTGCTCAAGCTCTTGGGCAAAGGCAACAGCTTCATCATCTGTCATGACAACAGGACTATGACTACCTTCCTCGTCAGAATCAGATCCCCGATCAACCGAGCGGTCTGCTTCGTGCGAGCCACTACAAAGGCAAAAACAACGATAAGTAAATGAAGCAAATAAGAAAAATTAAATACCAAACGAAGTAGATATATAGAAAGCTAAAAAGTTAACTTACTTGTGACCGAAATGGAAGAAAAGCTGAAGAGCTAAAACTTGCGAAGCAGGCAAAAACCGTCAGCAGCAAGCTATCGCGAAAAGCCTGAAAACGAAGCAAGCAAAGTCACCCTCCCCTTCGGTCCTATTTATAGGGGGGTGAAAAAATATGACCGTTAACCGTCGCGGTAAACGAGCCACTGCAGAAATTCAAACTCGACGAAAGCAAATAAAATCAACGGTAAAAAGTATGACCGTTACTTGCCTCGAAAACTGAACCACCTCTTCAAGTCCAAAAAGAACGAACCCAATTTCTAAAACAGCAATAAGGGCAATCGAAGCAAAAGCAAAGAATCAAAACAAACTACCTATTCGGGCTTTTCTCCAACGAGAGGAGGCGTTTCTCTGGCAGGTAGGCAATCCAAGTTTCGTGGAACTCGGCCTGTTGAAGAAAGCCCTCGTCCGCGAGGGGCTACTGTGGGGGATTGGCCTACCAAGAAACACCTTCCAATAGATTTTGAGCAGCATGTCAGGTACATTGCCTTTGTCCAATGAAAGGGCAGATCATTTTGGCTTCGTCTTGGCACATGCCGCTGGATTGGCTTCGTTCTGAGAATGGGTGAAACACCAGAACACGGCCATAGAATGGCTTCAAAAGCTGTTTTGATGAAACAAAGGTAGCGTTAAGTGCTAAATGAGATAAGCAGAGCTTTGGCTTGCTTCGTTTGTGATTATAGTGCAGATTCGATGATGGGCTAATGGCTTCGGGAGCTGGTGGAGGATCGTCGTCGCTGTTGTTGGACCGAAGCAAGTTGCAAAGGTGGCTGCGCCCTCCTACACGCCGACGAAACCAAGGTGGACCAAGTCCAAGCCAAGTCAAACATGGTGTAACCAGTCTACGCATTCACATTGATGATTGTGAATGTACAATTATATCCCTGGAACATCTAAATTGTATAGTCTAGAGAATGATGCTTGGTTTTCAGGGGCATATGAGGAATGTAAAAGTGCCCTTTGGCCTCCCTATAAAAGGAGACCCTTGGCCAACGTGTAAAGGGCTGATTTTGGAGAATACTGTTGATAAGTAATATATTGTTACTTGCCTCAATTTCTCTGTCTTAGCTATTGTTTGGGCTTATTAACTTCGGCACTAACCCAACAGCGGGGAAGGCGATTGAATCGTCTGTCGAAGTCGTGGAGCTGACCTCCGTGCCTGGGGGAGTGCCGCCCCAGGAACCTGCTTGGGGTCAATCCTCCATGACCGAGGGGAAGCTTCAATACATGGTTCGGCGAGATGTACTGGGGCCCAAAGAGAAACTGCTGTGGTGGCCTCCTGGGGACGACGCGCGGCCATGGGAACGCTCGGAAACGGAGACGGTGGTCTTCGCGTCCTTCTTCGAGCGGGGATTTCCATTGCTGACGGGAGATTTCTTCCAGGGTCTGCTGCATTACTATGGTATTGAGCTAACCCATCTGAATCCCACCTTGATTCTTTCAATCTTGGCCTTCATTCATCTCTGTGAGGCCTTTCTGGGGATTCCGCCGCACTTCAATTTGTGGCGGTGGTTGTACCGCATGAAGGTAATCGGGGAGGATGCCGGTAAAGGCCCGGCCTGGATCACCGGTGGAGCAGGATTTTCTTTGAGGCCGGGAATGTCCAAGAGGTGCTTCGTATTGGACATGAATGACTCCAACAAGGGATGGCGATCAGATTGGTTTTATGTTGCAAAGAATCCCCCAGCCCTGCCGACTCGGACTGGCTACCGCCAAAGAAAATCACGGACTGGGAGTCGCTTCCTGAGGGCAAGGATCTGCAGGAAGTTGAGGAGCTATTGCAGTTGATAGCCGAGACGAAAGAGAGGAAATTGACTACAGCAGCCATCATGATTTCCTTCGTCCGACGCCTGAGCAGCCTATCAAAGACCGGGTTCAACCTGGATATGAATTCTCGGGCGCCAAGGATCCGACTCAAGAACAAGTCTGGTCTGTGTCAGTCCCCGAGACCAAGGAGAGGGTCTCGAGCTTTATGCAAGGGGAAATCTACAACCAGGGTACACCTGTGCCCTTCTCACTGCATAACCCGCCACCGCCGGTAAGTGTCTGATTCCCGTATGACTTTTGTAGCTTGATGCCGGATATGTAGCTTTGCGTATGCAAGCCTGAGTTGCCGTGTTGGTTGTCCTGCAAGAACGTGCGGTAAAGTATTTTTGTCCAGCTCCGTTGCCCGAGGGTAGTGTTCGGCTGGAGAAGCTTATGACGGTGGAGGAGGCATCCCGGATGCCTCGAGTGGTAGATGAGGAGCTGGCCGAATGGGAAGCTGGCGACTTGATTTCGGCTCCCCTGGAGGAGTTGGATGATGATCGGGTGACCCTGGCGGATGTTATTGGTGCGGGGAAGCCAAGGCGCACAACTGTGCGCAAGGTAACGATGTCGAGGTCGACGAGGGCGACCGGTGGAGGCTCATCGCCAAGGCAGCTGCCCAAGCTGGGGCATGCTGTGTGGGCCGAGTCCAAGGCGACGAGGAAGAGGAGGCTAATATCCTCGGTGAGTGAAGCCGAGGAGGAAGCCGATGGGTCCCCCTCGAGCCTGGACTTGGGGGAGTTGCCCCGGACTGATGCTGGTGGTCAGGGGACCATTTACGTGCAGCTACCGGAACAATCAGATTCAATTCTGGCACCCAGCTCGACGCAGCCGATGCTTCTGAAAAGGGTCAAATTCAAGCGCCCTCGGAAGAGCGGGTAAGCTGCTTGATATGCCTTGACCGTATCCTTGGTTGTCATGTTTAGACTGTGTCTGCTTTGATTATAGGCTCAGGAGTCATGGAGGCAGGGCTGGCCTGGTGCCAGTCCTGGGATTAAGGACAAGGAGACGTTGGTTCAGCCGCCTATCACGACCACGGGGCTTGGGATTGGCGTCGAAAAAGCCCTGCCAGAGCAGAGGCCATGTAGCTCCATGGCCGAGGACTAGGCGTGGCCACCGAGTCCACTGCAGATCTCTGTGGAGACCAGTCCCCCGGCCGCCGAGAAGCAGGTGGGGCTGCCCGCGGCTGGTGGTGCAGACGGGGATCCGGGCCAGGTGACCGGTGTGGAAGATCCGACCGGTGGCCCTCCTCCGCTTGATGATGATGATGATCACCTACTCGGGGAGCAGCTGAGCGCCGGGACTGGCACTGTCGTGGCACCCAAGGTCAAAGCCGTTGTGACCGGGCTCAGATCCGAGCCAAGCGCGTCAGTGCTAACTCCTGAGCGTGCTCTGGAGCTTGTCATCGCCGACCACGAGAGCGAGCTTCGGAAGCTACAGAACGTGGCTGGCGTGCTGGATCGCGTTGTCAAGGTGTGGCGCCTCGGACTTCATGAGTGTTGTTGTTCTTGCAGTGGCTAACCGCTTTGTGTCATTGACCAGGGTTTCACGGCTCGGTCTGTGAAAGACCTTCTCTTCAAGCAGCGGGCCCTCGAGGACCGCCGGACCTTGGCCAAGATCCGGGAGGAGCGAGTCCAGGAGGCCAATGATGCCAAGGAATACCAGATGAAGAGGGACCGGGAGATGGCCGACATCGTCAAGCTCAACAAGGAGCTGATGAATGATATGAAAATCCTGTCGGAGGGTAGGTCCTTGCGATGCACCTGGTCGGTTCCCAAACCGAGTATTTGTGCTGATGATGATTCCTTGCAGATGCGGAGAAGAAGGAGAAGGTTCTTCAAGGGAAGGTGGATAAGCTGGCTGGGGCCAAGCGGAAGCTCGAGGAGGAGGTCGGCGCCCTGAAGGAAGCCAACAAGTGCCTCAAGGCCGAGTCCGAGCGCTTGGCGGAGGTCAACTAGCATCTGAAGTACGAGCATTACTAGATCATGCATGGTGAGTGTATCTTTTTGAGGCGGATGTCGCTCTTGTTGGCCTGTGTATTTAGAGGCTTCTGTTGCAGGCATTCAGGCCGAGCTACTGGAGCTGTGGCAGGCAGCCGAGTTTAACGCCAACTCACTGGTCCCTGCCGAGTTGGGCCCGACGACCTTGACATTGGTGCAGCGGCTCCGAGCCGGCCCCACCCGCGCGGCGCAATTGGTGCAAGAGACCACAGTCTGCTGCGGCAGTCGGATCTTGGCGTTGATCCAAGCGCACTTCCCGTCTCTCGTCCTTGCTCCTATTCGCGACGGCTTGCCTGATGGACTGACCGACGACCACTTTGACAACCTGGTCGATGAGTGTACACCCCTGGCAGAGGCAGTAGGAAAGGAATACATAGATCAGAATTCAATCTATTGGAGCATTGTGCGTAGTGGTTAACGAAATGAAATGTGGACCCTTTTCCCTACCGACTAAGGCTTTGCGTCGCCCGATCGGCCTCTGCTTTGTGCCGTTTAAGCAACCACTGCTCACGGAGAGGACGGCTTACCAGTCAGCGATGCTTAGCTGGAAGGCTTACTCGCTGGTAGCACGCGGGTTGAGCGCGGAGCTTAGGGTTTAACGGTTGGGGACTCGGACCGTCTGGGTTAGCTCGGCTGTCGCCAGGGGGAACATGGGGTCGGGCAAGGACTTCGGAAGTCAGAGTCAGCGGGGACTCTCCCTGTGATCGTGATAGATTTGTTTGGGTTGGACACAGTCCTCGAGCACCAGCTTGGATGTCAGTTAAAAAGTTAATGGCGGGCCTTATGACCTGGAGTCATTGGCGAGGAAAAAGACACTTTTATTATTAATATCAGAGGGAGAATACATAGCTTTGAGGACATCTAGGGGTAGAACTTTGTGAGGTGCTGTATGTTCTACACGTTCAGGATTGTGTCACCGTTGGCTCGCTGGAGGCGGTAGGTTCCTGGTGAGACGACTTCCTTGATGATGAAGGGCCCTTCCCAGGGGGCCAAGAACTTGTGTTGATCTTTGGAGGACATGACTCTGCGCAGGGCCAGGTCGCCAACGTTGAGGGATCTTTGTCAGACATTTTTGTCGTGGTACCTTCGAACTTGCTGCTCATGTCGGGCATGTTGGATCAAGGCGGCGAGTCGGTTCTCTTCTACGCTGTCGATGTCAAACTGCCGACTTGTTTCTGCTTCTCCTTCCTCACAGTGCTGGATGCGTGGGGCACCATAAGCGAGGTCGGCTGATAAGACGGCTTCGGAGCCGTATACCAGTAAGAACGGGGTGTAGCCTGTAGCTCGGCTCTTCTGTGTCCGTAGGCCCCGTATAATGTGAGGCACTTCTTTAGCCCACCAGCCTGCGTGCTTATTTAGGCCGTCATACATGGCCTTCTTAAGCGAGTCCTAGACCATGCTGTTGGCGCTCTCGACTTGGCCGTTGCACCTGGGATGCACCGAGGAAGAGTAGTAAATGTTGATGCAGTTGTCCTGGCAGAAGTCCCAGAACTCATATCCTGTAAACTCGGATCCGAGGTCGGTGATGATGCGGTTGGGGATGCCGAATCGATGGGTCAGTTCCTCGATGAATTTGGCTGCTGTGACAGACTTGGTGTCGGCCACAACCTTGTACTCGATACATTTGGTGAACTTGTCGACTTCCACCAAGAGGTGCTTGAATCCGCCGGGGGCAGTTTTGAACGGCCCGACGTTGTCGAGCCCCCATATCGCGAATGGCCAAGACAGGGGAATCATTCTGAGCGCTTGAGCTGGCAGGTGCTTTTACTTCTGGAAAAATTGGCAGCCGGTGCAGTGGGGCACCAAATCTTTTGCATCGGACAAGGCCGTTGGCCAGTAGAACCCCACTCTGTAAGCCTTGCCGACTAGGCTCCTAGCGGCTGTGTGGTTGCTACATGTGCCCGAGTGAATTTCCTGCAGGAGCCTGATGCCTTCTTCGCGGAGGACACACTTCATGAGTATAACTGTGGATGCGGCCTTCCTGTACAAGGTGTCGCCAATGATGACATAGTTTGTCGAGCGCTGAGTCAGCTTTTCAATTTCTTCCTTTGTACCCGGTGACCAGCTCTCCGTGAGAAAAGCGATGAAGTGGGCGCACCAGTCTGCTTCCACCAGGAGGACTTCGTTGGTCAACGGGTCACTTGGGAGTGGCTCCGGATCAGGTATAGGGCTGCCATCTTCAAGCATCTTGATGGACGGGATGCGCAGGTCTTGGACGAAAACGCCGACTGACACCTGGGCTCTGGTGGACCCTAGCTTGGACAGGACGTCGGTGGCGACGTTGTCCTCTCGTAGGACGTGGTGGAGTTCGAGCCCATAGAAGTGGACTTCAAGATTGCGGACCTCCGCACAGTATGCGCTCATGGTTTCTTTTGTTGTGTCCCAATTTTTGTTGACCTGTTCGACGACCAGCATGGAGTCACCATAGGACATCAGTCACTTGATGCCGAGTGACACCGCGATCCGGAGACCATGGATAAGGGCTTCGTACCCGGCCCCATTGTTGGTGGCCTGGTAGTGTATCTGGAGAATGTATTTTAGCTGTTGCCCCTCCACGGAGATGAACAGCACTCCTGCACCGGCTCCTTCAAGGTTGAGGGCGCCGTCAAAGTACATCTTCCAATGTTCTGGGCACTCTGCTGGGGTCGGCGCCTGTATCTCTGTCCACTCGGCCATAAAGTCGGTTAGTATCTGGGATTTGATAGCCTCCCGTGGCTCATAGTTTATGGTGTGTTATCCGAGTTCGATGGACCACTTTACTATTCATCCGTTGGCGTCTCGGTTGTGCAGGATGGCTCCGAGTGGGAAATTCGAGATGACCCGGATGACGTGGGCCTAGAAGTAGTGGTGTAGCTTCCTGGCCGTGATCAGGAGCGCATAGAGTAGCTTCTGGGGGTGAGGGTATCGGACCTTGGAGTCGCCGAGTACCTCGCTGACAAAATATACAGGGTGCTAGACCTTGTATGGGTGGCCTTCTTCTGGTCGCTCGACGACTAGGGCCGTGCTGACCACATGAGTGGTGGCCGAGATGTAGAGTAGTAACTCCTCTCTAGGGGTCGGGCCCGTAAGTACCGGGGGGTTGACTAGGAGCTCCTTGAGGTTAGCCAGGTCCTTACTAGCCTCAGGGGTCCATTCAAACTTGTCCGCCTTTTTGAGGATTTTGAAGAACGGGAGTCCCTTTTCGCCAAGCTTGCTGATGAATTGACTCAGGGCAACCATCATTCCAGTGAGCTCCATGATGTCTTTTTCGCACATGGGTTCCTCGAGGTTGCGTATGTCGTCCAGCTTGACTGGGTTTGCCTCAGTGCCGCGTTGGCTGACCAGGAAGCCCAGGAGCATTCCTGATGGTACACCGAACACACATTTTGTCGGATTGAGTATCCATCTGAAGCGATTGTTGGGGGATTGGCCTGTCAAAGAAACACCTTCACCTGTTACTTTGCTTTTGAGCTCCAGGCATTTGCCTTTGCCACAACTAATTGAAAGGCCATTGCCTTCGCTAGGCTATTAAACACCGAGAGGCGATCCGCTGCTCTCGATGCTAAAGGTCGCCTGAAATGGATGCGAAGGCGTTATGAGGTGACCTGTTGCCTTTGCTCTCCTGGTCCATTTTGTGCAAGTGCAAAGGCAATTCCCAGATATTACCTGTATATACGCGGTTCATCTTGTTATACAGGCTCAAGACAGGCTCGGGTGATGGCGCAGCGGTCTTCTCCTCTCCGAGCATGAGAAGGCGTTGCGCGACCGAAGGTGTTCCGGGTGGAGAAGGCGATAAAGGTCATTGGAGGCACGATGAAGGCAGCGTGGACCAGGTCCAAACCGAGTCAAAGATGGAGTTGCTGGTCTACACATTCACATTGAGGCGTGCGAATGTACTCTCATGCCCTTGGAAAGCTTAGGTTGTTTAGTCTAGAGGATGATGCTTGATTTCCATGGGTATAAGGGGAATGTAAAAGTGCCTCTTGACCTCCCTATAAAAGGGGACCTCCCATCAACGTGTAAAGGGCTGATTCTCGAGAACACTGTTGATAAGTAATTTACTGTTGCTTGTCTCTGTTCTCTATCTTGGTTATTGTTTGGGCTCATTAGCTTTGGCACTAACCCAACAATTGGTGCGCACCGTCTGTGCTATGCACGAAGGAAACCCACGAACACCACTATGCCACCAAGAAGAGTAGTAACAAGACCACCCACCAACACCACCGAAGACACACCCTCAACCGGCGAAGCCGATGCCCAAGTCATAATTCCACCAAGCACCTTACCACCCATAACCGAAGCCATCACTGACGAAATGGAAGTCGATGAAGATGCTCTCACCACCGAAGAAAAGCTACGCAGGGTGGAGGAAAGGCTCTGCCTTCGCCGTCTGGAGCAGCAGAGAGAGCTCAAAGCTGCCCAGCTTGAGCTACAACAGCAAATGCAAGAGGAGGAAGAAGAGCAACAACACTAGCTGCTGCAGGTCAGGAAGCAGTTGGAAGAGCTGAGACAAGCGAAGCAAAGAAGATTGAACTCCACAAATCCCAGAGCTGCGAAGCTCCGAAAAGAACTCGAGAGAGCCAAGAAACAAGTTGCTGATCTCCAAGCAGAACTCAATGATCCAATTGCCTTCGCCAGTGCTGGAACAAATCGCATTTCCACATCCGAAACCGGATTCCAAGTGTTGCACACTCGTCCCATTGATCACACTTGCCCTCTCTCAGAAAGTCTGCAATTGGCAAAGATGGCCGCCTTCGTACAAGCCCATCTCTCTACCAAGATACAATGGCCTCACTGACTCCAAGCAATTTCTCATGAGCTATGAGCCTACAATAGCTTCGGCAGGGGGAGATGATGTACTGTTGGCAAAGTCTTTCATCATCGTTTGCGATGGCACTGCAATGAACTGGTACACCAAGCTTCCAGGGTTATCTATCAGCAGCTGATATGACTTGAAAAGAGAGCTAATCAAGAATTTCAGCATTATGGGAGATCAAGCACTCTCATATGCGTAGCTAACTCTACACCAACAGCCGAAGGAATCTTTGGAAGATTATTTTCGCAGGTTTGTGGGACTGCGATCTCAGGCTCCTCATATTCCTGATGAAGCCGCCAAATTTGCACCTACACAGGGGCTTCGCCCTGGTCCATTCACGCAGCACATTGCAAGGGAAACACTACCAACCCTTGGAGGTTTGTATGAGGAGTTCAAAAAATACTATCGATCCGACAATGACAACCGAATGCGAATTGCCAGAGAAGCAGTCATGAAAAGCCAGTATGATTCCCAAAACAAGCATCACCACTACAACCAAAACCATTACCAAAACTACCCATCCCAAACAATCATGAGCGTGGAGAGTCCGCCTTCGTTCCAAGGGAACAAATCCTCTCACCCAGAAAGCCAATTCCAGAACTAGAGAAATGAGCCTACCCAAAGAGGTGGAAGAACCGGTAGAGGCCGAGGAAGAGGAAGGGGTCCGCCTTTGGGACCAGAGCTGTTTTGCCAATATCATGGCAAAAATCACACCCATGGCATAGAGCAGTGCCGAGACATCAAGAAAACCATCGACAAGATAAAGGCAGAAAAAATCCAAGCTAGCCAAACGAAGCCACCTTCGGCTTCGCACCCCAATACCCAAACCACACAAATCCAAACTCAAACCCAAGCTATCCAGCCATATTGCCCAGTCTATCCCTCACTAAACTCAAACTTTATACATCCCACAACTGCGATGGTGACCCAATTCTCGCCTTCACCACAAGCATTCCAACACTACTACCCACAAATATTGTACCCACACTTATATCCCCAAAACACCCAGCCTATCCCAAACAAAGATATCAAAGTGGAGGAACTGATAGAACCCGCTAGGGTTTGTTCCCGACCTTCGATGAGAGTTGGGGGTGGATTCGACGTTGGCTGTCCGACTACAACACCAACCGGGGCTGCGCCTTAGCAACATGTACACCGTTTCCGTTTGAGGTACTCTTGCCGTGCCAAGAACACCAAAGCTCCTGCTAGAAATCGAGAACACGCAAGAACAAGATGACAAGCAAATAACTCACGGATTGGAAATAATATGAATCTGGAACACAAGTTGGGGTCTTGAATCAAGCAAATCGGGTGGTCAGATTGACACACGCGTTCACTAGGAAGTAGCAGTAGCTAACTTGCATCTAAACAAAACCCAAGTTCTCAATGGTGGCTGCTACTTCTATTTATAGGACGGCTGCTACCAGGAGGTCCTGGAGAAGCTCTTCTAACCCTAGGACGCCCTCTTTATGGGCCAGACTGAATACAAGGCCCAAATACCAAAAGGTGAGGTTGTGTGCAGCCTGGAGGTCGAAACGTTGCCTGGTCGATTTCTCCCTGCTCCGACCGAATCTGGGCATGAGGTTAGATTCATTTGAAAGAAGACTTCAAGAGCTTTCCAACAAGTACTCATACGCCTCTAACAACATCTGGAGCTAAGAGTTATGGGCGAAACAATCTTGTGCTGTTCGGCTGCCCACTCGACTCAAAATGGGAGGAATCACTCCGTTTGCGTGGGAGCGCCCCTCATCTCCAAACGTGGAGCTTGCTGACGTTCTGGGTTGTTGTGGCTGCTTCTCCCCTCTTCTTTATGTCCCATGTTCCTAAGAATAAGACATTCATCACCATAGTTTAGTAGCATCCAATTCTGAGATGGATTTGTATGAACAGCGAGGAACGACTTTACCTGATAGTTGAGTTGTCGTGCACGGGCTCGAGTCATTGGTCGTTGCTGAACATTAGGCATGGTTGTATCAATGGAATGGATGTCCTCGTCATCCTCCCCTTCTTGCATTTGAGTCGTCCTCGACTCAAGCTCATCCTCCTCTCCCAAATAAGGCTTTAAATCTGCAATGTTAAATGTGGGACTAACCCCAAAGTCTGTAGGCAATTCGAGTTTGTATGCATTATCATTAACCCTTTCTAACACCTTAAAAGGACCATCAGCTCTAGGCAGCAATTTTGACTTTCTTAAATCAGGAAACCTATCCTTTCTCAAGTGTAGCCAAACTAGATCACCGGGTTCAAAGGTGACATGTTTCCTTCTTTTGTCAGCAGCAAGTTTATACTTGGCATTCATGCATTCTATGTTTTCTTTAGTAGTTTCATGCAGCTTTAGGATCAGTTCTGCACGTTGTGTAGCATCAAGGTTTGCTCGTTCTGAAGTTGGAAGTGGCAGCAAATCAATAGGAGCATGTGGCACAAAACCATAAACAATTTCAAAAGGGCACTTCTTAGTGGTAGAGTGTTGTGAACGATTATAAGCGAATTCAATATGAGGTAAACAGTCTTCCCACATTTTGATGTTCTGTTTCAAAACAGCCCTAAGCATAGTTGACAAGGTTCTATTCACAACTTCCATTTGCCCATCAGTTTGGGGATGACAAGTAGTGGAAAACAAAAGCTTAGTCCCCAGCTTCGCCCACAATGTTCTCCAAAAATGACTAAGAAATTTTGCATCACGATCAGAAACTATGGTATTTGGGACACCATGCAAACGAACAATCTCACGAAAGAACAAATCAGCAACATGTGTAGCATCATCACTCTTGTGGCAGGGTATGAAATGAGCCATTTTAGAGAATCTATCCACAACAACAAACACACTATCCCTCCCCTTCTTTGTTCTAGGCAGTCCTAAAACAAAGTCCATTGAAATATCTTCCCAAGGTGCATTTGGGACAGGAAGAGGCATGTATAAACCGTGAGGGTTTAGGCGTGACTTAGCTTTTTGGCATGTTGTGCAGCGAGCAATGAACCTCTCCACATCTCTTCTCATCTTGGGCCAAAAGAAATGTCCAGCAAGGATATCCTCCGTCTTCTTTACTCCGAAATGTCCCATCAGCCCACCTCCATGCGCTTCCTGCAATAATAACAAACGCACGGAGCTAGCTGGAATGCATAGCTTATTAGCTCTAAAAATAAACCCATCAGCCATGACAAATTTGTTCCATGTTTTTCTCTCCTTGCAATTCAGCAACACATCTTTGAAATCATCATCATGGGCATATTGCGCTTTAATTGTTTCCAAACCAAAGATTTTAAAATCAAGTTGTGACAGCATGGTATAACGCCTAGATAATGCATCAGCAATGACATTCTCTTTACCCTTCTTGTGTTTGATGACATAAGGAAAAGACTCAATGAATTCAACCCATCTAGCATGCCTACGATTCAGTTTTGCTTGACTTCGAATGTGTTTCAAAGACTCATGATCAGAATGAATTACAAACTCTTTTGGCCATAAATAATGCTGCCAAGTTTCTAGAGTCCGAACTAAAGCAAGTAATTCCTTATCATAGGTTGAATAATTCAGACTAGGTCCACTTAGTTTCTCACTGAAATAGGCTACAGGTTTGCCATCTTGTAGCAGCACACCTCCCAAACCAATCCCACTAGCATCATATTCAAGTTCAAAGGTTTTGCTGAAATCTGAAAGTTGTAGCAAAGGTGCATGAGTGAGCTTATCTTTGAGAGTGGCGAAAGCTTCCTGTTGAGCTGCAGCCCAAGTAAAGGTCACACCCTTCTTAGTGAGTTCATGCAATGGGGCTGCAATGGTGCTAAAGTCTTTCACAAATCGTCGGTAGAAACCAGCAAGTCCTAGAAAGCTTCGCACTTGTGTGACAGTGGAGGGGATAGGCCAGCTGTGTATGGCCTCCACCTTGGCTTGATCAACTTCAATTCCCTGCGGTGTCACAACATATCCAAGAAAAGAAACGCGATCTGTGCAAAAGGTGCACTTCTCAACTTCGGTGTCAGCACCATAATCAGCTTCTGAATTTTCTGCGCTGTCCTCATCTCCTTGGTGACGATCTTTATGCTTATCGTTCGTCTTCGCGTGGAGGTCATCAAAGCGCTTCAGAAGAGCAGTGAGGCTCTTGTCCACACGACCAACCGTTGCCTCCAACCCTGCAAGCTTGGTGTTGTTGGTGGTCTGCGCGGTCTCCATTTGCCCAATCCTCTCATTTATCACCTGCAAATCATTATCAATCCCTTCGGTGTACTCTCTCACTTGCTTCTGCAAATGCTGCATGATGCCCTTGGTACGAGGTGTAAGCGGTCCTACATCATCCTCATCCCCATCCCCTGTTCCTGCCATGGTAAAGATACAAGAGCAAACAGGAAACAAGTGAAGTAGAAAAGTCCCTACAACTACTAGATGTAAATGTTGTGTGGTGTTCTCTAACTCTCAACCTGTTATACAAGCTCTTACATGTTCTCACCACACAAAGCACTTGGTGTTGGCAGCAGCAAGATCAACACAAACAGTGGTACAATCATAGCCCTGTGGAGTAGTAGATGATTTGTGGAGCTATAGGTGGCTGCAACTAAAATCAAGGAATAGCTAGAACCACATTAGCCAAATCAAGTTGAATAAATGTTCACAATGGTACCGTGCTGGTCCTAGGCTAAACCTTGTTAGAGACGTGAGCCTAGACACAAACGTAGTCACCAAACAGCGGCAAACAAGGCATACAAACAGGGTACTGCAGCAACAAGAACTCTTTTTTCTTCTTCCTTTCTTATTTTTCAGGGCCTAAAACTTTTGTTGGTACTATGACAACCAACACAAAAAGTATTGCACACAGCCCCTTTGGATTCAGTTCAACATCTCTTTTTAACACAGCAGATTCGCAAATCTCCAAGACGATTCTGGAGCGCTCCGAAGGAATTTGGGAGTAAGGTCAGATCCCTTAGAAAGGGGACAAGTTCAGCTTTCCAGATTGTATCTAAACACTTAAATCGGAGATTGGATGCAAGAATTAGAGCAGATTTCTTCCAGTGCAGATCTGGGAGTGAGGATGGCAAAAAATAGTGGGTGAATGCAGCGGCGTGAAACAGAAAAAAGTGGTGGCGAATCTAATGGTGACAAAAACGTGACAAGAACTCAAAACTCTAATGGATTAGATCCTAAGAACCAGCACATGACACCATGATGCAACCACAAACTCAACAAGCCAAGAACTAGGTAGAACAGCAAAGGCTCAAACTTGTTGTTGGGATTTCAGATCTAACCTATTTTTTTGGGGGATTTTTTTGGACTGTAGGTAAAGTATGGATAGAAACTCTCACCGAAAACCTTGCTCTGATTACCACATGATAGAACCCGCTAGGGTTTGTTCCCGACCTTCGATGAGAGTTGGGGGTAATCTCGATTTGGGGGTGGATTCGACGTTGGCTGTCCGACTACAACACCAACCGGGGCTGCGCCTTAGCAACAGGTACACCGTTTCCGTTTGAGGTACTCTTGCCGTGCCAAGAACACCAAAGCTCCTGCTAGAAATCGAGAACACGCAAGAACAAGATGACAAGCAAATAACTCACGGATTGGAAATAATATGAATCTGGAACACAAGTTGGGGTCTTGAATCAAGCAAATCGGGTGGTCAGATTGACACACGCGTTCACTAGGAAGTAGCAGTAGCTAACTTGCATCTAAACAAAACCCAAGTTCTCAATGGTGGCTGCTACTTCTATTTATAGGACGGCTGCTACCAGGAGGTCCTGGAGAAGCTCTTCTAACCCTAGGACGCCCTCTTTATGGGCCAGACTGAATACAAGGCCCAAATACCAAAAGGTGAGGTTGTGTGCAGCCTGGAGGTCGAAACGTTGCCTGGTCGATTTCTCCCTGCTCCGACCGAATCTGGGCATGAGGTTAGATTCATTTGAAAGAAGACTTCAAGAGCTTTCCAACAAGTACTCATACGCCTCTAACAACATCTGGAGCTAAGAGTTATGGGCGAAACAATCTTGTGCTGTTCGGCTGCCCACTCGACTTAAAACGGGAGGAATCACTCCGTTTGCGTGGGAGCGCCCCTCATCTCCAAACGTGGAGCTTGCTGATGTTCTGGGTTGTTGTGGCTGCTTCTCCCCTCTTCTTTATGTCCCATGTTCCTAAGAATAAGACATTCATCACCATAGTTTAGTAGCATCCAATTCTGAGATGGATTTGTATGAACAGCGAGGAACGACTTTACCTGATAGTTGAGTTGTCGTGCACGGTCTCGAGTCATTGGTCGTTGCTGAACATTAGGCATGGTTGTATCAATGGAATGGATGTCCTCATCAGGAATTACCTCCACCACCACCACAAAAGCCAAAAGATTTATGGCCTCATCATGCCAATAACTTGAGGATCTTCACTCGCCTTCGAGACAAAGAAGCAGAGAAAGAGCTACTTTCGCCAAGTCAACAACATCTCAGTTGACGGTCCTTACAAGAAATGGGAATGGTCTCACATGCCAATCACTTTCACCGAAGAAGATATCAAGCTCCATAATTTTCCACACAGTCGATCGAGGCTAACATTGCTGGCTAGACAATTGGTAAAGTCCTAGTGGACACAGGCCGCTCTGCAGATATTATCCTGGCAAAGACTCTCAGATCAATGACTAACATCAACCCAGATAACCTAGAGCCATCAGATACACCATTAGTTGGCTTTGGGGGAAAGCGCACTGCAACATTGGGGAAAATCACATTGCCAGTATCCTTTGGCGACACATCAAATGCAAGAACTGAGTTCATCACCTTCGATGTCGTTGACATTTTCTTCGACTACAATGTTATCTTCGGCAGAGGAGTCATAAATACCTTCGACATCATCATAAGGCAAGCTTTCTTATGCATGAAAGTGCCAGCTCTCAAAGGGTTCATCACCATCTACGGTGATCAAACAGAGGCAAGAAGAATCAAATATGCCAACACACCAGGCCAGCGAAAGGTGCATGTCCTCGAAGAAAGAGAACCTATCTACCCAGAGGAGAAGCCAGCTGCTGAGAAAGACAGCAAGAGCATGCAAGGTGCAACAGAAACAAGGCAAGTGCAGTTGCAGCCTGATGTCTTCGACAAGAAAGTCATCATCGGTTCAGATCTTGAACCANGCATTATGGGAGATTAAGCACTCTCATATGCGTAGCTAACTCTACACCAACAGCCGAAGGAATCTTTGGAAGATTATTTTCGCAGGTTTGTGGGACTGCGATCTCAGGCTCCTCATATTCCTGATGAAGCCGCCAAATTTGCACCTACACAGGGGCTTCGCCCTGGTCCATTCACGCAGCACATTGCAAGGGAAACACTACCAACCCTTGGAGGTTTGTATGAGGAGTTCAAAAAATACTATCGATCCGACAATGACAACCGAATGCGAATTGCCAGAGAAGCAGTCATGAAAAGCCAGTATGATTCCCAAAACAAGCATCACCACTACAACCAAAACCATTACCAAAACTACCCATCCCAAACAATCATGAGCGTGGAGAGTCCGCCTTCGTTCCAAGGGAACAAATCCTCTCACCCAGAAAGCCAATTCCAGAACTAGAGAAATGAGCCTACCCAAAGAGGTGGAAGAACCGGTAGAGGCCGAGGAAGAGGAAGGGGTCCGCCTTTGGGACCAGAGCTGTTTTGCCAATATCATGGCAAAAATCACACCCATGGCACAGAGCAGTGCCGAGACATCAAAAAAACCATCGACAAGATAAAGGCAGAAAAAATCCAAGCTAGCCAAACGAAGCCACCTTCGGCTTCGCACCCCAATACCCAAACCACACAAATCCAAACTCAAACCCAAGCTATCCAGCCATATTGCCCAGTCTATCCCTCACTAAACTCAAACTTTATACATCCCACAACTGCGATGGTGACCCAATTCTCGCCTTCACCACAAGCATTCCAACACTACTACCCACAAATATTGTACCCACACTTATATCCCCAAAACACCCAGCCTATCCCAAACAAAGATATCAAAGTGGAGGAATTGATAGAACCCGCTAGGGTTTGTTCCCGACCTTCGATGAGAGTTGGGGGTGGATTCGACGTTGGCTGTCCGACTACAACACCAACCGGGGCTGCGCCTTAGCAACATGTACACCGTTTCCGTTTGAGGTACTCTTGCCGTGCCAAGAACACCAAAACTCCTGCTAGAAATCGAGAACACGCAAGAACAAGATGACAAGCAAATAACTCACGTATTGGAAATAATATAAATCTGGAACACAAGTTGGGGTCTTGAATCAAGCAAATCGGGTGGTCAGATTGACACACGCGTTCACTAGGAAGTAGCAGTAGCTAACTTGCATCTAAACAAAACCCAAGTTCTCAATGGTGGCTGCTACTTCTATTTATAGGACGGCTGCTACCAGGAGGTCCTGAAGAAGCTCTTCTAACCCTAGGACGCCCTCTTTATGGGCCAGACTGAATACAAGGCCCAAATACCAAAAGGTGAGGTTGTGTGCAGCCTGGAGGTCGAAACGTTGCCTGGTCGATTTCTCCCTGCTCCGACCGAATCTGGGCATGAGGTTAGATTCATTTGAAAGAAGACTTCAAGAGCTTTCCAACAAGTACTCATACGCCTCTAACAACATCTGGAGCTAAGAGTTATGGGCGAAACAATCTTGTGCTGTTCGGCTGCCCACTCGACTCAAAACGGGAGGAATCACTCCGTTTGCGTGGGAGCGCCCCTCATCTCCAAACGTGGAGCTTGCTGACGTTCTGGGTTGTTGTGGCTGCTTCTCCCCTCTTCTTTATGTCCCATGTTCCTAAGAATAAGACATTCATCACCATAGTTTAGTAGCATCCAATTCTGAGATGGATTTGTATGAACAGCGAGGAACGACTTTACCTGATAGTTGAGTTGTCGTGCACGGGCTCGAGTCATTGGTCGTTGCTGAACACTAGGCATGGTTGTATCAATGGAATGGATGTCCTCATCAGGAATTACCTCCACCACCACCACAAAAGCCAAAAGATTTATGGCCTCATCATGCCAATAACTTGAGGATCTTCACTCGCCTTCGAGACAAAGAAGCAGAGAAAGAGCTACTTTCGCCAAGTCAACAACATCTCAGTTGACGGTCCTTACAAGAAATGGGAATGGTCTCACATGCCAATCACTTTCACCGAAGAAGATATCAAGCTCCATAATTTTCCACACAGTCGATCGAGTCTAACATTGCTGGCTAGACAATTGGTAAAGTCCTAGTGGACACAGGCCGCTCTGCAGATATTATCCTGGCAAAGACTCTCAGATCAATGACTAACATCAACCCAGATAACCTAGAGCCATCAGATACACCATTAGTTGGCTTTGGGGGAAAGCGCACTGCAACATTGGGGAAAATCACATTGCCAGTATCCTTTGGCGACACATCAAATGCAAGAACTGAGTTCATCACCTTCGATGTCGTTGACATTTTCTTCGACTACAATGTTATCTTCGGCAGAGGAGTCATAAATACCTTCGACATCATCATAAGGCAAGCTTTCTTATGCATGAAAATGCCAGCTCTCAAAGGGTTCATCACCATCTACGGTGATCAAACAGAGGCAAGAAGAATCAAATATGCCAACACACTAGGCCAGCGAAAGGTGCATGTCCTTGAAGAAAGAGAACCTATCTACCCAGAGGAGAAGCCAGCTGCTGAGAAAGACAGCAAGAGCATGCAAGGTGCAACAGAAACAAGGCAAGTGCAGTTGCAGCCTGATGTCTTCGACAAGAAAGTCATCATCGGTTCAGATCTTGAACCAGACGAAGAAGAAAGACTCATTGAATTCTTGCGAAACAACAAAGATGTCTACGCTTGGTCAACAAAGATTTGCCAGGCGTCGACAGGAGCATAGTTGAGCACAAACTTGCAATCAGCCATGAGATAAGGCCGAAGAAGCAGAAATTGAGGAAAATGTGCGAAGAAAAAGTGAGTGCAGTCAAAGCCGAGGTGTAGAGGTTGCTAGATGCAAATGTTATACGTGAAGTAAAATACCCGCAGTGGTTAGCAAATACTGTGCCAGTGAAAAAGAAAAATGGCAAGTGGAGAATGTGCATTGACTTCACCGATCTCAATAAGGCATGTCCAAAAAATGACTTCCCACTTCCAACAATTGACAAAATCATCGATCAAGCTGCTGCAAGTGAGATGATGTCCCTTCTAGATTGCTTCTCTGGTTATCATCAGATCTGGATGAAGAAACAAGATGAAGAAAAAACCAGCTTCATCACTCCTGTTGGCACATTTTGTTTCATCAGAATGCCCGAGGGGCTTTGCAACGCCGGTACTACTTTATGTTGCATGTCAAGCATGGTGTTCAAAGAAGAGCTCTTCAAAACTATACTTGCATATGTTGATCACATCTTGGTCAAGAGCGTCAAAAGATAAGATTATATCTCAGATTTAGCAGTTACCTTCGCAAGGATGAGAGAAGCTGGCCTAAAGCTCAACCCTGAGAAATGTGTCTTCGGGGTAACAAAGGGAAAAATACTTGGCTGCCTTGTATCAGCAAATGAGATCGAAGCCAATCCAGATAAGATTAATGCAATCCTCAACATGGAAGAGCCAAAATGTATAAGAGACATGCAGAAACTCTCTGGCAGAATCGCGGCACTTAACAGGTTTATTGCAAAGGCAGCTGAACGCAGTTTACCATTCTTCGCAACTCTCAGAAATGCATCAAAATTTGAATGGGGAGAAGAGCAGTCAAAGGCATTTCAAGAGCTAAGGCAATATCTGATGCAACTCATGAAGCTAACAGTACCTAATCTGAAGGCACCCTTACTGTTGTACATCGCAGCTTCGCAATCAGCCGTCAGTGCTGCGCTTATTGTGGAGAAACTGATAGAGGGCAGAAGCATACAACAGCCAGTATATTATGTCTCCGAGGCACTTGCCGGATCGAAGTTATTCTACACTAAGATCGAGAAAGTGATCTACGCCGTGGTGATGGCATCCAGAAAGCTAAGGCATTATTTCATGGGGTACAACATCAAAGTGCTCACAGATCAACCACTCAAAGAGTTACTGAGTAACAAAGAAGCTTCGGTAAGAATACGCAAATGGGCTGCAGAGCGGTCAGAATATGTAGTCGATTTCAAGCAAAGAACAGCAATCAAATCACAAGTCTTAGCTGATTTCATAGTAGAGTGGACATCGCCTTTGGCAGAAAATCTAACTAGAGAAGAAAGCTGGCTAATACATTGTGATGGCGCTTGGGGGGACAAAGGAGCTGGCATCGCAGCCATAGTACAATCGCCTTCAGGCGTCAAAATGAGATATGCAGCGAACCTAGAGTTCTACGGAAACAGCGACAGAAGCACAAACAATGTTGCTGAATACGAAGCTGTGCTATTGGGGCTCAGGAAAGCGAAGGCACTGGGTGCTCAGCGCTTTATTGTGAAAACTGACTCAAAGGTGGTAGCAGATCATATTGAAAAAGAAAGTGTTGCAAAGCAGCCTGAGCTGATCAAATATCTGAGTACAGTCAGAGCAATGGAGAAAAAATTCAAGGGTTTCACAGTCGAATATATCCCGAGGGCAAAAAATGAAGAAGCTGATGCACTGGCCAAGGCAGCAGCAAAGGGGGACAAGTTGCCACCCGATATCTTCTTCCAAACACTGACAGTGCCTTCGATCAAAGAGCTTGATGAGCAGCCGCACTTGATTAATGCAATAAACTCAGAAGATTGGCGGTCATCCATAATGGCGTATCTCAGGGGATATTATGAACCAATCGACAAAGACGACCTCAAAACTATGCAGCAGAGAGCAAGATCATATCAAATCATCGACAACATCCTATACAAGAAAGGAGTGGTGGCACCTTGGCTTCGCTGCGTGTCAATAGGCAAAGGCAAAGAAATAATAGATGAGATACACAGTGGCCTATGCGGAGCTCACTTTGGAGCGAGGGCAATTGTGGGGAAGGCAATGAGACAAGGGTTTTATTGGCCTTCAATCATCAATGATGCAACAAACACTGTCAAGACTTGTGACGAATGTCAAAAATGTGCAGCAACCAGAAAATCACCTTCGGAGCTATCACAGCTGATAACTCCAACCTGGCCACTGCAGAGATGGGGCCTAGATCTGGTGGGTCCTCTTCCCACAGCTCAAGGAAATCTGAAATATGCAATAGTTGTAGTGGAGTATTTCACCAAGTGGATTGAGGCAAGGCCATTGGCAAACATCACAGCGAAGACAGTTATTAAATTCTTCTGGTAACAAATTGTATGCAGATTTGGAGTCCCAAGGGAAGTCACAGTAGATAATGGCAAGCAATTTGATTGCGATGAATTCAGGCAGTACTGCATGTCCATCGGGACGAAGGCAAGATTCACATTAGTGTACCACCCGTAGTCCAATGGTGCAGTTGAAAGAGCAAATGGCATCATATTCACCGCCATTAGAAAATGCCTCGCAAATCGTAAGAAAAAAGGCAAATGGGTGGAGGAAATGTTGAAGGTAATCTGGGCTCACAACACATCCACTTCAAGAGCAACTCAGTTCACACCCTTCAATATATGGCGAAGAAGCAGTGTGTCCCGAGGAAATTCTTCACAAAGGGCTTCGCACTCAGCAAGAAGCGCCCAAAGACAGCGAAGCTATAGACAAAGATCTCACAGAAATTTACAGGCTGCAAGCAGCCAAAAACATCTTCAAGTACCAGGAAGAAACAAGAAAATGGCGTGACAAGAAAGTGGTAAGGAAAGACATAAAGATAGGCGACTGGGTACTAAGGAATAACCCAAGTATGCCTTCAGGGAAATTGCAAAACAAATGGGAAGACCCATTCCTAGTCATCAAGAGCAACAGACTAGGATCATTTCACCTGGGAGACGGCGAAGGCAATGAGCTGCCGCATTTATGGAATGCGGACAGCTTGCGAAGGTACTACCTGTGAACACCATGTAACAATTGGCTTCGTAATCTATAAACGAAGTCAATTGATAGAGTAGATTTTCATTTTTCCTTCAAAAAGGCCCATACTCTTTTCCTCACAGGGGAACCCTTACCAAGGGGTGAGGTTTTTAATGAGGCGGTGCTAATTGTAACTCATGTGGAATATATGAACGAGCTATTCCCCAAAAAAGTTGCATCGAAAGTGATTGGCTTCGACCAAATCGCTGGTATTCGATAAACCAAATAGAACTAAATTGACCCTACCAAAGGTAAGGCCAATTCAGATCTACAAACGCTTACTCTAAGGAGTAAAAGGGGCTTCGGCTCAGATGGCTTATTATATAAAATGCTTACTCTGAGGAGTAAAAGGGGCTTTGGCTCAATTTGTTTTTTATATATCCAAAATGCTTACTCTAAAAGGGTAAATGGGGCTTTGGCTCAAATTATTTGTCAAAAACTAAACCATGAACTCCAAAGAGTAAGTGCGAAGAAAATTCCTCATAAGTGCGAAGAAAATTCCTCATCAAACTCATCGTCAAAATGCTCGGCAGCTGAGTTTGAACGAAAAGCATAAACTCGCTTTGGGGGGAGGAGGCGTTTCTCTCAAAAGCGAAGGCAAATCAAGCTTATCCTTTTTCGTTCAAACAGAAAAAACATATATACACAAATGGCTTTGCACAAGTCATGAAGATATTCGTCTTCGCATGAATAAACACAAAATCGCTTTGGGGGGAGGAGGCGTTTCTCTCAAAAGCAAAGGCAAAACGAGTTCATATTCATTCATCCAAAGTCGTAATTACATCACATATTACAGACACATCAAGCATTCTTAGAACATTTCAAACACATAACCATAAAACTGCTCGCCAGACCTCCTAAAGCTAGGAGCATTGTAAACGCATGCAAAGTCCTTGTCATCAGGACTAATTTTCAACAGCTCCATCTTTGGAATGCCCAGGGAAATAGCTTCGGCATTCCTCTTCGCAGTGAGCTCAACTCGATCTGATCCGTGAGCAATAAACGCAGTGAAAAAATCAAAAACACCGAACTCGGTGCGACGATAAAACTCGTGACAATACTCCAAAAAGTCACCGTGACTAGAGTTCGGATAAAGTCGTCGAAACTCCTTCCAAGTGAAGCTAGAAATACAAAGTGGCCCATCACGCATGGCCAGTGGAGTAAGTTCAATCATCTCATCACCCTGAATATACACAAATGTACAATTTCAAAAGGACTGCCCACTCAATAAGTCCTAAATCTAATTACAATCTAAAAGATCCTTAGACCTGAGGATCGATTCTGGAGGCCCCTTGGTCACTATGTCCATGCGAAGAGGAAGAAGCACCCGCTCCGGAGGCAGCAGCACCAGTTGCAGTAGCACTCGCTTCGGCAGCTTCCTTCGCAGCAGCCTCTCTCGCGGCGGCTTCGGCATCAGCTTTTAGCTTTTCCTTTAGCTCCTTCGACTGAGAATACATAAGCTATCAAACAAAACAATATAAAATTAAGAACAAAATGAATAAAGCATGACCACAACCCTAACCAACAAAGTACCTTAGCCAGTCGATCACGGATTATGTTTTGAGCCGCCTGGCGTCCACTGGCAACCCAAAAATGTTTCAAGAAAAGTGCCTTCGCAATCAACAAGTCTCTCAAAAAAGCACTTTCATCGGTAGGATCCTTCGGCTTAGGATAAGGATAACCCTTTCGAACCAAAGCCTTATAATGCTCACAGCCATGGCTATCAAGAATCTTCAATAGATTGCACGAGCAGAGGTTGACAGCGAAGTCACTAACAAATTGAATGATATTTGGAAGCGAAGCAAACTCATTATCGATCCAACTGAATAATTTGTCTAAGCTGTACTCCTTGTTGGGGAAGGCAGCGGGCTCCGCTCCAAACTGTCGCAAGGCATCCTTGTACAAGCGATAAAGTTTCAAGCCACGCTCCCAGGCAACATTGATTACATCTTCATTCTCCTTGCGAAGGGTGATGGCAGAAGAGCACAGCGACTCGACCTCACGCTCCAAGTTCTCGCTGCGAGACCGATATGACTCGGCATCGCGAGACAGCTTCTCCTTAACACCCGTGAGAGTGTCAACCTCGCCTTTCAAGACAGAAATCAAGTCAGCATCTTCAACAATTTTCTTGCGAAGATTTTCAAGGACATCATCCTTGTCCACAATCTGAGCTTCCAGAGCAACAACTTTATTTTTAAGTGCATCGGCTTCGCCAGCTTGAACCTCAAGAGCAGCAACTTTATCTTTCAAAGATTGGTTTTCCCTCGCAATGGACTCACGGTCTTGACAAAGAAGAGCTTTCTCATTCTCAAGATCCTGCCTGACTCTGTCAATATTCCTCTAGATCTGGAGAAGCTCAGCCTTTTCCCTTCGCAACCTCACCAACTCCTCACGCTCAGCAGCAATCGAGTTGAGGTTGGGGACGTGAGCATGCAGCTCATTGATAGCAACAACAACCTGAAAGAAATCACTCTCCTAGTTTAGTTTCACGAAATTGGCAACACGAAGCCAAGGTCAACATAAAATCAGGAGGCGAAGGCGTGAAACTCATACCTTCATTCTCGAAGCCAAAATGTTAGAACTGATACTGTCAGGATCCAAATTTTGCACGAGTTGCCGATATGCTATTAGTACAAAAACAAAGTTAATAGCATTACCTTCGCAAAAAAAAAAAATCAAAAACCAAAAATGATCTATAACCCTGAACAAACAAAACACCTTCCCAAACAAAGTCTTCGAGAGGCCCACCTTCACGCACTTGTTCCGTCGTGTATTCGCCACCTAATCAAGAAACACCCTTAGCATTAGCTATAAATAGCACAATAACATTTGTCGCTAATAACACAAGGAAAAACAATAGTACAACTACCTTCGCAAGTGGGGGGACATCGGTCCTTTCATCAACTTCCATATCAGCTCGAGAAGCAGTAGCCTTCTCAGCGGCTTCGGAAGTCTCGGCTTCGGCAATCTGCTTCCCTTTAGCCTGAGCGTCCATATCAACAGTCCCGGCAACATGGGCCAAAACTTCCAATGAATCTGTGGCTCGGGGAGGAGAAGCCAAAGTCGACGAAAGAACGTCAACTGGCGCAGAATCCACAGGGGCTTCGACAACAGGCTCCTCAACATTATCTTCACAATGAACCTCCTCAAAAACAGACTCAGTCATAGGAGCATCCCGAATGGTGGTGTCCTCAAATTGGCTAATGTCAATGCCATCGCTAAAAGGATCCAGAACACGGATATCTCCAGGTGTTTCAAGGACAACTTCTCAAGCAATATTGATATCAACAACTAGATTCTACGCTAAGTACCTTCCTAGCAAAGGAAGACTGGTGCCCTGAAAGTAATTCCCAAAGAAAGCAAGCTCACCTAAGAAAATATCGTCCCCACTCCGAGGAGCCGAGCTCATAAAACTAGTGACGGGCGAAGCCGTCAACTGCGCTGAAGCCGGAGCTGCTAGCGGCGCCCGAGGAGGGAGAGGCGGACGACCACCACGCGCTCGAAGAAACAGCTCCAGCTGGCGGACGACCCCCGCGCGAAGCCGAAGAAGCGGCCCTAGCAGCTGGATCCGCAACTGACAATGGAACAGCAGCAATCTGTGGCTCTTGGCGGCATTTCTTCTCTGTAGTTTCATAAGAACTGCTGCTGCTCCGCTTCGCCGGGGTAGAGGAAGAGGTTGCCTTCGCAACAGTTTTCTTACCTCGACCTTGGCTACGGCCTTCACCTCTTCCAGTTCGACCACCCCCGCGAGGAGCGCGCGAAGATGTGGCAGAGACATCATCATCTTGCTCCTTCGCCTTTGCCTTCCCTCTATTGCCCCTTCTCTTCTTCTCAGTAGGGACGGGAACATCACGAGCACCATAGGGAATCTTCAATTCCTCAAAAACCCTATTCAGTCTGACAGCAACATAGTTGTCTTCGCTATTGCGATGCTCTTTTGAGGTGTAAGGACCAAGAATATCAATGGCCCGCTGCTCTACTAAAGCAACAAATTCTGTTGCGGACATGCCTTCGGGGATCTTCGCCCCAAACTGAGGGAAAGCAACACTGGTATGATCACCAAGAGGTTTCCACTCAACCTTAAAAGGCTCCTAGTCAGTAGATAAAAAATAAATTCCAGCAGCGAGATCAGCAGCGATACCTTCCTCAATAAGATCACGGCTGCAGATCGTTCGCGAAGCCATTCGAAAGGCCTTCCAGCACTCAGTGAATCCAGCACTTTCTGCGTCAAACACCGGACAAGAAACAAACTTAAGCCAATCAATCTGGCTGTGCAGAGGGAAAAACACAGATTTAGTCCCATTTGCCAAAATAATTTCTTCTGAAGGTACCCTCACATAAAACCAGTACTTTTGCCAATCCTTGGTCCATTTATTTCTCTGAGCGAAGGAAGTTTCCACCTTCGCAAAATTGGAACCACGGCGGCGCCCAGTGAAGGTCACACAACCAAAATCAGGAGTAAATAGCTCACCTTCAACTTCAAATGACTTGCTCTGATTGTGACCCTCATACAATCGAAGGAACCCATCAACTGTAAGCTGTGCCTCATGCGTCTTTACAGCCCAGAAAAACCGAAGGAGATGGCTGATGGCATTCGGCGTCAGATGATGCAGCTGTAAGCCGTAGGGTGCAATCATCTTCGCGATGATGTTGTCAATGGGCATTTTTAGGCCCACAATGAAAAAAACTGTGAAGACCACAGCTTCGTCTTCGCGAGGGTTAGGGGTAGTATCGACACCAGGAGCACGGCCCCAACCCTCAGGAAAATATCCCTTCTTTTCATAGAACTTGATGTCGTTCTCGCCAACTTTAGATTTGCCAAATATAAGTGTCTTCGGCCTCTTAGTGGGATCCACTAGATCCTCTACATTGGCTTCCACGTCGTCCAAGTTCTCCTCTTCACTCGCCTTTTCTTCTTCGACACGGTCATCGCTAGAAACATCTTCAGCGGCTGCAGTTTCTGTCGGGGATAGAATCCCCAGTATCTGCAAGGAAGGCAGAATCCTATTAGAATTCCACTGTAATCCTACTAGGACTCATACTCTGTAATTCTACTAGGACTCCTATCTTGTAGCCGACTAGGAACCCGCCCCCTGGACTATATAAAGGAGGGCTGCGGTACCTAGATAGGCAGATCGAAATACACCAGCGCAGGGCGCAATACTATACACCCCATACAGGACGTAGGGTCCGCTGCCTTGGCAGCCCGAACCTGCCTAAATCGTGTCTTGTGTCCCGCGTTTACCTTCATGCTTCAGGTCTGGCGATCCCCCACTGCACAAACCTCTACCTTGGGGACCCCCATAGTAAGCAAATCAGCATAAAAAACCGACAGCTGGCGCGCCAGAAAGGGGCGATCGTCGAGATCATCTGGCGAGCTTGAAGGACCTCATCATCAACTTTGATCTAGCCAGCGTGAGACGGCTGCATGTTGTCTCGGCGGGCGTTGGTCACCAATCCGTGGTGGATTCCTATTCGACGACTCGCGTGTGGATTTTCCTAGTCGAGTTCGAGGCGCAGATTGGATCGTTGCCAAGTCCAGAGCGGAATCGAATCAAAGAGAAGATCGGGGATTCAACATGAAGCAACATCTTCAACTACTCGGATCCGATGACAAACTACTCGGTTCAGCTCAGAACAACTCAGCTACGACGACCAACTACTCGGCCGACTACTTCGACTACTCGGCCGACCACTTCGACTACTCATCTCGACTAAGCAACTAGTCAAGATCAGACACTACTCCGCCAACAACTAGTCGGAATCGACTCCGACTAGTCGGCTTCATCAACAATTGCGCTCTGATTCTCCTTCTTGGACATGAATCAAGCTAAGTCACTTATTTCTTTTGATATTATTTTTCTAACATGTTTTCTACATGTTTGGCCATGCGCCGACTTCTTCGGATATGCTCTTCGACGGGAATTACCCTTGGGGGCCACTCCGTGATCGACTACTCCTGGGGTCTGCTAAACGGACAGCCCACGAGCTTGATACATCGAGTACGAGTACGTAGGGCATCGCCACATGCTTGGTACACCAAATCAGGAGGCTTTGGCCACGAAGTTTTGTGTACTGAGTATTGGAGGCAATTTGCCCACGCACTTGGTACATCGAGTTCTTAGGGCGTCGCCACATGCTTGGTACACCGAATTAGGAGGCTTTTGCCATGAAGTGTTGTACCAGAAGGCCATAGTTACGGAAAACGGGTTATGGAAAATACGCTTAGGGTTACCACTTCAATCCCCGTATTCTCCTCCCCGCCGCCGTCGCTTTCACAATTGAAATCCTCAAATCCTTTTCGCCTCCGCGCGCAATCCCCAATCCACTCGAGCCCCGTCCAAGAGTCAATCCAAAATCTTGGATGATTCTGGGAAAAGTGTATCATGACGCACCTACCTGGCGCATCAGCTGTCGGTTTTTTATACCGGCTAGCCTACTGCTGAGTAAAGTGCTCAGCCTCAGTATCACTCATCTCCCCCCGACGAGGAGACCGACTTGCCCTCTGTGCCTCGGGGCTACCTTCGCCAGCCATGCCAGTTAGCAAAGCAGACTGTCTGGTGCGTGCCGCTGCAAAAATGACAACAATTGTCATTACATCAGCGAAGGAAATCAGACAAAACGAGGCACAAAGCAAAGACAAAATTTGAATAAAAAACAACTTTCATGCGAAGGTAAGAAATACCTCAAAGCTTGATAGATGAAGGGTGCAAACCAAATGCCTCACAACACGAAGGAGCTTTCGCAAACAGAAAGCGATTGACAGCGAAAGCAAGAAAAGGTAAAAAGGGGGGACCCCTTTGGTCCTATTTATAGGGCAGTAAAAAATCCAACCATTACCGTGTCTCGAAAAACGAAACGGCCAGTGATTCAAAAAATATTACAAATAAAAATAAAAATAAAATACAAAATGAGAACAAAGTTACAAAATGCGAAGCCAAACTCAGAACGAAATCAACGACTCGGGTTTTACTCCAATGGGAGGAGGCGTTTCTCTGGAACAGGCGAAGGCAATCCTAAATTTTCGAGGACATCGGCTTGTCGAAGAAAGCCCTCGTCCACGAGGTGCTACTGTTGGGGGATTGGCCTGTCAAAGAAACACCTTCACCCGTTACTTTGCTTTTGAGATCCAGGCATTTGCCTTCACCACAACTAATTGAAAGGCCATTGCCTTCGCTAGGCTATTAAACACCAAGAGGCGATCCGCTGCTCCCGATGCTAAAGGTCGCCTGAGATGGATGCGAAGGCGTTATGAGGTGACCTGTTGCCTTCGCTCTCCTGGTCCATTTTGTGCAGGTGCGAAGGCGATTCCCAGATATTACCTGTATATACGCGGTTCATCTTGTTATACAGGCTCAAGACAGGCTCGAGTGACGGCGCAGCGGTCTTCTCCTCTCCGAGCCTGAGAAGGCGTTGCGTGACCGAAGGTGTTCCGGGTGGAGAAGGCGATAAAGGTCATGGAGGCACGATGAAGGCAGTGTGGACTAGGTCCAAACCGAGTCAAAGACGGAGTTGCTGGTCTATGCATTCACATTGAGGCGTGGGAATGTACTCTTATGCCCTTGGAAAGCCTAGGTTGTTTAGTCTAGAGGATAATGCTTGATTTCTAGGGGTATAAGAGGAATGTAAAAGTGCCTCTTGACCTCCCTATAAAAGGGGACCTCCCATCAACATGTAAAGGGCTGATTCCCAAGAATACTATTGATAAGTAATTTACTGTTGCTTGTCTCTATTCTCTGTCTTGGCTATTGTTTGGGCTCATTAGCTTCGGCACTAACCCAACAGCGACGTAAGTTGTTAAATGTTTCCTGGAGGTCGGCGATCAGGGAGTTGGCATCATACGTCTTGACGACGACATCATCAACATAGGCTTCAATATTTTGCCCAATTTGGCTTTGCAGGCAACCCTAGATGGCCCTATGGTATGTAGCACCGGCATTCTTCAGCCTGAAGGTTATCGTCTTGTAGCAGTAGATGCCGTGCAGAGTGATGAATGCCGTTTTGTCCTGATCGGGCATCTTGAGGGCTATCTGGTGATAACCTGAGTAGAAATCTAGAAAACATAGGAGCATGCAGCCAGACGTAGAGTCCACGACTTGGTCGATTCACGGGAGAGGAAAGGGGTCTTTAGGGCAGTAGCGGTTGAGATCTGTGTAGTCAATGCACATTCTCCATTCACCGGTTTTCTTCTTTGCAAGTACAGGATTTGCAAGCCACTCAGGGTGTTTGAATTCTCTAATGAAACCGGCAGCTAAGAGCTTATTCAATTCTACCCTAATGGCCTCCTTTCAATCTTGAGCGAATCGTCGTAGTTTCTGCTTGGTCAGCTTGGCGTTCTTGCTCAGATCTAAGGAGTGCTCAGCCTTCTCCCTCGGGACTCCTGGCATGTCTGATGGCTTCCATGCAAAGATGTCCCAGTTGTCCCGGAGGAAGGAGGTGAGCGCGTCTTCCTATTTAGGAGTGAGCCTTGGCCCTACGAGGCCCGTATTGTGGGGTCGTTGAGTCCCAAGCTGATCGCATTGGGGGGCCTCCGCGGGCGTCAGCACCATGGGTTGCTGCTTCTGCTCTGGGAGAACGGGCTCACTGGTCGCCGCCTTGGGGGCTTCCTCTGCCAGCAATGTGTTGTTGCCGAGTTGCCGGGACAACTCGGCTATCTTGATAGCCTCCCCGTCGCACTCGAAGGAGGTCTTGATGTCTCCATGGATGGAGAGGATTCCATTGGGTGTCGGCATCTTCAGGACCAGGTAAGTGTGGTTCGGAATTGCCATGAACCAAGCCAACATGGGTCTGCCGAAGATGGCATGCTAGGAGCTCTCAGAAGTCAGCCACTGTTAATGGTCCTTATAACGAAAATCCGACCGTCAATAGGCTCAGAAAACCAATAAAGATCAAAGCATAACTTAGACATAAGTATTCAAATAATGTTATACCATGCATATCTAGAATATATTTGAGTACAGGGACTACGGTGCAAAAGATGGACGAAATTGGGCACAGGCCCAGGTCGGCCGACCTGGCTAGGTCGGGCGACCTGGCCTGGACCCCAATCGAGCCCATCCTCTACACAGGTCAAGAAGCACACTAGGGAATGATCGTGAACGCTGATTCATGGTCGGTTGAAGTTAATGGTGAAAGATGAGCCACGTGTCTATCCCATGGATTGAAGGGCCCACAACCAGAGCTAAGTGTACCCAAACCGACAGAACCCACCTGGAACCGACCTCAGGACCCACATGTAAGTCTCCCAGAGAAAGATGGGCCCGAGAGGTGGTTGTGGAGGGTCGACCGACCCCCCCTAGGTCGACCGACCTCCCCGTGCGCCCGACTCGGCCCTCCTTTGACCTGCAACTGTAAACCGCCTTGGAGACTACATCTGAGCCGAGCAATGCTGAAGACGGTGGATCTAAGGGTCGGCCGACCTGGGCCCACCTCCAAACTGCCTCAACCGCCTCTGGCCGGCTCCAACCGCCTATGTGATGCTATAAATACATGCAAGGGGCACCGTACTCAAACACACACCAGAAGAAGAGCTCTCCTTTGCTACAAGCTTAGTCTTAGTCTTAGTAGTGATAGTCATAGTATTAGATCTTCTGAAGGCTTCCGAAGGAGTCTTGGTAAGTTCTAGAGTTCAGTTCTTTTATCTCTTTACTTACTTGTAATACTCTGAGCTTAATGGAAATACCTTCATACTTATGTTGTATGCCTCAGTTATATCTTATCCACAGTATATACTACTTATATCTTACACCTTGTTCAAGTGAATGTATGCTATAACATTGGCTCAATGTGCCTTATGGTTGCTCTATTTATTAACACGATAGATAGATTTGTATTTCATATTACAAGCATGGTGTTTGGAATACGGAATACTGTTGAGGGTACCACTGCCCCACGGATTAGTAGAGGTAGGCGGCAGGTGGTGACAGCCCTGTCCGTCCTTTGTAATCCTCCACGTTCGGGAGTGGGTATTAGGCCTTTATGATAAGACATCCTACTGTCGTCCCTTGATGAGGGAACCAGTGGATACCTCGATATGTCCTCTTGCATATAGGGTATTGTAGTATATCCAAGTCCCCATATGTATGATGCTAATGAATCCTTTGTAATCTTTACTAATGTACTATGACTAACTAAGGCTACCTTAATGATGAGCAATGAACTTCTGTGTGTCACATTACCCATTCATTTCCATATTCTTTACCCCTATTTAGATTATGGTATATTAATGTTGTTGTAAGTAAATGCATTGGATGACACCTCTCTTTAACTAAATGCTTTTCCTGCGGATAAATAAATAACGATACTCTGGAATACTCCCGGGTGAAATGCTACAACATACTTCTGTGCTTTGCAGAATATCTGTAACGTCTAGATTTACGATGAAGTATCTCTAGTGCCATCACTACTCTAAGTGGTGATGCTAAGAAATACCAACAAGCATTTCTGGCGCCATTGCTGGGGAAAGCAATGGTTAAAGAGTTTTGATCATCCATGTATTTAATGCAACATGATTAATTGCCAGTAATCTAGCAGGTTTACCCTTTTGCTCTGTTTCTGTTGACGTCCAAAAAGTCAGGCGTTGACTCTTGGAAATTAACACTGTGGCCTGGAAGATTTGCTTGAACTTCAGTGCAGGTCCAAAATCTTGAGGTTCGTGGCGTGCCAGTCAATTTGACCTGAAACTGACAAGGTAGAGTTTAATCAGTAAACAACAAGGAACTCATCGGCCAAAGCCATGATTTGTTCCGGAAATCGGATCAACGTAGAAAGAAGTCTGATTCGAGGGCATGAACCATCGGCATGAGTCCGATTCATGAAGATATATCAATGTATTGAAATAAACCATCGGCTACGAAAACCGAATCGGAGATAGATCTAATCTAAACTTGTTCTTTAATATGCATCTTTCCAAAGGCGATAAACAGACTAAATCTCGTGTCACTAACAATCGGATCGATTTTTAGATAGCGCTGCTAGCAGGGCACCGATTAGCTTGCTTACTCCGATAGCTTGATATATATCAAAGAACTCGTTTAAATCAGATCTATTTGTAACTTGTTTATTAAATCTAAATCAGCTATATAAGCAATATGAACAGATCTATTATGAAATTTGAATAACAATAAAATAGAATAGATTTTCTCTGATAGATGTAAGCCGATAAGATAAAATCAACAAGATATTGTAATAGGTGAGCGATCTAAACGAAGAAGGGCGATACGCCTCAATCTAAAGCCTAGAACAACTCGGTAAATTGGTGAATTAACTAAACGAAGAAGGGCGATACGCCTCAATCTAAAGCCTAGATTAATTCGATAGGGTGTCGGACTTACAGACAAACCGGAGGTCAAGATGATGCAGCCCTGCTTGCTGAAGAACTCGACGAAAAGGGTTGTTGGCACGTGAGGCCGAAAGTTGTGTTTGATTGATTGGTTGTGTGAACGTTTTTTACAATGGCGCAGGGTTTATATTTATACCCTGGAAATCTAACTAATCCTTGCCGGCTACGATAATATCTCTAAATTATTTAAAGCAAACTAATCTTAAACTACCAAAACTATTGCAATCTTGACGCGCAATCAGGCCCTAAAAAAGCTTCCAGACGCATTTCCCCTCTAGAAATCGTACGTGCTCCGGCCTTCTCTTTCCCCTGTCCAATCAGGACTCTATCGGACGTACTCCAATCAGAATCGGAGGCTGACTTAGAATCGGACTCGGCTCCTGCTTCAGCTCTGTCATGTACAATCCTAGCCGAGTCAAAATCTGGTGTCAACACATGCCCCCAAATTTTGGGATAAAATATTATTTTGTTCCAAAATTCTCTGAGCAATGATGACCCTGGTAGTGAACAGCATATGGAAACTCGCACCCTTCACTGTTGCAACCCTCGAATCCCGCGCGGATTCGATGCCTTTGGCCCTCGGCCGGTTTCTTCTCCCATAAGCCCTATAAATGCATACCCGAACCATCGTCTCCTCCAACTCGCATCTGCTATCGCGCTTGCACGCCCGCCATTGTCGTCTCTGCAAAGCTTCGCCCGGCGAACGTTTGGCCTTCATCCTTTAATCTTTCACCGCGAATCGAGTAAGGAACTTCCCCGCATATGATTCATATCACACATCTAGGCTTTACCGCATTCTTCTGTGATCTCTCAGACTCTTTCCTCCTTGTATTACTGTTCATTGTAGATCTATTTCTCCCATCAATGGCGGCTCCCGCTGACAAAGCAGACAACACCCAAGTTCCTGAGGTAAAAATGCCCAAAATCTTCAATTTTAATTCCTGCATTCTTACTCTAGAACTGCCTGTGAGCCTCCATCTCTGTATTCATTATTTTATTTCTCCCGAATATATCATCTTAAAAACAATCTGGTCATTCCCGTCTCTCATGTTGAGGCCGGGTACTACCTTGGCCCAATGGGCGACCCCGATCCGACGGACCTGATAAACATGGAATCGGAGAGAATTCCATTCAAAGAATCGGACCTTCAAGTCTCCGATTGGGCAGGCCCTTTCCGATCACGGCCCGGAATGGTCCCAGGATGGAGAAACTGGTTTCTAAGAATTCAAGCTGCCAAATCGGCCTTCTGGGATGAAAAGAACATAAATCAATGCCTTACTTTATCCCTTGCTGACATGGCCAAAGATGAAAATTTACTGGCCACTAGCTCTCTCTTCTGGTCCGATGCCCTCAATGCTTATTTGTTTGGCCATGGTCCGATGACCCCAACATTGATGGATGTGCACATGTTGACCGGCCTCAACACCACAGACAACTCCAACCCAAGAAAACTCATTCGTGATCTGGAGCACAGACTGGTCGGCACAGGCTCCAAAAGTTGGAAGAAATACATTGCCGATCACTACAAAACTGGCACTATCGGAGACATAGAGCATGCGGCTTTCCTCAATATGTGGCTAGAAAGATTCGTATTCTGCGGACCAACTCTTGGTGCTACAACCAATATGCAATCTATCGCAGAGACATTGGCTCACGGCGGATCGGTGCCACTCGGCCGTCTCCTCCTTGGCACAGTTTACCATCTGCTTCACCAAATATCAGCCAAACTCTCGGGGGGCCAAGCAGTTGGACATATCGGAGGTCCCTGGTAGTTCATTCAACTTTGGTTGCACACCCAATTCTGATCTGCTCTTGAATTCAACTTCAAAGATCATCAATTTCCAAATTATCATACAGAAGAAGAAGATGCGACCGTTCGCCGATGCATGTCATTTGGAGAAGCAACATCGGTGTGTCCCGCATCAAGGCTCGATGCCAAAAATATGGCCACCAACTTTGAAAGCATCTACCACGGGATCGCATCAGAGCGCTTTAACTATTTTGCTTACGCCGATCCCGATCGCAATTATGAACTGCCCTTATTCAATATCCAGAATGATCTTGCAGCGATCATGCCAATTCTGAAATCATTCATCATACCGGCTATCCTTGGCAGCAACATTGCATATGGCCTCAAGATTTCATCTTATGAATTTTACAATCCATCGGCGGCAGCTCGTCAGCTAGGATTCGGTCAACTTCCGATCGGCCTCCACTTCGCAGATAAAATCAAACACCGTGAATTGGTGTCAACTGGCTTGCAGATGGATCGGATTATGGCATTCACTCCCCAAGCCAATTTTGAAATACCAGAATGGCTATGCACCAGCTTTTCATCTAGACTTTTCAAGACTTGGTGGAAAGAACTACGTCTCCATATATTCAGACTTCCGGCCATCACCTTTTGCACACTTATAGACTCCGATTTTGAGGCCATGGAAAATCCTATAAGTTTTCTTTGAAATCTTTCCACCTTTACTTCAACTTTCATTCAAACGAACTCGGCATAATCCAAATTTCAATATTTTTAACAGCCAATTGAAGAGAACATGCTAGTGGTGATCAATAGTGGAAAACCAATTCGGTATGCTGTTAGGACTCCATACCCAAGAATCGGCTTTTCTGCGCCATCTCTTGCAGACATCATGGATGGCAAAGGCAAGAGGAAAACTGCTCCCACTAAGGCGGGTGCGACGAAGAAATTGAAGAAAAGCCATGTGGTATGATTTTTTCATGCTTCCAATTCTTATTCCCGATTCATAGTTTAAACAAATGACTTCTCTTGTACACAGCCCACCGGAATGATTCTTGGCCAATCAACCTCCAGGGCTGCCGAGGAAACTACAGAGAAAGCTGCTGAAGGCACCAGAATGCTTCTTGAGGCAGTATCGGTAATGATCCGATTCCATTCATATCTTGTATTTTTTCAACACAAATCGGCAATAACAATTCCCTTTTCAGCAAACAAATATCACATTGCTTGATCTCCAATCGGCTCCAGCTCAAGACATCCAAACAGAATCGGCCCAACAGGTAAACTGAACCCAATCTATATCTCTTAAATATATACACTTGATCTAACCGATCTGTCTACAGACTGTCGCCCTGCAACCCGTCATCGAGGATCCAAGCACAACTATCCAATCGGAGGCGCTCCCCGAGCAACCAATCGTAGAAGAACCAGCTGCAAACGTTCAATCGGAAGTCATCCCTGAACAACCAACAACAACACCAGTGCCACCTCCGATTGAGCCAACCCATACGCTTCAAATAGAAGCTAGCACAAACATTGCTCTGCCTCAGGTAATCCCCGATTATGTTCGGGAGGGTCAATTTAAACTAGTACCGATTTAACCTCACGTGTCTTCTTACTGTATTAATAACTCCTATTTATTGACATCTTATTTCAGGCACACGATTCTCCGGCCATGAGCTTTGCATCATTCGACTTGGACGCCGCAATCGGAGATGAAGAAGTCAGCTCTGCACAATCCTCCACCACCATCTCCGATGACATCAAGGCAAGACTTCAAGAAATATTGAACCACCTGAACAAGAACATTGCCATTCTTGTAGAGGACGCAGAGCCGATTCGCCAAATCTTCAAAGAATTGAAAGGCCAATTGCCATCGGAGCTAGAAAGTGCAATCATCCCCGCCGCCTTTATTGAAGGTCATCAGCCCCAAGTCTTCGCTGCTCGCCACAGGATATCGAAGCGACTGGCTCAAGAAGACTTGGTCAAGAAACGCGATGACGACAGAGAAGAATTGAAAGCTATGCAGGCCCAAATCAAAACTTTGAAAGCCAAACAGAACAACTAGAGAATCGGATCAAAAATCTCCAAGGCATTGAAGCTGAACTACTCAAACGGCTCGAGGAAGTCTGTAAGGAGATGTCAGAGACCCAAGATGAGCTCAATCAAATTCCAACTTCTATTGCATCGGTACAGGACAACTTGAACAAATGTTTGGAGGAAGTCCGCCAAATCCATAGAAGCATCAAGAACGTTCCTGGCTCCGATGTAGAATATCTAGAAGAAATTTAGAAGATTGACAACATCCGATTGAGCACGATGGAAATGATCCGCAAATTCTTGTAATTTTAGATCTTTCTGGTTGTACTGCTCTGATAACATCGATCATTGATAAACTGGTTGGATCCGATGATGCAGTTCGTCGATGAACACTTATTTTGTAAATATTTTTGCCCTTAAGGCGATACATATCGTATCAGCTATCTTAGACGATATTGCTTAGAATATCGGCTTTAAGCATCGATCCAAATACTTGGATAGTATTTCTTTAAATATTTTCCATTAAGTGCTTTTGAAAGTTCCTCCCCTTCCAATGTTTCCAAAATATACGCATTTTCAGGAACGCACCGATTTACACGATAAGGACCTTTTCAATTAGGCGACCATTTTCCGAACTTAGAACTTTTAGTCCCTATCGGCAAAATCAGCTTCCAAACCAAATCTCCTTCGATGAACTCTTTTGTCTTAACCTTTTTGTCATAATATCTGGCAATACGTGCCTTATTATTTTCAATGTTTTCAAGAGCCCTCAAATGAGTTTCAGCCAAATCGTCCAACTCAAAATTCATCAAACTCTTATACTCATCGGCAGTCAAGTTTTCTTGTTCCGATATTCGTCTTGATCCGATTTTGATTTCCCAAGGCAAAACAGCTTCATGCCCATAAACCAAATGAAATGGGGACAACTTGTTAGAGCCATGACACGCCATCCGATATGCCCATAATGATTCGGTCAACGTTAGATGCCATCGTCTTGGTTGTTCATCAATCTTCCGTTTGATGATTTTGATAATACTCTTATTCGAAGCTTCTGCTTGACCATTGGCTTGCGCATAATAAGGTGAAGAATTTAATAATTTAATACCCATACTGGCAGCAAAATCTTGAAACTCGTTAGACATAAACATAGTTCTTTGATCGGTCATTATAGTTTGAGGAATACCAAACCGATATATAATATGTTCCTTAACGAATTCCACCATATTCTTGGAATCAGCAACCTTCAAAGGAATCGCTTCAACCCACTTAGTGAAATAATCTATTGCCACCAATATGAATTTATGACCCTTGCTTGATGACGGATAAATTTGTCCGATCAAATCAATTCCCCATCCTCAAAAAGGCCATGGTTTAATAATCGGATTCATGGCTGATGCAGGCACTTTTTGCACATTTCCAAATTTCTGGCATTCTTGGCAACCCTTGTAATACTCAAAACAATCTTCCAAAATTGTTGGCCAAAATAACCCGTCTTTCTAATAATCCACTTCATCTTATAAGCCGATTGATGTGCACCACAAACACCCTCATGTACTTCATCCATCATATCTTTGGATTCCGATTTACTTAAACATCGGAGCAATACACCATCAATCATTTTATAATATAATTGATCATCAAGTAATACATATTTAACAGCCATGAATCTTAACTTTCTAGAAACCTTTTGTGATGGATCCTTAAGATAATTTATAATTTCATATCTCCAATCTCCGACTTCTAGCTCTATCATCATGATCTCATGAAAATGCCGATAACCAGAAGCAGCTTGCGCCAAATTGTTAGCTTCCTGATTTTGAGCCTTGGGGATATGTTCAATATTAACCATCACAAATTCTTTCAATAATAATCGGCACTCTTCAAAATAATGAATTAGAATATCATCCTTGCATTCATATTTACCGATTAATTGATAAATCACCAACTGGGAGTCTCCAAAAATCTCAATAGCTTCAGCTCCGATTTCCAATAATAATTTTAATCCTTTAAGTAACGCTTCATACTCAACCCGATTATTCGTGAAACTTGGATCCATCGGATAACTGAATTCAAAATTTGCCCCCCGAGGTGAAACAATAATGATTTCGATGCCACATCCTTGGCCACATCCAAGGCATTGGCTCAACCATTTTAACCTAATCTCCGATGTGTTGAGCCATCACTTGTCCTTTTACCGCTTTAGCCGATTCGTACTTCAAGTCAAACTCCGATAATGCCAACACCCACTTTCCGATTCTGCCTTTCAGCATCGGCATAGACAACATATATTTGACCACATCGGTTTTACAAACAACCGTGCACTCAGAAGATAATAAATAATGTCTCAACTTAGTACAGGAGAAATATAGGCATAAACATAATTTTTCAACCGTTAAATATCTTGTCTCCGCATCAATTAATTTCCGACTCAAATAATAAACCACTCTTTCTTTTCCATCAAACTCTTGTATAAGAATTGACCCGATTGACAACTCATCGGTCGATAAATACAATCGGAATGGCTTATCCCTCTGAGGTGGAATCAAAACTGGCGGTGTCATCATATATTATTTTATTTCATCAAATGCCTTCTGTTGCTCTTCTCCCCAGACGAATTCTTCATCGGCTTTCAATTTCAGCAGCGGGGAAAAAGGATGAATTCTTCTAGATAAATTTGAAATAAATCTTCTAACAAAATTAATTTTACCGATTAACGACTGGAGACTCGTCTTATCGGTCGGTGGCTTAGCATCTCTTATAGCTTTCATGCTCTTCTGTCCAACTTTAGTCCCTTTGTCATGAACCATGAAACCCAAAAACTGTCCGGCCGATACTCCAAACACACATTTATTAGGATTCATCTTCAAACCATGCTTCCTTGTGCATTCAAGAGTTTCCCGCAAATCGGCCAGATGCTGTTTGTATCCATCGGACTTCACCACTACAACATCAATGTAAATTTCAACAATCCTGCCGATCAACTTGTGAAATATATAATTCATTGCCCTTTGATACGTGGCGCCAGCATTTTTCAAACCAAAGGTCATTACGACCCACTTATATAATCCAAGTGTACAAGGACATCGGAACGCAGTTTTAGGAATATCTTCTTCTGCCATAAAAATTTGATTATATCCTGCATTACCATCCATAAAACTAATCACCTTATGTCCCGAAGCTGCATCGACCAACATATCAGCAATCAGCATCGGATACCCATCCATCGGAGTCGCCTTGTTAAGATTCCTGAAATCGACACAAACTCGCAATTTCCCATTTTTCTTGAAAACAGGAACGATATTAGATATCCATTCAGCATATCGGCAAGGTTGAATAAATTTAGCTTCATATAACTGAGTTATTTTGGCTTTTATTTCTTTATCTAACACAGGTCTAAATCGTCTCGGCGCTTGTTTAAATGGCCGATACCCCGGTTTGATCGGGAGCCGATGTTCAACAATAGATCGGCTTAAACCTGGCATTTCATAGTATTCCCAAGCAAAACAATCACGATACTCTTTTAATAACTTTATTAATTCTTGTTTAAACTTAGGATCTAACTTTGCACTTACATATGTCGGCCGAGGTCTGTCTCCTACCTATATCTATTTCTTCTAGCTCATTGGCCGACATAAATCCTTGACCAAGTTTACCCTCATCTTCAATGAAATCTTCTATTAATACAAACTCTCGGAGCCGACTGCTTCGATCGGCTTTAAACCATCATCGGAGACTTGGATAAAATTGCCTTCCCAATTCCTGCCCGATAAGCACTCTATTCCTTCGAACTCCCAAACTGTCAAATCGGCGGTAGCAACGCTGACCGATTCATCGGCTTGGACAGTCTCAATGTGATCTCCATGCCATTAGATGAGACATTGATGCATGGTAGATGGCACACAACAATTAGCATGAATCCAATCATGCCCCAAGAGCAAACTATAAGACCCTTTACTATCGATGACGAAGAACGTAGTAGGCAGTGTCTTGTTTCCAATCGTCAATTCAACATTTAATGCCCCCTGAGCTGGCGATGGATTCCCGCCAAAGTCTTTAAGCATCATATTGATCTTGATCAAATCTTCAGGCCCTTTGCCAAGCTTCCGATATGTGGTATACGACATCAAATTCACTGCAGCTCCTCCATCAACAAGCATTTTAGTCATCGGCTTGCCGTCAACATATCCCTTGACGTATAAAGGCCTCAAATGCCGTTACTTTTCATCAACTGATTTTTCAAACACAGCTTGTTGAGGTTGCAAAATCAACTGTGCCATAGCTTCTTCAACATAATCGGCCTCATCATCGGTTGAACTAACATTATACTCAGCAGGCAGCACAAAAACCACGTTCACCGATGCTGATGGTCCTTCATCATCACGCTTAGGCTTAGCTCTCTAGACCTTGGAATTTTCATCTCCCTGGAGCTTTTCCTTGAGCAATTCCTTGAATTGGAGACGTTGAACCCTCCTTTTTTGCGTCTTGGTCAAACCTTCAGGACACCATTGCGGATTAACCCCTGGACGCAGGTCCGATTTGAACTCCAGATCCTCCTCCGATTCCCGAGCATCTTCTGGCTCTTGAATAGTCTCCTTTTTCCTGTATACCAGACAATCATACATAGAAAGACGGTCTCCTTTATATTTTTGGCGATCATTATACCTTCGGAGATCATTATCCCATTGGTCATAACACCGATTCTCGTACTCACGCCAATCATGGTATTCACGCCAATCTTCGCGTTCTTGTTGATAAGCTACCTCATAATGCCAGCTGCATCGGCGCCAAAATCCAATCGGTCATGCACAGAATGTCGTTGCTTTTTTGAATCCCTGTAACTTTCATATTGATCACTGCATTCTGGACAATCATAAATCGATGGGAGCCTCAACTTTTCATTCCAACAGAATCTGAAGACTGGACATCCCCAATGGTCTTCATTATCAAATCTCCTCATCGGAAGACTCCGATCCCTCTCTTGCTGGCGCATGCACTTGTCAATGAGCTGTCCTGATGTAACCCTGGGCTTTTGCCTGTACTGACGATCTTCCCGATAATTCCGGTAGTTCCGATTTTGCACATCATCGGCCGATACCTGGCAATCCGAATCGACAGCTCCCAATTTTTTCGCATGCTCCGATGTGAGGACTTTAGCTTTCAACTTCCTATCGGGTGCTCCGATTTCAACCATGTTTTGAGGGAACGGGTGTCCATCAAGCTTCATTGGCTTTTTACCAGTTTCAACTTTAATGATTCCCTTCTCAATCGCTGATTGAATCTCATTGCGGAACACTTTGCAATCGTTGGTATAATGAGATACTGAATTGTGCCACTTGCAATATTTTTTTCTTTAATTCTTCGGCAGAAGGAATTGTATGATTTGGAGAAAGCCTGATTTGTTTTTCTGCTAACAATAAATCAAATATTTTATCGGCTTTAGTAATATCAAAACTGTACCTCTCTGGCTCGACCTTCACCCACGGACAGGCGACAGAATTTTGTTCTTAGTCCATTCAGCCAAATCGATCTCAGCTTCATCCCCATTGGAGTCATACTCGATATTAGCAATTTCTCTCTGAAACCTCTCCCTCCGATAATCATTGCCACGTCCTTCATGTTGAGAGAGCTTTTGAATCTTGTGCCCCAAGCCTTCGAAATCTTGACTTGTGTATCGGTCTCTGGCCTGAGGCAACAATCCTTGGAAAGCCAAATCGACCAATTGTCCTTCCGATAGATTCAACGAATAACATCGGCTATGAACATCCCTGAATCTTTGGACAAATTCGCTAACCGATTCCCCGTTTCTCTGTCGGAGCGCTGTCAAATCGGACAGTTTGGTCTCTTGCATTCCCATGAAGAAATAAGCATAAAATTGCTTTTCCAAATCGGCTCAATTACTGATGGAATTTGGTGGTAATGATGAAAACCACAAAAACGCCGAACCAGAAAGCGACATAGGGAATAACTTAACTTTCAATGGGTCAATTGATGCCACTTCACCACACTGAATTGTGTAACGACTGATATGCTCAATGGTGGTAACATCTCCCTGTCCAGAAAACTTGTAGAAATCTGGAATCCTGAATCGGGCTGGCATTGGCAATGTGTCAAACTAGTCCGGATACGGCTTCCGATACAGATAAGATTGTCCCTTAGGCTTTAAACCAAACTGATTCTTCATGACATCAGCAACCTTATCCATCCAATCTTCCTGAGTGTAATTTCCCTGACTAATCGAAGCACGAGTCATTATAACTAGTGTTTCAGTAGGTCCGATCGACGGCTCCCGATAGTCAGCTCCCTTGTTCTTTGGTGGATCCTCGGTGTTGAAGTAAGCAGGGTACACCATCTTGCCATCAACTACAGGAATTCGGCTGCCAAACTGATCAATATGTTGAGTTTTGCCATAATTCTTGTCTTCCATTTCTTCCTCCTGTTCCTTTTCTTCACCTCCCTCCACCGCCTTGGCTTTTGCCTTCTTTGCCTTGGGAGTTTCATAGCACTCAGGATGTGTTTCTGGTGATGTAGATGAATTGATCTGCACCATCTTCTTCTTGAGATATTTAGTTGCTGAAGAAGCACTAGTATCAAAGTAAGCAGGTCCCTTCTGGACATCTTTCAGTATAACTCCGTCCAGCAACTTAGAGATCAAGCTCACCACCGTGTTAACCAATATCCCAGATTGGTTAATCAAAGCATGACTCACACCAGCATCTATGTAGTCTTGAAAGAATTTTCTCTCCTCAGCCGTGATCCGATCAAACGCTTCCTGGGGAGTGGGAAACTGATTTTTCTTGATCACAGCATTGCAAGTTTTGCTGAATGAGTCGAGGCACAGGTTCTTGAATTCTTCAAGTTGTGCTTCCACGAGCTTCTTCTGCTCATCACTAAGATCTTCCATCGTTACAGTAGGGATCTCAGGAGGTGCCACTGCAAAAGCTTTCTTGTCCCACCGGGCGTGCCAAAATGTGTTGACGTCCAAAAAGTCAGGCGTTGACTCTTGAAAATTAACACTGTGGCCTGGAAGATTTGCTTGAACTTCAGTGCGGGTCCAAAATCTTGAGGTTCGTGGCATACCAGTCAATTTGACCTGAAATTGACAAGGTAGAATTTAATCAGTAAACAACAAGGAACTCATCGGCCAAAGCTCTGATTCGTTCCGGAAATCGGATCAACGTAGAAAGAAGTCCGATTCGAGGGCATGAACCATCGGCCATGAGTCCGATTCGTGAAGATATATCAATGTATTGAAATAAACCATCGGCTATGAAAACTGAATCGGAGATAGATCTAATCTAAACTTGTTCTTTAATATGCATCTTTCCAAAGGCGGTAAACAAACTAAATCTCGTGTCACTAACAACCAGATCGATTTCGAGACAGCGTTGCTAGCAGGGCACCGATTAGCTTGCTTACTCCGATAGCTCGATATATATCAAAGAACTCGTTTAAATCAGATCTATTTGTAACTGTTTATTAAATCTAAATCAGCTATATAAGCAATATGAATAGATCTATTATGAAATTTGAATAACAATAAAATAGAATAGATCTTCTCTGATAGATGTAAGCCGATAAGACAAAAACAACAAGATACTGTAATAGGTGAGCGATCTAACAAAGAAGGGCGATACGCCTCAATCTAAAGCCTAGAACAACTTGATAAATTGGTGAATTAACTAAATGAAGAAGGGGGATACGCCTCAATCTAAAGCCTGGGTTAATTTGATAGGGTGTCAGACTTACAGACAAACCAGAGGTCAAGATGATGCAGCCCTGCTTGCTGAAGAACTCGACGAAAAGGGTTGTTGGCACGTGAGGCCAAAAGTTGTGTTTGATTGATTGGTTGTGTAAACGTTTTTTCCAATGGCGTAGGGTTTATATTTATACCTTGGAAATCTAACTAATCCTTGCCGGCTACGATAATATCTCTAAATTATTTAAAGCAAAATAATCTTAAACTACCAAAACTATTACAATTTTGACGTGCAATCAGGCCCTAACGAAGCTTCCAGACGCATCTCCCCTCGAGAAATCGTACGTGCTCCGGCCTTCTCTTTCCCGTGTCCAATCGGGACTCTATCGGACGTACTCTAATCGGAATCGAACGCTGACTCAGAATCGTACTCGGCTCCTGCTTCAGCTCTGTCATGTACAATCCTAGCCGAGTCAAAATCTGGTGTCACCAGTTTCTCTGTGATGTGAAACAGGATAGTGTATGACTGGTTTCCAATTACCATCCAACTACGTCGAGAACCAGAATACCATATGAAGGAGGGTACATTCTCGTGTCGTAATCCCTCAGGTGTTTTTGTTGGAGAGGGAACCAGTCATCAGAGAATCCTCCAACCAAGGAGAACAACCCGTTCCCGTAGCACCCCAACCGGAAGAAGCCATGGCCAATAGGACGATCCATGACTACTCCACCCCTTCCGCTGCCTAGATCCCTACGGGTCCGGAAGTGGCCGTGGAGGACCATGCTTTTGAGCTCAAGGCCCCGCTGATCAACATGGCGCAGGCCAGTCCCTTCTGTGGGAAGGCCAATGAAGACACTAGTGCTCACCTGCAGCACTTCCTAGAGCTGTGCAGCACCATCACCATCCAAGGAGTCGAACAAGAGGCCATCAGGCTCCGCTTGTTCCCGTTCTCGCTGTTGGGAAGAGCCAAACATGTGGACCAAATGCTCCAATGCATTCTTGGCTAAATTCTTCCCCATTGGGAAAACCAATGCCCTTCGGGAGAGAATTTCAAGCTTCCAGCAAGAATCCGGGGAGACTGTTCTGGAGGCGTGGGATCGCTTCCAGGACTACATTCTTGCATGCCCCCACCATGGTATGCAAGAGTGGCTCCTGCTTTAGAACTTCTATCATGGGCTGTCTCAGACCGCCCGTGAACACATGGATGCTGCTGCTGGAGGGGCATTCCTCTCCTTGACCGTGGCCCCCGCTATGTTGCTCATCGAAAAGATGGTGTCAAACCAATCCTAGAATGACGACCGTCTTCAGGGGCGCAAACGCGGCATGCACACCGTAAAGGAGGTGGACATGCTGGCCGCTAAGATGGACCTCATCATGAAGTGCCTTGATGATCGCACCAAGGATGGGGGCGCCGACACTGAAGGGCCACTGGACTCACACATGACATGTGAAGTCTGTGGAGAAACCGGCCACTCGGGGAATAATTGCCCCAAGACTCAAGAGGAGGTACAATTCGTAAACGGCAACAACGGGTACCGGCCTCAAAGGAACTGGAACCAGCAACGCCCATTCTACCAGGGAGGTAACAACAACAACTCTTTCTTGAATCAACCCTCTTTGAAAGATCTTGTCCTTGGTCAGGCCAAGATTAATGAATTATCTCTAAAAGGCTTGCTGCTAACGATAAGGCTCTGGAGGGTATAAACTATAAAATAGAAAGTTTGTCCTCCATCTTCCAGAGCCAGCTAAGCTTTAACAAAATGCTAGAAATCCAGTTAGCTCAGCTAGCCGCCGCTGTTCTTTCTGGAGATAAGGGATGAATTCCAGGGCAACTGGATTCTTCCTTTGAAAATGTTAAGGCTATTTCCACGAGGAGCGGTAAGGCTACTCGGGATCCAGTCCCACCTAACCATGTGGGGAAGGCAGCAGCGCCGAGGAAGGAGATCCTCAAAGTGGAAGAAGAGCCTGAAGCCAAGCTGGAACCAGCCAGACAAACTGCACCACATGAGTTCTACGACTCTAATGTCTTGCCGTTCCCCCAACGTCAAAAGAAACCATCAGCGGACGAGCAATTCGCCAGGTTCGTAGAGGTTATTCAAAAGCTAAATATACATGTGCCATTGCTGGATGCTATGCAGGTGCCAAACTATGCGAAGTACTTGAAGGACATACTCAACAACAAATGTCCACTCCCAAGTACCGAGGTCGTAAAGTTGACTGAGGAGTGCAGTGCTGCCATACTGAACAAGGTCCCGGAAAAGAAGAAGGACCCATGGTGTCCAACCATCACGTGCGCAATCGGGACACAGCATTTCGAGCATGCACTTTATGATCTGGGGGCAAGTGTCAGCGTCATGCCAAAGGTAGTGTTCGACCGCTTAAATTATACTACCTTGTCCCCTACTCCCATGAGACTGCAGCTGGCCGACTCCACGGTCCATTACCCGGAGGGGATAGCCGAGGACATTCCAGTGCGCATCCGGGATTGCTTTGTCCCTGTTGACTTCGTGGTGCTGGACATGGACATGAGCAACAACTCGTCACTCATCCTTGGGTGACCCTTCTTGAGCACAGCAGACGCTCACATTAATGTGGGTGCTGGAGAGATCCAGCTCCACATCAATGGCAAAAAGGAGAAGTTTGAATTCAGGCCGAAGGTGGAGCAATGCTCTATGATCAAGATCAAGTATGGGAGGAACAGTCAAAACGTCAAGGAAGTGGAGGTCACACCTCCAGCGAAAGACAGCTTGATAAAGTTCATGGAAAAGTTCTGGGAGAAGGAATTCCCTATCCGGTATCATGCAAAGAACAAGAAGCTTATGCGAGGTGCGAAAGCACAGGTGAAGAAAATACCGGAACAGGCTGTTGACCGCCAGAAAAAGGTAAAACAGGTATGGCGGGTTAAATCATCTGTATCGTCATCTCCAGGGTCAGATACTGCTTCATCAAGTTGAATCTTACTATGGAGACGTCATCGCTCGACGACGTAAAACACGAGTCCTGCGCCCACAGGTACATCGGTGTCAACAAAATAAGCTTGGGGGAGGACCCCAATCAGGTAAGTTAAGGTAAGTATTACTAATAAAATTTTCTTATGAATAAAGTTAGTAAATGAGATCTATCCAGGTTAGTCCCTTAATGTTTTGAGTCCATGCTTAAATCTTTATCTATGGATATGATGAATAGTTGCTCTTATTTCTCTCTTGTACCTATGTTTCAACCTGCTATTCTCCTAAGCTTTGAGTTTGCTGGTTGAGCATGATCTTTTCTGTTATCTTGTCTATCTGTGGGTAGCATATGCAAGCTCTAGTCTAAGTTGTTGTTGGCTATAATATGATAAGACTTGAGTTACCTTAAGGCTTATACCAAGCAAGAATTGATAACTAGAGTTTTCTTTTAAAAATAAAATAAAGAGTTCCTTATGGTGATTCACATTCCTACCAAATCCCATATTGTTTAGAACCCCTACATGAGCTACTTGTTTTTGCATTGAGTTTCGTCAAGGTCAATGTGATTCTTAGAGATTTACTTCATGCATTTAAAGCCAAGATCACGCACACACCACCACATACATGTTTCACTTCTACTCTGGAAGTAAGCATGACATCTATCCATCCACCAAATAAAAGCTCTACATAAAGTCTGGTACTCTTCCCCAACTTTATTGCAAAAGGAGACATGGGCTGATGAAAAAAAAATATTGGACACATGAAGGTCCAAGTATGTAAAAAAAATGAGAGCACATGAAGGCTCTTTGTTCAAGAAAAATAGCCATGTCTCTAAAAGCAACCTCTAAGGGGAAGAGGAACCTGTAAAAAGGAGCTATCATACATCTTGCCATCCACACACGTGCACATTTTGGTTTGAGAGTATGACTTATTTCTCTTTGAATCCTGGTCTTGACTTTACAATATGTGCACTACAAGTATCCTATCCAGCTCTCTTAGCACAAGCTCCACTCAAATGGGTGACATGAGAGTTGAGAGAGGAACTTGGTAAGGAAATACACCATGAGTGACTAGGGAGTACCACCTAAGGAACTCTGCCTTTTGAGAAAACCCCAAAACCTCCAGTTTGATCGTCAAGCAAGGTGAAAGCAAGATGCTTGGTCTAAATCATTCTGGCTACGAACTGCCCAAGACAAGAAGAAGCTACAAGGCCCATAAAAGGCCAAGGTAATAAGGGAAGTCTATTTTACCAGCTTATTCAATTTTTGGTAGAATATCTTGCTGAACACTGTTACTTTTGAGGAGTAATGAGGAAGCAACTCCTGATCCACTGAGCCTAAAGTTTTAGTCTTTGCTCGGGACGAGCAAAGGGCTAAGCTCGGGGGAGTTGTAGACGGTCCTTATAACGAAAATCCGACCGTCAATAGGCTCAGAAAACCAATAAAGATCAAAACATAACCTAGACATTAGTATTCAAATAATTAATACCATGCATATCTAGAATATATTTGAGTACAGGGACTACGGTGCAAAAGATGGACGAAATTGGGCACAGGCCCAGGTCGGCCGACTTGGCTAGGTCGGGCGACCTGGCCTGGACCCCAATTGAGCCCATCTTCTACACAGGTCAAGAAGCACACTAGGGAATGATCATGAACGCTGATTCATGGTCGGTTGAAGTTAATGGTGAAAGATGAGCCACGTGTCTATCCCATGTATTGAAGGGCCCACAACCAGAGCTAAGTGTACCCAAACCGATAGAACCCACCTAGAACCGACCTGAGGACCCACATGTAAGTCTCCCAGACAAAGATGGGCTCGAGAGGCAGTTGGGGTCGGTCAACCTCCCAGTGCGCCCGACTCGGCCCTCCTTTGACCTGCAACTGTAAACCGCCTTGGAGACTACATCTGAGTCGAGCAATGCTGAAGACGGTGGATCCAAGGAACGGCCGACCTGGTCACTTCGACCGACCTGGGCCCACCTCCAAACTGCCTCAACCGCCTCTGGCTGGCTCCAACCGCCTATGTGATGCTATAAATACCTGCAAGGGGCGCCGTACTCAAACACACTAGAAGAAGAGCTCTCCTTTGCTACAAGCTTAGTCTTAGTCTTAGTAGTGATAGTCATAGTATTAGATCTTCTGAAGGCTTCCGGAGGAGTCTTGGTAAGTTCTAGAGTTCAGTTCTTGTATCTCTTTACTTACTTGTAATACTCTGAGCTTAATGGAAATACCTTCATACTTATGTTGTATGCCTCAGTTATACCTTATCCACTTAGTATATACTACTTATGTCTTACACCTTGTTCAAGCTGAATGTATGCTATGACATTGGCTCAATGTGCCTTATGGTTGCTCTATTTATTAACATGATAGGTAGAGTTGTATTTCATATTGCTAGCATGGTGTTTGGAATACGGAATACTTTTGAGGGTACCGCTGCCCCATGGATTAGTAGAGGTAGGCAGTAGGTGGTGACAGCCCTGTCCATCCTTTGTAATTGTCCATGTTTGGGAGTGGGTATTAGGCCTTTATGATAAGACGTCCTACTATCGTCCCTTGATGAGGGAACCACTGGATACCTCGATATGTCCTCTTGCATATAATTATTGAATGAGCTTGAATAGGGTATTGTAGTATATCCAAGTCCCATATGTATCATGCTAATGAATCCTTTGTTATCTTTACTAATGTACTATGACTAACTGAGGCTACCTTAATGATGAGCAATGAACTTCTGTGTGTCACATTACCCATTCATTTCCATATTCTTTACCCCTGTTTAGATTATGGTATATTAATGTTGTTGTAAGTAAATGCATTGGATGACACCTCTCATTAACTAAACACTTTCCCTGTGGATAAATAAATAACGATACTCTGGAATACTCCCGGGTGAAATGCTACAACGTACTTCTGTGCGCTTGCAGAATATCTGTAACGTCTAGATGTACGATGAAGTATCTCTAGTGCCATCACTACTCTAAGTGGTGATGCTAAGAAATACCAACAGCCACCTCGAAGTGTAGGAACTCCGTGCGGTAGTTGTTGGCCGTGCTGAATGTAACTAGCAAGGCGACCCTTCCTATGGGTAGGAAGCTTTCCCTGATACGATGCCAAAGAATGGATCTACGACACTCTTGAGTCGGCTGTAGTCGAACCCCACGTGTTGAGGGTGCTGGTGAAGATGACGTTCAGGGCACTCCCGCCGTCGACCAGGACTTTGGAGAGGAGGACTCGTTCGACGACAGGAGCGACGACGAGTGGGTAGGACCCCGGCTCGGGTAAGTATACCCAGTGGTTGGCACGACTGAAGGTAATGGGCATCTCCGACCACCAGAGATACTCTACCGGCTTGGTGGAGACCATCTTTACCTCACGCTTGTGGAGCTTGCTTTTGCGTCTGTTTGGAAAGGCGCCGGGCCCCACAATGATGACGTTGACGTGGCGGTCGGCGTGCTGGAAGTCACCGTTGGCGCCACGCCTAGGAGCTTCTACTGGTGCAGCAGGTCGGCGCTCGTCATCTTGATGATGTGGGTCTTACCGGCAGGGCCGGGGCCTCGCGGTCGCGGTTGTCGCCTCGACAGTAGTCGTCTCGGCGATCATCGGTCTTCTCTGTGGCAGTAGTCGTCACGCCGGTCACGGTCGTTGTCGTGGTGGTAGTTGTTGTAGCGGCCGCCATTTTTGTTGTAGCGTTGTTTCTTGGTTGGCGGCATGGCACCGAGCTCTTTGAGCAGCACATGGCAGTCGCGGAGAGTATGCTTGGCGTCCTTATGAAAAAGGCACTGGTCGTTCAAGGTGTCATGGAACTCTACCGAGAGGAACCTGGGTTCCACCTGGCCTTCTACTTCTGCCAAGGATACAAGGGGCTCAGGGCCTGCCTTGTGTCCGCGTAACGGTTCATGGCACTTCGAGCTCTCGACTCGGTCATCATCTTCTGGGCACTTCTACTTGCTCTTGAGCTGGGCTTGCTCGGCTTGGTCAGCTCGGACCTCCAGATCGACCACGTCCATCCGTTCGGAGACTGACTTGGGGTTAACCCTGAAGAGCGTGCGAAATAGCGTGTTGTCGATGAGGCCTCGTCTGTACGCATCGATGATGTCCCGATCTTCGACATCGGTAAGCTTGTTTCGATTGTCGAAGAAGCGATCGGTGTAGTCACGGAGACATTCACCCTTCCTCTACTTGACGTTGTCCAGATCGAATCTGGAGCCTGACCGAGTGTAGCTTGCTTGGTAGTTCTTTATAAAAGCGTGGCAGAGGCCTGCCCAGCTACCAATGGTGTCCCGAGGGAGGCCCTCGAGCCACAGCTGCACCTCCTTGCCTAACATCACAGGGAAGTAGGCGGCGGCTTGGTCGTTGGATCCGTGGGCGGCTTTGACCACCGTATGGTATGTCTTGAGCCAGAGCTTTGGTTCGGAGCGACCGTCGAACTTCTTGACTTGAGCTGGCTTGAAGGACTCAGGCCACTGGATGGCGCGAAGCCGGGTGGAGAAAGCGGCGAATCCATCAGACACGTCCTCCTCATCGTCACAGCAGTTGCGATGAGGAGGTCGGCCTTGATCGACTCGGGGTCGAACATCGTTGTGTCTTTGATGGCGATCGTCCCACGGGGGCCGTACCGCACGTCGTACTGCTCGCGTTCCATGAGCTCATGGACTGCGCGATGTTTGACTTCCTCTACAACTGCATTACCGGCTTCTCCTACCGGTTGACGGTCGGGTCGGCCGTAGTCCCGGTCGTATCGCTCATGGCGCTCGTGTTCTACCATGTCGAGTTCGTGATGCCAGGTGTTGAGGTCGGCGTGGATGTCCCGGACGTTGTCCCTCAGGCGATCCTGGAGATCACCTTCCTGGGGTTGGCCGGGTAGTAGTGCCGTTGGCGCCTATCACGCTGTTCCTGGTGGCGATCACGATGGTGGTCCGCGTTGCACAGGTTACGCCATTCTTCCTCCTCCTCCTCATGGTTGTTCTGGGCCACCTCTTCTTCAACCACGGGCAATGAGGGGTTCCTCTGGCGAGGTTGGCCCCTATCCGATCTGCTATGAGTAGAGCGGTGGCTTGCAGAGCGAGCTGAGTTGGTCCGCCCAGATCGGGATCTGGCGCGGTATGACCGCTCGACTTGTTCCTGAGTGGCTTCCAGGCGAGTTCGGGCACGTTGCACCTCAGGGGTGTCGGCCATGTGTTCCAACTCGGCAAAGGCGGCCGCGATGTTAGCCTGAGGTGTGCGGAAAGGTACTCGAGCGAATGCCCCATCGAGATTGACCAGGCGTACTCCGTGGGGGCCCCGAGCGGGGGGCTGTTGCCTGAGTGGTGCCTCGGGGGGATTTCTACGGCGGCCACAGCGGCTGCTGCATCCCCGACTGCTGGCTGAGGTGGTAGGGCCTCTTCGTTGCGCCGGCGAGCTCGATCGGTGTTGCGCTCGCGACGGCGGTCCCCGGCCGAGTTAGTTTCCCCATCCTGAGTAGCTTGATCTTCGAAAATGAAGACTTCACATCTTGGGGGCGTGGTGTAGCCTGAATCATTGCTCGGGTTGGCCAGAGCTGGCAGGAGCATGCTCGTAGCGACCTGGAACTCCCCGTAGTCCGGGGACTGGGCGGACTTGGGTAGGATCTCAGATTGGATCTGAGACAAGTCTCTCTAGAGTCAGGCCGAGTAGATGGCCGAGGCATTGTGCAACCCTAGAGGGAACGGATTGCGGGGTCGGCACAGAGCCTCCTCCAACATGACGATGCATTCAGCGATGGTGTCCTGGACACGATCAAGCCCAGCGAGGAGCTCGTCCGGGGGCGGGACTCTTTGGCGAGTGGTCAGGCCCGGAGCCTGATCATTGATGGTGACCACATCGAGCCCCTGCTGGAGCGGGGCGATGATCGACGACGAGATCGGTGAGGAAGTCAGTGCGGAGCTGGTAGGCATAGCGGCGCCGAGCGACGTGGTGGAGTCAGAGGCGGCGGAGTGGATCTCGGCGAAGAAGCTGATGCCCTCGAGATGCGTGGGGCAATCCTTGAGGCTATCGGGGAAGATGACGGAGCGACGATCTGCCATCGAGCTAGCTGTAATGCCCCGCGATTACCCCCACCTGGCACGCCAACTGTCGGAGTTCTCATCCGGCAGTCCACCCGGGGGTACCCAAGTGGTTGATTAGTAGGCAAAGGGCAATCGTGAGGCTAGGGAGCTCGAGGTAACACAGAGATGCAAGGTTTATATAGGTTCGGGCTACCTAGAGGTATAATACCTTACGTCTTGTGTTCGGTGGTGTTGGATTGATCTGCTCGGCGAGGTTCCGGAGAACAATGACGAATTTTTCGTGGTTAAAATGTGGGAGAAAGTATTCGACAAGGGATCAGATAACCTAAGGGGTCGACCTAGGCCGCCTTATATAGGCCGACGACCTAGGGTTTACAAGTCGGTTTCCTATTTCTATTTGGCTACAGCTAGGAAAGTAATCCGAGTTGGTTGTAACATAATCTTCATGATCCTCGGGCGAGATCCGAGTACACCACCACATGCCTTGCGGGCTAAGTCTTCACCGATCTTGTCCATCAAGCTGCGGATCCTCGTGGGCTGGCCTAGGGTCGGCCCACATCATTGTCAGATGTGGGCCCAGGCCGACTGTCTACCCGGTCGGTATTGGACCCAGGGGTACCCTATCCCACACTATTTTACGCACAGCTGACGCCACACTAAGCTTCCTATTTTCTAAGCGAAGCTCAGAAACCAGAGCAATAATCTACTGAACTGAGGGGACCTTGGGTGAGACCTCCATGTCATCATGGCCCCCCATATCCTCCTTCTGCTGCTGCTGCCGGTCCTGCCACCCGATGGCCTTGGAAGGCAACTTGAGGGTCTCGGCCATGCCCCTCTCCCATGGAGACGGGCCTAGCCTGATCCCACTCCTATTTCTGGCCTCCGAGGTGTGTACCCTGAACAACTCTTGGCGAAGAGCTGGCGAAGGAGATCTGAAGAATGAGGCCACATGGGAGCTGCTGCGCCCCGCTGGCTTGGGCGATCCCGAGATATCAATCCCGTGATGTGGTCGAGTGATCGCCGCCCCCTTAGGGCAGAGGTCACCCATGGTCGGCTTTCCATAGGGGCTATTGCCCCGTGCACGAGACCTTTTCATCTTCCTTGGCGAGGGTGAGCGCACAGACGAATGGGCAGCAGAGGCGGCGTCGGCCAGGTTCGGCCGAACCCCTAGTGGCGCCCCTCGTGCCCCCCGCTTGCTCCTTCAGGTGGTAACACGGCCAGGGGCTCCACCTCTAGTACCTCGGCCAAATCCTTCAACAGATCGCCGATGGGGGCCACAACATTCACCAGGGTAATCCCTTCGTCGAGATTGAAGGTGGATCCAGCCTCAACAAAGGGGACAATCCTCTGGTCGGCCGTGGTGGAGAGCAGGGAAGGAAGGTGTGGAGTTCAGATGGATCTTTGAGTGGGTTAAATGAAGGTGAGAGTGAATTGAATGAGGAGAGGGGGAAGATGAGGATTTAAGGACGGAACCCTCTCCTCGACCACTCAAATACAACGGGACACCGAAGGAGGGGCAAAGGAGCGTTAAGAGGAGCGGCTACACGAAGGCTGGGAGGCGGCGGCTGTCAACCTAGTTCGGCCGAACCAGGGGTTCGGCCGAACCCTGGTGGGCTCCGCTGGGCCTCGTGTTGCTTGTGCGCGTGAGTGCAGCAGAGGTGAGTTGAAAGATGGTGGGCCCAAGTTCCAACACATGCCAAGCCTAAGGTAAGAGCTAGGTAGAGCAAGGGTCAACTAGTTGACCGTTGCTTTTACTATCACCTAAGCTTGACAACCTTTTCTAAAGAGTTTATGAAGTAGACCATACCTTGATGACGTACCTTTGCCATCTCGGGGCATCGTTGCCCATGAATGATGATGCATTGATGAGATTCTGGTGCGGATAAGGGTGACGTCAATTTTCTCATACTCGTCCTCTTGGTCTTGCCTCCTTGTTCTTGTATTAGCCCGTGCTTCTTGTCAGTTTTTTATACCGGCTAGCCTACTATAGGGCGTCCCTGAGTAGTCGAGTTATTCGCAAGGGCCTCGCCAGAACCAGAAGCACGATGGTAAACATGAGACGATTTAGACAGGTTCAGGCTGACGAGAGAGAGAGAGCGTAGTACCCTACATCCTATATGGTGGATCGCTTCGTATTGATGGTTATGATTTTACAAGGGGTCCCTGCCTCACCTTATATACTCGAGAGACAGAGTGTACAAGGCAAATAATACAGATTCCTAGATGGATACTATACACAGAGTCCTAACATGAGTAGGCCATGTTGTTTCCTAGTAGCCAACTAGTTTCCTTAACATGTACGTCTCTTCCTTGTATCTATCTGAGTTGGCGGCCCAATCTCCTCGCGGACCTACAGCCCATAAGGACTCCCATGGATCTTGGTCCGTCAAGCCCCCGAGCATCTTCATGTCTTCACGCCTGCCGAGTTGATTCTCAACAATTTGAGCATCAACCGAGTTGTTTTCTCATCATCTTGCGCCTTTGTTGAAAACCTTCGGAAGTGAACATGATGTGCTCTTTGCCAACTTCTTTTGCAGTCAGCCCCCGGGCTTTGATTCTTAAATCAAAGATGATGCAAAAACTTCCCCATTTAATATAATGGTGTCTAGCTTTTGAAAAAATATGGACCCATTAAGGGTCAGCCCCCGAGCCTAGAAATGTTTTCAAAGATTAAAAATAATTCTAGGGTCTTTAATGAAAAAATTTCCAAAAGAAATATACTATTTCCCCCCGCAGCCCCCAAGCTTAAAGCTAGTGCCAATAAGCTTAAAAATTTTTCAGGAAATAGGTATATTCTTTGATTCAGAAAAAACATATCCCAATAAGCATCAGCCCTCGAGCGTGGCAACACCTACACAAGTGACTTAGCTTGCAAGGAAAAATCATACCAGTATGCATCTGGTTAAAACCACGAATACATAACTGGCAACATATCTGAGAAAATGCCTTTTGCAAAATACGCCTAGGGTTATCTCTTCGCTAATAAAAACAAAGAAGAACCGCTTTGTATTCACATCAAGCCCCTCCCGAGAATCTCCATCTTCGCAAGAGAAAACTCCAACTGGCAAGATGGGCAAGAAGAGCGGTTCGAGCAAGAAGGAACCCAAGATTCCCATCACAGGAATGCCAGTGTATAAGACCGCGCCCGCCCCTGCTCTGGTCTGGAAACCATCCAAGGCCACCGACCAGATGGTGCAGCAACTGGTCGATCAGGGCTACTTGCTAGACAAATCTATCTCCTGCTGGCGCACCGATGTCGGTAAACCTTGGCCCTTTGATGAAGTCCATGAGGTAGTCGTTTTTGCCCCTTTAGGCGGATTTGCCACTCCCGTTCACGATTTCCTCTACGGCTTGCTCGCCCTCTATGGATTAGAGCTAGTCCACCTCAACCCTAATTCCATCCTCCAAATTTTCATATTCATCCACCTCTGCGAAGCCTTCCTTGGCATCAATCCCCACTTCAACCTCTTTCACCTTCATTATCGAGTAAAACCTAATTCTAACAAAGTAGTCGGTGGTGTGGGATTTTAACTATGCCAAGGAATGAAGAAGTTGTATTTTGACTTCAAGTTGAACGACTCAATCAAGGATTGGACGGATAAGTGGTTCTACGTAGAGAACCAGCCACCCAGATTAAAGAAGAACTCAGGCCACCTGCCCCGTCCCTAGGTCAATTGGAACCAAGCTTTGGGTGACGACGAGGCCGATGGCATTGCCACCCTTTTGAGCAACATTGCCGATTTGAAGAACAGAGGCCTGACGGGTGTAGGAATCGCTAGTTCATTTATTCGCCGTCGCGTGCAACCCTGCCAGAAGAGGGTCCACGGTGGCTATGAGTATACTGGTCTGTCTGATCCAACCCAGACGACTAGTGAAGAATTGTCCATGGATGAAGTGGCACAGCACGTGAGTGCGCTTTTTATGGATGCCAATGATCTGCCTGTCCTAGTACCCGAGTACTCGGCAGAACGCCCTCCACCTTCTTCTTACGCCGAATAATTTTTATTGTAGTCCGACTTCCTTGATGAATATGTTGCTGACAATTATGCTCTCATCTATCTTAGGACTTGCGCACAAGGTTTGCCTCCGTGCCTCCTCCCATCGTGGAGACGCAGACCGGACTACCCGAGCCACCCTTTTCCTCACCTCCCAAGCAACCCGCCAGTGCCTCCGGAAAAGGGAAAGGCCACGCGGAACCGGACGATGAAGAAGAGGTGCTCCTTGAGGACGCCTCAACAGACGAAGATCTGCCGCCGCGCAAGCCCAGCGACGTTGGGCAGGGTGGGTCAAGTCTGAAATGACCTGTCGTGGAAGATGCGTCCAACCCCCAGCTCACAAAGAAAAGGCGGACAGTGAGGAAAAGGACCAAGGCTCAAACTCAAAAGCCCTCTGACGCTGCCTTGCCAGAAGCCTGTGAGCTGGATGAGGAGGCTAAGGATGAAGCGGAAATCCCCATGGGTGTTGCCCTAAACTCACCGCCTCAGAAGGTATGTTTGTTCGCCTCATTTTGACAATGTAGACGCCGCTTGAATCTTGAATTCTGAGCTGATTTGAGTTCTTCTCGTGCAGCAAGCACAAGAAAAGGTGCCCTCGTGAAAGGAGAAAACTCCCGATCTTCAAGAAATTTCGTTCGGAGGGATCTCATTTGACTTGGATGAGCCCAAATTTGACATGGATTTCGCCAGGTAAGTAGTCTGTCCTATTTGTCTAAGCATTCTTCTGCTGCTATATCAAACTTGTTGAACTCTGCCCGTTATCTTGTGCAGCCAGCCGCCATCTCCCCAGCCCACTTAAATGCTAGAAATCCTTGAGCATAGCCCGCCAGGTAATACGCAATCTAAGGAGGTGGAGGGGGAGAAAGAGCCAAGCCCCCAACGTGTGCAGCAACCCCAAGAAACAAAAACAGAAGCATCATCATCATCTAAGGTGCCGGAGCAAGCCGCTCCGGGTACTTCTGCACAAGGCGTGTGGCCAAAAGCTGCAGAAAGTACCCGGATGACTAGTCTTGTAAAGGCCACTTCCACTATTGAAGAAATCATCCGGGAGAAACAACCCCGAGCGTCATCTCCTGAGCCATTCCAAATCTACATGGGGACGCCAGGCGCAGGAGTGGAAGATGAAGATGCCTTCCTGTTTGACTCTCAAGTCGACCAGGAAGATCTAGAAAAGGCCGCCGTGCTGCAGAAATAGCTGTAGACACTGACAGTGGTTAGTATATAGTAAATCAATACTGTAACCATACTTATCTCCATATGTTGATGCTTTAATTAATGCTCCGACTTGTTTTCTTTTGGAAATAGAGCATTCTCCACCACTCACACCAAAAATTAGAGATGCTTCGCCGAGCTAGTACTTTCTTCACCCAAGCGAAAAGGGCAGAGAGTGACTTGGCCCAGGGTCGGTCTTCTTGGGAAGAAGAGCGCACCAAGTTGCTGCTCGATCTGGACGTAGCTTACCAGAAGATGAATTTATACCAGAACCAGCGCGATGACGTCGTCGAGAAGACAAAGTCACTGAAGCAAAAAACTTGCAAGTAAGCCGCCGACTTCTTCTCACAGAGTTAGCACCAATCACATGATATGACAATAATATCATTGTATATGCAGAAAAAGAGAAGATAATCGAAGCGCTTGACGCTAAGGCTACCGATATGAAGAATCTCTTCTATCGACAGCAAGAGTGGGCAAACCAGGCCGAACAGCAAGAGTTGGACTGCATGGCGGAGCTTGCTAAGGAAAAGCAAAATCGTAAGGACGTCGATGCTCAGCTCATCTGGGACATGACCAAGATCCATAGCCAAGAAGATGAAATCAACAGCCTTGGTGCAAAAATCAACAATCTTCATGTGGAACTCGGATCCCTCAAGGAAGCTGCTGCTCCGTTGGTCGACGTGTATGCGAGTGTACCCGTAGGTGTTCCTGCTCCTCCCCTAGTCGATCGTCTCCGAGCTACTCCTGGGCAGGCTCGAGCTTATTGCCAGCGGATAGCCCGGTCTTGCACTAAGCAAGTACTCAGCATAGTCCTATCATGGTGGCCTGCCCAGCAATTGAGCATTACCGAGGGTAAGGTCAACCCGGCCTGTTCTCGAGACATGTTCAATACTTGTGTGGAGGAGAAAAAGGACACGACAGAGAAAATCGTATCCCGCCTTATGTTCTAGGCTCTTTGTTATGTAAAAGAAACCTTTGTAATGAAATTTGTTTTAGATGTAAATACTCATGTCTTGTCGACAAAAGTACTAGTTATCTATATTTTGGGGCTCCCAATCTCTCTGTGTTCAAACAGAAAATAGATGGCATTGGTTTATGAATGTAGCCTGTTTGAATTGTATTTATACAACTCGGCATGATTCAAAATCTCTGTTGTATGTGTTACTTGGCAAGCAAGTGTAGCACTAAATTCCAAGCTTCATGACAATGGAACATAGATACTTTATTAATTTTGGGCATTGTTGGTATTTCTTACGATCGTAGATAAATCTGCAAGCGCACGGATACCATTGTAGCTTTCACCCTAGAAGTATTCAGGGTATTGAATCCACAGGGAACATGTGTACTAATCTTCTATCTAGATCGTCCAAGGACAACAAGAGAAAGGATGGCGAGGGTAGAGAGGATTTCTATGGCTTAAGAACCTTGATAAAGGATAAGTTCAGCGTCTATGGTTTGCTTACTTTGGGCACGGGGATATCCTAGGCCTATAAGAAATTGCCGGCAAACAACTCTTCGCCGTACCCGAACATGGTGGATTACAAAGGACGGACAGGGCTGTCACCACCTGCCGTCTACCTCTACTAAACCATGGGGTTACGAGGCAAACGAAGGTAGTCGATAACCTAAGCACCACGCTTAAGATATATACTACTACTCTAATCTTAGCTAGAGACTAAATCACTTTATAAATAAAGCGACGAACCTGCAAGCAACAATAGAAGTGAACTTACTTAATCAAGAGTACTTAATACCATAAGAGATCGTGAACACTTACTAAAAGAAGTAAGCATCCGTCGAGGTACAAGATCGGGGAAGAGTGCCGATAGCCCTGGCACGTTCCTCGGACTACTCCTCACTCTCTCCTTATTCTCTAGATAATACACTGGAGTAGAGCTTCACCTTGGAGTGGAGCTTGTGGCATCTCAATCTTGTGTGTGTTGAGAGTGAGGGGTAGAGGTCTATTTATAGTGTAGGGAGTGCCTTAGGGGAGTGAAGATCCTCCCTAGATACTAGGGAAAATTTTCCTCCTTATTCTCCCCTTGTGCCATATGTCCCTGGAAACCGACCTACAAATGTTAGTGGGCGAAGGAAACATCATGTAGGAAAAACTCCCGCGCGCATCTGTGCTTTCTCGAGTAAAATCCCGCGGTGCATTCAATTCTCGATCCGCGTACTTGTCATTGTGCGAATAGCAGACTGCCACGTCACCGGCCTCCTCTGTGCCCGTTCGGCAATCCGGAGCCTGGCCGCTCAGCCAACTGGCCAGCGCCACCTCTGGATGGCCGCATCTCGGCTGACCTCCGTGCATGTGCGAGTACGGCCTGGTCCCCTTGGCCTCCCGCATCCTGTGCTCTTGGCCTGTGGCCTGGCCCACGTAGGGCCTGCAGCCCCATGCATGCACATGGTGCAAGGGAGCACACCAAACTGCGGTCTGCCGCACTCCCGCGAGGGGACGGGGGAGGCGCACTTGCGCTGGTGCTGTGGCGCTGGGCCCCGCCTGGCACCCCACCCGTGGGCCGTGTGACGGCGTGGTCGAGGTGGGTCGCATGTGGGCCCCGGCTATATGCATGCTGATTTTGGGGATGTTGATGACATCAGCATTCCCTTTAAATATTTATATCTACTTTTTCAGTGCTCCGAATTATGATTAATATATCCGTTGGAAACATTTAGACGAGCTCTTCAGAAGGTGCACTCCGACTTGGCATTTGAGATAGTTTGTGATATTGATATTTTATATCTCATCTCAAGCCCATAATGCCTTTTTCCTGCATGACAAAGTAAAATACCAACACTCGTGGAAATAGTTAGTAATAAATCCTATCACTATGTTTGGTTATATTTGACATATTTTCTGCAGGAGTTGACGGTGAAAAGTGGTACTTAAGGACCGTCAACAGGCATAAAGCCGACATCAGTACATTGAAAGGACTGACTTTTATTGACTCTTAATGACTCCTAAAAAACACTTTTTAAGGATAACGACACCGCAAGTGCTTGATATTCCAAGCTTTGGGCACTTCTGTTCTGTCTCCCCATTGTAGTTGATAAGTACCCGGGCCAATAACCCTTGATACTATGAATGGGCCTTCCCAAGGAAAAGATAGCTTGTGCTGATTTTTTGTACTCTGAATTCTTCGGAGGACCAGATCATCGATGTTGAACGACCTTGACTGGACGTTTTGATCATAATACCTCCTAAGGTCTTGGTAGACCTTAACTGGACGCGGCTAATCTTGCCTCTTCTAGCATGTCGACATCCTCTGCTCTGCTCTATTCTGCCGCCCCTTCCAAGTAGTTTTGAATTCTTGGAGCGTTGTACTCGATGTCCACCGAGATTACTGCCTCAGAACCATATACCACCAGGAAGAAGGGCGATTGCCCTGTCGCATGACTAGGCTGGGTTCTTAGCCCCCAGACCACGGCTGGCAATTCTTGCACCCACTTGTCGTCGTACTTCTTGAGTGGTTCGTAGAGCCTTGGCTTGAGTCCTTGGAGTATGAGGCCGTTAGCTCTCTCAACTTGTCCATTGGCACGGGGGCGCGCCACCAATGCGTAGCGGACCTCAATTCCCAGACTATCGCAAAAGTCAAAGAACTCGTCCCCTGTGAATTGGGAACCAAGATCAGTGATGATGCGATTCGGGACACCGAAGCGGTGAGCGATGTCTTGGATGAACTCGGCCGCCTTAGGAGCTGTAGCTTTGACTAGCGGCTTGACTTCAATCCACTTCGTAAACTTGTCGATTGCCATGTAGAAATATTCAAATCCCCCTGGCGCTTTCATGAGTGGTCCGACCACATCCAGCCCCCAGCATGCGAAGGGCCAAGAGGGTGGTATGGTGTTGAGGACTGTTGCGGGTACGTGAGCTTGCCGGGCAAAGAATTGGCAGCCCTGGTAGGTTTTCACAACTTCTTCTGCATCTGCCACTGCAGACGGCCAATAGTGCCCGGATCGGAAGGCCTTGCCGACGATCGTGCGGTGGGCGGCGTGGTTGCCGCAGATTCCAGCGTGGATTTCTTCAAGGATCTCCCATCCTACTTCTGGAGGGACACACTTCATCAAGACACCAGATGATGCACCGCGTCAGAATCGTGTGGAGCCGACTACTACGTAGTTCTTGCTTCGTCTGATGACTTGCTCTGCTTCCACCTTATCTTTGGGCTCTTTCTGATGTAGGATGTACTCGATGAAGGGCTTCGTCCACTCGGGTGCAATCACCATGACTTGCTGATGAGGTGGTGTTGTAGTCAACTGTACTTCCTGCTCTCCGATGGATGGTTGTAACAGCTCTTGGACGAAAATGCCGCCCGGTACTTGAGCTCGGTGCGAACCAAGCTTGGAAAGTGCATCAGTAGCCAGGTTGTTGTCCCTAAGGATGTGATAAAATTCGAGCAAATGGAAGTGCTTGTCAAGTTTGCAGACCTCCATGCAGTATGCGTCCATGTTCTCCTTGGGGCAGTCCCAATCTTTGTTGACCTGGTTGATGACTACCGAGGAGTCGCCGTAGACCACTACGTGCTTGATGCCAAGGGAAGCAGCCAGGCGTAACCAGTGCAGTAGAGCTTCATATTCGCCTTCATTGTTGGTGTCTTCCCAGAGGATCTTGGAGCACGTACTTGAGCTGATCTCCTTTCGGAGATATGAAGAGAACACCTGCGCTGGCTCCTTCAAGTTTCATCGACCCATCGAAATACATAGTCCAGTGTTCTAGGGGTTCTTCGGGTGTTGCTTGTTGTATCTCTGTTTCAAGTTTCATCGACCCATCGAAATACATAGTCCAGTGTTCTAGGGGTTCTTTGGGTGTTGCTTGTTGTATCTCTATCCAACCAGCGATGAAATCAACCAGAGCCTACGGCGCGTGGGACGAAGTCGATGGTATGAGAACCCAACTCGACCGCCCATTTGGAGATTCGCCCGGTCGCATCCCTATTATGGAGGATGTTAGTTTTTTATACCGGCTAGACTACTATAGGGGTCCCTGAGTAGTCGAATTGTTTGCAAGGGCCTCGCCGGAACCAGAAGCACGATGGTAAACACGAGACGATTTAGACAGGTTCAGGCTGCCTCAAGGGAGAGCGTAATACCCTACATCCTGTATGGTGGATTGCTTCGTATTGATGGTTATGATTTTACAAGGGGTCCCTGCCTCACCTTATATACTCGGGAGACAGGGTCTACAAGGCAAATAATACAGATTCCTTGTCGGATACTATACACAGATCCTAACATGAGTAGGCCGGGTTGTTTCCTAGTAGCCGACTAGTTTTCTTAACTTGTACGTCTCTTCCTTGTATCTATCAGAGTTGGCGGCCCAATCTCCTCATGGGCCTACAGCCCATAAGGACTCCCATGGATCTTGGTCCGTCACTTCTGTAGAGTTAGTGTTTGCAAATACCCGAAGGATAAAGATTTTCCCTACTTAAAGTTGGACATTGATTTTCAAAGAGGGAAATCATAATCCTGGGTGCCTCCTTTGCCCCGTGTTCAACCATTTGGGTGTCCTCCTTGCATGCCGGTTTTGAGATGATTCATGAATTCTTGGCTGCAAAGTTAGTGCACACAATACAACTACAAGCCCTGCATAAATATTATGATGAGCAGAATCAAAGCACAACCTTCCGAGGGAAACTATGATGGGTGACCATAGGGTGATTGTACGGCTCGTAGTGCCATGGCACTAAGGACGAAAGTTCTCGGAGATATCTAAGACAAGCATGATTTCTGAGATGATCCGTGATAAATTTTATGCTCGTAGAAACGGGATCTCCGAAGTGATTAACTCCAAGATGCTCATAGCCCCATGATGTGAGAGGATGTGCAACGTTGTGGGCTAAAGCGATCTTGAGTTAAAGGTGTGAAAGGATTGTGTAAACGAGTCCCTTCCCTAGGATGGAGAGCTCCATATTTCTCAAGAAATAATCACGGTGCTCGAACAATCCATCTTAGGCCTCCAATGGAAGTCCATGTGGTATTAAGGATGAACTTGACTTCCATTGGGCATCAATCAAGTGAAGGAATAGGATGAGAATCTATTGAATCACTCGACTTGATTGGCACTGATCGAAATCGAGGATAAGGATGTGAGTTTGATTTCTCTCGATTTGATCGATACGGTCGTTACAATTCCTTGACCAAATAGATTAAGTCCTATGGGACTATAGAGCATGTCAAGTACTAAGGTGAATTCTTTGGTGACGTAATGACACCTTGGATGTTCCCTTAGCTTGGAAGCGTAACGAACCCTTCCCCTATGCCATTTCCTTCTGGGAAGTCACAGTCGGTCGAAGCGGGTCATGAAAACAACCTTGTCTCTCAACCATTTCTTCCATTACCTCCTTCAGGACAAGGTCCCAAAGATGGTTCAGAGGAAAATACAATAAGGGGACATTGGGGTAGGAGTTGCATGAGGCAATCTTTCCCTAAGGTTTCTGTTGCTCAGAAAAGGTATCTGCAGCCCGAGCTTAGATATGATAGAGATATGAGCTCGACCTTGGCTGATGATAATCCCTTGTGATTCTTCCTCTCTCTGACGAAAGTTGAGGATCTAAACTCGTAAAGAAGTAACGCGAGATAGGGGGAAGAGCGTGGAACAAAAGCTGCCCTTAGCTCATCCCATCCAGTCACACTTTCCTCTAGCCGAAGGTAAAACCCTCTCGCTTCCCCAGAAAGGGTGAGCGGGAAGAGTTTTCTCTTAAGAGCCTCTTGAGTCAAACCAGATACATGCTGGCAAGAATACAAGTGCTCAAACTCTCACAGATGATGATAGGGGTTCTCATAGCTTAACCCCAAGAAAGAATTTTTCTGAACAAATGCTATGAATGAGGGAGGAATCTAGTAGGCGAATGAGGAATGTGATTTTTTTGATGGTTTGGCTCTAAGATTTGTCCCTAAAGGTCAGGACGTATGTACGAGGATAACATTCCATGGGTAGCGGGGGTAAAGGTAGAATCAAGGAAAAGATAAGAGATACGAGGATCCTAGGTTCGTAGAAATATAACAACCATTCCCCGAAAACGGCGCCAGAAAGCTTGCTGGCACTTACTAGCGTCATCTCAAAAGTGTAATGACGCCGAAGCGACTGACAGGTACTTAGCGTCCACGAATAAATCTGCAAGCGCACGGATACCGCTATAGCTTTCCCCAAAGAAGAGTATTCTAAGGGTATCAAATCCAGAGGAACGTGTGTGCACACTACTCGCACTAGAGATCCAAGGACAACTAACCAAGTCAACATCTAGAGAGGATATCCTATGAACAGCACAGGGAAGATTGGTTGATGTCTTGTTTTCCGCTCACTTCGGGCACCGGCTTACCCCTGAACCCCAGGCGCCTCCGGCCAACAGCTCTACAACTTAACCGAACGTGGGGGACTACAAAGGGTCCAACAGCTCTGTCACCACCTGTGGCCTACCCCTACTAAACCGTGGGTTAAGATGCGCAAACCAAGTGTAATCTATGACTTAGGCACCACGCCTACGCCACTAATTACTACTGCGATCCGACTAAACTATCCGGTTCATATTTACACCACAGCACTCCATATGAATATGAAGTGACCAACCCACGAGTGAGAGATCGAACTTACTTCTACTTACGATACTGAATCATTAAAGATCAAAGACACTTACTAAGTACTCACTTGATAAGAATGAAAAAGCATCCATAGGAATACATGAACGGGTTTGAGTGTTGATGATGAACATCAACACTCACCCCCAACTCATTCTCTCCCTCTCTCTACTCTCTACTCCTACTCTAATCTGAATTACACCATAAGACTCTCCCCTTGGAGGAGTGGAGAGGCTTGGAGGTGAGTGGAATGAAGCTTGAGGGATGAATGAGGTGAATGGAAAGTGTGTGTCTCATTTGGACCCTCTCCTCTAGTATTTATAGGTTGTGGAGGTCAGTAACTCGAGGGTAGATTCCAGGAATATTCTATAACCGCCTTCAGACTGGACATGTGGAAGCTGGAGATGAGGGGAGCCAAGGGCGGTTTGGCCGAACCCCTGGTTCGGCCGACCCCCTCTGGGCCACACTCTCCACCACCTTTGCACAGAAGGCTGAAAGGTTGGTCCTCACTTGGGTACAGGGGTGTCTCGGGAGTTTCTTGGTAGTTTACCCCTTGATGTGGGCCCTTCAATTCGTGTGCTTGCACATGATTGGTCAGAAGTGTGTTTCTTTGCTCTTGTGGGGCCATGGATCCGTGGGAAGCCTATGTGGCAGCCTCTGGTTGGCTGGAGTTGTGCTAGTTTAGCCACTTTAGTGCATTCCTACTTCATTTCCATAGATAAGTGACCTGCACAATAATATTCACCAACACTTGTGGAACTTGTTAGTAATAACTCCTACCTCTAGTGTTGATGTTTGCATTTCGTACATTTATGCAGGAGTCGACGGCCTTAAAATGGCACTTAATAGCCATCAACAATCATTGACACACACAGATATTCAGTGCAATGCATTTCACTAAATGATCAGCAAAAGTACTGAATGGCCTTAAGGCCATTACAAAATATGCATTTCAGAGCATATCATTTGACATAAATTTCAAATTTAAATAAGCCACAAGTACTGAATGGCCTTAAGGCCATTACAAACTGCTCCCATACTTCCTAATTAAACTAACTTCCTAACTTCCTAATCCTTGAGGAACCCCTTGAAGGCCTTGTGCTGGCTGATGACCTTGCCCTTACGCTTGATGGCTTGCCGAAGCTCCTCTGCCTTAGCAATGAACTGACAACAAAGTTTAGAAAAATTGGTTATAGTAGATGATCCAAATAAAGATAGCCCAAAATCAAAAGAATTGACCAAAAAATAAAAAAGGGAAAAGGTGAACACCTCCTTAGTAAGGAGGGCTGGTCCATCTTCAGCATCGATGTCGGAGTCCCAGTCCAGAGTGACGAGCATCTTTGGGAAGCGGAACTTCATTTAATCTAACTAGAAAATACCAAGAGATTAACAATAGTTGCCAAAAACTAGAAAAAACTAGAAAAATCACATGCTCATCACTTTTACTCTGATCAGACATTATAGAAACAGAAATAGAAAAAACAAACTTTGAACAGAAACAGAAGAAGAACAACATATCACCTTTCCTTCGTGGATGGTCGATGATGCCGACAACGCCTTCTTCTTGCCCTTGCCCTTGTCTACCGCCGCTGCCTCCTTCCCCTTCACTGATCATCAATCGATTGTAACCAATTAATGCAACAGAGACAAAGCAAAAGAAAAAATCCCCAGTCGATCAAGATGCAAAAGAAACCCCAACAGAGCGGAGAGGGGGATTCACCTTGGGCGCGCCTAAGGTGGACTAGACTGCTGAAGGAGGTGGAGGACTGCTGGATTCAGCAGGCTCGTCCTTCCCCCCTCACCTTGCCTAGGGGCGCGAGTCCTGGCAGAGGAGCGACGACCGGAGCAACGGTGGGGTTGTGGATGCTGCGACGGGTCTGGTGTCGGCCAGAGGGGGCCAAGCTTGTCGACGCGACGCTCGAGACCTGCCGAGGGCATCCCCGACGACTTTCTGGCGTGCGCGAGGCGGAGGAGGCCCTCGCGAAGCGGCCAGTCACAGGGTCCCTCTATTGGCTCCTCGCGATCAACGAACGCTTGGAGGGAGCCATCCCGCGAGCGTGCAGATGACGACGGCCTGTGACGAAGTGCGAAGACAAAGAGGCCGGGTAGAGAATGTGCATAGAAGACGAGGCGCGAAGACGAAGAGGCTAGGATTGGGGATGCAATAGTTACTCTTATAAGAAATTGAAGGAGAGGCAGTTATTACCTAAAAAGACGCCATGTATCGCTACTGAGCGGAAATACTTGACTAGTGCAATGGTTTGGACGCCTATTCGGACGCAGGAGGCCACGGTTTCAATTCGTAACCGCGACACAAATTTTTTATTTTGCGAATAGGCAGTTATTACCTAAAAAGACGCCATGTATCACTATTGAGCGGAAATACTGGACTAGTGCAATGGTTTGGACGACGATTCGGATACAGGAGGTCGTGGGTTCGATTCACAATTTTTTTTTTGCGAAAAGGCAACAAAGGAGACACGGATTGCCTAACCCACATCTCCAATACCTCATTTTGGGCTTATCAATTTTAAGGCCCAGATTGTCCAACGATTGGCCCAAGATCTACATAGAATAGATAGATAGGGTTTCTCTCCTCCCCATCGCTGCTGCCTCTAGCTCCTCACCTCTTCCACATCATCATCACCGCCTTCCACCCCATCACTGCAACCGCTTCCTCCCCCTCGCCTTCCTCCCCATCACCGCCACTTCCTCCCCCTCGCCTTCCTCCCCATCACTATTGCCTCTTCCTTCCCCTCGCCTTCCTCTCCATCGCCACTGCAGATAGCGATTAGGGTTAAGTGACGAGGAGGATCCGGCTACCCCCGGTGGCCACGACGAGGATCTGGCCACCTCAACGCTGAGTAGTTAGATCCCCAAGTCTGCGACCCGAAGGCGGCGCCGACAAGGATCCGGCCACCTCGACGCTGAGTAGGGTGTTCCCCAAGTCTGTGACCCAGCGGTGGTGGCGCTGAGGATTCCCAAGTCTTCGATCGAGGCGAAGGGCACGACGAGCAAGCGACCCCGATGACAACTACGCCCAGGTTCTGGATTAGGTTCTCTTCGTGATGATGTTGTTAGGGTTTCATGATTAGGATCTTGATTAGGTTCTCTTTGTGATGATGCTATTCTTGACTAGGCTCTGTTAGGGTTTTGGTGATTAAGATCTTGATTCACTGGTGGTAATCTTTGTTCTTGATTCACTAGATAATATGGCTAGTTACCTTATCTTATGTGCTTGGGAACCAGCCTAATGAACGCTTGAACCGTGTAAGAATTGCTATCTAAAATCCACTAGAGTGGCCTGTGGCATGAGCGGTTTTATTCCGTGTCGCTTGTGCCCTGTAACTCCCTGCGTGGTGGCACTACATGGTTCACTCAATCATCAGGCTGGATGCTCAATTTATAGTCATTGTTCAATTTATTGGCATATATGAAAGATTTTTTCTATTTATTGCTCTGTTTATTTATTTTTGGTTATCATATATTTTGGTACAGTATAATTGATGTTTAATTCTTTTTGTGGTTCTTGGTAGCTGTACAATTTTGCATGTGCCTTAAATTGTTGCCTGGTCAGAGGCTCAGAGGCAGGTCTATCTGTTTAGGATGTTTTAATTTAGGAATATGCTTGAATATGTTCTAGTTAACCAGCCTGATGATCGCTTGAACTGTGTAAGCATTGCTAACTAAAATCCCCCAGAGTGGCCTGTGGCATGGGCAGTTTTATTCCGTATCGCTTGTGCCCTGTAACTCTCGGCGTGGTGGCACCACATGGTTCACTCAATCATCAGGCTGGATGCTCAATTTATAGTCATAGTTCAATTTATTGGCATATATGAAAGATTTGCTTCTATTTATTGCTCTATTTATTTATTTTTGGTTATCATATATTCTGGTATAGTATAATTGATGTTTAATTCTTTTTGTGGTTCTTGGTAGCTATACAATTTTGCATGTGCCATAAATTGTTGCCTGGTCAGGGGCTCAGAGGCAGGCCTGTCTGACTAGGATGTTTTAATTTTGCGATGATCGCTTGAACCGTGTAAGCATTGCTAACTAAAATCCACCAGAGTGGCCTGTGACATGGGCGGTTTTATTCCGTATCGCTTGTGCCCTGTAACTCCCGGCGTGGTGGCACTACATGGTTCACTCAATCATCAGGCTGGATGCTCAATTTAAAGTCATATTTCAATTTATTGGCATATATGAAAGATTTTCTTCTATTTATTGCTCTGTTTATTTATTTTTGATTATCATATATTCTGACACTACATGGTTCACTCAATCATCAGGCTAAGTTAAATCATAATTTTTCTTAATTAGCAGTATTGTCATAAAAACTTGTAGCTTTTGCTCTTGTTGCATGTACCCGCTTTTATTCTATGCAAGTTGGACAACTAACTAATCAACAACCCAGCCAGCTGATATGCCCACGCCTATGCAACGCGTGTAGCAAGTTGTGTGGCCCGATCTTCTCGTAGGATCCGCGAACTTGATAACTTGTCGCTGCGTGACCTGGTGAAGAGGCAGTGCACCGCGAGGCTGTCCACGCGACGAACTACCGAGACAATCACCCTTCCACGTACCGACGAACAGCCCACGCAATCACGCCGTATAGACGTGAAGGCACAAACTGGGTGAACCGCAGTTCGGCGTTCTACAACTCCCTCAGGAATCGAAAGAACAAGTCTGCAAGCCTCTCGAGACTCACGCTGGAATAAGAATTCCAAGAGTTGGTATTTCTGAAAATTGCAATCACAAGTTACTGTTCATGTCCTCCATTACAGGGATATATAGCACTAGTGGAGTTTCAGTTTGGTGGAAATAATTGAGAACATGTAGTGGGAAGTTGCAGCACTACTTTTATTAATAACCAAGCCTAGTGGGACGCCTGGCAGTTTGGTATTCTCTGCATGCATGCTAGAGCGTGTGTGGACAGCAACCCAGTTGCTGGTTGCATGCATTCCTAACTCCCGATTTATTTGCTTGCACTTCAACGGCTGATATTCATGGTAGCTGAATGGCCTTTCCTCTCTCATGCACGTCCAGGATCCTTGCATATATTTGGCGGGCAGAATCCATCATCATCCCATGCTTGTTCGTGCACTCCATCATTCCTAAGAACATTGAAACAAGTACTCAAAAGCATAGGTTCATTCAATGTAATCTGATTATTAAGCATAAGGTTAGCGTTCACCTGAGAATGAATTTCCTTCTCCAATTGTTTAGCTCTGCTCCTTGTAATTGGACTAGCTATATCAAGTGTAGTTTCATTTGGAGATGAGTGAATGCTAGGAATGTCCTCATTAGCCTCCCCCTCTTGAGAAGGAGTCGTCCTCGACTCAGGCTTACCAGCAAATGGAAGCAAGTCTTTGACATTGAATGTGGTACTCACATTGGAATATTCAGGTGGCAGTTCAAGTTTGTAAGCATTATCATTTATCTGTTGGAGAACCTTGAACGGACCATCACCCCGAGGATATAACTTACTCTTACGCTGTTGGGGAAAGCGATCCTTGCGTAGATGCAACCATACAAGATCTCCTGGCTGAAATGTAACCTTCTTCTTACCTTTGTTTGCTTGCTTTGCATATTGTGCTGATTTCTTCTCAATATTCTTTCTTGTCTCCGCATGTAACCGCTTGATAAAATCTGATCTTTTCGTGGCATCCAAGTTAACTTGTTCCTGTAATGGTAAAGGCAAAAGATCCATGGGAGTATGCGGTTTAAACCCATAAACAATTTCAAATGGACAAGAATTTGTTGTAGAATGGACTGCCCTGTTATAAGCAAATTCAACATGTGGAAGGCAGTCTTCCCAGAGCTTCAAATTCTTTTTCAACACAGCACGCAACATGGTTGACAAGGTACGGTTGACAACTTCAGTTTGCCCATCCGTTTGTGGATGACAAGTGGTTGAAAATAACAACTTTGTGCCAAGCTTAGCCCACAATGTCTTCCAAAAGTAGCTGAGAAATTTTGTATCCCGGTCTGAAACAATAGTCTTTGGAACTCCATGTAAACGAACGATCTCCCTGAAAAACAAATCAGCAACGTGTGAAGCATCATCGCTCTTATGACATGGGATAAAATGTGCCATTTTAGAAAAGCGATCTACAACAACAAAAATAGAATCCCTCCCCCTCTGAGACCGAGGTAACCCCAGAACAAAGTCCATAGATATATCCTCCCAAGGTACATGTGGAATAGGTAATGGAGTATATAAACCATGGGGATTGAGGCGGGACTTAGCTTTCAAGCAAACGATGCAGCACCCAACGTGCCGCTGGACATCACGTCGCATATGTGGCCAAAAGAAATGATCAGAGAGCATGTCCAATGTTTTTTTGACACCAAAATGACCAGCAAGTCCACCTGCATGTGCTTCCTGCAAAAGAACTTGACGAATCGAACAAGCTGGAATGCATATTTTGTTAGTCCGAAACAAGAAGCCATCATGCACATTATATTTATCCCAACCTTTTCCATCAATGCAACGAGAGAAAGGTTCTTTAAAATCAGCATCAACAGGATAAAGTGTTTTAATGGATTCCAAACCAAGTACTTTTGTATCTAGTTGTGTAATCAACGCACATCTTCTAGACAAGGCATCGGCAACAATGTTATCTTTACCACGCTTATGTTTGACAACATAGGGAAACGTTTCAATGAACTCAATCCATTTAGCATGTCGACGGTTCAGCTTGCCTTGGCTTTTAAGATATTTCAAAGCTTCATGATCAGAATGGATTACAAATTCTTTAGGTAACAAGTAATGTTGCCAAACTTCCAAAACGCGAACTAAGGCATAAAGCTCTTTGTCATAAACCGAGTAATTCAGATGTGGACCATTTAGCTTTTCAGAAAAGTAGGCAACAGGTTTACCTTCTTGCAGCAGTACACCTCCTATGCCAATACCACTTGCATCACATTCGATCTCAAATGTCTTACCAAAATCAGGAAGTTGTAGCAGCGGTGCTTCACAAAGCTTTGTTTTCAGCGTATGAAATGCTTGGTCTTCGTCATGTCCCCACTTGAATGGAACATCCTTCTTTGTGAGATTGTTAAGGGGTGCAGCGAGAGTGCTGAAATTTCTGACAAAACGCCTATAGAAACTTGCAAGACCATGAAAGCTTCGAACTTGGCTCACATTTACCGGTGTAGGCCAATCCTGTATTGCTTTAACCTTCTCTTCATCAACCTGAATACCATCTGCGGAAACAACAAAGCCAAGGAAAACAACTCGGTCTGTGCAAAAGGTGCACTTAGCAATATTGCCATACAATTTCTTTTCCCTCAAAACAGCAAGTACTTGACGGATATGATCAAGATGTTCATCAAATGATTTGCTATAGATCAGAATATCATCAAAATAAACAACTACAAACTTGCCAATGAAAGCTCGTAAAACATGATTCATTAAGCGCATAAAAGTTGAAGGAGCATTTGTCAAGCCAAATGGCATCACAAGCCATTCATAGAGACCAATTTTAGTTTTAAACGCTGTTTTCCATTCATCACCAAGTTTCATGCGGATTTGATGATAGCCACTACGCAAATCAATCTTGGTGAAAATGATGGAACCACTCAATTCATCTAACATGTCATCAAGTCGTGGAATGGGATGGCGATATCGAACAGTTATAGCATTGATAGCACGACAATCAACACACATGCGCCAAGAGCCATCTTTCTTTGGAACTAAAAGAACGGGAACAACACATGGTGATAAGGATTCACGAATATACCCTTTGTCCAAAAGCTCTTTTACCTGTCGCTGAATTTCCTTTGTCTCTTCGGGATTGGTGCGGTAGGCTGGACGATTTGGAAGAGAAGCACCTGGTACCAAATCAATTCGATGCTCAATTCCACGGAGTGGAGGAAGTCCAGCTGGTATCTCATCGGGAAAACATCTTCGAAATCCTGTAAGAGATCAAGAACAACACTAGGCAGCGATGAAGGTAAATCGTTAGTTGAAAGTAGGACCTCCTTGTGCAAGAGCACAAAGAATGGAGCTATGGTGTTTCTCACTTCTCTCAAATCACGCTTGCTCACAAAGAGACACTCAGTGTGGCGTGGCTGTTTAGGATTGGTATGAGGCTTTATGTGGCTGGATGGGTTAGAACTCTCTCCCTTACTTGGGTTGGGGATCTCACTCAATTTTCTTTTTTCAGATTCCTCTCTTTTCTTGCGAGCCATATCTGAAGTATGTATCTCCTGATAGAGCTGGAGTGCCCGATCTTTCGGTGAGTGGGATAACTTCGATTTGTGGAGGAGGAGATTCTCACAATCCGACTACGAATGAACAGGTCGTGGCGCCTTAGCAATCGCTGAACCAACTCCAAATGGTTATTGACCTTTGCTGGTGGCAAGGATCAACCTGAACACGAAGTTCTATTCCTGCTAGCAATCGAAGAAACAAGCAAGAACAAGATGAAGGTAAAACTGAATATCATTCACTCACGAATTGGGGTTCACAATAGCTGTCCACAGGTGGCCGCTGAGCACAACTGCAGATCAGGACGTTTGCACAATGGCTAAACCTATCAAAGAAAACCCAAGGGAAAGAGGGGGCGCAGCCCCTGGCTAAATAGGAGGAAGGAGGCGTGAGGGAGGGAGGCGCCCAGCCTGCCCATAAGGCAGGGAGTAGGCGACTCAATCAGCCACACGCTATCTCCCCTTTCCTGATTTAGGTGGCGCAGCACCTTCCTGGTTATTACTTGACAAAAACTAAAATTAGGTGGCGCATGCACTTAGGAGGCTTCTGGTCCTTCATTCTTCAAAATCATCATGAAGTTTAAGTCACGTGTACGAGCTCGAGTGAGTGGTCCTGGTGGCGCTTGTACTGGTTTAGTTGGAGTAGCAGTTCCCGTGTCGGGGTTGATGTCCTCATCATCCTCCCCTTCTTGAATCGAAGTCGTCCTCGACGGCAGCTCCTCATCCTCACCCGCATATGGTTTCAAATCTGCAACATTAAAACTAGAGGAAACACCATATTCTGCAGGCAAGTCAAGTATACAAGCATTATCATTAATTTTCGTCAACACCTTGAAGGGACCAGCAGCACGTGGCATCAGCTTAGACCTGCGCAAAGTAGGAAAGCGATCCTTGCGCAAATGCAACCAAACCAAGTCACCAGGTTCAAAAGTAACAAGTTTACGTCCTTTACTACCAGCAGCCTGATTTTTAGCATTAGTGTGTGCAATGTTCTGCTGCGTCTGCTCATGGATGTCCAACATTTGTTGAACACGTGCGACAGCATCCACATGTGGGGCATCCAAAGGATCAAAGGACAGCAAGTCAATTGGCGCCCGTGGAATGTAACCATAGACAATCTGAAAAGGGCACATTTTTGTGGAGGAATGTGTAGCGCGATTGTAAGCAAACTCGACATGGGGCAAGCAATCCTCCCAAAGTTTCAGATTCTTGTCTAACACAGCCCTAAGCATGGTAGATAAGGTCCTGTTCACAACCTCAGTTTGCCCATCTGTTTGGGGGTGACAAGTGGTGCTGAAAAGCAATTTAGTTCCTAGTTTATTCCAAAGAGATCTCCAAAAATGACTTAGGAACTTAGCATCACGATCTGAGACTATCGTATTTGGAACACCATGTAAACGAATAATCTCACGAAAGAACAATTCAGCAACGCTGCTAGCATCATCAGTTTTATGACATGGTATGAAGTGAGCCATTTTAGAGAAGCGATCAACAACCACAAAGATACTATCCCTCCCCTTCTTAGTTCGAGGTAATCCTAAAACAAAATCCATAGAAATATCGACCCAAGGAGAAGTAGGGACAGGTAATGGCATATACAAACCGTGGTTGTTAAGGTGTGACTTAGCTTTCTGGCACGTGTTGCAGCGAGCAACAAAGCGTTGCACGTCACGGCGCATCTGGGGCCAAAAGAAGTGTGTGGCCAAAATCTCCTGTGTCTTGTAAACGCCAAAATGTCCCATGAGGCCGCCACCATGCGCTTCCTGTAACAGCAAAAGACGAACCGAGCTTGCTGGAATACACAGCTTGTCAGCGCGGAACAAGAACCCATCATTCACGTGGAATTTACCCCATGGTTTACCATCCTTGCAATGCATCATGATGTCCTTAAAATCAGAATCATCGGCGTATTGTTCTTTCACAGTTTGTAAGCCAAAAATTTTAAAATCCAACTGGGACAGCATGGTGTATCTACGCGACAAAGCATCAGCAATAACGTTGTCTTTCCCGTTCTTGTGTTTAATGATGTAAGGAAAAGACTCTATGAATTCGACCCACTTAGCATGCCGACGGTTCAGATTGGTTTGGCTACGAATATGTTTTAAAGCCTCATGATCAGAATGAATAATAAACTCGCGAGGCCATAAATAATGCTGCCAAGTTTGTAGAGTGCGAACCAAAGCGAAAAGTTCTTTGTCATAAGTTGAGTAATTCAGACTCGCACCGCTTAATTTTTCGCTAAAGTAAGCTACTGGTTTTCCCTCTTGAAGCAAGACACCGCCCAACCCAATACCACTAGCATCGCATTCAAGTTCAAACATCTTATTGAAATCAGGGAGCTGTAGTAAGGGGGCATGTGTTAACTTATCTTTGAGGATGGTGAATGCCTCTTCTTGTGCCATACCCCAGGAGAAAGGAATGCCCTTCTTGGTGAGCTCATGCAACGGGGCAGCAATGGAGCTGAAGTCACGCACAAACCGTCGGTAGAATCCTGCAAGCCCAAGAAAACTCCGAATCTGCGTAACTGTCGACGGTGTGGGCCAGGACTGGATGGCGTCAATCTTGCTGCTATCCACCTCAATGCCCTGCGGAGTGACAACATAGCCAAGAAACGAAACACGTGTTGTGCAGAAGGTGCACTTTTCCAAATTACCAAATAAGCGGGCAGCGCGCAAAGCATCAAAGACAGCACGCAAATGTTCCAAATGCTCTTCCATAGACTTGCTGTAGATCAGAATATCGTCGAAATAAACAACCACAAACAGCCCTATGAAAGGTCTCAAAACTTCATTCATTAAGCGCATAAATGTACTGGGAGCATTAGTCAAACCAAATGGCATAACTAACCATTCATATAAGCCAAATTTTGTTTTAAATGCCATTTTCCATTCATCCCCAAGTTTCATTCTAATCTGGTGGTACCCGCTACGCAAATCGACCTTGGAGAAAACAACAGCACCGCTAAGCTCATCAAGCATATCATCAAGGCGAGGTATAGGATAGCGATAACGAATTGTGATATTGTTAATCGCTCGACAATCGACACACATGCGCCAGGTGCCATCCTTCTTTGGGACAAGTAAAATAGGAACAGAGCAAGGGCTAAGAGACTCACGAATGTAGCCCTTATCAAGTAACGCTTGGACTTGGCGTTGAATCTCTTTTGTTTCATCGGGTGGTTTGGTACGGGGCGCGGTTGGGAAGCTGAGCGCCTGGGATGAGGTCGATTTGGTGTTCAATGCCACGAATGGGAGGAACACCTGGCGGTAACTCCATCGGAAACACATCGGCATAGTCCTGCAAAAGCTTAGTAACAGCAGGGGGTATGTCCAAAGATGGCGCATCATCTAGTGAAAATAGCACATGAGAGCAGACAAGCGCATAGCAAGGCAGATTATCAGCACGTACTTCATCAAAATCAGATTTAGTGGCTAGTAAAACAGGAGCTTTTAGTTTAATTTCGTCTGGTGTGTGCGGTTGCTACTGGTGGTGTTTAGCCCTAGCAATGTCATCTTTTACAATCTGGTCTGGGGTCATGGGATGAAGAATGATTTTCTTGCCCTTAAACATGAAAGAGTAATGGTTTGTGCGACCATGATGCAAGCTATCTGTATCATATTGCCAAGGCCTACCGAGGAGAAGCGAACAGGCTTCCATTGGAACAATATCGCAATCAGCATAATCATGATAGGACCCCATAGAGAAATGAACACGTACCGAGCGTGTTACCTTGAGTGAGCCGCCCTGGTTGAGCCATTGAATACGGTAGGGATGTGGGTGTGGGCGCGTTGGAAGAGACAACTTCTCCACCAGATCCGTGCTTGCCAAGTTGTTGCAGCTGCCACCGTCGATAATGATGCGAATGGCTCGTTCCTGCACAACGCCTTTGGTGTGGAACAAGGTGTGGTGCTGATGCTGCTCTGGTTGTGCAACCTGCGTGCTGAGTACACGCTGCACCACAAGACTCTCATACTTGTCAGCGTCCGTGGCAGCCACGTGTTCTTCATTGGATCCTGCAACGTCAGTGGCAAGCATAGCATATATGGTTT
>CM014272.1:39086243-39148444 GCA_004135705.1 Alloteropsis semialata | reverse complement strand
ACCCATGGGATGACTACCCTGAAGGGCGGCCCAAGAATTGGCTGCGAGGAAGGAGTAGGCTAGAGGTGAAAGATGGTGTTGCCGAGATCAAGTGGAACAAAGAATCAAATCGTAAATTAGTTGAAGACATCCAAGAAAAGAATGCACATGCCTCATCTTCAGGAATATCAGATTGGTTCAGGGAGAATGATGTGTTAACTCAGTGCTTGGGCCTTGAACAACCAGGTCACGTGCGTGGTGTGTCCAGTTACCAGGGTTGGAAGTATGCATGGCCTCAGCACGCGAGTATGTACAGAAAGAGGAAGAGGACCAAATCGTATGAAACGATGAAGAATGAACTCTGGATTGGGGTGACACAGGAGGTCATGTCCATCCTTGTAGCCCAAGGATTGCAGATTATGTCAGTTTCCAGGAACCCAAGCCATGCACCCGGATGGAGGAGCAGCTGCGCGTCCGCCTCCGAGGATGCAGTTGGGGGGCAAAATGAAGGTCCTCCTTTGGATGATATTGAGATCGATGTGTCTCCAGAACTAGGCGGAGATAGTATAGACCTATTGACAGAGCCTACACCATGTGCCCTACTAATCATGTATGCTGGTCACCAAGTTGAGGCCGCATGGGGTCAGGTTTATCCTAAGCAAACTAAGCTACATACAGTCCCGATTAATCAAGAATGTGAAGTGGTCAAAGTGGAGTATGTAGTAAGTGCCTATAGAGATGTTGTGCTGGAATTCGCTCCTAATGATGAGATCATGACACTTGGAGAAGCTGTCCTCCAGAAGAAACAGTGGAAGAGGAGTTACATTGTTGTTAAGGAAGTACCAAAGGAAAAAGCTCCTTCACAAACTGTGGCACAACTTCCATCCCCACCACAGCAGCCAAGGCCAAAGGACAGCACAAATGGTGCATCTGGTGGATCCAAGAGTTCCCCATTCTTCCTTCAAAGAAAAATTCAGCACCAGCAACTAGTGCTCCCAATGCACAAACTATAGCAGCACCAGCACAAAGTGCTCCCAATGTCCCCCCTTTGAAGGAACGTGCAAGAGTAGCAGCCAGGGGTCCTCTTAGCCTTCCAACAAGCGAACTTGTAGAAGCGTTAAAGAGTGCTCTAACTGGTCCTCCAAAGAATAACCCTGCTGCAGCCACTGAACTTGCACCAAACACCTCAAAGAAGCAGAAGCTCACAACAAGGTCTATGAAGGCTGCAATTAAGAAGCAACCACCCAAAAGCTCTCAAAAGGCTACCAAGAAGAAGGACAAACCTGCTACATTGTCAATAGTGTGGACAAAGGAAAATCCAAATTTCAAATTTGGACAGCCAATTCTTACTGCTGCTAAACTCCATGAATACTACATGGAATGTTGTAAGCAAAAGGACAAGGATTTGGTGATAGTGGTCTCGTACAAGCGTTGCCATTTTCTGAAAACAGATGAGATCATGTGTTATGTGGGTCTCAATGACTTATGTGACCTCTTCAAGATAGATGCTTTGGATGTGTCACTTGTAAGATGCTTCACACTGTAAGTTGCTTCAAACTTTAATCTGCTTCTCACTAATCATTTTCTATCTAAATGTGCTTTTACTGATGTAGCTTAACACATGACTTTGTTTTTTCTTAATCTTAGGGCCATGATTTTAGAAACCAAGGCAAATGATGTGCCTGTGGGCTTCCTTGATCCTGAAGTCATGACCTTGTCCACTATAAGTAGTAACAAATCTTATGTGGTGGAATATCTTACAAATGCCTTACAACACCATGCTAAAAAGAGATTGATCATGTTTGCACATAACCATGATGGCCACTAGGTTCTAGTCATAGTCATCCCAAAGTGGAAAAAGGTCCTGTATTTTGATTCATTGAGGTCTAGAGGGCATGATCATAGAAGGTTGAAACATGTTCTTAATGAGTAAGTTCTCACCTACAGCTTTTGTCCTCAACAAACTCTGCAGAGTTTATTGACAAGAGCCCTAACAAATGTTGCATATGGTTTGTTGTAGGGCTTTTATTTCTCACTGCAGCAACAATAACAAGTTGGATAATAGCAACTTGGAACATGTCGTAAAGTTTGCGGTATGGTACCTGCCTGTGAAAGCTAGTACTGAAACTTGAGTTTCTTTCTTCTCAGTACTTTTTGTCTTTATATATATTTTTGCAGTGCCACCAGCAAGATCCTAGGAACGCCTGCGGCTTCTATGCTGCCTATCACATGTTCAAAGCAATAGAATTATTGGCTTTTAAAGCAGATCCTGAGGTACATTATTTTGATTTCCATTACCTTTCTTGATCTGAGATGTGAAGTGGTTTGGGCACTGCACTTGGTAGAATTTCTATCTACCATATATGTTGACCTTGTTAGATAAGGCTGTGTACACATTTTGAGTCAGTTTATGGCTATTATTTGTAGTGTTCAGTCCTTGGTGATTTCTCGGCAGATCACAATCAAGGCTAATTGACTGTTTTAGTCCTGGGTCTTTCTCATAGGGATGAGTAGGGTTTCAGGTTATTGAATTGTTGTCCACCTGGATTGCATCAGTCCTGGGTCTTGCCTGTTTTAGAATTTTTTTCTGTAAGATTTCTAGTACTTTACCAATGCACATGTTAAGTTATCATGTATGTGTGCTGACTTTTGTTATATTTTCCTCAGATTAGGAATTTGAGGTGTTGACAAACCCCATCCCCAATGTTGACCCAGAACACATTCACGAACAAATTGCCGCATTCATCATCACGCAGGTGATCCCCAAGAAAGGAGAACTTCACTGCTCCAACCCCTAGCTAACCAAATTTATCAACAATGCCATGACATGATGAACAATATGTTCATGCAAATTTGTGAGATGATGAACAATGCTTTAGGTAGCCTTTCTACATGTAAGATGTTGAACTTGTGAGATGTTGGGTAGTCTTCCTTAACTTGTGAGATGCTGAAGGTTCCTGTGAATTTTGGGGCAGGCCAGTGATGTGTTGAATCCTGTGCACTGTGAATTCTTCTTAACTTTGTTGAGCTTGCTGATGTGTTCATGACTAAATTTATTTGTTGAGCTATAGCTGATGTGTTGAATCCTGTGAATTTTGTGAGATACCGGTGATGTGAGCTTGCTGATGTATGTGATATCTGTATTCTGTGATTTCTTCTGAATTATCAAGCTGGAAGGTGCTAAATGAGACCACATTGAGCCTTTAAAGGAACCTTAGGAGACGTGTGTTCTTAACATGTGTCTGCTTTGGCATAACCAAAGAAGATGCGGGTTGAGAACAAGCGTTTGCTTTGGCTCAATCAAAGGAGATGTAGGTTAACAACAAGCGTCTGCTTTGGCACAACCAAAGGAGACGCGGGTCAATAACACGCGTCTGCTGATGAAGACATCACCATGCTGAACATACACGCGTCATGGTCTGCCCCAAGTTACAATTCGTCCCCAACTCAGCTGCCACGTTCGTCTCGGATTCAGCCGACACCCCTGCACGGTTTCTGCGATATCTCCTTCATACGACATCGAAACGAGGCGATCGTTGATGCGTTGGAAAGGGGACGATGACGCCATCGTTTTGGTTCCCAGATCCAGAACGTTCGTGGATCATCCTGTATGAACATGACAATGTGCTGCGTCACCTTTTTGGGCCATGTCGGGCCTTTGTATCGTATCGGGCCTTAAGCCCAAGTTGTGGGAGCCCCCCTGGTCGCCCCCAACCCTATCTCACCCCTTTAGGGTATAAAACTCAGTAACCGCTGCCAATTTAGGTTTGGGATTTGTTTAGTCAAGTTTTTAAAGTCGAAACTGTGATAGATTCATTGTAACTGTGGCGACAAGTCCGTTTACAGTGATCCAGGGCCCCTGTTCTTGTTCTACAACCCTGTGGCGATTAGTCCTTTGTTGATCAGAGCTTGAACCCCATATCTTTCGCTTCATATTGATCTGCAATTTCAGATTGCGTGTTTCACTTTCTTGCTTGTGTTCTTTGATTCGCTTGCAGGAAAAGCCTTCTCGGTGAGGTCAATCAAGTTGTGCTTTGTTGATAACCAACGGAGTAGTGGTGTAACGGTTGCAGGGTTCGAATCGTGTATGATTTGAAGCCGGATCGCCAACGTCGAGTTCTCCACCAATCGAACTTACCTCTACCTCTCGGAAGATTGGCCATCGCTTTATCATCTGCTTTGGTACAACCAAAGGAGACACGGGTTAATAACACGCGTCTGTTTTGGCACAACCAAAGGTACGCTGGTTGAGACAGTTCGGAGACGTGGTTAAATCGCGTCTCCTGTGTCATTCGTAAAGGAGACGCGTTTTTTCAGCGTCTCCTTTGGTTAGTCATCAGAGATGCAGAAATGGAGACGCGGAATTTCCCCGTCTCCTTTGAGTGTTAACACGCGTCTTCTATCTTGCTTTCTTACATAGTGGGATTTACCATTAATACTAGTGTGCAAATCTTGTGAGATGTGTATGATGTGATGACTACAAAATCTTCATTCTCTGCAGCTGAACTAAGGCACTTTTTGAATCAGTCAGAACTAATGGTTAGTTGAGGTTAGTTTAGGTGGAGACAATTAGATCAATATTTGTTAGCTGGCTGTATAAAAAATTTGGCCCGTTTGGATATCCTAGAGCTGAAATTAACTAGATATACTAGCTGGGAGGATCTAAACATGCTCTAAAGCACGAGTTGTACTCAAATTTGGGACCCATTCATAACAATACACAATGAGATTTTAGGAACAGGGCACACCCGAAACCAACAAGGTAGTATACACATCCTCTCGAACAAAACAAACGTCAATCAAGCAACTAAAACAAAGAAAATTTCATATATACATATATATGCACACAGGTAGATGTAAGATGTCTAGCCCGACCGGTTATATGGAGACGCTGTTGGGTATGCCCTTGCCAGTGATCCCCTTCTCCTTGCCGCCGACGTTGCCAACGTCCGGGAACAGCAGCGTGTACGGCACCTTGGCCGGGCCCCTTCGGTTCTTGAGCCGCGGATCCCTATTCCTCTCTGCCACCCGCTTCTCCACTCGCCGGAGCTCCTCCCGGAACCTGTCCAGCAGCTGCAGCACCTCGCCGTCGTCAGTCCATGATGACGTCGCGCGTTGGCCCAGGTACAGCTCGTCGGAGGTGTGGTTGGACAGCACCTCGATGAGCGCCAGCCCCAGCGTGGTCGTAAACCGGTCGGGCACCATCTCCAGGAAGAAGTTCTCCAGGTCGGCCTCCAGCTGCACCATCTCAGGTGACCCGAGCAGCGGCACGAACCGCCTGCACCGAGTGGGACGGTTCGGCATGAACCCCGCGTAGCCATACTGGCCGAAATTGACGGCGGCGTGCAGCGCCGACGCGATCCAGATGAGCGTGGACAGCGTCTCAGCAAGGTGCGCCACGGTGTCCAGCTTCAGCCAGCAGGCTGGGTCGTGCTGCCGGTCGCCGTGGCCCACGAGGCGGACGTCGTCCCACCACGCTTGCAGCTCCTTGTCGCCAACCACGGCCGCATCCGAGTGGTAGTAGTGCGCGCAGTAGCTCTGCACCCACCCCACGATGGCGCGCCACACATCCAGGCCGTCCACCGCATACGGGTAGTCCTCAATGTGCAGGGTCACGCCGCCGCTGGGATCACTGGACGCTACCCCCCTGCAGGTACGTACCAATTAACACTCTTGTATAGTTGCATTGCATATTCACAAACACAAAAAAAGGAACTGAATAGCAAATTAATCGATCTATATGCTACCTCTTGATAAGTTCATTTGGCAGGGACTGCTCAGTGAACCTCCATTCTGAGTAGATGGCCGAGGACATCTCCATGGCGTACTTCCCTGGGTACATAGTCCTCTCAAGGATGCCACCAGCACTTAGTAGGATGCTCCTGGCCAAGGTGTTGATCTGCATATTGTCCTTGAAATGTGGATCCAGGAGCTTGTTGATTGGGTGCATAGAACTCAGCTGCCTCTTTGTCGCGATGATGAACGGCTCCACTGTGGCATGAGTGAACAGCCTGTCGGTGGATAGATACATCAAGAAGATGGAAACGTGAAGTCAATCTACTTGGTTGTAGTACCAGAATCAGTGGAGGAACAGTCTGCTCCATCAACAGAAATTATTTTGGTTCGGATACTGAAAATTTCAGACAAGTCTGAACAGTTTCAGTTACTGACACGAACTATGCTTTTAAGGAAAAGCATTGTTTTCAACAGAAGTTACCTAGTTGGTTCATTATTTCACATTATGTAGTTAGAAACTAGTATTCCTGAAGAAGTCAAAAGAATGTACCGTACCACACGTCCTCATCTTTCGAAAGAACGCGTTGTAAGATGCAAATAATTGATTGTAATATGCCCTTTGTATAAGATACTACCAACCCTTACTCACCAGTGGCTAATGAGCTGATGATAGCCTGAATCATTGACAGAAACATGGGTTTTAGCAAGCTGCCACAGATGTCCACCAATCCCCTGGCTTGCAGGGAGGAAGATCCTACTTATCTCATCATCGCCCACACCATCACTGGGCAGGCTCAGCTCTATCACAACAGGCTTCAGCGTGCCGTCGTCCTTCAAGAAGAGCAGAGTGCGCGATGCGTAGATGCACACCCCCAGCGTGTTGATGCGCCTCAGATATGGCATCAGATAGTCATGGTGGTCCAGTATATATAGTCTATTCTTTTCTATGGCCTGCATCATCATAATTACCAACACGCCATAAAAGTAAGTTCCGATCCAATTGACAGAACTCACTGAAGTAGAGTTTGAATTTGTGCAGTTGTAACTCTTTTTTACGCACAATGGTGAGATAAGAGTTCATTTTTTGTTCCCTAAAGAACGAAATGACGACGATTCTCTACGTTATTTGACGGAATTACACTGACCTTTTCGACAGTTTGCCCTTGAAGCTGGCCCTCGATATGAGCAGCGGTAATGGAACTCTTCTTCCCTCCACTGCTAACTGGTGGGAACACCTAGTGTATGAAGGACACGTGAAATAAACGTTACCTTCATTCGGTTTCAGTATCATCCATGCGAACAATTTCCAAAATAAAAGGATAGAAGTTGTTTTTGTTTACATCTAGTCTCTTGATCACAACCGGATTGAGCCCTGCTAGCATCTCCCTGGTGAATTCCTCGTCGGTCCTCCACGCCTCTTGATCATCTGCACCATTCAAAGATGATGTATCAGAACATTAGATTCATTCAAGGAAAAATCTAACATATATTTAACGATTTCAGAATATCATTTCAGTCATGGACAAAGTGTGTAACGTCACTTACGCTCGATGACTTGAGGGATTGGGAACTTGACTGGCGTCTCCTTGACCATCTTGGAGACCTGCTTGTAGGTCTTCTGTGACGGCACTGAGGTCTTGAGTTTGTCCATCACCACACCCTCCACGGCTGGCTGCTGGGGCTTGCTGTACAAGTCCCTCCTCAGCTGATCAAAAGACTTGAAGCTGTTGATGTTGCCCTGGAACAGCGCCCTGGACTCCGGGATGACAAAGTGCGTCACTGCCTGCACCGCCAGCGTCAGCACCTCCGCCAGCTTCGTCGGGTTGAACCGCTCGTCAGGCGGGATATAGAAGTCAAGGTTGATCATGTGCTTGCGCGTCTCCGTCACGCCGTCTTCAGTTACATACATCGTTAGGAAAAAGAAGTTGCGAGTTTATCAGTGAAATTTGGGAGGAAAGCTTGATGATGTAGTAACGGCAAGAAATAAATTCGATCAAATAAGCTGTTGTGTTCAGTGCCTGTCTTGAACAGGGTACGGCCGGTGCGGCAACGGCGCGGGTAGGGGTACGTGGCGGTGCCACCGAGCACCGGCCGGACGTGGTCCTCCTTGTCGGGGTTGCCGAGATCATTGTAGTAGTCGTAGTCGTAGATACGCTCCCATTCCTTGCGCTCCCCCCGGCCGTTCCCTCGCAGGCTCCGCAGCTCCTCCTCCCGCAGCAGCCGCAGCGCCTCCGGCGTCTTGTCCGGCAGGTAGCTCTGTCATGCATAACCAGATCAAGCTCGATGGTCTCAACTTGTTTCAATTAATTAAATATATGAACCCGAAAGCTAAGTCCGATCCGATTGAGACCGTGTTGATGAAGAAGACGCGGTCGGAATTGGTCTTCTTGTAGGGGTAGACCCAGGAGTTGCACTCGAAATGGATGCTACGGTCCTCTGTCATGTCCAGCTGCACATGGCGGAGGAAGAACTGGTCGTTCTTGAGGCCGTTCTTGACGACGATGGCCCCCGGCGTGCCAAACTCCGTGTCGACAAAGAGTGTCACATGGTACGTCATGGTGCTCGTCTTCCCGGGGCCGTGCTTGGTCTTCTTGCCGCCCCGCAGCGGCACCTCTGTGCTCAGCCTCCCCTTCCCCGTGTCTGTTGTTAGACACCAACAAAGTTCCAGACACATACAAGTGGTGAGATTAGAGGCCCTGGCAGAATAATAATCATCACTAGTGGAATGAAGGAAGAAGACAAACGTACTGTTGTCAATCTGCGTGCTGCTGAAGAGGCGAAGCGTGGTTGTCTTCCCCGGCACCGACAAGCCGAAGTGGCAGGAGACGACCACCGTGCCATTAACCGCGACGTGGTTCTCCGGCGGCTGCGTGGGGCTCCGATCCCAACAGAAAGGCATTTGCATCGGCAACCAACTGGAGCAGGGACGATAGGGTGCTACTTGGCTGCTGATTTAGTATTATCCTTCTATAAACTCTTCGTGGTCCCTGTTTCGAACAAGGGTTCATCCCATGCGATTATATATACATACACACCACGGTGGGACTCATATTCTATATTCTTGGAGTGTGTGGATGTGCAAGGATGGCATCGTTGATCTGGATTGGCGGCAGCAGCAAGAAAAGGGGAAAGGGAGGGAGAATATGTGCCAGCCTTTGGGCTCACCCCTTGCATCTAATGCTGCTTTGGTTTCTAGAGAGGGAACGAAGCACAAAGTCCAGTGGTGAACTCATCAGCTCTATGCTTTTGGCAGCCATGAATGTGCTCTTTCAGTAACCGTTTCTATGGGGACTTGCGATTTTTAGGGTGTCACTGGCCTAGTTACTAGGGATGGATATGGATGCCTGAACATCCAAATTATCCGTATTCGTATTCGCTTAAAACATCAATGTGGATATCCATATTCGTATTCGATTTTAATATGGATGTTAAATGGATATATCCGAATTCGTTTTTCGATATTTTTCTCTATTTGAATCAACATTCGTATTCAAAAAAAATGTGAAAACAAATAAAATATCTGAAATTATCCGTATCCACAAAGAATTAACACGTGAAAAGTCCATCTATCTGAATGCGAATCCGTATTTGATGTTTTCGTTTTGTATTCGTATCCGATAAGAATGGACAATATTCGCATTTGTATTCGTATCCGATAAGATTTTATTTGATTTATATTCGAATAAAAATATGGTAAAAGGTGACATCCGGTTTCAATTCCATGTGTATCTGATCCTAATCCATCCCTACTGGTTACTAGAAGAAATTCTTTATACATCGTCGATACGTGAGGCCCCCAGAAGGGAAGGGAAGGTAAAGGCAAAAGGAACCTTTTTTTTATTCCTTGCTTTCTTTTACTGATGTGCGGAACCCACCGCTGCCTCTGCCGGAGATAACGGCATAATTTAGCCAAATGTGGCATAAAAGGTATGGTCTAAATTTTAGTGGCACATAAGGGATTGATGAGTTAAATTTCGGGTGGCTAGGTTGTCGCCAAGTGTGCTGAAAATTTCAGGGTCCTTTTGGAGAGCTTGAAGATCCACTGTGCAAAGACTCCATGTGGTTTTTCTCTGCTGCTTATGTTATTTTATTGAGCCACGTGCAAAGCTGGTCTAGATCGGAAGTTGTGATCCACTCAATTTTTAACATTTGATTTGCATGGGTTTATAGATTTACTCTAATTCATAACCGGTTTCAAGAGAAATTCAACAAGCTTGAGTGATTGATGTATTCCGTCCATTTAAAGCAACTAGCCGTTTTAGTATTTTTAAAAAGTCAAACTTCATGAAGGATCAAATAGTTAGTTAAATGATTGCATGCTTTAGTCTCCAAAAGGTTATATAAATATAATCATATTTCAAATATCTCTGATTTGGGCCCATTATACTTACAGTCCATTACAAAAAAAGGTGCGAGACTGGTAATCCTGATTCGGCACTGTTGACGCAGAAATCAGGTCAACACACGAGAGCGCTAGAACGCGCAGCACGTAACACGATAAACCCGCAGCTTCCCTGCGCCGCGGTCAGACTGGTCAGGGAAACCGGTCAGACCGGTTCCTCCAGGGAGATCGGGGGTAAACCCTAAAAACGCTTCCCGAAAGGATCCGTCAGGGAGAACGTGATCAGGGGTGCCCTAGGGTCGGCAGGCCACCTAGGACGCCTTCAGACGTCGCGGAGACGAAGGAAGAACAGCATATGTGGTTGGAAAAGCTAGGGTTGGAGATACAAAAAGTAAAGGTAAATAGTAGATTTGATAGATTCGATTGGGTTGCCCTCAATCGGCCGAATCCCCTTATATTTATAGGGAGGGTAGGTCTTGTCCCGCAAGGAAACCAAGTTACAACTCGTTACAATCTCGAAATCTTAATTTTAGGGTCCTAGTCGGATTACAAAACGGGTAACCGGTCTGACCGATTCCCTAAACCGGTCAGATCGGTCTGGGCGTGGCTTTGCCTCTTGCATCATCTTCTGTCTTGATTCTTGCGCCGAGTCCTGCAATCCTTCTGGTCATTGATGAAGTGCCAATTTTGGTTGTCAACATATGCCCCCCTATTTTTTGGTAAAGCTTGTGTACCATAAAACACATTAGCACCAAAATTGTTACCTGAGGACGATGTTTTAACAGAATTCATCGGCCACTATATTTCTAAGGGCGATAACCAAATATCGGCCATGTGCCACTTCATCTATTCTTCATCATCTGAATCGACCGATTTTTGAACCGGTCTTAAAGCAGCAGACATAAAGCCATCCTTAGTGCAAGCAAGGAACTCAAAATCCGAAATATCGATCCCGGTCAAGCATTTGAAATTATCATGAGTTCCTAACATGGACGCATCGGCCATAGCAACACATGCTGAAGAATCCGCATGAACCATCTCAACTTTGTCACCAACCCATTGAATTAAGCATTGATGTAAGGTAGAAGGCACACATTGATTTGCATGAATCCAATCACGCCCCAGGATCACGCTATAGTTACCTTGTACCTCTGTGACGAAGAAAGCGGTCGCCAATGTCTTGCTCCCAATAGTAAGCTCTAGTGATGCAACTCCTTTAGCGCTCATCGGTTCTCCTCCTCCAACGCCGCTGATTGTCATGCTAGTTTTGATGAGCTCGCTATCCAAACCTCCCAATTTCTTGAATAAGGAGTATGGCATAAGATTTACAATAGCACCACCATCAACGAGCATCCTAGAAATCGGCCTCCCTTTAATGTGACCCTTCACATAAAGAGCTTTTAGATGGTTGTCCGATTCTAAGGGCTTCTGAAACACAGCATTTTTAAGAGCGAAATCAATTTGAGCCACCCTCTCATCATCTCCGACAAAGCAATAGTCGGCGTCCAAATAGATAACATTGACCTCCATATTTGTCCTGCTGGGCGAAGGCTCAAAGTCAACAGCATCATCATCACCGCCCATCTGAACATCTGAAACAGCAGTGGGCGGAATCGAGACTCTAGCCGAAGAAGAAAACGCATCGGTTACCGACTCTCCAGGCGAGACCGGTCTGACCGGTTCCTCCTGACTGGTCTGACCGGTTCCAGTTGCTGAAACTGGAACAGGGGTAACCGGTCTGACCGGTCAGGGAAACTGATCTGACCGGTTGCGGCCAGATCAGCCGAGTTTGCTGCAGATGGCTCGGCCTTTTCTGATTCTTCAGCTTGAATGTCTTGAACACCAGAACCATCTTTAGAGCTCTGACCAGACGGTGGAATCATCGGCTTAGCCTCATTGAACCACTCCTCCCTCTTCTTTGCCGATTCTTCCTCCCTTTGCTTCTGAGTACGCAACCGCTGCAATCTCCTCTTCTGAGAATGAGATAAACCAGGAGGACACCACCTTGGCTGCGTGTACTGAGGCAATGGGACCTTTTTTACGGCCGAAGTACCAATAACATTAGGTGCGTCGGCCATCGATGGATTAACAGCCATAGAGCCAATTTGAATCACACTTTTCACAACTGGCTTTGGGATAACAGGAGCAGGCTCTTCCTTCTTCTGAACGGGACGGTATTCCTGCTTGGCCGGCTCCTTGCCCGGCCTCCTCTGAAAACCGGTCTGACCGGTTGTGGTAACCGGTTGGACCGGTCTGTGCTGCTGGGGCACAGACTCCGGCTTCTGCTGGACACCGGTCTGACCGATCGGAGGAGCCGGTCTAACCGGTCTGTGCTGCTGAGGCATAGACAAGTGTCTTGGCTGAAAATTCATAGGCCTAGGCCGTGGTAGACTCATCCTTGCATGCACAGGAGCCTCAGGCCGTGGTTGATTTGGTGCAGGATAGTAAGGCACGTACATAACACCATCCCTCCAAATAGACTGAGGAGGGGGAGGTTGATACGGCCTTCATGGCCTAGAAGGACCAGCACCGTTGGATGAACTTGGACCCTGATCCCACTGTCCTCTTGGTGCCTTCATCACACCAGAATTCCTTGGCGGCGATCTTGGTCTCTTTTTTAATGACCGATCTTGTTGAACGGACGCGTTGTGCATGTGCTTAGCCATGACTTGATCAAAGATTGCTTTTGGCTTGAAAGTCTTTCCCTGATCTTTACCCTTATTGGTCTTCCAAGTGCCAACTTCGGGACGCTTAGGCAAAAACGTTCGGACCGGCCTCTGGGGTAGACCGGTCTGACCGGTCTGGCCAACCGGTCCGACCGGTTCGTCCTGGGCAGCAGGAACAATCGGCCTTTGATCCCGCGCTTGAGAGCTTGATTGCCCCCCAATCTCAGAAGTCTTCACTGTAATAGTCAAGGTCTTCTTTCCATCAGGAGTTTGCTTAAGCACTACTTCTCTCCCAAGCACTTTGTCATGTTCCGTCATTGTCCTTGGTTCTCCAATCACAACATTCTTGCCTCCTGCTGCATCGGCATTGTCTGGCCAAACCAACATCTTGGCTTTCTGAAGATCCATGGTATTGACCACCATGTTGTTGACTGGAAACGGGCACTTATCAACTTGCATTTCATTTAAATTCAATCGTCCATCATTCACAGCCGATTGAATCTGTCGACGAAAGAAATTGCAATCGTTAGTTGCATGAGAAAAAGAATTATGAAACTTGCAATAAGCACGCCGTTTTAACTCCTCAGATGACGGAATAGTAAAAGAACATTTGATATATCCATTCTTATGCAATTCATCAAAAATTTTATCACATTTGGATACATCAAAAGTAAACTTCATCTCTTCTTTCCGATTCCTATGAGCCGGCTTAAGAGATGTACAAGTAAAAGTTTTATTAGATGCTGCCATACAAATTCAGTAGCCAACACATTATGAGACTCATCATCTGAACTATTAGAATCACATTCAAGATTGTGCACATTAACCTGATGAGTCCTTTGGCTTTCTTTTAAATCTTTGTTTCTGCTTTCAGCAGCCAAAGCCCTTTGATGCACTTGGTTTACGCTAAAGAACTCAAAGCTCTCTAATTTCTCCTTGATGTGAGATCGTAAACCATTAAAAGCCAAATCAGCAAGATCTTTTTCGGTAATACTAACACTAAAGCAACAGTTTTTAGTATCACGGAAACGTTTAATGTAATCATTAACGGTCTCATCCCGTGATTGCCTAACCGATGTAAGATGTGATAGTTTAAGCTCATTGTTGCCTGAAAAGAAGTGATCATGAAATTTTTGCTCTAACTGTTCCCATGAAGTAATAGAATGAGGAGCCAATGATGCAAACCATGAGAAAGCAGTACCAGTTAGAGACAAAGAAAACAAACGCACTTTTAAAGTCTCACTAGAGCTAGAATCGCCTAGTTGTGCCATGTATTGACTTATATGTTCAAAAGTGCTTTTAGAATCCTCCCCATTAAACTTAATAAAATCAGGAAGTCTAAAACCAGTGGGGAAAGGAACTAAATCAAATCTAGGAACATAAGGCTTTTGGTATAACCTAGCCTTATCCCTAACATCTACTCCCAAATTCTCTTTAAGAGCTGAAGCCAAATCAAGTTTGTACTTAGAAAAAATCTTATCTAAATACTCTAATGAATTATCCTGTGAATTTGGCTGTTGAGTATCTTGTACGGGAGTAGAAAGCAAATTTCCCGAATTTGTCCCCTCGGGACCGGTCTGACCGGTTCCAGACGCCGGTCTGACCGGTTGGTGCGGTCCAAACTGATTGGCCGCATCCGACCCTCCAGGACCGGTCTGACCGGTTACAGAGACCGGTCTAACCGGTTGGTGTAGGCCAGATTGATTGGCCAACACCTGTCCCTGAATCTGTTGGCCGTACCTTTCGAAAAGTTTGTAAGGTACTGGGCCTTGTGAAAATAATTTTTGTACTAGTAGGGGTACAAAATATCCAGAATTTGGAATTTGCGGGGTAGAATTCACAACTTCATTGTTAATTCGACCATAATCAACCGAATTAGGTAAAGTTGCGAACGGCTGAGGCGCAGCAGGCCGAGTAGATATTAGGTTGGATGGTGCAACAGATTGGCCTTCAAAATAATTCAACGGCATGCCATACATGGGTGGTTCTATGGGCTTTGCTGCCGGTGTTTTAAGATCAGGCACAATAGGAATTTTGGGAATCAAAATACTAAGATCGGTGGCAGGTTGTTCAGCCATAGGCTGTTTGCCTTCCGATTCTAAGCACTTGTTATGCATCCAATTAACCAATTTAACATTATTCTCAGCCATCTTATCCTCCATGTACTTTAGAAAGACTTCATGAGAATTATCATCAAGTAGTACCTTAGGAGAAGCCGCTGAAGATTTAGCAGTTTGATCTACCTCCTTGATCTTGGAGACCACACCCTTGCGGTCCTTCTTGAAGTGCGAGAGGTAGTAGAGGCGTTCTTCTTCTGCTTTCTTCTTCAAGTATTCCTCGAGCCCTTGGCCATCTTCAGCAGAAGGTTCATCGTCCTTGATGACGATGACGTTCTCAAGATCTAAATCAGTGTTGGAACCCATCTAGATAGAATTAGATAGATCGGCTGCACGAACCAGATCTCCAATTCCCCAGCGGAGTCGCCAGAAGTATGTTGACGCAGAAATCAGGTTAACACACGAGAGCGCTAGAACGCGCAGCACGTAACATGATAAACCCGCAGCTTCCCTGCGTCGACCGGTCAGACCGGTTCCTCCAGGGAGATCAGGGGTAAACCCTAAAAACGCTTCCCAGAAGGATCCGTCAGGGAGAACGTGATCAGGGGTGCCCTACGGTCGGCAGGCCACCTAGGACGCCTTCAAACGTCGCGTAGACGCAGGAAGAACAGCATATGGGGTTGGAAAAGCTAGGGTTGAAGGGTACAAAAAGTAAAGGTAAATAGTAGATTTGATAGATTCGATTGGGTTGCCCTCAATCGGCCGAATCCCCTTATATTTATAGGGAGGGTAGGTCTTGTCCCGCAAGAAAACCAAGTTACAACTCGTTACAACCTCAGAATCCTAAATCTAAGAGTCCTAGTCGGATTACAGGGTAACCAGTCTGACCGGTTCCCCAAACCGGTCAGACCAGTCTGGGCGTGGCTTTGCCTCTTGCATCATCTTCTGTCTTGATCCTTGCGCCGAGTCCTGCAATCCTTCTGGTCATTGATGAAGTGCCAATTTTGGTTGTCAACAGGCACCAAACAACATGAACAAAAAAAAAGTTGTGTGTCATTCACGTCTATATAATCCTCTCGTCGAGGGGAATTCTTGGGCAAAGAACAAAAAGGAAAGACAAATCTGTTTTGCTTCCATTGGAAGAATGAATGAGATCTTGTAAGCTCTTCTCTCAACATCTCCTCCATGCCCACGTGTTCTCTCTTCCTCCCATTCCCCTCCCCACCTCCCTGGATTTTCTTTTGCGTGGTGCATGTTGTTTTCCCCTAGATTTACTTTTGCCTTTCAGCAATCCTGTGTTCTGTGTAAAGTTGCCATCAATCCTATAAGTTATGTAATTTTCAGTACATTTGTGAATTCAAAATTTGAAGCAAGAAATATATTATTGGTGAAATTGCTAGGTTTTGAAGTTAATGCAGGAGATTATTTCTATGAAGAAAAGTATGTGAGTCATGTATGTAATGTTCCACAATATATATTGAAGTAGTATGATAGGAGGAAAAGGCCACAAGAATAATAATGCCCTAGAATGCATCATTGCAATGCCATATGCCGCATGTGGTTTTTATTTCGGAAAGAACATTGTTAAATTGTAGGATTGTGCAATATATTGAAAAAATTACAACACATGAGGTGTGTTTTTATGTTGAATTGTGGTCATGGTCCTTAAGCGTCATATCTGACCGTCAACTATCACAATAAAAACAACATGATAATTAAAAACATAGAGGTAGGAGCTAATCCTAACAATTTCCACGAGGTTTGGTGAGTTATTGTATAAAAATGACAACAAGTGCAAATAGGAAGAAATTGTGCTTGACACATCGACAAGCTCTCTCTACACAAGCACAAGGGATAAAGGGCCACATGACAATCAAAATTTGGTCAATCCACCCCAGGCCCCCAAGGCATATTCGGAGGATAAACTCACTAGATGTTAGACGAAATGGCTTCTAGGATGGAGGAACCTAAGGTTTGGCCGACCTCGAGAAGCCTCCTTTCGCGCCCAATTTCGGCGGGAAGATCTCCTGCGCTCCCCCAATGGTGGCCCACCACATTTCCCGCCTAGAAGAGTCTGGGAACCGCCCCTAAGTACCTATAAAAGGAGGAGGAGAGCGCCCCATTCAACACACAACACAAGAGGAGAAGAAGAGATCCACTCCAAGGTGAGGCTCTACCATCGTAGTACTTAGAAAATAGGGAGAGAGCGAGGGGTAATTCAGGGTAAGCGTTGGCCTATCGGCGCTCTTCCCTAGCCTTGTACCTCGACGGATGCTTCCTTTCTTAAGTAAGTGTTTATGATCATCTATGATGGTGAGTCTCTTCGTTAAGTAAGTTTTTCCTTATTTGTTTATGTGATCATCGTCCATCCTCATGACAGATGCTCTTGTAGAGGACCCCTGATAGAGATGGGTAATCCTGTTCGATGCTAAAGAAGTAATCATTAGCATAGATGTGTTTTCTGGGCTAGAGGTTACCTTTGGATGCAGGTATACCCCACGGTCTGAGGTAGGTGGCAGGTGGAAACTGCCATGTCCTTTCCTTGTAGTCCAAGATATTCGGGTATGATGTAGGGGTTTGTAAATGCTTTCTCTACTTGCTGGCAGACCAGTGTGGGTTAGTCTCTGATGAGACACTTGCCGATCTTCCGAGAGGTAAGGGGTAAATTTGATTGGTGGAGAACTCGACGTTGGTGATCCGACTTCAAATCAAATACGATTAGAACCCTGCAACCATTACACCACTGCTCTGTTGGTTATCAACCAAGCACAACTTGATTGACTTCGTGAAGAAGGCTTTTCCTGCAAGCGAATCGAAGAACACAAGCAAGAGAATGATAAACACGCAATCTGAAATTGCAGATCTATATAAATAGAATATGAAAGGAGTTCGTAAACTCGGTTCGAGAGGACTAATCGCCACAGCCGAGGAGATCAAGAACAGGGGCTCTGGATCACTGTAAACGGACTTGTCGCCACAGCACTAGTAGAAATGCGAACATCTATGACATTTTGGTAATGACATTCTGAAATAGCATCACAGTAGATGGTGTTACTATGACGAAAAGAAATGGATCGTCACGGTAGAAAAGTGATGATTTTTTATGACGAAAATTATGACGGAGCATAAAATAACGTCATAGAACAAAAAACCAAAATCATCATAGAACCCTAGCCCATCCGGATCGAAGAGCTGTGACAGTTTCGATTCGTCATAGAACTGCACCAGGCGACACGTGTGCCATATGTGGGTCCACCATTCCAACGTGGCACGCGATAGGTCTACTGTGTCCACATGTAACGATCCATCGTGGCACTGGGTCCACATGTAAGTGCGCTCGTCCAAGATTTTGTAAGTTAAAAAACAATCCATGGGTGCTAGGTCTCGATCCCACGACCTGCCCCTACAAACCGAAAGTCTTACCACCGCGCTACGATGCCTGCTTGGTTCCAGAGCCATAAATTTTTCTTTTCTATGCTGATGTGCGCCCTTACTAGACTGGGCCATTTATAGGTTATGAATGAAGCCTATGTGCAGGCGTGCATTTCCTTACTGTACTGGGCCATTTTACCTCCTCGAACTGTTGGTCGAATATGCAATTTCTCCTTGGATTCGAAAACCGTTCGACGCCCACATGTCAGCGAAGACATTTTTATTGACCATTAAGGAACGGAGGCGTCGGCTTCCGGCCGCATCCATCCCCTCTCTTCCCCGGTGCATAACCCTAGCCCCTTTGTTCCCCTCTTCTCCTCCGGCGACCCCGAGCGATGTCGACCTCATGGAGCTCCAGCCGTTCGCGTGGGACATGGTACGGTAAGGTCGGAGAGCAGAGGTCGCCAATCCCTTACTAGCGTGGGCCCCTGGACTACTCTCCTAATGTTCTGTGTCTTTGCAGTAAGAAGGCGGCGTTGTGGATCTCGTGGAGCGACACCAATCCAGGGTGGAGGTACTTCAAGTGCTACAATGCTCAGGTAAGTGGATGTAGATCTGGTGTCATGGGTTTGGTTTGGAGGTGTTATATGATTTAATTTGATTTCTTGGTTGTTTCTAGTATGGAGGGTGTGACTTCTTGGGTTGGTATGAAGGCGAGGTGGATGAGTTCGTGAGAGGCTTGCTTGTGGATCTTCGTGATGCTGTGAAGGCACTAAAGCGTGAAAGGGCAGAGCTTAAGGCTGCTCTCAGTGATACTGTGATTAAGCTTGAGATGCTGAAGAAGGAGAATGTAGGTTAGAGCTCCGCCTTGGAAGAGGGCAGGCACTGGGTGAGCAAGAAGAAGTCAGAGAAGAAGCATTGGCTCTTTGGTCTATTTGTGGGTTGTGCTGCTGGTGCAATGGTGTTTATGCATTCAGCATAGACAGTTAGTATGTTTAATTTGTTGATGTAATGTGGAATTTGTGTTTGGGACAAGTGCTTCTATGTTTAATTTGTGTTTGGAATTTGTGTATGAGGTTGTTGACAATGTGCCATAGGTGTGGTGGTAATTTGTGTGTGAGGGTGATTTCGGCTGGGCCAAGGTTGGGATTGAAGTCATTTGGGCCACAAACGCAGGGCAAGCCAGAAAAAAATGTATCTGTCTTGGGCCACAAATGCAGCCCAAAAAGGCTAGGAGATGAGCACACGCACAGGCTGACGGACGTGGGCAGGCGGCAGATGAATGCGCATTCATTGATGTTTAACTGTTCGCGTCCTGTCGCACATCTCGTCGCCGGTGAAGGGCGGTTTGACCACTAATTTCGAGTTCGCTTCCACACGAAGCTTCGTGTTGCAACCGTTCGCATTCCCGCAACCGTTTGCTTCGTGTTTGCCGGCGTTGTACGGGACGTGCGATCATGGGCGTGGTGGCGTTCGTGGGTTTCATCATCACAGCCGATACAACAAATTAAACAGAACAATGAACACAGAAACTAAGATCATGAAATTGAAGCACATTGTTCACAGACGACACATATTAATCAAACTAAACAAACTAATTGATCCACCCCTCCTGATGAGCAAAGTCGCGATGCAGGTCCACCTGGGGGTTGACGCCAAGCTCTGGCCCGTTCATGGCGATGCCCATGACATGGAGCTGCACCTTGGGTTTGATGTCGGTCTCGAATGGGCAGACGGGGCAGCGGTACCAGCACTTGCCGGAGGGGTGTCCCTTTCCTGGATGCGCATCCGGTCAGGATAATCGTTGTCGTTGTCGTTGTCATCGTCGTCGTCCTGGACCGCCCTCAGTGAATGCATCGTCGTCGAGCTCCGACGGATGGTGCTCGTAGTTGTCGTCACTGTCCTCTAGCAGAGCCTTCGAGGACGACGGCGGCAAATCCGGGCGCGGCAACTTCGGTGGCGGCGGCGGCAAGTCCTCCGGGCGCGGCAACTCCGGCGGCGGTCGCAACTCCTCTGGGCACGGCAATGCCGAGGCCGACGACGACGTGTCTACCGGGTCGGCTGCAGCCCTCGCCCGCTTGGGAGACGGCGAGCGCGAGGCGGGAGACGGCGGCGGTAAAGCGGGAGAGCGGCCACGGCGGCGTGGCCCCGACGAGCCGGCTGCAGCAGCACCCTGGAAGCGATGAACACCTTACTTCAAAACCCTAATGAACAGTGTCCACAAATTTAAAAAAAACCTAATGAACACGACGAGCCTGCCTGCCACAGCGCAGCACCATACTTACTGAAGACGGAGCGCCGGTGGGATCCATCATCTTCACGGAGCGCGGCGAGAAGGAGAGAAGGCGGAGTGCGGCGAAGAGGAGAGAAGGTGTCTGGAAGGAATAAGGATGAATGCGTCCCTGCGCTTGTGTTTATAGCACCCTAGCCCTGCGCTTCCTGTTTAATCTAACGCACTTGGCGAAACCCAAACTCACTGACGGTCGGGCCCTCTTGGCATTGGGACCCAGCCGTCATGGACTAATGCTGAGGGCACATTGGGACGAGCACCTTGGGAATCGACAAGCGAGAGGGGGCAAAGACGAGGGGACATGTGGTGCAGCGGTTACACTGTCCATCGTGTGGGTTTGGTCATTACACTGTCTCATCACTTTTGACTGTTGGTGCAGCGGTTACACTGTCCATCGTGTGGGTTTGGTTATCACACTGTCCATCGTGTGAATTTTGGGCGCAGAACGATGAACACAGAAACAGAACGATGAACGATAAGCAAACAGAAGGATGAACAATAAGCACATTTTGTTCACAGACGACCTAATTTATCCACATAGAAACAAACTAAACAAACTAATTTAGATCCACCCTTCCTGACTAGCAAACTGCCGGTGTAGGTCTGCCTGCTCGTCGATGCCAGGGTCCGACCCGTACATGGCGGTGAAGTGCAGGACATGGAGCTTCACTTTGGGGTTGCTGTCGGCCTCGAACGGGCAGACGGGGCAGCGGAACCAGCACATGCCGGAGGCCGTGTACCTGACGCGGATGCGCATCCGGTCAGGGTCGTCGTCCTCGCCGTCGTCGTCGTCGACCGCCCCCACCGGATCGCCCTCGACGAAGGCTTCGTCGTCGACCTCAGACGGATGGTGGTCATAGTCGTCGTCGCTGTCCTTCTGCGGAGACTTGGAGGACGACGACGGCAATTCCTTGAGCGCCGGCTGCGGCGACGGCAACACCGGGCGCGCTGGCTACGGCAGCGGCAATGCCGAGCCTGATGACACCTGGACCGGGTCGGCTGCACCCTCGCTTGGGAGACGGCGAGTAGTTGGCGGGAGACGACGGCGGCGGCGAGGCGGGAGAGCGGCCACGGCGGTGCGCCACCGACGACACGCCAGCAGCACCCTGGAAGCGATGAGAACAGTTCAGAGAAACCCTAATGAACAGTGTACTCAAAAAAATCCTAATGAACCCGACGACCCTGCTCGCAGGACCATTCTTACTGAAGACTATGGACTTACCAAAGCGCCGGTGGGATCCATGCTCTTGACGGAGTACGGTGAGAAGGCGGAGCGCGGCGAGGAGGAGAGAAGGCGGAGCACGGTGAGAGAAGGCATGTGGAAGGCATAAGGATGAATGTGCCCCTGCGCTCATGTTTATAGCACCGCGGCCCTGCCCTCATTTTTACTCCAACGGGCCAATCCCAAACTCACTGACGGCCGGGCTCTCTTGGCATTGGGGCCTGGCTGTCATGGACTAATGGTAAGCGGACCTTGTGATGAGCGTGGGAGCCGACGTGACGGCACCTTGGGAACCGACGAGCATCAGGCACTGCAGCGGTTCTTCGGTTCACTGTGTACACTCTCCATCGTAGAGACACTGACGGCCGGGCCCTTGCCGCATCGGGGCCCATCTGTCATACACTACCCAACAGTGAAACTGATGTCTGGGTCTCTCTCCCCTCCCATCCTTGAGCAAACAGTAAATGGGTCTCTCCCCCTCCCATCTTTTTGTCTCTTTTGTCTTTTGGAGCAAACAACAAACAGCTAACAGCGCGCAAACAGCAAACAGCTAACAGCAAACAGTAAACAAATCATGGACACAGGTCCATATCAAATGCAATTTGGCAGGAAATGAAAGAACCAAGCCGGACTGATCGAGTTGTACATCAGACCACATCAAATGCAATTTCATACACAGAACACAGAACAAGAAGCAAGCGTGAAGCCGCAGCATCATAGGTCATCATCATCCTCGCATGTGTTGTCATTTATTGAGAAATACCCATTGTCGCTGTCTCTATAATACTGCTCCATGGTTTCATCATCCTCCTCAACATCTTCAGGCAGGTGCACTGGGCTCTTGCTTCTTATAAGGTCTTCCAAATTAGCTTCAATGACAGTCTCATCTCCACTCTGATGGTGCATCACCTCAACATGATCCTCAAGTAGATGCACAACATGCTCTGAATCAGAAGAGTACTCATCTTGTTGCACACCAACTTCTTTTTCAGACACATTATATGTGGACCTATGCTCAAATTTTTGGACAACTCGCCATCCTTTGTCCACTTTGCCATTACAATTGTCATGCAAGTAAAATATCTTCACTGACTGGTCGGCTAGGATGTAAGGATCGGACTTGTACCAATATGAATGAATGTTGATGGACTTGAAATAGAGATCACTTCTAATGCTGACAGTCTTGCTGACTTGATTGTACCAATCACATTTGAAAATAACCACTGTCCGGTTGAAGTTGATGCTTGAGGCATATTGCAACTGAAAAACTTCCCTAAGCACACCATAATAATCAATCTCTTGTCCTTCATGCATGCCCTGTGTCATGACTCCACTATTCTGTGTCCTAAGATGTTTCTCACGATGAAGGGTGTTATAGCGGACTCCATTGACCTTGCAAGCTGCACACCGCTTCACTCGAGTATCAGGACCACATGATAGTGCATACAATCCTTCACTGACTTCATTTGGATTGATTTTACGCTGCTTTGCAATCTGCACCGACATATAAGATGGATGATGATGAGTACTAATCAAAGATGTTGTTCAAGTTAGTTTCAACGGGGGAATGAAACAGCAGGTCACTTACATATGTCTGAAACCATTTTGCAAATCCTTCTGCAAGCCTTTTGTCCATATCATCAGCATGTACCCCTTCTTTCGTTAACTCCACTTTGTATAAGCTGCAAAGAAATGCAATTTTATACATCAGAACGAAGCATTAATAGGCATTCAGTAGGCATAATTGATACTTACTCGACATATGGTTCAACTTCTTCACAATTATTTAGCACATACCAAACCATCTTCTAAAATGCTTGGTGATCGATGGTTTCAATCTTTGCCTTGTCTTGTAGCTCAACCTCATGCTTGAAAACAGAGATTTCATCATCTTCTGGCCCATTGTTTTCACGAACCATGCCGTCTGGGTTGAAATCATCAATATACCGAGAACAGAATGCTAAAGTTTCACTTGCTATGTAAGCCTCAGCAATGGATCCTTCAGGCCTAGCCCTATTTCTTACAAAGTTTTTCAATGTGCCTAGTCGGCGCTCTATTGGGTACATCCACCCATACTACACAGGACCTCTAAGCAAAGCCTCATCAGGAAGATGTATAGCTAAGTGAACCATAACAGTGAAAAAGGCCGGAGGGAATATTTTCTCAAGGTTGCATAGGATGAGTGGGATCTGGGTTTTCAGGCATTGGACAATATCTTTTCTAAGAGTTTTGCTACACAACTCCCTAAAAAAATGCCAAGTTGGGCAACCGTGTTGTATAGATCTGAGTGTGCAATTTTTCTTAGCCCAACAGGAAGAAGTCTTTGCAAAAGGACATGGCAAGAGTGAGTTTTAAGCCGACCCAAGAACTTGGAACCATCTGCGCTTACACATCCTGCTAGGTTGGCTGCGAATCCATCTGGAAACTTGACACTCTTGACGAACTAACAAAACTCTGTTCTATGCTCTGGTGTCAAGACATACCAAGCTGGTGGAGCTTTAACCTTGGATCCATCCTGCTAGCAGTGCAATTCATGCCTTATGCCCATATCATACAAAGCCAGCCTAGCATTGACTGTGTCCTTTGTCTTTCCTTCCACCTTCAAGATAGTGGAAACAAGGTTGTCACATATGTTTTTCTCTATATGCATGACATCAAGGTTGTGCGGCAGCAACAACTCACCCCAAAAGGGCAGCTGCCACCACGCAGATTTTCGGCTATAAATCATTCGCTCATCATCCTCTCCACGCTTTCTTTTCCTACTTTCAACATTCTTGCCTGGCCTAACATGTTCCACCTTCTGTAGTTCCCTCAGAGCCTCCTCTTTAGTGAACTTCCCTGGCGCCTTCTGCTCTTCACGGCGCCCATCAAAAGCCAGGCTCCACCGCAAATGATGATCCCTTTCAAGGAAACGGCGATGCCCAATGTATCCTAACTTATTCCGAAGTGACCGTGACAAAGGATTTTTGTCGCAATGAGTACAAGAATAATAGCCATTCGTCGTTCGGCTTGACATTGTGCTTAAAGCTGGAAAGTCATGAATGCACCAAAGAACTGCAGCATGGAGGTTGAACTTTGCACGGCTAGCTATGTTGTAGGTACTGACACCCTTCCATAGTTCCAACAGCTCGTCGATGAGCGGCTGCAAGAAAACATCAAAATCCTTTCCTGGAGATGCTGGACCGGGTATCAGCAGAGACATGAAACAATGCGCCGGGTTCACAAATTCCCATGGTGGAAGGTTCAATGGTGTCACAAGCACCGGCCACATAGGTTGTGCTCAAGTTGCCAAAAGGATTGAACCCATCTGAAGCAACCGCAAGTCTCAAGTTCCTTGCCTCACCTGCAAATCCTGGATACACTTTATCAAAGTGTTTCCAAGCCTCTCTAACTGATGGATGACACATCACACTGTCCACTGGCTTGTAGACCTTCTTGTGCCATTGGGTGTCTGTAAATGTTCGGCTTGAAGCAAACATCCTCTTCAACCTGGCTATAAGTGGGAAGTGCCTCAAAACCTTATGAGGAACACGTCTGCCACTATCGTTGTCTTGCCATCTTGATTCTTTGCATATGTGGCACTCCTCAGCATTAGCATGGACTCCCTGAAATAACATACAGTTATTCTTGCACACATGAATGGTGTCATACCCAAGGCCCAAGTCACGAATATATTTCTTTGCTTCAATGTATGATTTGGGTAACTTGCTCTGAGGGAATGATGCACATAATAGACTCAGTATTGCATCAAATCCTGTATTACTGATTTTATGGTGGGCCTTGATCCGAAGCAACCTCACAATAAATGAAAATCTGCTGTATCTAGATCTTGGGGACAGGGATGTTGTCAAGTCCTTCACCAATTTATTGAACTGCATTGGCTCTGTTGCTTCATCATCCTCCTTTGTGACTGTGTACAAATCTGCCAACAATTCCACATCTGGAACTGCATCATCACTGTCCTCTTCCTCATCTAGTTCCATCCCAGCAGCACCTTGTGCATCATCACCATCATCCAGATGCATCCCCAATCCCCGTGCATCCTCAACAACATCAACATCATCTGCTTCACCATGCAGAAACCACCTTATGAATGTAGCTGACATCCCAGAATAAAGTAGGTAAATGTTGACTTCAATCTGTAACAAATCATGTAGATTCACATAATGGCGGCATGGACATTTTATGAGCTGATCCTTTCCAAACTTCTGCCAACAAAATGCATAAATTCCACAATCCCATCTCTGTGCGCCTAAGTAAATTTCGGCCCAAGGACCCAACTTCTGTCCACCTAAAAATTCAAGTGTGATGAACAAAAAAAATGTGTTAACTTCTATCATTGAATCAATTCCACTACCCCCATGCCCCAAGACACCTAACATCAGAACAAAGAACGCATCTGGGGACTGAAAGTTACCGGCATTGTCCGAGTAGGAGATGAACGCCTGAAGGAAGGCCGGGTCATCGACGATGCGCTGCGCCGAGTGGGGGGTAGTGGCTCAGGCCAACGGGATCGACGGTGATCCCTCCTCCGCCGCCGCCGGGTGGGGGGAGTGGCTCAGGCCAACAGGATCGACGGTGATCCCTCCTCCGCCACCGCCGGGTCGAGGGGACAGGGTCAGACCAACGGAATGCAGCTCGACCATCATTCCAAAATTTGTTTCGCTTTGTCCCAGTGAAGACATCTTTTCGAACTACGTTATCGCTTTGTCCTGGTAAAGTCGTGCCAATGGAATTCGCTTTGTCTCGGAGAAGGCGTCTTTCAGGTAATACGTTTTCCTACTTCCTAATTATGAATTATTTTCTATCTCAAAGAATATGTCGATTCATGCAGTACAATTTCGTGAGCATGTGCACTATGTACTCCTCCATGTTCAGTAAAGTTTTTGGATTTTTTGAAAAATTTCATCTCATGTGGGTGTTTTGAATTTGTATTCATGTGATGAGTATTATATGAAGTGCCCACGGACATATATATCCTAAAAATTCCTAGACCATTTTTTGTAGCTTAGGGTACACAATGTGCACCTCTACATGAAGGTATAGCTATAGACTCATTTTTTTGCAACATACAAAAAAAAACAAAAAAGGTTGATTTTCTAATATTTTTCACATTTTTATCTCCCAAAGTATAATGAATTGTGGGTTCAAATTTGGCACACGTATTTTCCATGACCAAATAATCATGAACAAATTTTGTTACATTTTTTTGGAAACTTTTAACATGGCGTGTCTTTTGAAACCTAAGGGTGATCTTCATGTGATATGGAGTTTGGAAGCAACTTCACACTAAACTGAACACTTGTAAGTTTCAATTACTGTAAACATCTCAGCAATATTGTAACATGTTCAGGTGCATAAGATGTGCATGTTCACAAAATTTGGTAACCAAAATCATTTTTGTGTGATCTATGAAAATTTTTACAAACATTACAAGATGTGCATAAGATATTAGCGTTAACTAGTTTACACATTTTAACTATCTTATCATAATAAAAAAGATAAAGGCCGATTTTAGAAAAATTTAGAAACAAAAATCAACTCTTTTGGACCTTATATGACCAATCTATACATGTTTGAGTTGTAAATTACAAATCAGAAACATAAATGTACTGTCTATCAAGAACTGGAGATGAACTCGGACACTGCATGACATGTGGGTCCAACAAACGTCGGGCGCCAAACCGGGACTCGAAAATTTCAGACACCGAAATTTTGACCTTGAAAGGACAGTAATACCCCTGCGTCCAAACGTCGGGTGGCACTGAGTATTCAAGGGCATTTTTGCGAACTCACGCTGCACGCCTCAGTCCAATATATTGATTCCCATCCCGCTCCCAAAAAATCAACCCATTTCTCCCCACTGTCGCCCCGTACCTCCTCCACGTCCTCTCCTCGGATCTCCTCCTCGTAGTCAACCAAACCGGATCTCCTCCTCCTCCTCCTCGGCCTCCTCGCCCCGGATCTCCTCCTCGCCGTCGCCCCGCACCACATCTCCTCCTCCTCATCGGTGTCGTCCCGTACCGGATCTCCTCCTCTTCCTCGTCGGCGTTGCCCCATACCAGATCTCCTCCTCCTCCTCCTCCTTCACCTCGTCGACGTCGTCGCCTAGCACCAGATCTCATCGTCGTCGTCCTCGACCACGTCCACCCCGTCGCCCGCACCGGTTCCACACCTCAACTCCTACCTCGCCTCGCCGGATGGGAAGACATGGACGCGGACACGGACGCCGAGGTGGCCGCGGACGCGCCGTAGGCCAAGGTATGATGAGTAGGGCTAAGGATATTCTACAGTTACAGATTGTTGCATTACTCATTGTAGTGTCAGTAGTTTAGTGTAGTACAATCTAATACATAAAATTTGTTGCCAACTTTAAGAACCTCCAATAACTGATTATGAGTAGGAGCGTGAGGCCACTGTCAAAGAAAATCTTAGAAGAATGGCTAAATTGGGGGTTCATGATATAGCAGCATATCTTAGGTCAGCCTCAAATCCATGACTGGATCACGTGAGCACTTCTAGTCCTGTTGAAGGATCTGATTCATCAAATTATCACCCTGAAGCTGAAGAAAATGTTCAAGGGGATGCTGATACAGACTTAGAGGAGGAGGAACACCAAACCCTTGCAATTGAGGTAGATGTTTTGCTTATTCTTGTGGTGGCGGGAAAAGTAGATTATTTCAATGTCATTAGCATACATTAATGTTGTATGATACACTTGTATGACATGGTAACAAATATATTTTTTCCTACAATAGGCTCCTTCTACACAAACTAGGTGTCGCAAGGTCTCTGCAACACGGTCCAGAGGCAACACTGACATGGCTGGTCCTGGAGGAACTCGAACCAAAAGAGTGAGGCCGTATGGACCATCAGAAGCCGTTGCTGCTATGAGAACAAGGTCATCCAAAAGACTGCATACTGAAGAGCTGCCTATAGTGATAGAGGAGCCTAGCACTGATGGTGTAGAGACTCAACAGTCTCATGATGTTGTTGGTGCTGAAGGTGTAGAGACTCAACAGTCTCATGATGAGCCAAGTCCTGCTAGCCCTTTTCATGACTGGACACCTCGAGAGCATCATGATGTTGTTGGTGAAGAGCACAACCCTGATTCAGCAATTCAAAGTTGGTAAATATCATCAGTATTCTCAATCTTGGATTTCTGTAAGCACAAATATAACAATTGAATGACATTTTTGCAGCCTTAAGGAATCCTAAGAGGCCGAGGGGCCCAACCAAGGGACTCCTGCTGGACAACATGACCAGTTCTATGGGGAGAAGGCTACATATCTCTGTACCTGAGGGCTTGCCAAGGCCCCTTCAACCTACACAAGCTGCCAAGTTTGCATCGGAGGCTGGAGTTATTGTTAGGAGTCAAGTTCCTATCTTGCCCCATTTGAAAGATTACAAGAATACTGAGCACTTTGATGGTTTTGTCATGAGGCTTTCTGTAAGTGCCTATACTACACCCTGTAGTTTTAAATTATACTATGGTACTAATGGGTGTAACTCATAAACAATTTTAGTTGACATGACCAGGGGAGGTTGGCGATCAACAAGGACAGGGCAACAGATAATGCCTGTTCTAGTGTGTTCAAATCTGGGATACGTCAGACGCGCTACAGGTTGAAGCGGATGTACTTCAACAATGTCCCTGCTGATCAGATCAGAACCACCTCTCTTGTTGATTCTATGACTAATGCACAGTGGTCTGAGCTTGTTGAGAAGTGCTCCAGTGCGAAGAACAAGGTACTGTTGTTCTTCGTAAAGTCTCTTTTTACATTGAATTCCATTTTCGACTAGTGACGTGGTCTCTCTTGCCGTTTTGTTTTAGTCAACTGCTGAAAAGAACAAGATAAACCGTTCCAAAGTAAAGTATCATCAGGCTACTGGATCTCGCTGTTATGTTGCACAAAATGTAAGTCTTACTTTGGGCCATTGTCTATGCTACCCGTGTCATAGGCATAAGTCAGTGCTTTGTTTGCTGTCAGTCTGACAAGCACTTTTGTACAGATTCAGTAGAAGGACACACAGGCAGCACGGCTGCGTGAAGAAGGTCAGGAAGGTCTACATGAAGGAGGAAGAGAAGAAGAAGAAGCTGATCATGAAGAGGGGCTCAATGCGGTTGAACTGTTCAAGGTCTGCCATACCAGCAAGAAAAAGGGCTTTAGTGATGCCGCAAGAGAAGCAGTGGTAAGGCTCATTGCAATTGTCCCTCTGCTCATTTCATTTTTGGTCTTTCACACTGTCAGTAAACTATTTTTTGCTCCAATATGCAGTCTTCTATGGAGACTATGCAGGCAGAGGCTATTGCTGATGGGGAGGCACCACTGCATAGTGCTAAGGTTGTCTCGAAGGCTCTGTCCCAGAGCAGCTGCACCAGCACTTTTCTAAAGTATGCTGGTATACCACTGAACCATCAAGAGATAGAGGCTGAGCGGGTACTTCGCGAACAACTTGCCGCTGAAAAAGATGGTGCAGCTGCCCTCACTGTGGAGGTGAATGCCCTGAAGAAGAAGGCTGAAGCTGCTGATGAAAAGCTGGAGAAGGCCCAACAGGAGTTCGAAGAGTACAAGACAAGGGCGGAAGAGAAAAATGCCCTCCTTCGGCAAATCCTCAACTTGAATGCTACTGGTAACTCCTCTCAACCTACTGTTGCTCCGTGATCATGTGTTGGATTGCTGTTTGTACCAGAAACATGTGTTCTGTGCTGATCTATGATGGGCGAACTCTGATGCATCACATGTGTATGTGGTTCAGTGATGGGTGAACTTGTGATTCTTTGATGGGTGAACTCTAATGCATTCTGATGCATCCAATGTGTATGTGATTATGTTGATGCTATTTCTGAATGCATCAAATGGTACTGATGTCATTCTGTTGATGTTTCTTTCTGTGATTCTGTTGCTGCACCAAATGGTGCTGTTTCTGTCAAATTGAGAGCTAAAACGTGGATGAAACGTGGCCCTCTGGGAAACGCACACGAGGTCCAGTCGCAACTGGACACGTGGTGGCTTCACGATGTAACACGTGGCAAACCAAGAAAAAACACGTGGTGTATTCATGACAAAAAACGTGGCGCAACCAAAAAAGACACGTGGCTCGACCGAAAAGTGACACGTGGGGCCATCAGGTCTAGACACGCGCCACGACCAAATACGGGCACGTGGCCCAATCAAATACTTACACGTGGCCAAATCATGAACAAACACATGGCCCAACCAATAACTGCCACATGGCCAAATAACGAACGGACATGTGTCACAACCTCGTGACGACACGTGGCTAAGAAGGAACGCAACACAGGTAAAACTGAAAACTGACACGTGGACTACTGACGAACAGACACGTGGCCAAATCTCGAATAGATATGTGGCCCAATCAATAACTGACACATGGCTAAGTCTCGTACCAACGCGTGTCACAACGACATGACGACACGTGGGTAAGCCGCAGTGTGTCACGTGGCATAATTAAAACCTAACATGTGGCACTAACCGGATGCGACACATGTCGCAGTCCCGTGATGACATGTGTCCATGCTTGAGCGAAGCACGTGGCTTAATCTGGAACGGACTCATGTCGCTTTACCAACTTGACACGTGTCACCAAGCCGTGGCTACACGTGGCCTATCGTGAGCGCAACGCGTGGCGGCCCGAGGATGTGACATGTGGCGCCCTAGCAACATGACACGTGCACGGATAAGATCTCATCACGTGGGCAAGCCACGTCATTTGACACCATGGCCAGTGCCACATAGACTTGCCATGTCATCGCCATGGTGGCGTGCAGCGTCATCAATGACGTTTTTCCGCGGCGTCATAACACACAAATCACTTCTATGACGTGAAAACATTTCGTCATAAATGAGAGGTCTTCTATGACGAACGTGGAGATTCGTCACCTTACATCTTTAGTGACGTGTATACTATGACGAATCCAATTTTGTCATAAATTCGTCATACAAAACCTTCTACGATGAATTTTCGCTCTGCTGTGATGAAAATGAAACGTCATTGATCTGCGCATTTCTACTAGTGTAGTTACAATGAACCTATTACAATTTTGACTTCAAAAACTTTACTAAACAAAACCCAAACCCTAATGTGGTGGTGGCTACTCAATATATGAGGGTTAGGTTATGCATGACCCCCCTGGACTCGCCCATATGGGCTCCAACACGATACACGGACCAACAGCCCAAAAGATGTTGGCGCAGCACCCTGACAGATTCTAGATGTCCACTTGTTTTGACGATTCCTGTTGACTCAGATGGAATTTTGATGTGGGACTGGTCCCATTAGAAGATCTATGAAATTTTCTTTCCATCCATATAAAGAATGTCCAAAACAGACTCTGTATGTGGCCTGGGCGTCATTTTTGTGCATGCTGCTCCTGGACTCCAAGGTATAAGTATCCAAAGCACAAGTCCCAATTGCAGGCTAAGACATGTCCTTAGACGTAGCACAACAAGTTAGAACAAAGAACGATGGGTAAAGCTCAAGGAACAAACACACAACGACTTTGCAATCGTATTTAATATTTTCTCTGATTTCCCTTAAATTTTCGTCCAGACTAGTAGGACTCAAGATTTTTTATTTTTTCAACTATTTTTTATATTTTCTCTAGAGAGGGATAATAAAATATAGAACCACAAAAATTGACACCTTAAACAGAGGTAAGATGTGGTCCACAGAAATCCCGGAACGTTCTTTGAAAACCGTGACGGAGCTTGAGAGTGCAAAAAGTCAGTCTTCCTGATTTGTTTTTAATTTTTTTCAGAATGTCGAAACCAGCAAAGCAGGTGAATCATATGTGCAACTATTCGCTACGAAGCTGCTATAAAAAATGAGCTCAAATGGAGCACTAAGCAAAAAGTTATGCCTGTTTTATGGAAGGTACGTCAAGTTATGGTTTTCCGAAGGCACACCAAACGACGGCGGCTAGGGCAAAGCTTCCCTATCCTCGCAACACCGATCACGGCTGAGCAAAGCTTCTCAGCAAGCAATCCAATGGCAAGTTCTTCCTTGGAAGCAGCAGTAGTTATTTGCCAGATGAATCAAACGAGGGGTTGTGATGCAAGGCGAAAGTAAGCGGCTCGCAACCTATCTAGGGCTGGCACAGCGAGAGTTCATACAAGGCGGCTAGCGAGGGAAATTCAATTAATGTAGGTGGATCGACTTGTGATCTGGGTAAAGGTGGAGTAGGACAGTGGCAAAAACAAAAACACAGCGATGGGCGATTGAACTACGACAACGAACACAAGCTAAACTAGCAACAAGACTCGACCACGGATACAAACTCAACAAAGTGAATCTGAAATCGAAGTTGCATGGCTAAATAGGGTGGTAGGACAGTGGATAGTGAAATAGTTTTAGGGATTTTCGTGGACTATAGGTGATGAACATGAATGAATCTTCCGTTTAGGATGGAGTGGTCATCGGGGTAGGTGTATGACGCCCATCCCGTTCGCTTGGGGCATTTAATGCCTATTACGTTCGTTCACATCTCGTACTGTATCCGCCTCATGGACCAACCCCTCCGGGCCTCTCTTGTGGAGCCAATCTTTGACCTTGATGGGGGTGGTCAGGTGAGGCAGAATTGAGGTTGTGGGTGCCCGTCCCGACCCAAGCGCGGGGGTCGGACAAGGCGGAGGCCCCTGCTTCTGCGGCGATTCCGCTCCCGACCCGCGGAATGATTTGCCCGGCACAGACCCCGTTCCCGACCCCCTTCTGAAGGTCGGGCGAGTCGAAACTTGTCGCGTTCAGCTGTGGCTGGGCCCCAACTGGGCCGCAGTTGGGCTGTTTGCCGTTTTGCTTGGCGGAGGGGTGTTCATGAAAGGCTTTGTGCCTTTTGGCATGTTTCGAGTGGGCAGCTTCTTAATGGGTGCCCTAACCTAGTCGGTTAAGACACCTCGGATATTGATATCCGACAGTAGCCCCCGAGTCCTTGTGAAGGTTGTTACGACCTATGCAGGGACTCATCGCTTTTGTCCGGTCAATCCATCCCGGGGTGCGCACGAGCATACCCACCGGGTGTAGCCCCCGAGCCTTTGGGCGAGTTGTGGACTCGTCCAGAGGATCACTTTGTAGGTCTTTGTCGTTTCCCTTACCGGGGGCGCGCGAGCACACCCGGTGGGTGTAGCCCTCGAGCCACTGAGTGAATAATAAATTCTCTCAGGGGCTAAGATTCACCTGCCCGAGCAGTCATGTCACCACCCGGAGGGTTGCTCCTTTTGAGGGTCTGGTGTGAAGTTTAATTGCTTGCAGAGGGTCTCATGACCCTGCGTCAGGGCTCGCTGCTCGGCATGCCTGCTGTGTCTACCCTGGCGCCATCGGTGATGTCGGTCCTTTTTAAGGTGCATCGCCACTGTTTCCCCCATAGAGAGCTTTGTCTTTTGCGGATCGACCACTCGATCACGCCACATGGCTAGTTCCTGTAGCCCTTGTCACACCCGGATTTACGAAGGAAATCCGAATGCTACTATATGTATACCCAGGAAGTCTTAAACACACATACAGCTCCAGAATAAGGTATATCAAAGAAACCAGTGCTCGAATTACAAACTAAAACTATTACAAAAGACAAGAGTCTTAAAACAAACCACAGCGGAAGTCTATTTACTATCTCTCATGATGAAGTCTCCATTCCACAGGGACGCCGGCTGGTGAACCTCAACCTAGAACTCTTCTGGAAAATCTTCAACTGCTGCCTCATCTGAGTACCCATCTGGGATTTTGTTGAATAGTGCAAGTGTAAGTAAACCATCTTACTTAACAAATATAACACGAGGTATGAAGGCTTAAAAGGCTAGACACGGTTTAACTGCGATAAGCACTTTTAGTAGTTCAATTTTAACATTATCCAGATTACTACAATGTAATAGGAATAACCCAGTTGTAACCCAAATTAAGTATAAGTAGAGAAGTATCATAGACCACCATCATTCCTTTGTCATTTCATTTTAAACATCACCGGGGTAAAAGTCACTGTCAAAAAGGATCCAGGCCACTCGTAACCATGAGTACGGCTGTTATAACAATTTTACACTCTGCAGAGGTTGTACACTTTCCCCACTGGTCGCGTAAAAGTTCAAAAGAACTTTATAACCCAACCACGCAGTGCTGATCAGGCACACTCATCACACTACCTTTGGTGTGACTGCATAGGGACGCTACGAGACTTTTCAAAATTTACTTAGTCAAGACCAGAGCCCATTTGATTCCCGTGGTTGCACTGTTCTCCCGGGTTGCCACTTTAAGATAGACCATAACTAGTGATGCCCAGAACAAGCACACAGCAATTGTTCCAGTTTAAAGGTTGATTAAGAACAAAGCACACATCACATGTTCCGATTTAGGTTGGATGGAGCAAAGCACACAGCACATGTCCAAATTAAGGGTTGCCTAGAACAAAGCACACAGCACATGTTCTAGATCGTGAATTGCCTAGAATAAAGCACACAACACATATTCTAGAACAAGAGTTTGCTGAGAACAAAGCACACAGCACATGTTCCAGCTACTTAACCAGGTTGCTAAAAAGCAAGTTTTAACCATTCATCATTAAGAGGTATCAAGTATCACTGTCCAAAGACAGTAAGCGCAAGTTGTAAAGCCTAGCTCAACTTACCCATCAATGCATAACCCGGTTGAGCAAGAAAGTAAGTCTCGAAAGTACTAGGGATATCCTAAACAGTTTAACTCATGCATGAATGTATGTGATTAGTAATGTGTATAGATATCAAGGATTTCTCGTGTTATACTTGCCTTCCTCAAAGTTTTGCCAGTAAATTCTCTTCTTCAGAATCTTGCTCTCCTTCAACGTCGAACAGCTCACCGATTGGCACGATCAACATCAGCACACAAGATACATCTAACAAAGCAATACACCAATCAATACAACAGTTTTGAAAAGCGCTACTACTAGAAAACACTAGCTACGACGAACTCGGGAGCGCAAGAAACACTAGGACAGAGCTAAGGTCGGAAAAGTTATGGGCAATTGAAAGGTCAAAGGCATACTGGTACAAAGAACATAGGCTAGAGTTATTTTGGTTGAGCACAGATAGATTGTGACATCATCAAGGCATAAACAGGATGTCATCATGGAATATTGGAATAAAGCTTCAATGGAATTTTGTATAAATGGATCAACAAACTTTAGCATTCGCACATACAATTCAGCATACTATTTTAATATCTAGATTTCACATATGCGGCCGCAATATATGAATTCAGTATTAAAACAATACGCTGGGATTATAGTGGTTCATATACTAAACATTTATTAAGCCAGACGACAAATTACCATAAGCTAGAAATTGAAGGTACAGGCGAATTATGTGGCAACAAAAGGGATGAAATTTGGATAGGTTATGATCGTCATGAAAGGAGGGCTCTGCTGAAACTATAGGCAAGGCACAAGGTGGGTGTAAAAGCCTAATTATCTTTTATTTAGAAAGCTAGTTTAAATTGACCATTAATCAAATTAATTACTAATTAAATTCCAAAAACAAGTTTTATGGAGAACAGAACCCCTAACACGTAGATTAGGTTATTACGAACCTAACGCAACTTGAACGGATCGAATCGGATCTAAAACGTGAAATCTAGGAGCTAAACAAGGTCTAGGGGCTTATCTGCGAAAAACCAGGGACCTAAATGTAATTAACCGTAGACTACAGGGGCTAGCTGGTAAGTTTCTCAGGTTAAGGCTGGACGGCTGGTTGATTTCCAAAAACTCCAGGGGCTCTTTAACAAAACAGCCGAAGGGGTATGGAGCTTCTGATCTGGGCCGTTGATCTGGTGTTGGGGGATTGGCATGTCCAGGAAACACCTTCACCCGATTTTTTGCCTGTAGTCCCAAGTCAATTGCCTTCGCCGTTGGCGGTTAAAAGGCCATTGCCTTCGCCGGGTTATCAGACACCGATAGGCAATGCGTCGCCTCCGGTACAAACGAACGAGTTACAGCCCACGCGAAGGCATTGTATGGTCTCCCGTTGCCTTCGCTACCCTAACTCGCCTTTATGAGAATGCGAAGGTAATGATCAAATATTGCGTATGATCGGCTCATTTTTATAGGTCTTGAGGCAAGGTTGGGTGATGGCAAGGCAGTCCATTCCTCTCCGAGCGGGAGAAGGCATTGCTCTGCCGAACAGGCGTTTGATGGTGAAGCCGACGGGAATGCACCAGGTGGTGAAGGCAATGAAGGTCACTAGAGGCGCGGTGAAGGCAGCGTGGACCAGGTCCAAACCGAGTCAAAGACGGAGTTACTGGCCTACGCATTCACACCAGGACATATGAATGTACTCTAATGCTCCTGGAAAGTTTAAGTTGTTCAGTCTAGAGCATGATGCCTGATTTCCAGGGGTATAAGGGGAATGTAAAAAGTGCCTCTTGATCTTCCTATAAAAGGGGGCCTCCCACCAACGTGTAAAGGGCTGATTCTCGAGAATATTGATAAGTGATTTACTGTTGCTTGTCATTGTTCTCTGTCTCGGTTGTTGCTTGGGTCTCTTGGCTTCGGCTTAAACCCAACAACTGGCGCCCACCGTTTGTGCAGTGCACGAACAAAACCCACGATAACCACCATGCCACCCAAAAAGCCAACCAAACCAACCAACACCGTTGAAGACACCACTCATACCGAAGCCGCTTCCCAACCCTCAACCCTACAAATCAGCCTACCACCAGTAACCGAAGCCATTCTTGATGATCAAGAGATCTATGAAGAAACCCTTACCACTGAGGAGAGAATGCACCGACTTGAGGAAAGACTTCATCTTCGACGCCTCGAGCAGCAGAGAGAGCTGGATGCTGCACAGCTCGAACTAGAGCAACAAATGCAAGAGGAGGAAGAGGAACAGCAACATCAATTGCTGCAAGTCAGGAAGCAGTTGGAAGAGCTGAGACAAGCGAAGCAAAGAAGACTGAACTCCACTGGTTCTAGAACTGCGAAGCTCCGAGAAGAACTCAAAAAAGCCAAGAAACAAGTTGCTCAACTCCAAGCCGAACTCAATGATCCAATTGCCTTCGGCAATGCCGGAACAAATCAAATTTCACATCAGAAACAGGCTTCCAAGTGCTGCATACACGTCCAATTGATCGCACCTGCCCTCTCTCAGAAAGTCTACAATTGGCAAGATGGCCGCCTTCATACAAGCCAATCTCTCTACCAAGGTATAATGGCCTCACCGACCCCAAGCAATTTCTCATGAGCTATGAAGCCGCAATAGCTTCGGCAGGGGGAGATGATGTGGTGTTGGCAAAATCATTCATCATCGTCTGCGATGGCACGGCAATGAACTGGTACACCAAGCTTCCAGGGCTATCCATCACCAACTGGTATGATCTGAAAAGAGAATTGATCAAGAATTTCAGTATAATGGGAGACCAGGCACTCTCATATGCAGAGCTAACTCTACACCAACAGCCGAAGGAGTCCCTGGAGGACTACTTTCGCAGGTTTGTCGGACTCCGTTCTCAGGCTCCTCATATTTCTGACGAAGCCGCCAAATTTGCTGCAATTCAGGGGCTTCGGCCGGGTCCTTTCGCTCAGCACATTGCAAGGGAGACACCAGCAACACTTGGAGATCTTTATGAGGAGTTTAAAAAGTATTGTCGATCTGACAATGACAATCGAATGAGAATTGCCAGAGAAGCCGTCCTGAAAAACCAATATGACTCCCAAAACAAGCAGCACCACTACAACCAAAACCATTACCAAAACTACCCATCCCAAACCATCATGAACGTGGAAAATCCGCCTTCGCTCCCACAAAGCAAACCCACCTTCCCAGAAAACCAGTTCCAAAGTCAAAGAAATGAGCCTGCCCAAAGGGGTGGAAGAAACGGCCGAGGCCGAGGAAGAGGAAGAGGTCCACCTTCGGGACCAGAGCTATTTTGTCAATATCATGGCAAAAATCACACCCATGGCACAGAGCAGTGCCGAGATATCAAAAGAACTATCGACAAACTGAAAGCAGAGAAAATCCAAGCTACCCAAACGAAGCCATTCTCGGCTTCGCCACCCAACACTCAAACTCAGCCACAAACCCAAGCTATCCAGCCATACTGCCCAGTTTACCCCTCCCTCAGCTCAAACTTCATTCACCCAACAACCGCGATGGCGACTCAATTTTCGCCTTCACCCCAAACTTTCCAGCATTATTACCCACAGACCATGTACCCACAATTCTACCCTCAAAACGCCAGCCTACCCAAAACAAAGACATCAAGGTAGAGGAATTACCACCTCCACCTCCACCTCCCCAAAAACAGTAAGACCCAAACACTGCAAATCCCCTGCCCAGTTACGGCCTCATTTTGCCTATAACTGGAGGATCATCATTCGCCTTCGAAACGAAGAAGCAGAGAAAAAGCTACTTTCGCCAGGTCAACAACATCTCGGTTGACGGTCCCTACAAGAAGTCAGAATGGTCTCACATGCCAATTACCTTCACCGAAGAAGATCTCAAACTCCACAACTTCCCACACAATGACGCAATGTCGATCGAAGCCAACATTGCTGGCTGGAGAATTGGGAAAGTGCTAGTAGACACAGGCAGCTCTGCTGATATCATCTTGGCAAAGACTCTCAGATCGATGACAAACATCAACCCAGATAACTTAGAGCCATCTGACACACCTTTGGTCGGCTTCGGGGGGAAGCGCACCGCAACATTGGGAAAAATCACATTGCCAGTATCCTTTGGCGACACATCAAATGCAAGAACAGAGTTCATTACCTTCGACGTCGTTGACATGTTCTTCGACTACAATGTTATCTTCGGTAGAGGAGTCATAAATGCCTTTGACATCATCATAAGGCAAGCTTTCTTGTGCATGAAAATGCCAGCTCTCAAAGGGGTTATCACAGTCTATGGTGACCAAACAGAGGCGAGAAGAATTGAATATGCCAACACCCCAGGCCAGCGAAAAGTCCATGTTCTCGAAGAAAGTGATCCCATTTACCCAGAGGAGAAGCCAAAAGCTGAGAGAGACAGCAAAACTATGCAAGGGGCAACAGAAACCAAAGAGGTGCAATTGCAGCCAGACGTCTTCGATAGAAAAGTCATCATCGGCTCAGATCTTGAGCCAGACGAAGAAGAAAGATTCATCGAGTTCTTGAGAAATAACAAAGATGTCTTCGCATGGTCAAGCAAAGATTTGCCAGGAGTTGACAGAAGCATAGTTGAGCACAAACTATCAATCAGCCCTGATATGAGGCCGAAGAAGCAGAAACTGAGGAAAATGTCCGAAGAAAAAGTGAGCGCAGTCAAGGCCGAGGTGCAAAGACTGCTTGATGCGAAGGTTATACGCGAAGTCGAATACCCCAAGTGGCTAGCAAACACTGTGCCCGTGAAAAAGAAAAATGGCAAGTGGAGAATGTGCATCGACTTCACCGATCTCAACAAAGCATGTCCCAAAGATGATTTCCCACTCCCAAGAATTGACAAGATCATAGATCAGGCTGCCGCAAGTGAGATGATGTCTCTCCTCGATTGCTTCTCTGGTTATCATCAGATCTGGATGAAAAAAGAAGACGAAGAAAAAACCAGCTTCATCACTCCGCTTGGTACATTTTGCTTCATCAGAATGCTAGAGGGGCTTCGCAATGCTGGTACTACTTTCTGCCGCATGTCCAGCACCGTATTCAAAGAAGAACTATTCAAAACTATACTTGCATATGTTGATGACATCTTGGTCAAAAGCATCAATAGACAAGATCATGTCTCAGACTTGGCAATTGCCTTCACTCGAATGAGACAAGCGGTCTCAAGCTCAACCCAGAGAAATGTGTCTTCGGAGTGACCAGAGGAAAGATACTCGGCTGTCTGGTGTCAGCCAACGAGATCGAAGCCAATCCAGATAAGATCAACGCAATCCTTAACATGGAAGAGCCAAAATGCATTAGAGACGTGCAAAAACTCTCTGGCAGAATCGCAGCACTCAACAGATTTATTGCTAAGGCAGCTGAGCGCAGTTTACCCTTCTTCGCAACTCTCAGAAACGCATCAAAGTTTGAATGGGGAGAGGAGCAATCCAAGGCATTCCACGAGCTAAGGCAATATAACCTGACCCAAAGGCACCCCTACTATTATACATTGCAGCTTCGCAATCAGCGGTTAGTGCGGCACTCATTGCGGAGAAGCTAGTCGAAGAAAGAAATATACAGCAGCCGGTCTACTATGTTTCTGAGGCACTGGCTGGGTCGAAGCTGTTCTATACTGAGATTGAGAAAATGATTTATGCAGTGGTGATGGCATCCAGAAAGCTAAGGCATTATTTTGAGGGGCACAATATTAAAGTGCTGACAGATCAACCATTAAAAGAGCTACTGAGTAACAAAGAAGCCTCAGTAAGAATACGGAAATGGGCTGCAGAGCTGTCAGAATACGTCGTGGATTTCGAGCGAAGGACAGCTATCAAATCTCAAGTCCTAGCTGATTTCATTGCAGAATGGACATCACCTTTGGCACAAAACGTGACCAGAGAAGAAAGCTGGCTAGTACACAGTGATGGCGCTTGGGGAGATAAGGGAGCTGGCATCGCAACGATTGTACAATCGCCTTCGGGCGTGAAAATGAGATATGCAGCGAACTTGGAGTTCTGCAAAAACAGCGACAGAAGTACGAACAACGTTGCTGAATATGAAGCCGTGCTATTGGGGCTCAGGAAAGCGAAGGCGCTGGGGGCGCAGCGCTTCATTGTGAAAACAGACTCGAAGGTGGTGGCAGACCACATCGAAAAAGAGAGTATTGCAAAGCAGCCTGAGCTGATCAAATACCTCACCACAGTCCGAGCAATGGAGAAAAAATTCAAAGGCTTCACAATCGAATACATTCCGAGGGCAAAGAATGAAGAAGCCGACGCACTGGCTAAAGCAGCAGCAAAGGGGGACAAGTTACCGCCTGACATCTTTTTCCAAACACTGACAACGCCTTCGATCAAGGAACTTGATGAGCAGCCAAGTCTGATCAACGCAATAAACTCAGAGGATTGGAGGTCATCTATAATGGCATACCTCAAAGGATACTATGAACCAATTGATGAAGAAGATCTCAAAACCATGCAGCAGAGGGCAAGGTCATATCAAATCATTGACAACGTTCTATACAAGAAAGAAGTCGTGGCCCCTTATCTTCGCTGTGTTTCCATCAGCGAAGGCAGAGAGATAATTCAAGAGATACACAGTGGTTTATGCGGAGCTCACTTTGGAGCGAGGGCAATTGTGGGAAAGGCAATGAGACAAGGGTTTTATTGGCCTTCAATCATCAATGATGCAACAAATACAGTCAAGACTTGCGACGAATGTCAAAAATGTGCGGCAACCAAAAAATCACCTTCGGAACCGTCACAGCTGATAACTCCAACCTGGCCATTGCAGAGATGGGGCATCGATCTGGTGGGTCCTCTTCCAACGGCCCAAGGAAACCTCAAGTACGCAATAGTTGCAGTGGAATATTTCACCAAGTGGATTGAGGCAAGACCACTAGCAAATATCACGGCGAAGACAGTTATCAAATTCTTCTGGCAGCAAATCGTTTACAGATTTGGAGTCCCAAGGGAAATTACAGTAGATAATGGGAAGCAGTTTGACTGCGACGAATTCAGGCAGTACTGCATGTCCATAGGGACGAAGGCAAGATTCGCATCAGTATATCACCCGCAGTCCAATGGCGCAGTTGAGAGAGCTAATGGCATCATATTCACAGCCGTCAGGAAATGCCTCGCAAATTGCAAGAAAAAAGGGAAATGGGTAGAAGAAATGCCGAAGGTAATCTGGGCGCATAACACCACCACATCAAGAGCAACTCAGTTCACACCATTCAAGCTATTATATGGCGAAGATGCAATGTGTCCCGAAGAGATTCTTCATAAGGGGCTTCGCACTCAGCAGGAAGCACCAAAAGATAGCGAAGCTATAGATATAGACCTTACAGAAATCTACAGGCTGCAAGCAGCGAAGAACATTTCCAAGTACCAGGAAGAAACCAGAAAATGGCGTGACAAGAAAGTGGTAAGGAAAGACATCAAGATAGGCGACTGGGTGCTAAGGAAGAACCCGAGTATGCCTTCGGGAAAATTACAGAACAAATGGGAAGGCCCATTCTTAGTCGTCAAGAGTAACAGACCAGGATCATTTCACCTGGGGGATGGAGAAGGCAATGAGCTGCCGCATTCATGGAATGCGGACAGCCTGCGAAGATACTATCTGTGAATATTATGTAACAATTGGCTTCGTATTCTATAAACAAAATCAATTAGTAGAGTAGACATTTCCTTTTTCAAAAGGCCCGTACTCTTTTCCTCACAGGGGAACCCTTACCAAGGGGTGAGGTTTTTAATGAGGCGGTGCTAACTGTAACTCGTGTGAAATATATAAACGAGCTATTCCCCAAAAAAGCTGCATCGAAAGCGATTGGTTTCGACCAAGTCGCTGGTATTCGATAAACCAAATAGAACTGAAATGACCCTACCAAAGGTAAGGCCAATTCAGATCTAAAATCGCTTACTCTAAGGAGTAAAAGGGGCTTCGGCTCAGACTACTTTTTCATACGCAAAATCCCTTACTCTAAGGAGTAAAAGAGGCTTCGGCTCAGATTACTTTTCCATACACAAAAAATGCCCACTCCAACGAGTAACAAGGGCCTTCGGTTGACATCACAACTTGTATACTAACGCTTACTTTAGCAAGAGTAAAAGTGGCCTCGGCTCAAATTACTCTCCAAAACGTTAAAATGCAAACGCGGAGACAATTCCCCATTTAAACGCCAAACATCGGAGTCAGTGTATCGAATGAAAAAACACAAACTCGCTTCGGGGGGAGGAGGCGTTTCTCTCGAAAACGAAGGCAAACCGAGTTCGATCTTTTTCATTCACCTCACATATCGCAAAATTTTTTTTCTTCGCTTGAATAAACATAAACTCGCTTTGGGGGGAGGAGGCGTTTCTCTCTAGAGCGAAGGCAAAACGAGTTCATATTTATTCAGTCACTTTACACATTACAAAGTTCATTACATCAAGCACCCTCAAAACATCTCAAACACATTTCCATAAAACTGTTCACCAGATCTCCTAAACCGAGGAGCATTATAGACACACGCGAAGTCCTTGACATCAGGACCAATTTCCAATGGCTCTGTTTTCGGAATGCCTAGGGAAACAGCTTTGGCATTCCTCTGCCTAGCGAGCTCAACTCGATCTGAGCCATGGGCAATAAATGCCGTAAAAAATTCAAAAACACTGAACTCCGTGGAACGGTAAAACTCGTGACAATATTCCAAAAAAACTTTGATGGCTAGAGTTTGGATAAAGCCGTTGAAATTCCTTCCATGCGAAGCCAGAAATACAAAGCTGCCCATCACGCATGGCCAGCGGAGTAGGCGAAAGCATTTCATCATCCTAAATATACACAAATGTACAAGTTCAAAAGAGCTGCTCGCTCAATAAGTCCTAACCCTAATTACAATTCAAAAGGTCCCTAGACCTGAGGATCGACACTTGGGGCTCCTTGAGCACTCTGGCCCTGTGAAGAAGAAGCGCCGGCTTCGCCAGTAACGGCCGCAGTTGCAGCAGAGCTTGACCCGGCTCCGGCTTCAGCAGTTTCCTTAGCAGCAGCAGCCCTCGCGGCGGCTTCGGCCTCAGCTTTCTATTTCTTTAGTTCCTTGGATTGAGAATACAAAAGCTATCAAATAAACAACGAAAATTAAGGAGTGCCTTGGCTTGCAAAATTTTGAGCTGTAAATAACAAAATACCTTCGCGAGCCATTCTCGGATCAAATTTTGAGCTGCCGAACGACCACTGACAACCCAAAACTGCTTGAGAAAGAGGGCCTTGGCTTGCAAAATTTTCAACGGAAAGTACTGTGTGTCAGCAGGATCCCTGGGTGCCGGATAAGGATAACCTTTCCGAAGCAAAGCATTGTAATGATCGCAGCCGTTATCCGAGAGAACTTTCAGCAGATTGCATGAGCAGAGATTGACAGCGAAGTCACTGAGAGTCGCCACCACACTTGGAAGCGAAGCAAACTCGTTGTCAATCCAATTAAAGAGCTTCTCCAAGCTGTATTCCTTATTGGGAAAGGCAGCCGGCTCCGCACCAAACTGTCGCAAGGCTTCCTTGTATAAGCGATACAATTTCAAGCCTCGCTCCCAAGCAACATCAACCACGCTTTCATTTTCCTTGCGAAGATTAAGGTTTGACGTGCGAAGCTGCAATACCTCACGCTCAAAGTTTTCACTGCGAGTCCGATATGTATCGACATCGCTCGAAAGTTTCTCCTTAGCAGCAGTCAGTGTGTTCACCTCACCTTTTAGAACCGAAACTAACTCAGTTCCTTCAACAATTTGCGTGCGAAGGCCTTCTATGGTGTCTTCCTTGTCAACAACTTTAGCTTCCAAGGCAGCAACCTTTCCCCTAAGAGAATCGGCTTCACCTGCCTTAGCTTCCAAAGCTGTAACTTTTTCCTTCAAAGACTTGTTCTCAGCAACAATAGTCTCATGTTCCTGGCGAAACAGAGCCTTCTCATTTTCAATGTCTTGCTTAATTCTATCAACAGTTGACTGGATCTGGAGGAGCTCGGCTTTTTCCCTTCGCAATTTCTCCAGCTCTTTCCGTTCAGCAGCAACCAAGTTGAGGTTGGAAACTTGAGCGGCTAACTCATTGATAGCTACAATAACCTATGGTAGAATACAGTTCAGTATTACGAAATAAACGAACCGAAGCTAAAATCAAAAACAAGATCACAAGACGAAGGCAATGAGGACATACCTTCATTCCCGAAGCCAAAATAGTGGAACATGTGCTTTCAGGATCAAGTGTCTGGATAAGTCGTTGATATGCTGCAAGGAAAAAACGATGATAACACTGTTATCTTCGCAATATAGCCAAAAGAAAACACCCCGAGGTGATTCCTTTATTTCTCAAATAAGGGCAAAAAGTACATGTGGCCAAAGGCCATGAGATAACACAAACGGGTTTCGTCACCCTCGGTGACGAAATCAAGCGACGAAGGGAGCAGGAGATCCGATGCAACAAGAAGGGCCGAACTGCGAACGTCGCAGTCCTTCTTGTAGCATCTCCCCGCCCGCCGACGCCACGAGGGGAACTCGGCGGAGGATTACGCTGTGGTGCCGTGACAACGGAGCGTCACCACAGACTCTCTCCAGTATCCCGGGGCCGACGGTCGCCGGCATCGGCATCACATCGGCACCCAGGAAAGAAGAGGGAGCGCGCAGGTGGCTGTACACGACCCCTGCAACTGCCCTGGCGAGGCGAGTCGGGGGAACGGCGACACTTCCGCTCATGCACTCCCCCTCGAACCCGTTCCACCGCCACCGAGGCAGGGCGAACGGACGGGAGGAGTCGTCGGAGCCAGAGCCGTCCTTCACTTGCGACGCCGAGCAGCACTCCTCCATGCCGGAACTCCCCGAGGTCGCAGTCATTCTTGTGGCATCAAGCGACTAGTCTCTCGCCCCCCGGACCAGGGGGACGCCCTCGAGGCGGTTCACCGACCAGGGATCTCATGCTAACAAGAGAAAGAAGAGGCAGGATAGTTGCGTGCCCAGGAAGACGGCCCGGGGGACCCTATTTATAGCCCGAAGGAACCTGAGTCAGCACTCAGGCCGGGTACGAGAACGCGCCGCGTGGCCCTCCATGCAAAGCGACAGAGCATCACCAACGAGCAGTGAGCTCAGAAAGGACGACATGACGACTCAGAAGGGAGACAGTGCCTCTGAAAAAAGCGGATCATGTTCTGGTCCATTGGACAAAACGCGGTGTCATCCTGTAGGGACCGCACAGAGATGGCAAACCCAACTTCAGCCTATAGGCGAACCACCGTTCCCCTACAGGCTCGGGGGCTACACCCACCGGGTGCGCTCGCGCGCCCCGGCGGAAAAAAGGATAAACTTTACTCCAGCCTATAGGCGAACCAACCGTTCCCCTACAGGCTCGGGGGCTACACCCGGTGGGTGCGCTCGCGCGCACCCCCGAGTGACATCTGAACAGGCATCGAGAAAGAGCCTGCACGGAGAATCACCTGTCCTCCGAGCAGGCTCGGGGGCTACTGTCGGATATCAATATCCGACCCTCTCACCGACGGGTGGGACCACGCAGTTTCGGGAATAAGATGGGCATAGGAAAACCCGCAAACAAGGAGAATATCAGGTCAGGGGAGGATCGATTTTCCCCTGACTCGACTGACCTGGTTCTGTCCCGGCCGACCTATGTCCGCCTCAGCCGACTCCCGTCCGCCTCGGCCGACCCCCGTCCGTCTCGGCCGACCCCCGTCCGCCTCGGCCGACCCCCGTCCGCCTCGGCCGACCCACTTCTGTCCTGGTCAAACCTACGCTATCTCGCCCGACCTCTCTTCGCCTCGCCCGAATCGGCGTGGGCCCGGGCCGTAGTGGAGTGTCAGGAAGACCCGGCATAAGGACATGTCGCCACTACGCCGCTCCCCATCAGCATTAATTGGCCTTACCGAGCACTGTCCGGTATGGCCAAGGGATGTGACTCTCACTGTTTTACCCGTCCGCAGGCGCCGATCGAGGAGAAGCACGACCCCAACAGCGTCCCCAACAGCGTCCACAGTGTCCCGCACAGCATCCACAGTGTCCCGTAGGCGGCGGGGCTTCTCCAGCAAGTTTTCCATTATTTGTTATTTGTTGAACACGTCTTGTACAGCGTCACCTCCCCTGAGTATAAATAGAAAAATCAAGCCTCAGGAGGGGGGACGCACGCACACACAAAAAACACAACCCACGAAACACACACGCTCAGACGCAACCAGAGACTTGGGAGCCTCTCCCTCTCTCGACCGCTTGTAACCCCTACTACGAGCAACGCGAGTAACACGAGCAGATCGACACTGGACGTAGGGCGTTAGTGCCTGAACCAGTATAACCCCTTGTGTCCTCTCGCGAACCATCCGAAGCCCAGACGCGCAATCCACTAAATTCACTTGTTGGTTATTTCTTACACCGACAATATTAATTTCACCTTTCCAAACAGATCGTACCCTTTGCACTACAAACCGTGCATCTGAGTTATCTAGGGGTGATTGGTTGGCCGTACCGTAGGCCGCTAGCCAGGCTCTCCGCGTACAACTCTGGACTGATTGGTTGACTGGGTAGAGAGCAGACCTGCCCCCCCGAGATGCAAGAGAAGGGCCCGAGTCAGGCTCGTCCGGCCGTGTTCGGATGCCTCGCGACAAAAAAAATTGTCCCAAGGAATTTTGCATGCATGAAGTACTAAATGAAGTCTATTTACAAAATTTTTTTAAAGATGAGTGCAATTTTACGTGACGAATCTAACGAGCCTAATTAATCCATGATTGGCTACAGTAATGCTACAGTAATCATCCTCAAATCATGCGGTCAAAGGCCTCATTAGATTCGTCTCGCGAATTTGCCAGGGGTTGTGAAAGTAGTTTTGTAATCTGACTTTATTTAATACCCCTAATTAGTGGTCAAATTATGGTGCAAAAAATTTATCCCCCATCTGAACACAGAGAAAATCATTGTATCTCCGGAGCCAGGCTCCCGCGGTGTGACCCAGCGCTTGGGCGGGTGCGGGAATAGGCAAAATCAGTTGTCTGGAACAATTTAGATAGGCAACCGATCAATATCTCCGTTTAGCCTGGCTGCATGCGAATATGAACCAAACATGACATATCTGCATGAGTAGAGCCTGGGCACCAGGAGCCTGCATTGCTGATACAAGCCAGGCTCATGCCAGAAGGAAACCAATCAAGCCACTAATGTATTTTCTTAACTTTCTATCAAGTAATTTTAAAGGTTGGAACTCCAACGGTAACACTTGAAGCAGTACTCTTGCAAGAGAGTGGTACTAGACGGGTACTCCCTCCATCCTAAAAAAAATACAACTATATATTGCGTGCCATATAAAATAGTTCACGTTTGACCAAGTTTCTAGCGAGTTATATTCGTATTTATGGTTTTAAATAAATTTATTATGAAAATACATTTTGTAACTAATCTAATGATATTTATTTCATCTCATGAATATTTATATTTTTTAATCTATAATTGGTCAAACTTGAGATACTAAAACATATCACTGTGCTAAAATTGTATTTTTTTTCAAAGGGAGTAGAAAGTAAGAACGGATTGGTCCAGTTCCAAGACTTGACCATAGTCAACGTCCGAGTCACGCAGGCACTGACACCCAGCCCCACGGCGCCGCGGACACCACTGTCGGCGTCCAGCCCACTCTACTCCCTCCCCGTCCCAAAAATAATACAACTCTCGTTTTACAAGGAGTCAAATAATTTTAAGTTTGACTATATTTATATAAAGTAATACTAACATTTATGATATAAAATAAATATTATTAGATTAATCATGAAATATACTTTTATACTAAATCTATTCAAAAGCATAAATGTTATTAATTTTTTGTATAAATTTGGTCAAACTTAAAATTATTTGACTTCTTGGAAAAAAAGAGTTGCATTCTTTTTAAAATGGAGAGAGTACGTCCCCTATGATCTCATACGGGGCACATAGCTGTTGCCATCCATGTGGCTGGGCACTGGCCGGTGGCGTAGTGTACTAGTGTTAACCCAGCCTGGCACTGTAGCTGCGCAGGCCGTGTTTACTTCCTCCCTCAAAAGTTTTGCAAAAGGGAATCTTTTTTGCATGGAGTACTAAATGAAGTCTATTTGCAAAACCCAGCCACGGATGAGCGTAACTTTCCGAGACGAATCTAATGAGACTAATTAATCCATGATTTGCTACAGTGATGCTACAGTAACCATCTTCTAATCATCCTCTAATCATGCGGTCAAAGGCCTCATTAGATTCTTCTCGGAAATTTACTAGAGGTTGTGGAGGTAGTTTTGTAAACTGACATTATTTAATACCCCTAATTAGTGGTCAAAGATGCATTTAATACCCTGAAAAATTTTTCAGGGCCAATCTAAACACGGTGTGCGGCCGTGCTGTGCAAGGCTGCGGCCGCTGGTGCAGCGCACAGTGGCCTCTGCTGTCTGTGTCTGTTGATGCAAACGGGGAAAAGGGCCCGGAAAAAGCTGCCGGAGTTGCTTGGGAATTGGGAACCCGGCTGGCCCCTGCACTGCGCTGCCCGCTGGGTGGTGGAAACCAGTGGGGCCCTCGGGGCCGGCCGGGGCTTGGCCAGGGCCCATGGCCATTGCATAGACTCCGGCACGCCGCAACGACCGGGCGTGCTGAGTGGCTGGCTGGCTCAGGCCGACTAAGCCACAACGGCCGGTATAGATGGCCATATGGGCGGCCCGGCCCTGGCACTAAATGGCCCGGCCCGAAGTGGCCCGGCACTAACAGGCACGAAGCCCTATTTGGGCCGGGCTGGGNTTTTTCAGACTTTGTTTGGATTTCATAGAATTTAAAAACTATTCTGCTAAACGTATGTGGTAAAGTCTCATGAACACAATGTTCGAAAATTCCTTTCAACTCTTGGATAAGGCCTTACACACCCGATAATAACATGAATATCAATTTTTGACTCACTCTATCCTATTATTTCATGTACTTGCAGTTCAAATTTCACTTAAACGTCAAAAATTCTATTAATGAAAAAAAATTGTTAAAAATACCAAACAGTCCGAGAAATGTACGAAATTGTAACATGGATTAGCAAGCACTTTATGTTGAGGGGAGAAAAAGTTTGGGCTTTGGAAGAGGTAAAATGACCTAAGCTTTGCCGTGTGCCCATTGTTGGCACACGGCAAAGAAACACATTTGCCGTGTGTTTAAGGGATGGCGCACGGCAAATTTTAACTTTGCCGTGAGCCAGGATAAGACACACGGCAAAGCCCATGAGGCAAACGGCAAAAATAACGGTCGTCGCTGGCCCTAACGGTCGCCGGCCGGCCGGAGCGCGTGCGGTGCACGTGCCTGGCCTTTGCCGTGTGCTGCCGTGCAGGCTCACGGCAAAGAGCCATGGTTGCCGTGTGTCCCCTGTTTGCCGTGAGCTCTGAGCTCTTGCACACGGCAAAGGCCGTCTGTGCCGTGAGTTGGATGTTTGCCGTGCGGCTTTCCTATGGCTCACGGCAAAGACGGCCTTTGCCGTGTGCCCGCGTTTCAGCCCACGGCAAAGCTGCTGGCACACAACGGTGCCGTTTCCGGTAGTGACGGATAGCGCCGGGGCGGCGTCTTCGTCGGGGGCGAGCGGCACGGATGCCATCATCGCCGCGCACGGAGTCTCTTCGTCTAGGGCACGCGAGTCTCTTCGTATAGGCTGTACGTGGGCGACAGCCTGGGCGAGAGCGACGAGAGTCACGTACGTGTACGTCGAGCCGGGGAGAGTCACGTATATCTGTACGTTGAGCCTGGGAGGAGAGTCACGTACGTCAGTACGTGAGCCTGGGAGAAAAAACACACAAAAAACAAGAAGGGCAATATGGTCCATTCAGTTGCCAAATACATGTATATGGATTAGAAAGAAGGTGAAATATCCTTAATGGCATTGAAATCAAGTGTCATATGTTTTGAGTCCTATTTTTGCGAAGTTGATATTAGAGATGGCAAAACTGCGAAGCGCGACGATTGAAGTTCCAAATATACAATTTTCTCAGCCAGATCTGGTGCTTTGATCTCGCCAGCTGCGACGTTTTCGCCGAGGATAAGAGACCCGAGGATAAGAGAATTGGGTCTGTGAGTCTTCCACCGGGCTGCGTCCTGGACTCAGACTCGGCCAGCCGCCACCCCCACCTCTGCAAAAGTCGCTGTCTTCAAGTGAGCAACGGCGGCATAAGGTTCGTTAACATTGACACACTGGGAGCCAACACCACCCTGGCTATCTGGACGCTGCTGGAGGACGGTGATGGTGAGCGCCACTCAGGGGCGGACACAAATAGGACAGGGGTGCACAGATGTACACCCAATAATTTTGTCAAAAAATTCCAATCAGTATGTTTATTACATAGACATACTAGCAAAAGGGTCAGAAAATGTATATTGCGGCCAAACAAAACAAACAGCTACTCACAAGCAAAGTGACGCTCACTGCTCCTTACGTACCATGTTGGCTGACCAAAAAGCCCGCGACACATCCTCTCATGGCTTGCACAAGGAAAAGCGTCAGCGTCTCTGGTGTCCCTTCGTTCTCTACGTGTCCAAGATCCCTAATTTCGTTTTTTATGAATTCCTTTTCCTCCCACTAAAGCTAGGACTTGTCGGCTTGGCATTGCCCCCTCGGACGGCAGTTGGTTGGTCAGCTGAGCACCACCGTGCCGACCTACCGTAGCCCGGCTACGCTGCTTGCTAGTAGCCATGCCTGTGAAGGACGAGAGCAATGTGTAGGGATGAAAACGGTAGAGATATTGTTCGTCCGTCCGTCCATCCAACCGAGAGGGTTTAGACACTAAATGAATAATCTCGTATCCGTATTTGAAGATTCAATATCCGATTGTTATCGGAATCCGGGTACTAAAAGTTGCATACATCAATATCCGTTGCATATCCTGTATAGATATGGAACATATATTAATATCTGTTGCATATCCGGCACTTTTTACACTATCCGTATCTGAATCCGATCTAAGAAAAAATAAATATATGTATTCATATTTATACATATTCATTCGTATCTGTTCTGTTTTCATCCCTAGCAATAGGCAATGGCATGGCTTTGGTGGGCGGAGATGCAGAGCAAGCTACGACGGCAATGACGAGCGGATAGGTGTAGCAGGCATCAACAGGCATGGGCTGCTAGCTGCCGAGGAGGCCATAGCGCGCGGGGTAGAGGAGGCCAAAGCTACATCTACAAAAATTTAACTGAACGGGCAATTGGAAATCAATTCATTAGTTCAATATTTCTAGTCATGTTTGATGCAATTAAATATTTCTTGTGAAATTGGTTAATCACTAGTTAGTACTCAATAGTTTGACACCTATATTTGGCTTGAGTACAATGTGAAATAAGAAGTTGCATCATTTTCCTTTGTTTTCTATTTGTTCATGTTGAAACAGTGCAAGACAATTTTCTAGAGTACATATTCTCCACCATGTAAGAAGAAGATATTTTTCATGGAGTACTGTAGAATTAGTAATAAAATAAAATAGAAAATTATGTAATATCTGGAAAATCTCTAGGAGGGGGACACTTGGCTAAATCCTATGATCCCCTTGGCCTCTAAGTAAAACACCCCTCTCTTGCCATGCCATACATCTATGAGCACGGTGAATAGTTGAAGGGCAAGGTAGTAGTGCTAAAAAGTTAGAAAGAAGAATGTGTAAGTACTTCCTTGTTGCAATAAAGAGTTTTTTTCAAATCTAGGTCTATTACTAGTATTAGGCTCACTCCAATTTTTCAACAAAGAATAAAAAATTCTAAAGGTGGAAACAGTTTCTTAAATGGGGAATTTAAGCTTTGGAATCAATAAAAGTAAATTTTAGAAACATGCTACGAAACTGTGATTACAAGAGAAATATGATATATTCTCTAATATAGGAATATCAATTGGAAACAAATTTTAGAACCACACCACACAAAATAAGGCTACATAGGATATTTAAGTGTTCGAGGTTTATTTTTTTATAGTATATAGTTATTTGGTTAGCTAAAATTTATGTACACCCAATTTTAAATTCCTGTGTCCGCCACTGGCGCCACTGGAGGCCGGAGCCCGACCACATTGTGCTCTTATCAGACATCATCAGAGAGAGGCAGGAGCCGCCGGTACTTGCTCTAGTGCACCCACACCAGCCGACAATGGTCTACCTTTGGGATGGTAACCAACTTGTCAGCGTCGATGCCCGCAAAAAAAGTGGCACCTTATGTGGGGAGCCGTTCTTGGTGCACAACGAGGTTGCAGCCAAGGAGAGGTCCATCATTGTCTGGGAGTTGCCACTGGTGTTGAAAAACAAGCTCCAAGGTCCTACAACAGGCTGTCTTGGTTTCGCTGCACGGATGTTGAGACTCTTCTGCGAGCCACTGGACAGACTTGATCAGGAGGTGGACTTGGAGGACAGGAGGCTCATTCTTTGGACGTACTCGCTGCGTTTCTGATACATGCTTACCATTCTCTCATAAGACATCTATGATATGCATGCTTCTAGTAAATCGTTTTTCCTAGCTATTCTACTATGTTATCCAATTACTATGATTATGTGATGTTTGTCCTATGTTGTTGAATGTTATGTTCTCTTTATCATATCACCTCAGAAAGAAAAACTGCAAATGTATCTTTATCATGTTGCCTTTTGGAAATAAATGGAATTTGGTGATTCTATTTGTAGCACCATAAATTGAGTTATTATGTTACTTTGCGCTTGTTCTTAAATGCTTGATCCTTACCACTCGTTAGGATGTATGACTGCAAAAATGAGTGTTGGCATCCGGTGTTATTTGCATAAAAGGAAATGGTGTACTTGTTGCGTATTCACATCATCAACGTGATCATATTCTGATATTTCCTTTAGCAGAAATGCAGTACATGGAGTATTGGTGGCCGAGCAGCAATTTTTTTTCTCTCTCAACAGGGGCCACTCTGGGTTGCAAGTACTTGGTAGAGCATCTTGGGGATATATGATTCAAAATAACAGCTAAATATTTCCTGACTCTTTTGCTCTTCGAAATTTGGTAACTATCATATTGACGGAACATTTGGTAACTATCATATTGACGGAACGAGATTCAGTTACTTACCTTCGGCAAGTCACCGTGAGCCTTAGCTGCTATTATCCACCGTCCACATGTATCCAACAGTTCCTGTGTACATCTTATCCTTTCCATCAGACCACCGTTTGTTGCCTTGCAGTTGTAGGTGTTCAGCTGCAACCACATTCAGGAGCGAGCATGAACTCATCTTCTCACCTGGTGCAAAATGTCCATTGCTCCTGAGAATCTATGCTTGCTCTGGCAGCATTAGTTTGTCCGTTTGGATAATCGGATAGTAAACATACAGCTGGAAAACGTGCAGAAATCTTCCTCTGATAACTTTTCTGTAGCAGTCAGTCAACTAGTTAAAGTTGTTGGTGATCTGAAGATGTATGCTTTTGTAAAGCATATTTATTCAGAAAAGGCATGGACAGTCCAGTTAAGCAATGTATTCATGCCATTGACAGTTCAGTTAGCAGGCATTTTTATTAAAAAAATGTTCAAGCATATAAACAAAAGGAATTCACAGTTCAGTTAATCAATTTCCTCATACCATTGGCAGTTCAGTTAGCAATTTCTACATGCCATTGACAGTTCAGGTAGCAAGTATAGATTGATCTGTCATCAATACAGATAAACATACACCGAAAAGTTAATCTCATGCCTTCCTGATAATTTTTCTACACACGACAAAATTGTCAGGAAGGTGATTGTGTCATCTCAGGTGGTTTTTGAGAACCAAAAGGTAATCTCATCTGTGCTATTGGGATCAAGTTTTGAATTATCTAAGTCTGTCAACTTTAACCTATTTCTAGCTCTGAGAATAATGTGCCTCCGTTACCCTAGGTTCCTGTCAGCAAGGACGATGTTCCTCCTTGACATGCTACATTGATATCTCACTTGACATGCTATGTTCTCTCATGGAACATATGGAAGATAGCACTCTGGCTATCACAAAATATAGGGATACAAGAAGTATCACCACAAAGCTCACTGTATAAACCTCTTAACATTTTCAAAAAAATCCGACCGCAAAGGCCAAATCCGGTCGCGTGTGGAGCAGGTACCATAGGCTACCGACTAGTCGCCGGTACTCGGTGGGGTCGACTTCCGGAGTAGTGCTATCGCGGCTTAGGCGCAGCCTTTCCTCCATGGATGTTTGGGTGGGAGAGCACCCCTCCATCCCGCCAAGCTTCACGACCTGAGCGGCGTACTGTGCTTGGCTCACAGTGATGCACCCGCCCTCTTGATGAACTTCAATGCCAAGGTAGAAAGAGAGGAGCCCAAGATCACTCATCTGGAATTTGGCCCTTCATCTCCTCCTTGAATTTGTTGATGGCGCGCTCAGATGACCCGGTGATCACCAGATCGTCGACGTAGACACCCACTAGTAGTGGTTCTTCATTCTTGCCACCGCCCCGCCTCTATGTGGCATGCTCGTGTGCACTCTGCTCGAATCCGAGTGCCTTGAGCATGGAGTCAAGCTTCGCGTTCCAGGCCCCCAGAGCCTACCGTAAGCCATAGAGGGCCTTACACAGCCGCAGCACCTTTCCCTCCTCCCTTGGGACGACGAACCGGGGGATTGCTTGATGTAGACCTCCTCCTTCAGGTCACCATTCAGGAAGGCCGACTTGGCGTCCATGTGGTGGACAGGTGCAGCCCTCCTGGGCTGCAAGAGCCAGAGTACTCGGACCGACTCCATGCGAGCTACTGGTGCGTAGACTTCATCAAAGTCAATGCCAGCCTGCTGAATGAAGCCACGCGCCACCAGTCGCGCCTTGTTGAAAGTGCATCTATGATCCTTTTTGGTTTTGGTTGATTAATGACAACACACTTTAGTATCTAATGTTTGCAATGAGGCATGCACACAGGTGACAGGTGAAAACAATAAATAGCATATGGAGAAATGTGGCACTCAAAAAGGGAAATGAATGCATGGATGAAACCTACACGAAGATTAATTTTTGTTCTCTTGAATATTGAGTTTAGAAAAACCGTACTATCAAGAGGGATGTCGAAATACTAGCTTGGTGGTGACAAGGTGCTCAAAATATCAACTAACTTAACCATGAGAGACACCTTGCACTTGCACTTCACTTGGAAAATTATTTGAGAGTGCTTTACCTGAGAAGTTCGGAGGTTCCAAACAATTGTTCGGAGTGTCCGGACATTGGTGTCTGGAGAGAGGCGTTCTCCAGAATGTTCGAGACTCCAGAGATTTTTGCGGAAACTTCGGAACTTAACAGGTCTAACGGCTATTTCGGCTGAAGGGGTATTTATACCCCTCTGGTCCCCTCCTTTTTGCTCTCTCTGACTCCTTTTCGAACTGAAGCTTCCAAAGGCGATTCCAAAGCCCCTTTTCACTCCCTCTTGCTTTCCAAGGTTGATTTGGTGAGGGATTGAGTGAGGGATTGAGTGGAGTTCAAGAGATTGTGCTTGTGAGCTGATTCCCATCATTTGAGCACCTTGGTCGCCCTCAAGCCGGTGATTCGCGTTCTTTACTCTTGGAGCTTCAAGCTCCTAGACGGCTAGGCGTCACTCAAGAGCAATCAATCCGCTGTGGTTGCCTTGAGAAGTTTGTATTACCCCTGCAGCTGAGTAAGTTCTTCATTTGACCTTTGGGTTGAGTGAAGAAGAGGAAAATGGTTTGGTGGATAAACCCGCCCTTCGTGGGCTCCTCAACGGAGACGTAGGTTCCTTGTGTGGGACTGAACTCCGGAAAACAAATCCCTGTGTCTCCTTGTGGTTGTTCTTGTTCTTGTGCTACTTGTTGCTATTGTGTTATATTCTAGGGTTTGGTCCCGATCTATCATCTGTGAAGGTTCCTGCTGCAAGTGACACTTGAATTGAGTTGTATACATCCCAAGGTTGTATGGAAATTAGGCGATTTGATTTCCAGTGAGGTTTGATCTATTATATCTCAATTCCGCATTATTTCCGGACTCTCCGGAGAAATCTTCGGAGTATCCGAACTTGTTCGGAACCTCCGGACATTTCTTCGGAGCCTCTGCACTTTCTGGACTGACAGCTGTTTTTGAGCGAAAATTTTCAGTTTCAACTATTCACCCCCCCTCTAGTTGACATCCTAGATCCTTTCACTTGTGCTTGATCACCTCTCTCGCTTCATCCGGCTTCAGCTTGAACACCCACTTCAGCCCAATTGCTTGGTGCCCAGCGAGGAGAATTGACCAGCTCCCAAGTCTTGTTGCGCTCAACCGAGTTGATTTCATCGCGCATTGCTGCTCGCCATGCCTACTCTTGCTCTGCTTCCGCGAAGGAGCACGGCTCCCCCGTGCTGGTCAGCATCAACTCCGCCTCCTCGGACTCTACTTGCTCAAGTCCTGTGTAGGGCTCACTGAGTGTTGACGGTTCTTAGATGTACCAATTGTGAACTGCAAGCGCACGGATCATCATAGCTCTTCCCTTAGAGTATTCTCTCAAGGTTTATCAATCCGTGGATCGACAAAGAACTACCTAGGGTTTTCTATCTAGCCAAACGGATCTAATCCTATCATGAAGCATAGATTGCATACGGGGTTAAAACATATGTGTGAGGTTGATGAATGTAATGAATGGATCACAACTCCACGACACGAGGTAACACGACCAAAGATAGCACAAGCCTACCGTCTTCTAGTTGCAACTCTGGCCAAAGCGACAATCAATCTAATCTCATACAATAATAAAGAGCCATCTCTAAGAATTTTCCCATGGGCGCCCTTGCGAGGTGCGCGTCAACGCCTAAGGTTTCCCAAAGCTTTACCTCAAATGCCCACCAAGTGCTCTTTACTCGAAGCTCCTCCTCCTTGGTAGTCACGTAACAACTCCCATGGTACTCGCCATCGATCTTACTCAACATTAGGTAATCGTTCGACCTTTTTCCTCCTGCATGCTGTCACCACACGAGGATAATCATGCCAACTTCCTATGCACTACTAAGATGTATCCGCAGGGCATAGACTAATCACCATGATTAGATCTATTTCTACTAAGAATATATGCTAGCTAGACATACGAGAGAAAGCATGCATCTTAGAAGATCAAAGTAAACAAGATAAGTAGATTGATATCACCATCGAATGTACATATGCCTTGATGAGTTCAAGACATAGCTCCAGAACTCCGCCATGGCTTCACCACGCAGGGCCAACCATGGCGGCTAAGGCATGACCTAAGCCATCTCCTAGGCAACCTCGAGGACTTGTGGCGGCCGTCGGCTTCCGTCGGTGTGTGTCCCTCTTCGCGTCGAATTGTGGTGGATGGATCTGAATCTCCCCTTCTTGAGGGCGTCTAGGGGTTATATTTATACCCTAGGGGAGCTTTGGGGCATGCTCCACCTTCTCTTCCATGAGATCTTTGCTTGGGAGTTAAGCAAACTTGGTTTCCATAAGATTTGACTCGTCCAGATTTTCCTTATTCGCAGCCCTGCATTCCCGACGTCATATCTCCCACATCTGGACTCCAAATAAGGCAAACTCGGATTCTAATTTGTGCATCATGAAATTATCACCAACTTTGATATTCATGAGTTTCCTTGGAAATGAAGTTAAGATCCAAAACAGTACCAGAAGATAATCTGTCTGATTCCGGACTTCTCTGCGCAGCATGCATTTCGAGGGTCATATCTTCTAGCTCCATATTCCAAATTATGCTTTCCATATATCCAAATTGAAGATCTCGACGATGACTACAACTTTGGTATTCAACATTTTGTCATTAGAGGACATATAGATCTCTGAATCTGCACCAAAATATCATGCTGTTCTGGGCTGCGCGAATATATCTGAGGTTGCCTTGATCTCGTGGATAACTTTTCAAATCTTCAATTTCTTCATGCTTAAGTCTCTCATACCCAAGGTTCATTGAATGTGGACACCTAGGACCATGAGTTGGGCTATAAAAGCCTATATGGTCCATTGGTTGGGCTCCCTCTGCAAGGCTAGATTTCTTTGAGCTCGTAGTTAGTTTTGGGCTTCGAATATAAATGCCTCAAATTGGGCCATTTTCCTGCAAAAACATAACATGCTCCAAAACACAACACATATACAAAAACATGATTATTTCAAGTGCCAAGTGGCAGGTTAGTATATGAATTGGTCCAAAAACACCATCTAAATAGCACTAAAAGTGTACGTATAACGAGCATCAACACTGAGCAAGTCTTCCATCGTGCGATAGCGCAATGGAGCATCATCATGATCGTTATCGAGGCGTGAGTCGTTGCTACCGTAGCTTGGAGAAGAACTCGGTGCAGTGCTTGGAGGTGAAACAGTATTCGAATCACCCACCAAAGTACTCGGAGAAACAGCAGTCGGGGTTGAGGGAGTCGGAGGAACGGTCGCCTGAGTCGCCTCTCCCCCGGAAGTACTCAGGATGGAACTCAGAGTACTCGGGGACGTACCAGACATAGTCGGGGTGGCTGGAGAAGTACTCGGGGGGAGAGGGGGAGGGGGGCTAGAGAAGTACCCAGGGGGGTTGGTGCTACCCCAAACTTGGTGCAGACTCCTCCTCAGCTGCATCCGCTTCCACCAGGTACTCAACAACAAAGTCGGAGTTGCACCCGGTGCTACCTTCTTCCTTTTGTGACCATTTCTAGCCACGATCTTCATCAAACACAACGTCGGGCGCCGTGCGCACACGCTGCGTTACCGGGTCCAGCACCTGGTAGGCCTTCATGCCTTCCTCGTAGCCAATGAAGACGCCTGGCGTCGATCGATCCTCGAGCTTGCCGCAGTGTCCGAGTTCCTTCACATATGCCAAGCACTCGAAGGTGTGCACGAACTGGACCGCCGGCTTGCTTCCATGCCACGCCTCATATGGCGTCTTGTCAGAAAGGGCCCGTGTGGGCAAGCGGTTGAGGAGGAACACCGCCGTGCTCATTGCTTCCGCCTAGTAGATGGCCGGCATGCCCCTCTGCTTCAGCAGGGCACGCGTCATAGCCACCACCGACTGGTTTCGTCGTTCCACCACATCGTTCTGCTGGGGCGTGAGAGGCGCTGAGTGGTGCTGCTCCACTCCAAGGTCAGTGAAGTACTCGGCGAAGGCAGCCAACATGAACTCGCTGCCATTGTCAGTGCGGAACACCCTCAGTTCTGCCCGCACTTGTTCTCTGCAGCCTCCTAGATCTTCTTAATGGACTCCGGCGCGCTGCTCTTCTCTGCAAGGAAAGCGACCCACATATACTTCATGGTGTCGTCCACCAGCAGAAGGATGTAGCGCCGGCCTCCTGGAGTCGCCGGCGTGATGGGGCTGCACAAGTCGCCTTGTACGAGCTCGAGCGGCTTGTCCGCCCCGTACTTGGCCTGCTTGGGGAAGGGAGCGCGCCGATGCTTGATGGTCATACAGACATCACACAACTGCTCAACGTGAGACAACTGTGGTAGTCCGCGCACCATGTCCTTCCGTCCCATCAACTGCAGGGCGCCGAAGTTGACGTGCCCGAAGCGATCGTGCCACCTCCAAGCATCGTCGCCGCGCCGCGCAGTGAGGCAGATCGGCTTCGCCACCTCTAATCGCATCACGTATAGCCTACTCCCGCTCCGGGGAACCTTTGCTAGCAACCGCTTCTCGTGGTCATGGATCTGCAAGACACCATCCTCGATATGGATCTTGGACCCGACCTCATCTAGCTGCCCAATGGAGATGATGGAGTCGCGCAGCTTGGGGATGTAGTAGACCCCATCCAGGGCCTTGTGCTCTCCACTCCTCTCGGTGAAGATGACGGTGCCGCAGCCCTGGATAGCCACGGCGGACCCGTCGCCGAACTTGACCGAGCCACGCACGGCCCGATCAAGGTAGGAGAAGATGTCGTTGGGCCCTATCATGTGGTTGGTGGCCCCTGTATCTAGGTACCAACCTTCCAACAACTCGTCATCCCAGGCCCGTGCCGAAGTAGACTTGCGCCCGTGACTCCTCGATGTAGACCGTTGTTGTAGAAGCCATCGCAGGCACGGGAGTAGACTCGCGACTGACCCCGCGGTCGCCCGAGCACTCGACCATCGCCTTCTTGACTGGCTCAACTACTTCTTCCGCTCTCTGCGTGGAGGACAACTCGGCTCGCACCTCCTCCGAGTTGTTTTCCATCGCAGACCTGTGCCATGAATAGGCACGGCTCCTCGTCCGCCTTGGATAGGTTTGCTTGCCCCTTCTTGGGCTGCTTGCACTCCCGCGCCCAATGGCCAGCACGGTCACAGTTGTGGCAGGTGTTGTCGCGTGGTGGCTCCTTCTTGTTGCCGCCACTGACCTCCTTCTTCTTCTGAACCGGCGGGCGCCGTTGGCCCCTTCTGCCGCCAGACGGACCCTCGCCCGCTTAACAACCACGCCGACCCAGGGTATCAGCATACAACAACTTGCCCGAGTTGCGGTTCGTAGCAGAGCGATCCATGCGGTCTTCTTGGGCCTTCAGGCGCCCCATCGCTTCTTCCAGAGAGATAGTGAAGATGTCAAGTAGGGTCTCGATGGACGTTACCACGTTGTCGAAGCGAAGTGGTGCTGACCGCAGGAGCTTCTCAATGACTCGTTGCTCCTCCATCTCCTCACCCAGCTCCTCCAGCTCGATGACAAGGTTGGACAGGCGCATGGAGAAGTCATCAATCTTCTCGCCACTGTGAAACATCATGACCTCGAAGTCATGCCGCAGCTGCTACGGTCGCCCCTTCCGGACCTTGTCGCTGCCGACGCACATCGTCTTGATGGCTTCCCAGGCCTCCTTGGCCGTCGCCTTCTTGGCCACCCGTGGCGCCATCTCCGGCGGCACGGAGAGGATAAGGACCTCTCTGGCCATGCAGTCCTCATGGATGTCATCAGCGCCATACTCGACTACGTTCCAGAGGCTGCGGGCTTGGAGCATCACCTTCATGACCTGGCTCCAGTGGGTGTAGTTGGACTTCGTGAGCGTTGGGTATTTAGCCCCGCTCGACTCCATAC
>CM014272.1:39070300-39085902 GCA_004135705.1 Alloteropsis semialata | reverse complement strand
TGGCGGTTATGTATGTATGGCATGCATGTAAAGCACCGGACCATCTATGTGTGACCATTATTTATGTATGGAACCAGTACTTATACATATATATGTATGGAATCACTTATAATATATGGCACTTATTGTCCACATGCTATGTATGTATTTGTGTTGATTTGCATGAGATTGATATAAACACGCTGTGAAAATAAATCGAGACATATACACACGTGCTGTCTAAATTTGGAGTACATGCAGGAATAAATATAAAGTTAATCTTGGTGGGCATGTAGGAATACAGAGTATGTGCAGGAGTAAATATAGAGTTAATGTCGTCCAACATGCTGAACTAATTTGCTGACCATATATCCAGTTTCCTATTTTCTTGGATCCCTCTTGTTTCCTAATTTGCTGGCTGCCGAACTCCACAGATCCAGGGGCTGCCGAACTCCACAGATCCAGGGGAACATCACCGTCATCTACTCTTCCTCTCCTCCTCCACCGTCATCTGCCATCAGGTATTTCCTCCTCCACCACCGTCACCTATTCTTCCTCCTCCACCATCATCTGTTCTTCCTCCTTCACTGTCTAAATTAGTAGGGGGTTGGGCTACTGATCTGATCAGCTTTAAGTCAAAACTGATCTCTGCATGTTTAGCCCCCTTCTTGTCATGAATCTGATTGAAGTTACTTTGAGCAGACTTAGCACAACTTCATCTACTACTTGTTTTTTCTTAGCAGATATTAACCCATCTGATGGATGGAACAAGAAACATTGAATTCTAGGTCTTACAATTTTTCTTCTTATGTTCAAAAGGTATTTCTTTACCCTTCTCAAGTGACATCAGATTCAACTTGATAGGAATAACTTGTACATTGTAGACTGGCTGGAAGTGTTCTTGTTTTTTATCTTGTTCAAACACTACGTGAAAACCTCAAATAAATAACATGACATTAGTAACGGACCTATATGACCCGTTACCAAATATATTTAAGGTAACGGGCTTCATTAATGCCCGTTACAAATAAGGCCTCCGGAGCCTAGTCTAACTTCGGCAGCAATAATGTCCGTTACCAATGACATACATTGGTAACGGGCATCAACAAAGCGTGTTACAGATATCATTGGGTAACGGGCATAGGACTTTGCCCATTACCGGTCGAGCGCACCTGGACCCGAACTTTTAACTCATTGTAGTTTGTTGTTGCTCCTTGCGTCTGTCCAACCGAACCTTATCCTCGCGTCCGCACAACGTCCTCCCACTCCCGTTCTTCCCCCACTCCTCCTCATCCTCACGTCCAACAGGAGGCGACGGCAGCGGGGCATCCGTGGAGAGCGGCGATGGCAGGGCATCCCGGGTGCGAGCTGCCCGGCGAGCGCCGCCCGCCGGAGCGGCGGCACGGGGTGGACACGAGTTCCCTACCCCGTCACGCGGTCTTCTCTAGCCCCCGCGCGTCTCACCCCCTCACCCCGTTCTCTCGCGACTCACACGACTCACGACTCTCTGGGCGGCACGGTGGCGCGCCCAGGGACCTGCTCGCGCGCACGCCGAGGAACCCGCCCACCCGCGCGAAGGGAGTCCGCCGCGCGGCCAGGGTACCGCGGCGCCCTCTGCGCGGAGGTGGATCGGCGCCGGCCTCCATCGCCGTCTGAAGAATCCACCGCAGCGCGACAAGAAGCTCCGGCCGGCCGCTGCTTCGGTCGTCCCCAAACCTGCTCCTTCGTCCGGATCCGGCGCAGCACAAGGTCACCATCCCCGACGCAGATCCTTGCTTCCCCTCATCGTCAGATCCGAAGGTATGAAACCCTAACCTTCTGAACTCACTCGATCTGCACAGTAGTAGATGGATATGTGATATTGATGTGATTCAGTGCTTTGTTCCGTCACTGGACTCGATCTGCCTGTGCTGATGACTAGGTTTGACCTGGTGCGGTCGCTCATCGTGTCGGGCTCCGTCGTGGCCATGACCGACTCCATCAGCGAGGCCACGCTGGAGCGGATCGGCGTCAGGTCCTCGGCCGAGCTGCTGCTGCCGGAGTCCGTCAAGGGGCTCAAGGCGCTGCTCTCCTCTACAATTTTCTTATACCATCTGTTCTATGATATCCATGGTTAGGAGTCATTGCTCTCCTCTCCTATTGTGTATCTTAGAAATGAAGCCAAAATTAGTAAAATAGTAAGTTGGTTTAATTCTGTTATTGTAATCCACCTATAGGAAGGGTAGTCAAAAATAAAATGTTAAGGCCAAACAAATGCTCAGAACATTTAAAAGATCTCTCTCTCTCCCCGTGCCAATTAGGTTTATCACAAAATGTTTCGGCCAGTGTGTAGCATACCTGCTTGTCTTTGACACATACGGGGGGATAGTCTTTCCAGGAACTTTGCTAATATAGCTATTCTGAATTGACTACAAATTATTTTTATGTATTGAGTTTGGATGTTTGGAAATGCTGCAACTAACTTTGCTAATATAGCTATTCTGAATAGACCGTATTGATGTCTGAAATGTCACTTGTTTGTACCTATGGATCCATGAACCTCCAGGTATTATCTCTCCTCTCCTCTCGATGTACCTATGGATCCATGAATATATTTCGGTGATTGGATCTATCATCAACAATTTCTGTGCACTGACCTGACCTGCAAGGACAACTTGTGCATGATGGCAGCACCCGCAGCATCCAACTAGTTGTTCCCCTGATCTACAAGGTCAGGTCCTTCCTCACTTCCTTTGTTTTTTTGCTGCACACAAATCAGCCGATCGCCTGTTTGTTAAAATGCTTGTCCACCACATGTTCGATACAATGCATCTAAAATGCTTGTCCACCACGTGTTCGATACAATGCATCTCAGAGATAAATATTTTTCTTATCCAATATTATTTCCCGTATCATACTTTGGAGATGGCCAAACATGACATCTTTTTTTCTTTGAAGGGAAAACTTCAACGTGACATCTTATCTGGGAATCCATCAAAATATGCAGCAGGAAGAATTTTTCTTGTGTTTTATTGGTCTGAACTCACTGAAAATTTAAGGTTCCAGCCAAGTTCCCCATCAGATTTGGTATTGAATATGCACGAAATTGGAGCTGTACTGCACTGCATTCAAGTCAGGAGAGTGATTGGTTATATTCATTTTTTTCTTTCAAACTGAGGAGAACTTTGACATGGAGAGATTAATACATATGTTGTTCTACTTTCCACTCTACCCTTGTCAGATCAGTTCATTATTAAGAACTACTGTAATTTTCCTAGATACTAAGCTTCAGTTGTTTTTAACAAATGGAGCTACAGCTTTGCTATATACTAGGTTTCTGTGGCTGCAACAATTCCAATCTTTTTTAGTAATAACAGAGCTATTTTTTTCTAACTTATTTCTGATGTCCAATCATGTGGCTGTATGCTAGGTCAATATCAGAGGAAAATATATTGGTAAGTTCTCTCACTGCATATAAGCATTCCCTGTTTGTATAATTAAATTGGTTTGCTGGAATGACTTAGATTATGCATGGTAAAATATAGCTTGACAAAGAAAGGCCGGGAAGCTTTGGATGTGTATTTTACATAGATACATATATGCTTTTAGATTGAGTAATCATTTGAAGTTTTGTTTCCACTAAGAACAAGCTAGATCATGGTTGCAGATCTGATCAATGATTAAATACCTCTTAGCTAAAGTTTTGATGACACTCGGCCGGAGAGTGTTATCATTGGCAACATGTAAGTACTAGCAATGAGCCAGTAGCAATTAAGTTCTATGTGAACCATTTAATTCTAATGTAGGTTAGCAATCAAGTGTAATCAGTTGAGAAATTACATCTAGCAAGCAAGTAAACATGTAGGTTAGCAACAGTAACTGGTTTCAGCATGACTGAAGATGTAGGTCCTAATATTGTCACTCTCATTTCAGTAGCAAGTAAACATACAGGTTAGCAACAGTCACTTCACTTTGATATGCTTGAGAGACAAGTTAATGCAAATAGATAGGTCCAGAGGAAGCGATAAAATGTAGGTAGCATGGTAAACAATTCTGGCTATAATTGATTTTCAGTATTGGTTTTTTGGACATCCAGTAAATACCTTGGATACCTTGGATAGTTCTTTATCACTCAATGTTAACTTGAGATATTTTAGCTAGTTACACTCAGTAATTCCCAGCACCATTCATAACTGCAATGTAGTTACTTATAATAAAAAATGACACTCAAATTTCCAAGCACCTAATATTTTTGCTAAAGTTTTGATGACACTCGGTGATTAAATACCTCTTTTCCATTCATGGTTGCAGATCTCATCAGAATCACCATTGTAAAGATGCATGGAAAGATGCAGTAAGAGATTACATGCTTTAGATAGTTAGACATATTGCACAATGTGAACTTGAATCTGCCTGTGTATCTATGTTGTGTATGGACACCTTTGAATTGAGTATACTGTGCATGTAAAATAAAGAAAAATACTATTTGTAATTTCTTTTTTTGTTTTTTAAATCCACATTGATAACGGGCATAGACTGATGCACGTTACCAATAACATAGTCATTGGTAACGGGCATAGCATCAGTCTATACCCGTTACCAATGACTATGTTATTGGTAATGGGCATCAGTCTATGCCCGTTACCAATGACTCGTTATTGGTAACGGGCACGTTACCATTGACTCGTTATTGGTAACGGGCAAATGCCCGTTACCTTTAACCTATTATTAGTAATCCAAAAAGGGTAACGGGTGCTATGCCCGTTACCAATGTCGATCTATGCCCGTTACTAATCTGCTGTTCTCACATAGTGAAAGCTTGTTCAAATATTAATGTGCCAATGACAGTATGATATAATATGCCAACAAGTCATGATAATATTAATCCTACAGAGTACTCAAGTTGAATTCAATTAACTAAGGAAATTCATCTTTTTTAGAAGAAAAAATAGATCATTTATAGTTTCTAACATGAATCTGATTGAAGCTTCTTCATGAATCTGAGTGAAGCCTTCTTGTACTCTGAGCAGACTCATGATGTTGACTTGAGCAGGAAATACATTTTGATTCCAAAAGAATTATACCAAAATAGAAATAGGAATAACTTGTTCTACATTGCAGACTGGCTGGAAGTGCTCTTGTTTTTTATCTTGTTCAAATATTAATGTGTCAATGATAGTATGATATAATATGCCAACAAGTCATGAGAATATTATGTTTTAGATGATTTAAATTATTATATCAGTTCAGAAGTCTCATGACTAAATTTAATGAGTGAAAAAATGGGCAAACAAGAAAAGAGCATGTGGAATCAAACCTGAAAGAGCTGTTGTTGTATGAAAAAATAAAGCATAAGCCTAACAGAGCTTTTCTACTGCCATTGTCCTTCCTGTCAAGGATTTAACTATTTTTTGCAATTCCCTTTGTGCAGTGATCTTGCTTTTTGAAAAGACTTGGAAGAATGTCACGTGATGATAGGAGTTGGATGCGCATGGGTCAGGCAACCAAGGAGTGGCAAATAAGGTTCAGCGAATTTATTACTAGCACATTTAGAGGCACCTCGCAAGGAGCAACTGCTCCCTGTCCATGCTCAAGATGTCGCTACATGTCATATAGAACAAAATCAGTGATTGAAATTCATTTGATGTCGAGAGGGTTTGATGAGGGGTTTTATAGAAGAGGAAAGTGACAGTGGAGAAATAGATGATGGCAACAGCGATGATGATGCAACTTGTGATGGTGTTACTGCCACTGAGCTAGTTTCAACAGTAATCAGGATTGCTATACATGGAGACATCAGTGAAGAGCCAAATGATTGTGCTAAGAAATTTTTGAAATTGTTAGCTGAGGCACAGAAAGAACTCTATCCAGGGTGCAAGGAGGCTACTAAGGTATCTTTTATTGTTAGGCTATTTCAGATTAAGTGCATGTTTGGTCTAAGCAACAAAGCTTTAGAGGCCATACTTCAGTTGTTTTCCCTTGTGCTCCCTGAAGGCCACTGTGTTCCAAACATGTTGGAGAAAGTGCAGAAGGTTGTTCGAGATCTTGGCCTCGACTACCAGAAGATACACGCATGTGTCCATGATTGTGTGCTATTCCCAAAAAATATGCTGAGATGGATACATGTCTAGTATGTGGTGAGTCTAGGTGGAAATTTTGTGCTTCCTCTGAAAATGATGAGGCGAGTGGGACTGCTGCAGCCAACAAGCGTTTACCACGTAAAATTCTACGGTATTTCCCAGTTACTCCTCAACTACAAAGATTATATATGAGAGAGACCACATCATCATATATGCGATGGCACAAGGAAGGACTAGTCGATGATGGGAAAATGCGCCACCCCACTGATTCCAAGGCATGGAAGCATGTGGATAATTTGTATCCTCAATTTGCATTGGATCCTCGCAATGTTAGGATGGGTCTTGCATCTGATGGATTCAATCCGTTTGGGATGTTGAATGTTACATACACTACATGGCCAGTCATCCTCATCCCTTACAATTTGCCTCCTTGGTTGTGTTTGAAACAACCATTTTGGATGATATCAATGTTGATACCAGGGCCCAAATCTCCAGAAAATAACATTGATGTCTATTTGCAGCCCCTCATTGATGAGCTAAAAGATCTTTGGGTTAAGGGTGTTGATATATGGGATGCAAAGGTGAAGAAAAATTTCACTTTGCGCGCAGTTCTATTATGGACAATTAATGACTTTCCTGCATATGGAATGCTATCTGGTTGGAGCACAAAAGGGAAATTTGCATGTCCATACTGTAACAAGGATACTGACTATCTATGGCTGAAATTCGGGTGCAAACATTGCTACATGGGACATCGCCGCTTTTTGCCTTTGGAACACAGGTGGCGCCGAAACAAGATAAGCTTCAATAACAAGGTCGAAACTAGGGAGACTCCACAGCCACTGACTGGTGAATAGGTGCTGCAACAATATGAGAGTTTCGACCAAGTTCAATTTGGCAACGCATCAAAAAAGAGGAAGCAACGTGACAAAGATAATAGATGGCACAATTGGAGAAAGAAGAGTATTTTTTTTGAATTACCTTACTGGGAATTTTTGCTTGTACGGCATAATTTGGACGTGATGCACATTGAGAAAAATATTTGTGAGAGCATATTGGGAACTTTGCTTGAAATAGCTGGTAAATCGAAGGATGGCGAGAAGGCTCGGCTAGATCTGAAACATATGGGGATACGAGAGGATCAACATCCTATACTCAATAATTCTAGGTACACTTCCTTACCTGGCTTAATATATTTCTTACTATTGCATACCTGTACTGGTCAAGTCTAGTGATGCTAGTGTACTGCTGCATACCTGTACTGATGCATACCTGTACTGCTGCATACACTTCTTACTGCTGCATACCTACATATCTGAAACATATGGTGATACGAGAGGTACAACAAGTCTAGTGATGCTAGCGTATCAAATATATTGTTGTTTTATTCTTTTCCAAATTTTACACTTTCTATTTGAATTCATTGTTGCATCTTGTTTCATACAGCCACATCCTCTATACTAAGTCTCACAACAAAAACAGAGGTACAATCAGTCATCTAATTTTCAGCAAGTAATGCTTACAGTAATCTCATGCCCCTTTGATAAAGAGGAAAAATAGCATGCTAGTGTATAAAATATACTATTCCTCAAATGTTTAGGCTGATCATAGACTTATATTAACATGTTCCTCTACTGTTAGTAAATTAAGATGGTTCAACTAAGATTTTACCCTAACTATTTGAATATGATAGGTACACTTTACCAGCAGCACTGTATCATTTGGGTGAGGAAGAGAATACATTTTTATTGAAATTTCTAGAAGGAGTAAAGATGCCAGATGGTTATTCCTCCAATATCAGGAGATCTGTGGATGTCAAGGGGTGTAAGCTGTCTATGTCTGGACTCAAAACTCATGACAACCATGTTATCCTGCAGAAACTTTTACCCTTAGCAGTACGCAACATATTACCCAAAGATGTTGTCATCCCATTGATTGCTCTTAGTAGGTTCTTCAATGCAATATGTTCAAAGGAGCTGGTAGATGAGGAACTTGATAATATAAGCACTTCAATTAGAGAAACTCTTTGTCGACTTGAGATGGTATTCCCACCAGCTTTTTTTGACATTATGATGCATTTGCCAGTTCATCTTGCAGAAGAGGCTAAACTTGGAGGGCCTGTGTGCTATAGATGGATGTATCCAATTGAGAGATATCTACGTACACTTAAAGGCTATGTGAGGAACAAAGCATGTCCAGAGGGTTCAATAGCTGAGGGATATATATCAGAGGAGTGCATGACATTTTGCTCTCGCTTCTTCGAAGATGTTGATACAAAGACAAATCGGCCAGAGCGGCATGAGAGCTCTGCAGTGAATGAACCACCGTCTGGGCTAAGCATATTTGGTCAAATTGACTATACTAAAAAAGGGTTTAATATTACATCCCTCCCTCCATCTGACGTGCATCGGATGCGACACTACATAATATCAAACTGTGATGAAGCCATTCCATATATCAAGTAAGATGCCATTTATTAATTGATTTATCTTCCTTTATGTATTGTCAAGATTTTTAATAAATTATTGGATCACTCTTTTTCAATTTAGTGAGCACAAGGATGAACTCAGAAAAATTAATCCATGAAGTGTTGACGAATGACACAAGGATGAGTTTGTAGGCTGGTTTGAGAATAAGGCAAGTAAATAATTAATGGTATATGTCATGGTTTGCAACTAAGATGTGTATTAGTTCTTGAATAATTGTATATCCACTCTAATGGGGATTTGTTCATGGTTACAGGTCAACATTCTCTATGCACAAGGAAAAGCTAGCGCAGACATCTATGCCCTTTCACAAGGACCAGATCATCGGTCATGGATTTTCAACAGATGTTTCCTCAATGGATTTTTGTTTCGAATAGCCCACATTGAGAAGAACCTGAGTACTCAAAATAGTGGTGTTGTTGTGAAAGGGGATGAGAGTACTGGAAATATGGAATGGTATGGTCGTATTAAAAGCATTATCTCACTGGAATTCCCTAATGAAAAGGAAGTCATTTTGTTTGAGTGTGACTGGTATGATGTGCCTGCAGCCACAAAGACCAAAGGTAGAGGTTATAGTAAGGATCAACATGGTATTATCGACATTGATACCTCTAGATTTTGATATTTCAATGATCCTTTCATTTTGGGTATACAAGCTGAGCAGGTGTTTTATGTCAAGGCCAAGAGAAACAAACCGGAATGGGCCAGTGTTGTTAGAATAGCACCTAGAAATCTCTTTGCCATGCCAGAAGCAGAAATTGAGGAACAAAACAATGTAGACTCACTGGTCGTGGGAGTAGAGGACATGAGCGTTTCACACACACGTGGAGAGTTGACAAATTGGAGAAGGTCCGATATGGAAGGGATAAGTGGTCATGCTTCCATCATTGACAAGGCGATTGCTCAATGTGTACCAGAGCCAAATGATGTAGACTTAGATATATTAGCTGATGAAGAACATAACGAAGATGATACCTACATCGAGGATGGCATTGTAGCACCTGTGAATTCTTCAAGTGAAGAACATGATGATGAATTTTTTGTATAGATAGCCTACATTATATATTGTTTCATTATTGTTCCTATACTGACCATGATATATTAATTAATTAGTATTGCTCTGTCTTGTGTACTATTTAAATTGATGTCAGCACACTAGCTAGTACTGCTTTATATCTTGTTGCTAGTTTTGCCCTAAAAGAAATCCACACATACCGCATACATATTGTGTCATTATTGCAAATATATTAGATTAAAAGCTTAGATATTTTGTGGGCACTAAAAATTAGAAAATATATAAGGTGATTGAGTAAATTTTAAACAATAGAGGTTTTTACGCACCATGATTAGGGGTCGACAATGCTTTCAATCATAACAAGCTAGCCTTCTTTAGTGGTAGTTGGTGCATGTTTCATACAGATAGCAGGTCATAGGTTCGAACCCAACTTTCACATATTTTTTGGCAAAATATGCAATAATTAGCTGCTAGAGAAATTATTAATGGCCACAAAATGTTTTGGTTGCAATATGGAGCAACCTTTTGCAACGGAAAGACAAGATTATTACAACGCCAGACAAACGTGGCAAAATCGACAACCGGTTGCAACCATTTAGTTAGGGTTGCAATATAGAGCAAGCTTTTGCAACGAAAAGACAAGATTATTACAACGCCAGACAAACGTGGCAAAATCGACAACAAATTGCAACCATTTAGTTTTGGTTACAATATGGAGCAACCTTTTGCAACGGAAAGACAAGATTATTGCAACGCCAGAGAAACATGGTAAAATCGACAACAAAGTGCAACCATTTAGTTTTTGTTGCAATATTGAGGAAGCTTTTGCAACCTAAGGACAAAATTAGGACAACACAATAATTTCATGGCAATATTGTCAACTAAATGCAACCAAAACAATTTATCATTGCAATATGGGTAGACCTGTTGCAACAAAATAAATTGTTATGACAACGCAAGACATTCGTGGCAAAACTATTCACTATCGCAACCGTTTTGAAATTCATGGCTAAAAAGCATATCTGTTGCAACAAAACTCAATATTATCACAACCCAAAGAACTCGTGGCAATATTTTTATCTTATCGCAACCAATTTTGAAATGGTGGCAATAACATCGATCTGTTGCAACAATATTTGGAAATTTTTGCAATAACACTTACCTATTGCAACCGAATTTGTGTCATTGCAATGCGTTCCGTGGCATTAGACCCAAAACCTTGTAGTGCAACATTTCAAGATGGGACTCCAACTAGAAATGATGTTGTTTAACATATAGAACCTTTCCCAAACAATTGCTAATATTCTACTCTAAGCATGGCTAAGCAATTAGCAAATTAAAGTTAAATTTATCCCATGCTAACGAGCTACAAGGTAAAGGTATGTAAACCAAGGAAGGTAATCATAAACATAGGTGCTAACACTGCAATACATATATATTTCCCATGCAACCCATACATAGACGTAATAATCAAATTAATTGCAAAAGATAGGAGAAACATGCTTAGTGGCTTGCCTTAGTTCTCTTCAGGCTCAAAATCGACTTCGAACTCGGCTTCGGGTTCAGGCACAACGAACTCATTCTCCAGGCGGTCACTCTCTAAAATGAATGAATGATGAGGTAATTAGAATGATGCCATGAATGCAAGTATGAGCATGAAAAAATATAACACATACATAGCACTGCACAAACAAATTAAAAGCAGCACATAAAAATTTTTTAATTAATAAAGTAGTATTTCTTTCACTAGCTTATTAGAGAGCAAACAAACACCACAATAAATTCTCAGGTTGCTTAAGAAGTGTGAAACAATTTAATTTATGCCAGCAGAGGATACCAAGAAAAGAGTAAAACAGTTGGATTTACGCTAAAAACCATTTTAGATATTTAATTACATTTTATTCAAGCTAGGGCTAACACATTAATTCATAAAAAGAATGTAAAACATCAAGGAAAGCAGCAATATCATTTTTCTAGATGCTAAACAGTGAAACAAGAGTAACAAAGTTGGTTTCATGATTTTACCTTTTTTGAACTATTTTCTCGGCATTAAACCATTTTTAGCCAACATAAAGCAAACATAGACAAAACTATAGATAAAATGCATTTTACAAGAGTTCAAGTTCCTGATCTGGCATGTACAAACACTTAGGAGTCTAACAAAATTGGGTTTGCATTTTTAGGAGCATTGTAGAATTTTTTCGGTACTTATTCACTCATGCACAAAGAAAAACAAAAATAAATATATACAACAGTAGCATAGACAAACATATTTTTGTATGATAGAGCATCATGGAGGGAACCCATCAAAACAAGTTTCATCATTTTTAGATCTATATTTATTTTTCCATTAATCTTTTTCCATCTCATGAACACAAAAGTATCAACAATTATCCCTCATTAGCTTCTACTGTTCCTCTTCTTCCCTTTGTAAACCTGAACAGAGAGAGGGAAAAGGCCAGCCAAGGCCACTTTCAGCACTTGGACAGGAGAACCAAGGAGCACTACAGGCAGCAGCACATGAGCGAGGAAGAGAAGGGAGTGCCCAGCACAGGCCACCTCACCATGTGCAGCCTGGCAGCGAAGGAGCAGCAGCGACGGGTGGAGGAAGCTTGCCGCCGGTGACCTGCACGACAAGGGAGAAAGGGTGGTGAAGGCCAGAATAGGTGCTAGGGGATGTGAGGCAGCCATGGCTTCGGGGAATCGGCCGGAGACTAACCGGTTATGACGGATTTTGGTGGCAAGCGACGGCAGCATGCAGTGGAAGCGGCGGCGGCAATGGAGGAGATAAGAGCTAGGGTTTGGGAAGGGGCTGGCGTGTGGCTTAAATAGGAGGAGGAAGGAGACGGCACAGCAGGAATTTCGCCATGGCTTGGCCACGGTGGCCAACCAGCATCGGCGGCCTGGCGAGCATCGCCCGTGCTGCCCAACCTGCGAGTGTGGAGACACGGGAGAACATGAGGGAGCGGATGACAGGTGGGTCCCGCTTCTTTCTTTTGTTTTTTTCTTTTTTTTTCTCTGGGCTGTTAAAGATCCGCTTTCTTCGGCTTGTGTTTTCTCCTGTTGTTGCAGCACACGATGTGACGAGGGTCTGGATTAGGGGTACCCAATCAAGCCCTTAACCCGGGTCCTCACGATAATCCACCCCTCAAAAGCAAAAGCCGAAGATCCAAATCAAAGCGGATTCTCCACGCCCCGACAGCTCGGAGGCCACCCGACGAGTCTCCGATTCGCCCGAGGAGCTCTCCGCCTCCGAGTGGTTCCCCGATCCGTCCGAGGAGTTCTCCGCCTCCGAGTGGTTCTCCGATTCGCCCGAGGAGTTCTCCGCCTCCGAGAGGCTCTCCGATTCGCCCGGGGAGTTCTCCGCCTCCGAGGAGTCTCCGGCTCGCCCGGACAAACTACTCGGCTTCGTCCCGTCCCGGCCCATCCGGTGCCGTACCCACTTGGTACCCGCCGCGCCAGAGCATGATGGGCGTCCGTCCTTCGCCACGGCAGCCACAGTGGCGCCCGTCTCATCCGAACAGGAACGCTACAGTCCTGGGAGAGACGCATGCGCAACACCGGGCGCCCAAGGACGACCCCAGGCGCCCAAGGACGACACCTGGAGCCCGAGGGGGACACCTGGAGTTCCCAAAGGCCTCGAGCGAGTCAACCACGACCCGGAAACTACCCGAGAGCCTACCCGAGAAGACATCTACACCAACCACCCGGGATGTACGATCCCGGGTCCGGCGGGGCGCCCACTCCGTCAACACCTGCTCCCCGTACGGCTCGACGCGCGGCGCAAGTTAAAGGCCTCGGGGGCAGTAACTCCCCTTGTAATTTTCTTCTTTCTTACCTCCCGCTTCCTCCTCCCCTTGAGACTATAAAAGGGGACAAGGGGACACCAGTGGGGGGAGACGGACAACAGTCGAACATTCAACACAGCACGAACAGCACGCTCACTCACACAGCACCGGGACCTGGGACCCTCTCCCTCTCCCGACTAGTTTGTACCCCCTACTACAGACTTGGACTTGAGAACATCGGCACACACTGGACGTAGGGTGTTACTCTTCGGAGGCCCGAACCAGTCTAAACCCCTGTCTCTTGAGTCACCATCCGGACCCTGACACGCGATCGTAGAAATTTACTTGCCGGCGGTAGAGAACCCCGACAGTTGGCGCGCCAGGTAGGGGCCTTTTCGCGTGTCACGACACTTCACCAGGGCCCGGATGGCCCACGGCGGCGCTTCGCTGGCGCCCGGCGACCACCTGCGGTTCGGCTCCCTCGACTTCGTCTTCGGCAAGTCGGTGGAGCCCATCATCGGGGCAACTTTCGTGCGCCCCAAGCTTGCCCGCGACGACGACGGCAAGACGATCCATGACAAGTGGCCCAAACCCTCTCGAGCCACCACGGGAGCCACCGCCTACGTCTTCGACCTGCTAGGTGAGGATCTCGCGGCCGCCCTAGGACGGAGCCCGACCCAGGAGCACTTCCGCAACCTCTCCTACATGATCACCAACCTGGCCCTCCAAGTTGGAGGGGAGGAACAGCTCCTCTGGGACGACTTCCTCGACTACTACGGTGCCATGTACCCGGAGGGACAGCCGGGCCTACCACGCGATCCAACGGTCGCCCCAGCGTCGACGAAACTCACCTCTTCCGCCTCTCCAGCCGCCAAGGGCGCGACGGGCAGGCAGAACTCGAGCCCGCGGTTGAGGTGGGCTCCGCCCAACTTCGACCCGTCTCGTGAATGCTTCATGTGCCACACTCCGTACGGGGACGTACAGACGGCGAGCAGCTCGACGGGCGACAAGGCGGCCCCCAAGGACGCCAAGGCGCCACCCAAGAACGACCCTGCCGGCGATGCCCGGCGAACCAGGCTGCGGGAGCTTGACGAGGCACAACGTCAACTCGAGGACGAGCGTGGGCGACTTCACCGCGAGCTTGGCAAGAACGCGGATGGAGGGGCCGCCCGCGCGCGCGCACGGGAGGTGCACCATAACATCGTCATTGACAACAACGCCAACGACGCGCCGGTCTTCAACCGGGCGTCCCAGAACCTCGCAGCGGCTGCTGTCCTGCTCCGTGAACACCCTGAACCAGCGGCGCCCGAAGATCGAAGGTTCCATCAGCAGCTCCGCGCGCTCCTGGAAACCGCAGCAGTCCAACAGGCGGAAAGCTCCGCCTCACGCCAGCGAGCTCCCCGGGAGCCCGATCGAGAGCATTCCGTACATCATCACGGGGCCGCAGCCGACGGAGGCACCAGACGACGGGATGAGCACCATCAGCACCGCCCACGCCGAGCCTACAACAGGCGGCGCGGGGGCCGCTACGACAGCGGCGAGGACCGGAGCAGGAGTGCGTCACCCGACCCCAGGGGGCCGCGTGCCTTTGGACCTCGCGTCCTCGGCGCTCAGGTCCCTCCGCGCTTCTGAGCTCCCACGACGGTGCCCAAGTACGACGGGGACACAAACCCCAGCGTTTGGCTGGAGGACTACCGGCTCGCGTGCCATGCGGGCGGGGCGCAAGACGACCACTTCATCATCAAAAGCCTCCCCCTCTACCTCGCCGACTCGGCGCGAACGTGGCTGGAGCACCTCCCCGACGGCAAGATCGACAGCTGGGCGCAGCTGCGTGACGCGTTCATCGGCAACTTCCAGGGCACCTACACACGCCCCGGGAACCCATGGGATCTGCGCAACTGCCTCCAAAGGGAAGACGAGACCCTGCGCGACTACATCAAGCGCTTCTCCAAGCGGTGCACTCATGCCCAGCTTCCTCCTGAAGATCTGCTGGACTAAGGTGAGCTGATGTTCTGAAATGTTATGCTTTACAGAATGTTTCCAACATTGTTGTTGGTGTCTCGTAAGCACATGCAGCCTTGTTGTAGCTAGGTAGCCAGTATCAGCCCTTTTATACCACTACTGCTGATTTTGTATGTCCAGATTACATTAGTCTGTTGAGTTCATGCATTGGACTTGTGCTGTTATTGCAGCTGTGTTTCCTATATAGCTTATCAATTTTTGCCACCACGACCATGCTACTCTCCATTCTCTGGTACCGTTATGTGTTTTGGCA
>CM014272.1:39050542-39066689 GCA_004135705.1 Alloteropsis semialata | reverse complement strand
CTTACTCCAAGGAGTAAAAGGGGCTTCGGCTCAGATTACTTTTTCATACGCAAAATCGCTTACTCTAAGGAGTAAAAGGGGCTTCGGCTCAGATTACTTTTCCATACACAAAAGTGTCCACTTCAACTAGTAACAAGGACCTTCGGTTGACATCACAACTTGTATACTAACGCTTACTTTAGCAAGAGTAAAAGTGGCCTCGGCTCAAATTACTCTCCAAAACGTTAAAATGCAAACGCGGAGACAATTCCCCATTTAAACGCCAAACATCGGAGTCAGTGTATCGAATGAAAAAACACAAACTCGCTTCGGGGGGAGGAGGCGTTTCTCTCGAAAACGAAGGCAAACCGAGTTCGATCTTTTTCATTCACCTCACATATCGCAAAATTTTTTTTCTTCGCTTGAATAAACATAAACTCGCTTTGGGGGGAGGAGGCGTTTCTCTCTAGAGCGAAGGCAAAACGAGTTCATATTTATTCAGTCACTTTACACATTACAAAGTTCATTACATCAAGCACCCTCAAAACATCTCAAACACATTTCCATAAAACTGTTCACCAGATCTCCTAAACCGAGGAGCATTATAGACACACGCGAAGTCCTTGACATCAGGACCAATTTCCAATGGCTCTGTTTTCGGAATGCCTAGGGAAACAGCTTTGGCATTCCTCTGCCTAGCGAGCTCAACTCGATCTGAGCCATGGGCAATAAATGCCGTAAAAAATTCAAAAACACTGAACTCCGTGGAACGGTAAAACTCGTGACAATATTCCAAAAAACTTTGATGGCTAGAGTTTGGATAAAGCCGTTGAAATTCCTTCCATGCGAAGCCAGAAATACAAAGCTGCCCATCACGCATGGCCAGCGGAGTAGGCGAAAGCATTTCATCATCCTAAATATACACAAATGTACAAGTTCAAAAGAGCTGCTCGCTCAATAAGTCCTAACCCTAATTACAATTCAAAAGGTCCCTAGACCTGAGGATCGACACTTGGGGCTCCTTGAGCACTCTGGCCCTGTGAAGAAGAAGCGCCGGCTTCGCCAGTAACGGCCGCAGTTGCAGCAGAGCTTGACCCGGCTCCGGCTTCAGCAGTTTCCTTAGCAGCAGCAGCCCTCGCGGCGGCTTCGGCCTCAGCTTTCTATTTCTTTAGTTCCTTGGATTGAGAATACAAAAGCTATCAAATAAACAACGAAAATTAAGGAGTGCCTTGGCTTGCAAAATTTTGAGCTGTAAATAACAAAATACCTTCGCGAGCCATTCTCGGATCAAATTTTGAGCTGCCGAACGACCACTGACAACCCAAAACTGCTTGAGAAAGAGGGCCTTGGCTTGCAAAATTTTCAACGGAAAGTACTGTGTGTCAGCAGGATCCCTGGGTGCCGGATAAGGATAACCTTTCCGAAGCAAAGCATTGTAATGATCGCAGCCGTTATCCGAGAGAACTTTCAGCAGATTGCATGAGCAGAGATTGACAGCGAAGTCACTGAGAGTCGCCACCACACTTGGAAGCGAAGCAAACTCGTTGTCAATCCAATTAAAGAGCTTCTCCAAGCTGTATTCCTTATTGGGAAAGGCAGCCGGCTCCGCACCAAACTGTCGCAAGGCTTCCTTGTATAAGCGATACAATTTCAAGCCTCGCTCCCAAGCAACATCAACCACGCTTTCATTTTCCTTGCGAAGATTAAGGTTTGACGTGCGAAGCTGCAATACCTCACGCTCAAAGTTTTCACTGCGAGTCCGATATGTATCGACATCGCTCGAAAGTTTCTCCTTAGCAGCAGTCAGTGTGTTCACCTCACCTTTTAGAACCGAAACTAACTCAGTTCCTTCAACAATTTGCGTGCGAAGGCCTTCTATGGTGTCTTCCTTGTCAACAACTTTAGCTTCCAAGGCAGCAACCTTTCCCCTAAGAGAATCGGCTTCACCTGCCTTAGCTTCCAAAGCTGTAACTTTTTCCTTCAAAGACTTGTTCTCAGCAACAATAGTCTCATGTTCCTGGCGAAACAGAGCCTTCTCATTTTCAATGTCTTGCTTAATTCTATCAACAGTTGACTGGATCTGGAGGAGCTCGGCTTTTTCCCTTCGCAATTTCTCCAGCTCTTTCCGTTCAGCAGCAACCAAGTTGAGGTTGGAAACTTGAGCGGCTAACTCATTGATAGCTACAATAACCTATGGTAGAATACAGTTCAGTATTACGAAATAAACGAACCGAAGCTAAAATCAAAAACAAGATCACAAGACGAAGGCAATGAGGACATACCTTCATTCCCGAAGCCAAAATAGTGGAGCATGTGCTTTCAGGATCAAGTGTCTGGATAAGTCGTTGATATGCGGCAAGGAAAAAAACGATGATAACACTGTTATCCTCGCAACATAGCCAAAAGAAAAAATCAGCTATAATCCCAAACAAAAAACACCTTCCAAATCAAAGTCTCGAAGAGGCCCACCTTCGCGCACGTGAGATGGCACATCTCCCTCGCCACCTAGTAAACGGGTCTCAATTGCATTAGCATAAAACAGGAGCAAGTAACGCTGCTAAAGGAAAAAGCGAAGAAACAGCATGAGTACCTTCGGGAAGAGGAATACTTCCACCCATATCAACATCCATAAAAGACATATAAGCTGCAGAAGCAGCAGCCCTCTCAGCAGCTTCAGAAGTTTCGGCTTCGGCAGCCTCTTTCCCCTTAGCTTCGGCATCAATTTCAACCGTCCCGGCAGCATGAGCCAGAACCTCCAAAGAATCTTGGACAGGTGGGGAAGAAGCTAAGGCCGACGACGGAGGGCTAATTGCCGTAATGTTCACAGGAGATTCGGCTCTGGTTTCTTCAAGGCTACCCTCGTCATGAGCCTCTTCTTGCACATTTTCTATAATAGGAGCATCCCGAACAGGAGTCTCCTCAAACATACTAATATCAATGCCGTCGTCAAATGGATTTGGAACTCGAATATCCTCAGTCGTGTCATCAACGCCTTCACAAGTAATATCGACATCAATCACAGGATTCCGCGCCAAATAGTCTCCTAGTAAAGGAAGACTCGTCCCCTGAAAGTAATTCCCAAAGAGAGCAATCTCACCTAGGAAAACATCATCTCCGCTCCGGGGGGCCGAGCTCATAAAGCCGGTCACCGGCGAAGACGGTCGCCGCACCGGTGACGAAGCCGGCACTGCCGCTGGTGGAGCCGGCACTGCCGCTGGTGGCACCCGAGGAGGACGAGGTGGAAGACCACCACGCGAAGCTGAAGAGGTGGTCCTGGCGGCCGGAGCCACAGCAGATAAGGGTACAGCAGCGATCGGCGCATCTAGACGACGCCTCTTCTCAGCAGACTCGTGAGAGCTGCTGCTGCCTCGCTTCACCGAAGTAGCGGACGAAGTTGCTTTCGCAACTGTCTTCTTCCCACGGCCGCCTCCACGTCCAGGTCGCCCCCCTCCGCGAGGGACGCGCGAGGGAGCAGAGTCATCCTCACCTTGCTCCTTCGCCTTCGACTTTCCTTTCTTATCTTTCTTCTTCTCCCTGGTAGAAACGGGAACCTCGCGTTCGCCGTAGGAGATCCCTAACTCCTCAAAGACACGATTGATCCTGACATGGACAAACTTGTCTTCGGAGCTACGATGCTCCTTGGTGTTATACAATCCGAGAATGTCATTGGCTCGTTGCTCCACCTCAGCAACAAAAGCCACCGCAGACATACCTTCGGGAAGGAGAGCTCTGAAGCGGGGAAACCAAACCTTTGCGTGCTCTTTCAAACCCTTCCATTCAACCTCAAAAGGCCCCCAACCGGCTGACAGGGGATAAATTCCACAAGCAAGATCAGCAGCAATGCCTTCTTCAATCAGGTCACGGCTGCAAATCGTCTGCGAAGCCGTCTGAAAAGGTTTCCAACACTCTGAAAACCCAGCACTTTCCGCATCGAAAGTTGGGCACGAAACAAACTTGAGCCAGTCTATATGGCTGTGCAGAGGGTAACTAACAGACTTCGTCCCATCTTCCATGATCTTCTCCTCCGAAGGCACCCTAACATAAAACCAGTACCTTTGCCAGTCTTTGGTCCATTTGTTTCTCTGAGCGAAGGAAGTTTCTACCTTCGCAAAATGACTTCCCCGGCGACGACCCGTGAAAGTCACACACCCAAAATCTGGCGTAAATATCTCACCATCAACTTCAGATGATTTGCTCTGATTATGACCCTCATACAGCCGAAGGAAGCCATCAACTGCAACCGCTCCCTCATGCGTCTTCACAGCCCAAAAAAACCGAAGAAGATGGCTGATGGCATTCGGCGTCAGATGATGCAACTGTAGGCCATAAGGAGCCATCATCTTGGCAATGATGTTGTCGATAGGCATCTTCAGGCCCGCAATGAAAAAGTCCGTGAAAACCACGGCTTCGTCAGGGCGAGGGTTAGGCGTGGTATCATTACCAGGAGCTCGACCCCAACCCTTAGGGAAATATCCCTTCTCCTCGTAGAACTTAATGTCACGAACTCCAACCTTGGATTTCCCGAAGACGAGCGTTTTTTCCCTCTTGCCACTGGTATCCACTAACTCCTCAACATCGGCCTCGACGTCATCCAAATTTTCTTCTTCGCCAGCTTCCTCATCACCAGAACGATCTTCGCCAGAATCCTCCCCCACATTCGGTGTCTCTTCCTCAATCTGTTGAGCAAGACGAGTAGCTTCAGCATCGTCCAAACCACGATGAGGAGAAGATCCCGCTTGTTGGGCATCGGGGCTGCCTTTGCCAGCCATATCAATGAGAATAGTAGTTTGCTTGATGCGCGCCGCTACAGGAATGATAACGAATGTTATTACCTAAGCGAAGAAAATTCGAATAGAATGTGTCAAAATTGAAGAGAATCTTACTTGCAAAAACTGCCTCAGAAGAGAAGACGACCCGAACACGAAAGCAAACGGCAGCTCACGACCCAAGCGAGCGAAGAAGTATTCGCAGCTGAAAGCGATTGACAGCGAAAGTGAAGAAAGGTAAAAAAGGGGGACCCCCTTCGGTCCTATTTATAGGGCAGTAAAAAATCGACCATTACCGTGGCTCAGAAATCGAAAAGGCCCGGAGAAATAAAAATAAAAATAAATCATGGAAAATCAAAAAATAAAAATAAATCATGGAAAATCAAAAGTGACAAATGCGAAGCCAAATTCAGGAGCGAAGACAATGACTCGGGACTTACTCCAATGGGAGGAGGCGTTTCTCTGGAACAGGCGAAGGCAATCCTAAGTTTTCGAGGACATCGGCCTGTTGGAGAAAGCCCTCGTCCGCGAGGGGCTACTGTTGGGGGATTGGCATGTCCAGGAAACACCTTCACCCGATTTTTTGCCTGTAGTCCCAAGTCAATTGCCTCCGCCGTTGGCGGTTAAAAGGCCATTGCCTTCGCCGGGTTATCAGACACCGATAGTCAATGCGTCGCCTCCGGTACCAACGAACGAGTTACAGCCCACGCGAAGGCATTGTATGGTCTCCCGTTGCCTTCGCTACCCTAACTCACCTTTATGAGAATGCGAAGGTAATGATCAAATATTGCGTATGATCGGCTCATTTTTACAGGTCTTGAGGCAAGGTTGGATGATGGCAAGGCAGTCCGTTCCTCTCCGAGCGGGAGAAGGCATTGCTCTGCCGAACAGGCGTTTGATGGTGAAGCCGACGGGAATGCACCAGGTGGTGAAGGCAATGAAGGTCACTAGAGGCGCGGTGAAGGCAGCGTGGACCAGGTCCAAACCGAGTCAAAGACGGAGTTACTGGTCTACGCATTCACACCAGGACATATGAATGTACTCTAATGCTCCTGGAAAGTTTAAGTTGTTCAGTCTAGAGCATGATGCCTGATTTCCAGGGGTATAAGGGGAATGTAAAAAGTGCCTCTTGATCTTCCTATAAAAGGGGGCCTCCCACCAACGTGTAAAGGGCTGATTCCCGAGAATATTGATAAGTGATTTACTGTTGCTTGTCATTGTTCTCTGTCTCGGTTGTTGCTTGGGTCTCTTGGCTTCGGCTTAAACCCAACATCTGGGAACGGACGGCTCAGGTGGCTCGGCTGGGTTTAAGTCGCCGGCGGCAGGGAGGGGCGGCGGCGGCTCGCCGGACTGAAGCTGTCCGGGGGCTAGGGGGCTCTGTTTTCGACGCCGTTTGATCCAGGAGAGAGAAGAGGATCTGGCGAAGCTCACCACGGGGTTCTTGACGCCGATTGTGTAGCGGAGGGGGCGAACGTCGGCGAGAAGCGATCGGTGGCGGCGGTGCTTGGCGTCGGTGTCGTGGCCGGGGCTCCTCGGGTGGCTGCGGCTTGCTCCAACGGCCTCTGCGTGCGGTGAATCGGGCGAGCGTGCTTGCGGTGGTGCTTGGCTTGGTTGAACAGGGACGGCGGCCAACCAGAGGCAACGGCGGCGGCTCCACTTCGGGCGGCGATGGGCAGAGCAGCAGAGCGGCGGCGCGAGCTAGGGCACGCGGGGCCTCGGGGCGCACGATTTATAGGAGGGGGACGGGGCTCGGCCTTGGCGTGCGGAGGGGGCCGCGGGATTCGCGTGCGGGGATCGCGGGGAGAAGCGGCGGCGGTTGCGGAGCAGCTCTCCGGCCTCCATCCGAGTCCGAGCGTGGGAGGAAGGAGGGGGATGACGGGCGGGCCCGGCGTGGCAGTCAAAGGAGGAGGCTGACGGGCGAGGCCCGGATGGCAGCGGGAGAAAGAGTTCAGGGGTAAAAAGCGAACTCATTTGGTTTGGGATTGGATGGGCTCGGTCCGATAGGGAAGGAGGGCAAAACCAAACTCTGGAAAAGGTTAGGGAGGTAAACTGGACTTTGCTGATCTAGTTTTAGATGGGCTTGGCCCAATAGGGCAGATTGGTTTTCTCTATTTTCTTAATCCGGAATAATCATTTTCAGGTTAAAAGAAAATCCAGAAAAGTCTAGATAATTCTGTTTAAACCATGAAAAATATTTCGGAGTGTCCAAAAATTCCGAGCAAAATCCCAGAGATAGAGTTGGACACGATGAACCCAAATAAAATATTTAGAGCTCATGAAAAAGGTTATAGAAGCTTCCAAAAATTGGATTTAGCTCTAGAAAAATAGGAATAAATTCCAAAAAAATCCAGAAAATTCCCAGAGGAACCTATTCGAGAATCTAGTCGGGTTTTAAAAACAAACTCACACCACTACCACTATGAAGCTCGTCAAGAAAGCAACACTCACTTTCTATTTAATTCTAACCAGATTCTAGGATTTATTGGAAACTCCAAGAAGGCCAAAAAGTAGGGTGTGACAGCCCTAGCGTGGGGCCCGGGGGAGGCGCTCCCTGCTATAAATAGGGATCTCTGGCTTGGCTACTCTAGCACCTGAGTTCGTTTCTTCCACTTTTCTTCCACCAAATGGAGTTAGCGTGTGTAGGCTTCGCTCCCGGCCGTCCCCTTGAGAGTGGGGTCGGAAGAGCCGTTCGTTGATGCCAGAGGAATCCCTGCGAAGCTTGGGAGCCAACGTGCATGGTGCGACATCTGCTCGGTGTCGCACTGGCCCTTGGTGCTACCGACTTGCTTCCCACACCTGCTACTTCGAAGGCAGTGGTGTGGTCGGCTATCGGGCGCAGCTTGGGTTATCGGCGTCATTGTCGAACCCCCTACTCGCTCCTACTGGTATCTGTGCTTCGCGGATGTTTCCAGAAGGGTCTGAGGTCGTGGGGGATCATGTACAACCACCTGCACGCTGCTACTCTTTGTCTTCTCTTCTGCGGGTACCCGTTGTCATTGCAAGCTGAATTCGAGGCAAGGGAGGCTTGGCGCGCAGCATGGCGTTCGACTCATCACTGGGAGCTGTGCTCCTGCACCTTCTCTCCCTGCGGCGTCCTTGAGGAGGGCGATGCCAAAAGAAGGCCTGCGACATATGGTCGCATGGCCTCCTGCTTGGTTTAGGAGGACTCTTCCCCTTGGTCGTCTTAAATCGCCACCTAGGATTGGCGATTCCCGTTTGTATCTTTTCACGGCCACGCGCCGTATGTACTTTTCCTTTATTTATGAATAAAGACACTGTTTGTCCTTGTGTTCTACAACCGCGTCGTCGGTCTCTTATTTGCGATTCCAACCCTCGTGTTTTTTCGAGACGAACGGTCATTTCGTCTTGTCTGTGCTTTCCCCTCGCGCTTTCTTATGGTAGGACAGAGGGTGAGAGACGCCTCGCACTTTGCCACGTAGGCCGAAGCACGGCTCTCGTTGAGTTACGAATGGGTAGGTTCGAGTGAGGCCCCAACGCCCCTTCGAGGGAGGGTTGACAGATCAGCTTGTGATTGACCTCGATAAATCCCTGGGGCCCGACCACCTTAGTTCCCATAGTCATCCGTCCGGCTATAGGGGCTCGATGCCTCTTTGCGGGAAGAAACATGGCAAGCGTTGACTTTCAAAAATTAACACTGTGGTCTAAAAGATTTGCTTGAACTTCTGTGCAGGTACAAAATCTTGAGGTTCGTGGCGTGCCAGTCAATTTGACCTGAAATTGACAAGGTAGAGTTTAATTAGTAAACCACAAGGAACTCATCGGCCAAAGCCCCGATTCGTTCCAGCAATCGGATCAGCATAAGGAGGAGTCCGATTTGCGAGCATGAACCATCGGCCTTGAGTCCGATTCGTGATGATATGACATGTATTTAAAGCAAACCATCGACTATAGAAGCCGAATTGGAGATAAACCTAGCTTAAACTCATTCTTTAATATGCATCTTTCCAAAGATAACGAACAAACTAGATCTCATGTCACTAACAATCGGATCGATTTTGAGACAGCATTGCTAGCAAGGCAGCGATTAGCTTGCTTATTCTGATAGATCGATATATATCAAAGAACTTGTTTAAACCAGATTTATTTGTAACTTGCTTATTGAATCTAAATCAGCTATATGAACAATATGAACAGATCTATTATGAAACTTGAATTACAATAAAACAGAATAGATCTCTCAAGCAGATATAAGCCGATAAGATAAAAACAACAAGATACGGTAAAGGTTGAGCGATCTAAACGCTTCAATCTAAAGCTTAGAACAACTCAATAAATTGGTGAATTATATAGACGAAGAAGGGCGATACGCCTCAATCTGAAGCATAAAATAATTCGATAGGTGTCGCACTTACAGACAAACCGGAGGTCAAGATGATGCAGCCCTGCTTACTGAAGAATTCGACGAAAAAGGATTGTTGTCACGAGGGCCGAAAGTTGTGTTTGTACTCGTGGTTGTGTGAACGTTCTTTACAATGGCGCAGGGTTTATATTTATGCCCTGGAAATCTAGCTAATCCTTGTCGGCTACGACAATATCTCTAATTTATTTAAAGCAAACTAATCAAAACTACCAAAATCATTACAACTGCCACGCAATCAGGCCTTGAAGAAGCTTCCAGATACATCCCTTCCTTGAAAGTCGTACGCGCTCTGGCCTCCTTAGCCCCGTATCCAATCAGGACTCCATTGGATGAACTCCGATCGGAATCAGAGATCTTTAACTCAGAATCAGACTCGGCCTCCAACCCTGGCTCTGACATGCACAATATTCTTTTCTCATTAGCCGAGTCAAAATCTGGTGTCAACATATGCCCCCCAATTTTGGGATAAAATATCATTTTGTTCCAAAATTCTCCAAGTAATGATGATCCTTGCAGTGAACAGTATATGGAAACCCGTGTCCTTCCACTATTGCAATCCTTGATTCTTGCGCGAGTTCGGCACCTCAGTCTCCGGGCGATTCCTTCTCCTAGAAGCCCTATAAATACTGGACCGAACCGTCGTCTCCCTCCTCCTGCTCGCATCTGCTATCACACACGCACGCTCCACCATTGCCATCTTCTGCAAGTTCTTGTACGGCAAACTCTAATCCCCATCTTTCAATTTTTCACCGCAAATCAAGTAAGGAACTCCCCAGCATATGATTCTCATCACGCATCTGGGTAGTACCGCATTCTCTTTGATAATCTCTCAATTTTTTCCGTCTGAGTCACTGTTCACCTTAGATCCAATCTCCATCAATGGTGGCTCCAAGCGACAAGGCCGACAACACACAAGTCCCTGAGGTAAAACGCCCAAAATCTTTAACTTTAACTCCTGCATTCTTCTTCCAGAATCACTTGCAAGTCATCGCATCTGTATTTATCATTTTATTCCCCCTTGGATGTAGCATCTTAAGAACAATATAGTCATCCCCGTCTCTCATGTCGACGCCGGATATTACCTTGGTCCGATTGGCGACCCCGATCCGACAGATCTCATCAATATGGAATTGGAAAGACTCCCATTCAAGGGGTCGGACCTGCAAGTATCCGATTGGTCGGGCTCCTTCCGATCATGGCCCAGTATTGTCCTAGGATGGAGAAATTGGCACTTGCAAGTCATCGCATCTGTATTTATCATTTTATTCCCCCTTGGATGTAGCATCTTAAGAACAATATAGTCATCCCTGTCTCTCATGTCGACGCCGGATATTACCTTGGTCCGATTGGCGACCCCGATCCGACAGATCTCATCAATATGGAATTGGAAAGACTCCCATTCAAGGGGTTGGACCTGCAAGTATCCGATTGGTCGGGCTCCTTCCGATCATGGCCCAGTATTGTCCCAGGATGGATAAATTGGTTTCTCAGAGTCCATGCTATCAAGTCCACTTTCTGGGATGAAATAGATATAAGTCAATGCCTCACTTTATCTCTTGCTGACATGGCCAAGGATGAAAACTTGCTGGCCTCTAGCTCCCTCTTCTGGTCCGATGCCCTCAATGCTTATCTGTTTGGCCACGGCCCGATGACACCAACACTGATGGATGTGCACATGCTGACCGGTCTCAGCACCACCGATACCACAAATCCAAGGGGGCTCCTCTGCAACTTAAATCATAAGCTAGTCGGCACTGGCTCTAAAGGCTGGAAGAAATACATCGCTGACCATCACAAAACCGGCTCTGTCGGAGAAAGAGAGCATGCGGCCTTCCTCAACATGTGGCTAGAATGATTCGTGTTCTGCGGATCAACACTTGGAGCTACAACCAACATGCAATCAATTACAGAAACATTGGCTCGTGGTGGATCTGTGCCACTTGGCCGTCTCCTTCTCGGCGCAGTCTAACATCTTCTTCATCAGGTATCGGCCAAACTCTTAGCAGGTCAAGTAGCCGGTCATATCGGAGGCCCCTGGTGGTTCATCTAGCTTTGGTTACACAATTCAGTTCTGATCTGCACTGCGTTACAACTTCAAGAACTATCAATTCCCAAATTATTATTCAGAAGAAGAAGATGCATCTGCCCGCCGATGCATGTCGTTTGGAGAAGCAGCATCGGCCTGCCCCGGATCAAGGCTTGACTCTAGCAATATGGCTAGCTTCTTTGAAAGCTTTTATCATGGAATCGCACCGGACCACCTCCAATACTTCACCTACGCCGATCCTGATCGTGACTATGAGTTACCTTTGTTCAATATTCAGAATGAACTTGAAACGATTCTGCCGGTACTCAAGTCTTTCATTACTCCTGCCATCCTTGGCAGCAACATTGCATATGGCCGCAAGAATTCATCTTATGAATCCATCTTATGAATTCTACAATCCATTAGTGGCAACCCGTCAACTGGGATTTGGGCAACTACCGTGAATCGGTGTCAACTGATTTGGAGATGGATCGGATCATGGCACTTGCCCCCCAAGCCGATTTCGAAATACCTAAATGGCTATGTACCAGCTTTCAGTCCAGACTATTTAGGACTTGGTGGAAAGAACTGTCACTTCACATGTTCAGAGTTCCAGCCATCATCTTGATGAGGACATCACCATGCTGAACATACACATGTCATGGTCTTTCCCAAGTTGCAATTCGTCCCCAACTCAGCTGCCACGTTGGCCTCGGATTCAGCCAACACTCCTGCACAGTTTCGGCGATATCTCCTTCATACGACATCGAAACGAGGTCATCTTTGATGCATTGGAAAGAGGACAATGACACCGTCATTTTGGTTCTGGTCCCAGCTCCAGAACTTTTGTGGATCATTCTGTGTGACAACGACAATGTTCTGCATCACCTTTTTGGGATATGTCGGGCCTTTGTATCATGTCGGGCCTTAAGCCCAAGTTCTGGGCGCCCCCCCTGCCCGCCCCCAACCCTAGCTCGCCCCTTGAGGGTATTAAACTCAGCAGCCACCGTCACTTTAGGTTTGGGTTTTGTTTAGTCAAGTTTTTGAAGTCAAAACTGTGATAGATTCATTGTAACTGTGGCGTCAATTCCGTTTACAGTGATCCAAGGCCCCCATTCATGTTCTACAACCCTGTGGCGATTAGTTCTTTGTTGATCAGAACTTGAACCCCTTTCATATTTGCTTAATACAGATCTGCAATTTCAGATTGCGTGTTTATCATTCTCTTGCTTGTGTTCTTCGATTCGCTTGCAGGGAAAGCCTTCTCGGCGAGGTTAATCAAGTTGTGCTTGGTTGATAATCAAAGGAGCAGTGGTGTAATGGTTGCAGGGTTCGAATTGTGTTTGATTTGAAGCCGGATCGCCAACGTCGAGTTCTCCACCAATCGAACTTACCCTCTACCTCTCGAAACATCGGCCAGCCTGTTATCAAGTGGTATCAGGATTCAGGTTGCCCGTGAGGTATTATCATGTGCCTTTTAGATTCATTCGTGTTCATCCCCTATAGTCCACAAAAAGCCCTAAAAATATTTACTTTCCGCTGTCCTATCACCCTGTTTAGCCTTGCAATTTCTTTTTCAGATTCGCTTTATTGAGTTTGTGTCCGTAGTCGAGTCTTGTTGCTGGTTTAGGTTGTGTTTGTCGTCGTAGTTCAATCGCCCTTTGCTGTGTTTTTGTTTCCACCGCTGTCCTATTCCACCTTTACCCAGATCACAAGTCGATCCACCCACATCAATCGACTTTCCCTCGCTAGCCGCCTTTGTGTGAACTCTCGCCGTGCCAGCCCTAGATAGGTTGCGAGCCGCTTGCTTTCGCCTTGCATCGCAGCCCCTCGTTTGATTTATCTGGCGAATACCTACTGCTGATTCCAGGGAAGATCTTGCCCTTGGATTGCTTGCTAAAATGCTTTGCTCAGATGTGTTTGGCATTGGGAGGATAGGGAAGTTTTGCCCTAGCCGCCGCCGTCTAGTGTGCCTTCGAAAAACCATAACTTGAGGTACCTTCCATAAAACAGGCATAACTCTTCGCCGGTTTCGCCGTTCTCAAAAAACTTAAAAAAATCAGGAAGACCGACTTTTTGGGCTTTCAAGCTCCAGCACGGTTTTCAGAGAATGTTCCAGAATTTCTGTGGACCACATCTTATCTCTGTTTAAGGTGTCAATTTTTGTGGTTCCATCTTTTGTCATCCCTATCCAGAGAAAAATATAAAAAATTAGTTGAAAAAATAAACAATCTTGATTCCTACTAGTCTGGACTGAAATTCAAGGGAAACCGGGGAAAAGATTAAAAATGATTGCAGAAGTTGCTGTGTGTTTGTTCGTTGAGCTTTATCCATCGTTCTTTGTTCTAACTTGTTGTGCTACGTCTAAGGACACGTCTTAGCCAGCAATTGTGACTTGTGCTTTGGATACTTATTGAACTTTGCTATTCTGCATTCGAGATTTGCTAATCCTTGCTACCATATTGTGCCTGCCCAAAGCTCCACATATACTTCTTTCAGCACAAGTTCTCCTTGCAGCTGTTACACCCAAGCTTGACAACAGATTGTGCCGCCCTGTTGGCTTTGGTAAGAACACTTGCAAGACGGTGGTAAGCCGCTTGAGATATTGCTTTCCACTTTCCAATACCACCACCACCACCATATAGTCACTGTTAGTTGATAGGGATAATACTTTTGTGTTGTCTTTTCCTGTCTTCTAACCATGTCAGGGGCAGAGTCTCCAACTGATTTCAAGGATTGTGTGGCCAAGGATGAGCTCACGAGGCTTCTTGCTGATGAGCGCACTTACATGACCGGAAGGTTTGATGAGATGATGTGCAACATTACAAATCTGGTCACTCGGATGGAACATGTTGAACGACGCCCCCCTCCTGAGCAACGCCGTACCCCTCCTCCTCCTGAAGATGAAGAAGAGGAGGAAGAGGAAATTCCTCGAGATGACCGTGATAGGGATCGCCTTCATCGCAACCGTCATGGAATGGGAGGAATAAACAATCATGGTAATAATGATCCTTTTGTTAAATCTAAATTTACCATGATTCCTTTTGCTGGTAATGCTGATCCTAAAGCATATTTAGATTGGGAACTTGCTGTTGAACAAAAATTTAATTCTCATTTAGTTCCTGAGGAGCATAGTGTTAGACTTGCTACTAGTGAGTTTACTAGGTTTGCTTTATTCTGGTGGAATTATCTTTACACTGCTAATCAACCAAATGCTATACCCCAGAATTGGAATGCTTTGAAACAACGCATGAAATCTCATTTTGTTCCTCCTTATTATCAGCATGACTAGAGATTAAAATTGCAAACTTTGACTCAAGGTACTAAAAGCGTAGAGGAATATTATCAGGAGCTTATTATTAGTTTAGCACGTTGTGATATTCATGAACATGATATGGATACTTGTGCTAGATTCTTTGGTGGTTTAAATCGTGAAATCCAGGATATTCTTGATTATAAAGAATGGACTCGTTTTGGACAATTGTATCATCTTGCTCTTAAAGTTGAAAGGGAAGTATAGGGACGAAGCCACCAGCACTCTTTCAGCTCCAACAGCTCCAACACTGTTCGGACCTTTTCACCACGTCCGTCAAATGAAAGTCCAAGACCCCAGTTGCTAAGCTACCAGCACCACCGACTGCCACTACAACTGCTTCCGATGTGAGTAGTTTGTCGCCTTTGCCTTCTTTGCAGTTTCAGGCGCAGAGGAAAGGTGATTCACCTGGTGCTACTACAAGCCACTCTTCCAACATCGTGTGCCACCGCTACAAGGGAATGGGACATGTCATGAAGGATTGCCCTAGTAAACATGCCTACATTGCTACTGCTGATGGTGGATATGTAAGTTCTAGTGATGTTGAAGATTAATTGGCTCTTGCTGCTAACCTTGATGCAGATACAGATGGTGAAGGAGAGGCCATTCACATTGATTCTGCAGCTGCATCTATGGGGTTCAAAAGTATTCTTGTGCAGCATGTGTTGAGTTCACGTGTGGGACAAAAGGAAGAGACGAAGCTGCCCCAACGCCACAATTTGTTCCACATGTTTCTCATCGTTAAGGACTGTCATGTCCTCATCATAATTGATGGTGGGAGCTGCAACAACTTGGTTAGTTCAGATCTTGTTGAGAAGCTTGGCTTGACCACACGACGACATCCACATCCATACAAGCTCCAATGGTTCATAATAGTGGTAAGACAAAGGTAACTAGATCAGCACGCATCAACTTTTCCATGGGTTCATATAATGATTCTGCTGATTTTGATGTTGTTCCAATGCAAGCTTGTTCTATTTTATTGGGCCGTCCATGGAAATTTGATACTGATGCTTCACACCATGGTAGAACTAATACATACACTTTCATGCATAAGGCCAAGAAATTTACTTTGCTTCCTTTATCTCCTGTGGATATAAGGAACCGTGCTAATGCAATTAAGAATAAACCTCCATTAGACCTTGATAAAACCAATGGGATTAAGTTAAAAGGAGGTGCTTTTCTGACTACAACTTCTGCTACTGCTGAGCTATGTGATAATCAGGATGCACCTTGTTATACCATGCTTTGTCAAGATGTTAGTGTTTACCATGATACTATATCTTCTACTTTGCATCTGTCTGTCACTAACCTTTTGCAGGACATTGTTGATGGGAAAGAGTCGAGGACGACTCCAATTTAAGAAGGGGAGGATGATGAGGACATCGCCATGCTGAACATACACGTGTCATGGTCTTTTCCAAGTTGCAAATCGTCCCCCACTCAGCTGCCACGTTCGCCTCGGATTCAGCCGACACTCTTGCACGGTTTCGGCGATATCTCCTTCATACGACATCAAAACGAGGTGATCTTTGATGCGTTGGAAAGAGGACGATGACCCCGTCGTTTTGTTTCTGGTCCCAGCTCTAGAACATTCGTGGATCATTCTGTTTGATCATGACAAGGTGCTGCGCCACCTTTTTGGGCCATGTCGGACCTTTGTATCGTGTCAGGCCTTAAGC
>CM014272.1:39019825-39050526 GCA_004135705.1 Alloteropsis semialata | reverse complement strand
ATTAAACTCAGCAGCCACCGTCACTTTAGGTTTGGGTTTTGTTTAGTCAAGTTTTCGAAGTCGAAACTGTGATAGATTGATTGTAACTGTGGCGACAAGTCCGTTTACAGTGATCCAGGGCCCCCCGTTCATGTTCTACACCCTGTGGCGATTAGTCCTTTGTTGATCAGAGCTTGAACCCCTCTCATATTTGCTTAATACAGATCTGCAATTTCAGATTGCGTGTTTATCATTTTCTTGCTTGTGTTCTTCAATTCGCTTGCAGGGAAAGCCTTCTCGGCGAGGTCAATCAAGTTGTGCTTGGTTGATAACCAACGGAGGAGTGGTGTAACGGTTGCTGGGTTTGAATTGTGTCTGATTTGAAGCCGGATCGCCAACGTCAAATTCTCCACCAATCGAACTTACCCTCTACCTCTCGGAAGATCGGCCAGCCCGTTATCACACCTACTGCTGTCTCATACACTCTGATTATGAGGCCTTGGAAAATCCCGTAAGTTTTCTTGCTCAAAACTTTTTCCTTTTTTTCAACTTTTCATTTAAATGAATCCTCCAAAATTCATATCTTAATTCTCTAACAGCCAATTGAAGAAAACATGCCAGTCGTGAGCAATAGTGGAAAATCGATCCGATATGCAGTCAGGATCCCTAATCCAAGGATCGGTTCCTCTGCATCGCCCTCCCGGACATCATGGATGGAAAAGGCAAAAGGAAATCGGCCACCCTCAAGGCTATTTCTCTGAAGAAACCGAAGAAAAGCCACACCCCAGTATGATTTTTATTTCTTCGATTCCTCTTTCCAATAATCAAATATTGATCTTCACACAGCCTATTGGTATAAAGGAAAAAATACTCGGTCAATCGACTTCCTGGGCTGCTGAAGAGGCTGCAGAGAAAGCTGCTGAAGGCGATAAGATGCTTATTGACGCAGTAACGGTAACAACCCGATTCTGTTTATCCCATCATATTTCCTAAAATAAATCGGCAATGACAATCCTTCTTCAGGAAACAAATATTGTCCTGCCCGATCCTCAATCAGCCCTGGTCCAAGAAACTCAAGCAGAATCGATCCAACAGGTAAGTTTCTCAGAATTCTTAAAATTAGCCGATCAAAATCTCAGCCGTAATTGGCTTGTTCATAAATCTCCCAAATCATCCTCTAGCCAATTATAGAAGAACCAATTGGGAACATGCAATCAGAGGGAAGTACCATTCAACCTGCACAACAATCTTCTCAGCAACTCGCCACTCCTCCGATCGTACCTATTCAAGAAACACCTCTCATCGCGCCGTCCAGCTCCACTCTTTTGGCTCCGACAACAGAAGAGGTCGCGACTACATCCATGAAGGGCTTTTCAAACTGGTACCAACCGATTCCTTGTGTCGATTTTATTGCATCAATGACCCTAGTTTATTAATATTTTATTTTGGGCACAAGACTCTCCAGCCATGAGCTTCGCATCATTCGACTTGGACACCGCAATCGGAGACGATGAGATCAGCTCGGCTCAATCCTCTGTGACAGTCTTCGATGAGGTCAAAGCAAAACTCCAAGAAATGCTGACTCATCTAGGCAAGAGCATTGCTATACTTGTAGAAGATGCAGAACCCATCTGTCAGTTATTCAAGGAACTAAAGGGCAACCTGCCATCGGAGCTAGAAAGTGCTATCATTCCTGCGGCTTTCATCGAAGACCATCAGCCTCAAGTATCCGCGGCACGTAAAAGGATATCGGAGCAGCTGGCTCAGCAGGATCTCATCAAGATGCACAGTGATGGCAAGGAAGAACTGAAGACGATGCAAGCTCAAATCAAGACCCTGGAAGCCAAACCAAGTCAACTGGAGGATCGAATCAAGCAACTCCATGTTACTAAAGCTGAATTAATTAAAAAGCTTGAAGACGTGCACAAAGAGATCTCTGACATCCGGGCTGAACTTGATTCGATTCCAACAACCATCACATCGGCACAAGAAAACCTTCAAAAGCGCTTGGATGAGGTCCGCCAAGTCCACAAAAGCATCAAGACTATACCCGGCTCCGATGTTGAGGACTTAGAAGAAAGCCAGAGGATCGACAACATTCACCTCCGTGCGATTGAAGTGATTTGCAACTTCTGTAATATTTGAAACCGCAGGTTGTACCACTCCGATGATACCAATCATCGATGAACTGATATGACCGATGACATCGATCATCGATGAACACTATATGTTTGTAAATATTTTTTGCTCTAAAGGCGATACGTGCCGTATCGACTATCTTAGTCGACATCGCTTAGAATATCGGCTTTATGAATCGACCCAAATAATTGGATAATATTTCTTCAAATATTTTCCATTAAGCGCTTTTGAAAATTCTTCTCTTTCCAACGTTTCCAAAATATACGCATTTTCAGGAACGCACCGATTCACACGATAAGGGACCTTTCCAATTAGGTGACCATTTTCCAAACTTAGAACTTTTAGTCCCTATCGGCAAAATCAGCTTTCAAACCAATTCTCCTTCGATGAATTCTTTTGGCTTAACCTTTTTATCATAATACTTAGCAACACGCGCCTTATTATTTTCAATGTTCTCTAGAGCCCTTAAGCGAGTTTTAGCCAAATCATCCAACTCAAAATTCATCAAACTTTTATATTCATCGGCAGTCAAGTTTCCTTGTTCTGATATTCGTCTTGATCTGATTTTGATTTCCCAAGGCAAAACAGCTTCATGTCCATAAACCAAATGATATGGGGATAATTTAGTAGATCCATGACACGCCATCCAATACGCCCACAACGATTCAGTCAAAGTCAAGTGCTACTGCCTCTTGTTCATCAATCTATCGTTTGATGATTTTGATAATACTTTTATTTGACGCCTTCGCTTGACCATTGGCTTGTGCATACTAAGGAGAAGAATTTAATAATTTAATACCCATACTGGCAGCAAAATCCTAAAATTCGTGAGACATAAACATAGTCCCTTGATCGGTTGTAATAGTTTGAGGAATACCAAACCGATATATAATGTGTTCCTTAACGAATTCCACCATATTCTTAGAATCAGCAATCTTTAAATGAATCGCCTCAACCCACTTAGTAAAATAATCAGTTGCCACCATTATAAATTTATGTCCCTTACTCGATGATGGATAAATTTGTCTAATTAAATTAATTCCCCATCCTCGAAAGGGTCATGGTTTGATAATTGGATTCACGGCTGATGCAGGTGCCTTTTGCACATTTCCAAACTTCTGGCATTCTTGGCAACCTTTATAATATTCAAAACAATCCTCTAAAATCATTGGCCAAAAACAACCCATCTTCCTGATCACCCATTTCATCTTATAAGCCGATTGATGTGCACCACAAACCCCTTCATGCACTTCATCCATCATATCTTTGGATTCCGATTTACTTAAGCATCGGAGCAACACACCATCAATCGTCTTATAATATAATTGATCATCAAGCACTACATACTTAACAGCCATGAACCTTAACTTCCTAGAAACCTTTTTTGATGGATCCTTAAGATAATTAACAATTTCATACCTCCATTCCCCTATTTTCGGTTCTATCGTCATAATCTCTTGAAAACGCCGATAACCAGAAGCAGCTTGCGCCAAATTATTAGCTTCTTGATTCTGGGCCTTAGGGATATGTTCAATATTGACCATCACAAATACCATCAACAGTAATCGACACTCTTCAAAATAATGAATCAGAACATCATCCTTGCACTCATATTTACCAATTAATTGATAAATCACCAACTGGGAGTCTCCAAAAATTTCAACAACATCAGCTCCGATTTCCAATAATAATTTCAATCCTTTAAGTAATGCTTCATACTCAACTTGATTATTTGTAAAACGTGGATCCATCGGGTAACTGAATTCAAAATTTGCCCCCTGAGGCAAAACAATCACGATTCTAATGCCACATCCTTGGCCACACGAGGTCCCATCAAAGAACAACATCCAAGGCATCGGCTCAATCATTTTAACTTCATCTCCGATGTGTTGTGTCACTAAATCAGCCATTACTTGTCCTTTGATTGCTTTAGCCGATTTGTATTTCAAATCAAACTCTGATAATGATTCTCCCTTTCAGCATCGGCATGGACAACATATATTTGACCACATCGGTTTTGCAAACAACCGTGCACTCAGAAGATAATAAATAATGTCTCAACTTAGTTCAAGAGAAATATAAGCATAAACATAGTTTCTCAACTGGGAGATACCTTGTTTCCGCATCAATCAACTTCCGACTCAAATAATAAACCACCCTTTCCTTCCCTTCAAATTCTTGTATGAGAACAGACCCGATCGACAACTCATCGGTAGACAAATATAATCAGAATGGCTTATCTCTCTGAGGTGGAATTAAGACTAGCGGCGTCATCATATACTGCTTTATTTCATCGAATGCCTTCTGCTGCCCCTCTCCCCACACAAATTCTTCATCGGCTTTCAATTTCAGCAGCGGAGAGAAGGGATGAATTCTTCCAGATAAATTTGATATAAATCTTCTAACAAAATTAATCTTACCGATTAACGACTGGAGACTCGTCTTATCGGTAGGTGGCTTAGCATCTCTGATAGCCTTCATAATTTTTTGCCCGATTTCAATGCCTTTTTCATGAACCATGAAACCCAGAAATTGTCCAGCCGACACCCCAAATGCACACTTATTAGGATTCATCTTTAAACCATGCTTTCTTGTGCATTCAAGAGTCTCCTGCAAATCGGCCAGATGCTGCTTATATCCATCGGACTTTACCACCACATCATCAATGTAAATTTCAACAATCCTGCCGATCAACTTATGAAATATATAATTCATGGCCCTTTGATATGTAGCGCCAGCATTTTTCAAACCAAATGTCATCACGACCCACTCATATAATCCAAGTGCACCAAGACATCAAAATGCAGTTTTAGGAATATCTTCTTCTGCCATAAATATTTGACTATACCCTGCATTACCATCCATAAAACTAATCACCTTATGTCTTGAAGCTGCATCAACCAACATATCAGCAATCGGCATCGGATACCCGTCCATCGGAATCACATTATTAAGATTCCTGAAATCCTCACAAACTCGCAATTTCCCATTTTTCTTGAAAACAGGAACAATATTAGATATCCACTCGACGTATCGGCAAGGTTGAATAAACTTAGCTTCATATAACTGAGTTATTTCGGCTTTTATTTCTTTATCTAATTCTGGTCTAAATCGCCTCGGCGCTTGTTTAAAAGGCCAATACCCTGGCTTGATCGGGACCCGATGTTCAACAAGATCGATTTAAACCTGGCAATTCGTAGTATTCCCAAGCAAAACAATCACGATACTCTTTCAATAACTTTATTAATTCTTGTTTAAACTCAGGATCCAATTTTGCACTTACATATATCTGCCGAGGTCTATCTCCTAAACCTATATCTACTTCCTCTAATTCATCGACCGACATAAACCCTTGACCAAGTTTACCCTCATCTTCAATAAACTCTTCCATTAATACAAACTCTCAGAGCTAACTGCTTGGATCAGCTTTAAACCGTCATCAGACACTTGGTTGGAAATTATCTTCCCAGACTCTGCCCGATAAGAACTCTATCCCTTCAAATTCCCAAACCGTCAAATCGGCGGTAGCAACACTGACCGATTCATCGGCTTGAACAGTCTCAATGTGATCTCCATGCCACTGGATAAGGCATTGATGCATGGTAGATGGCACACAACAATTAGCATGAATCCAATAACGCCCTAGGAGCAAACTGTAGGCAGTGTCTTGTTCCCGATCGTCAATTCAATATTTAATGCCCCCGAGCCGGCGATGGATTCCTGCCAAAGTCCTTGAGCATCATATCGGTCTTGATCAAATCATCAGGGCCTTTACCAAGCTTCCGATATGTAGTGTATGGCATCAAATTCACTGCAGCTCCTCCATCAACAAGCATTTTTGTCATCGGCTTGCCATCAACATATCCTTTAACACATAAAGGCCTCAAATGCCGATACTTCCCATCAATTAGCTTCTCAAATACTGCTTGTTGAGGTTCTAACATTAATTGAGCTATAGCTTCCTCAATATCATCGACCCCATCATCGATTGAACTCACGTTACACTCAGCTCGCAATACAAATACCATGTTCATCGATGCTGATGGTCCTTCATCATCACGCTTGGGCTTAGCTTTACAAACTTTGGAATTATCATCTCTTTGATGTTTTTCCTTAAGCAATTCCTTAAATCGGAGACGCTGAACCCTTCTCTTTTGTGTCTTGGTCAAACCTTCAGGACACCACTGTGGATTAACCTTTGGATGCGGTCCTGATTCGACTTCCTAATTCTCCTCCGATTCCTGCACATCATCGAGTTTCTGTATATTTTCCTTCTTCCTGTATACCAAGCGATCATGCACAGAAACACGGTCCTCTTTATATTTTTGGTGATCATTATACCTTCGGTGATCATCATCCCATCGGTCATAGCACCGATTTTCATACTCATGCCGATCGTGGTATTCACGCCAATCTTCACGTTCCTGCTGGTAAGCAATCTCATCATGCCAGCTGCACCGACGTCCATAATCCAAATGATCGTGCACAGAATTACGCTGCCTTTTTGAATCCCGGTAACTCTCATATTGATCACTGCATTTTGGACAATCATAGATTGATGGAAGTCTTAACTTCTCATTCCAGCAAAACCTAAAGAATGTACATCCCCAATGGTCTTCATCATCAACTCTTCTCATCAGAGGACTCCGATCCCTTTCTTGCTGGTGCAGTACTTGTCAATGAGTTGTCCTGATGTGACTCCCCTGCACTGGCGGTCTTCACAATAGTGCTGATAGTTCCAATTTCTCACCTCATCGGCTGATACTTGACAATCAGGATCAACAGCTCCCGATTTCTTTGCATGGTCCGATGTGAGGACTTTAGCCTTCATCTTTCTATCAGGTATTCCGATTTCCACCATATTCTGAGGGAAAGGATGTCCATCAAGCTTCATCGGCTTCTTACCAGTTTCAACTTTGATAATTCCCTTCTCAATTGCCGATTGAATTTCATTACGGAAAACTTTGCAATTATTTGTATGATGAGATACTGAATTATGCCACTTACAATATTTTTTTCTTCAATTCTTCCGTAGAAGGAATTGTATGATTCGGGAAAGCCTGATTTGTTTTTTCTGCTAACAGTAAATCAAATATTTTATCGGCTTTAGTGATATCAAAGCTGTACCTTTTTGGCTCGACCTTCACCCATGGGCAGGCAATAGAATTCTTATTCTTAGTCCATTCAGCCAAATCGACTTCAGCTTCATCACCATCGGAATCATACTCAATATTAGCAATTTTTCTCTGATATTTCTCCCTCCGATAATCATTATTTCATCCTTCATGCTAAGAAAGTTTCTGAATCATATGTCCCAGGCCTTCAAAGTCTTGACTTGTGTATCGGTCTCTGACTTGGGGCAATAATCCTTGGAAAGCGAAATCAACTAGTTGTCCCTCCGATAAGTTCAACGAATAGCATCGGCTGCGAACATCCCTGAATCTTTGAATGAATTCGCTAACCGATTCCCCATTCCTCTATCGGAGAGCTGTCAGATCGGACAGTCTGGTTTCTTGTACCCCCATAAAGAAATAGGCGTGAAATTGTTTCTCTAGATCGGCCCAGTTATTGATGGAATTGGGTGGTAATGAAGAAAACCACGAAAAGGCCGAACCAGAGAGAGACATGGGGAAAAGCTTCACTTTCAATGGATCAATTGATGCTACTTCACCATATTGGATTGTATACCGACTAATATGTTCAATGGTGGTAACATCCCCTTGTCCAGAAAACTTATAAAAATCAGGAATCCTGAATCGGGCTGGCATCGATAATGTGTCAAACCAGTCTGGATACGACTTCCGATACAGATAAGATTGTCCCTTGGGCTTCAAACCAAACTGATTCTTCATGACATCAGCAATCTTATCTGTCCAATCCTCCTGAGCATAATTTCCCTGACTAATCGGAGCATGTGTAGATGTCATTATGACTGGTGTCTCAGCAGGCCCAATCGACGGCTCCCGATAGTCGGCCCCTTTGTTCCTTGGTGGATTTTCAGTGTTGAAGTAGGAAGGATACACCATCTTACCATCAACCACAGGAAAACGGCTGCCAAACTGATCAATGTGTTGAGTTGCGCTAGAATTCTTATCTCCTGATTCTTCTTCCTCTTCTTCACCTCCTTCTGCCACCTTGGCTTTTGATTTCTTTGTTTTAGGAGTCTCATAACACTCAGGGTGTGTCTCTGGTGATGTGGATGAATTGATCTGCACAATCTTTTTCTTGAGATCCTTTATTGCTGAAGCAGCACCGGTATCAAAGTAAGCAGGTCCCTTCTGGACATCCTTCAGTATTGCTCCATCCAACAATTTGGCAATCAACCCCACCATCGTGTTAACCAATATCCCAGATTGGTTAATCATTACATGACTCACACCAGCATCAATATAGTCTTGAAAGAATTTTCTCTCTTCTGCCGTAATCTGATCAAACGCTTCCTTAGGGACAAGAAACTGATTTTTCTTGATCACAACGTTACGAGTCTTGCTGAATGAGTCTAGGCACAGGTTCTTGAATTCTTCAAGTTGCGCTTCCATGAGTTTCTTCTGCTCATCATTGAGGTCTTCCATCGTGACAGCAGGGATCTCACTGCCTTTGTCTCTTGGAGGTGCCATCGCAGAAGCTTTCTTGTCCCACCAGGCGTGCCAAAATGTGTTGACGTCCAAAAAAGTCAGGCGTCGACTTTTGGAAATTAACACTGTGGCTTGGAAAATTTGCTTGAACTTCAGTGCAGGTCCAAAATCTTGAGGTTCGTGGCATGCCAGTCAATTTGACTTGAAATTGACAAGGTAGAGTTTAATTAGTAAACCACAAGGAACTCATCGGCCAAAGCCCCGATTCGTTCCAACAATTGGATCATCATAAGGAGGAGTCCGATTTGTGAGCATGAACCATCGGCCTTGAGTCCGATTCGTGATGATATGACATGTATTTAAAGCAAACCATCGACTATAGAAGCCGAATCGGAGATAAACCTAGCTTAAACTCATTCTTTAATATGCATGTTTCCAAAGATAACAAACAAACTAGATCTCATGTCACAAACAATCGGATCGATTTCGATACAGCGTTGCTAGCAGGGCACCGATTAGCTTGCTTATTCTGATAGATCAATATATATCAAAGAACTCGTTTAAACCAGATTTATTTAAAACTTGCTTATTGAATCTAAATCAGCTATATGAACAATATGAACAGATCTATTATGAAACTTGAATTACAATAAAATAGAATAGATCTCTCAAGCAGATATAAGCCGATAAGATAAAATCAACAAGATACGGTAAAGGGTGAGCGATCTAAATGAAGAAGAGTGATACGCTTCAATCTAAAGCCTAGAACAACTCAATAAATTGGTGAATTATATAGACGAAGAAGGGCGATACGCCTCAATCTAAAGCCTAAAATAATTCGATAGGTGTCGCACTTACAGACAAACCGGAGGTCAAGATGATGCAGCCCTGCTTGCTGAAGAATTCGACGAAAAAGGATTGTTGGCACGAGGGCCAAAAGTTGTGTTTGTATTGATGGTTGTGTGAGTGTTCTTTACAATGCGCAGGGTTTATATTTATACCTTGAAAATCTAGCTAATCCTTGTCGACTACGACAATATCTCTAATTTATTTAAAGCAAACTAATCTAAACTACCAAATCATTACAACTACTGTGCAATCAGGCCTTGAAGAAGCTTCCAGATACATCCTTCCTTGAAAGTCGTACGCGCTCCAGTCTCCTTAGCCCCGTGTCCGATAAGGACTCCATCGGATGAACTCCGATCGAAATCGGAGATCTTTAACTCAGAATCGGACTCGGCCTCCAGCCCTGGCTCTGACATGTACAATATTCTTTTCTCCTTAGGGCCAAGCTTTTTCCTCCCCGCGCCTCCGTTCGTCGCTTCACATCTAATCCACCCCCGCGCCGCTCCACTTCCTTGCTCGCCTTCGCCGGCTTGGCTGCCCGTCGCACCGCTTCCGCTTGCGCTGCCCGGCTTCCCTTCCTCTATTCGCCCCGAGCTCATGCCTGCAATGGGGTCCTGGATGCGATCGTCAGTGGTTGAGGCTCACCTCGATCGCTTGGTGGAGCGTGGGCTCCTGTGCCCACGCACGGAGTTGATGGAGTGGTTGGTGCCCGACGATGAAGACCGTCCAATCCCGCCAGCCGGCTACGTCGTTTCTTTCCTCCCCTTCCACGAGCGGAGGGGGGAGGAGGGTGGGATCCCCACCCATTATTTCCTCTAGGAAATCCTTCATTGCTACGGGCTCGAGCTGCAACACCTTAACCCTAACGGGGTTTTCAGCACATCGCGGCGTTTGTCGCCATGTGCGAGGTCTTCCTTGGCATAGAGCCCCACTTTGCCTTGTGGAAGTGGTTCTTCTGCAATGAAATCGTGAAGAAGGAAGGGAGGGTGGCGCCGATGGGGTGCGCCGGTATCTGCCTTCACGGACAATGGGCGTCCGGCTACCTCCCGCTCCACCTATACTCCTCCAACATGGGATGGCATCCTCATTGGTTTTATCTGAGGAATGACCCTGTTGCCCCTTTCCCGACCTTCATCGGGCGCATCACCACTACGCGCCCGGACGTGTGGTTCAGGGCCTGGATGCGTACGAGAAGAAGACGCTCCCCAACCTTTTTAAGGGGATTGACCGACTGCGGAAGTGGAAGGTGACCGGTGTGGGGGTGATTGCGACGTATCTCACACGCCAGATCCTTCCACTCTTGGCGCGCTGGGTACTGATCTTCGAGTTTATGCCTCAAGTGGACTGGATCGAGTCGGTGATGTCCTACGAGGTGCTATCTGAGGATGAAATTCGTCGGCGCCTCCGAGATGCCGTGACTCGCGAAGAGGCGGATTACCCGATCGAGGGGCATCTGCCGATGAAGCCCTCAATTGGTGCCGTTGTGATGGTAAGAGTCCCTGACTTCTTTCTCTCTTCCTCCTTATCAAGCAGTCGACACTGATGATATCATCGTCCGCGGTCTTGCAGGACGTCCTCCATTATGTTGCGTCACGCCCGCCGGTGCCGGAGGATGCACAACAGAGGGCGCAGAACCGTGAGCGTGTGTTGGTATTTCTTACGGTCGCAGATAAATACGCAAGTGCACGGATACCGCTGTAGCTTTCACCTGGAAGTATTCAGTGTATCGAATCCACAAGAAACGAGAGAGCACTGTCTAATCACTAATGTTGACCGGATCGATCGAGTTTATATGAAGGCTGGGTAAAGAGAATAACTTAGCACTATGCTGGGAATATAGCGAAGGGAGTTCTCCTATGCTTGCTTTGGGCACCGGGGTATCCTAGGCCTCTAGGAAATTACCGGATACAGCTCTACGCCGTACCCGAACGTGGAGGATTACAATGGACGGACAGGGCTGTCACCACCTGCCACCTACCTCTACTAATCCATGGGGTTATGAGGCAAACGAGGGCAGATATATTCCTAAGCACCATGTTAAGATAATATCAGCTATCCTAACCATGGCCAAAGATTAAGATACTTTATGAATAAAGCAACAAATCCACAAGCACAATAAAGAACTCAACTTTCTATAACTCAGACTTAAATACTAAGCTGAATATCCTGGATACATACTAAAGAGCTCGCATCCGCCGAGGTATAGGTGGAGGGTCGCCGACACGCCGGGACTCCTCCAGACTCTCCCTCAATCTCTCCCTATTTCTACTCTCATTTGAGGAGGACTTCGCCTTGACTTGTTGCTCCAGCTCGATGATGATCTTCAATGACCGGGGTGCAGCTATTTATAGCTTGTAGAGGAGGTTTGGAGTGAACACGTGGAAGATGAGGATGAACGGACTCAGTCCCAGGTTGGGCGACGCGGGGAGGTCGGCCGACGTTGGATCCACCGCCTTGAGTGGTGCACCGCATAGATGGACTCCTGGAGGCGGTGGGAACATGCATGAGAAGGATGAGGCGGTTTGGCCTCCGGACCAGGTCGGCCGACCTATGGGGGTCGGGCGACGTGGCGCCGGCACCGATCGGCCCCATCTTCGGTTGAGTGACTGTGTAGTGGGTCCTCATGGCGGTTCCATGTGGTAGAGCTGCATTTGAGTACGTTTAGGTTGCGAGGTGAGCCCTTCAATCTATGTGACCTCCCCTTGGACCATTCCCATCTCTTGGATCCAACTGACATGGAATCAATGGCTAGGACGATCTCCAAATGTGCTTCTTGGCCCTGGAGGAAAGTGGGCCCCATTGGGCTCTGGGCCAGCTTGGTCGGTCGACGGACCTTTTGTGCCCGATTGCACTCATCTTTTACCAGCCACTATCTTGTAGGCCCTGGAGTCCTACCCAAAGTGACACCACTCCATTTGAGTATGTGTACTTGTGGATGTGACCCCTTTCATCTATGTGCTTCTCTTGAGGTCCTTCTCGCCTATGGGCTTGACCCTACCTTGACGCACAGGCAAGGGTTGGTCTAGAGTGGATTTCCTAGCATATATCCAAAGATAGGCGCATTTGGCCTCGGTTGGGCATCGGCCGACCTGGCTAGGTCGGGCGACAGCCCACCAAGCCCATTTTGCCTCAAATTTCACCTGTTGCCTCCTGCATACGCATAGTCATCAAAACTAGTTGCATTGGTTAGATATAATCCCTATAGCTATGGTGAATGTATATTTGTATGTCATAGTTGACGGTCTGAGATGTGCATTAATGACCGTCAACAAGCTCCCCCACACTTAGCCTTTACTCGTCCTCGAGTGAAGCTTTAAAGACTAAGGTGGAAACCATGACTCCAATTGATATGATACTAGCATATAAATTATTCCAAGACATACCTGCACTTGTAAATTTTGAAGTGTCTATCATACCATCTTGGGTGATTGAGGAATGGAACAGTTCTTGATTCAAATCATCTCAACTCTTCTGCTAAGTAACTTGGGTTTTCAATAAATTTTCAAAAACACAACCATACCTAGCTCCTCAAATGATTCTCTCATATCGCTCATTGTGTATGATTCCTCACCAAGGCATTTCTTTGTCCCTTTTTTCACCCTACCTCTAAAAGGCTTATGTGGAGCTCAAGGTAGGAGTAAAGATAAGGCATATTTGCATCACATATATAGCAAAATCAAAGAGTGGATCCAAGAAAAATACTATTCATACAATCTGATCAAGATGTACATGTGTGTGGAACAATGGAATGATAACTCCTCTTTGTATGATCTCTCTCCTCTTGAATTTATTTTGAGAACATGGCTATAATATATTTTTTCATAATACTTGGGCCTTCATGTGCCCATATTTTTTCTCTTTTTTTTTGCTTGGACCTTCATGTGTCCATATTTTTTTCTATAGCCCATGTCTCTTTTGAAATAATACTTGGAGAGGAGATCAACCATGATATATGCTCACAAGTAACAGGTGCATGTGCAAGGAATAAAGAATATGCAAGCCAATCAAGGATAGATATGTAAACCAAAGCAGCATCAAAGCTTATTTTACCATGAGTTTAATTTTAGAGATCATCTCAAGATAGGATTGAATTAACTCATGAATCAGAGAGGATGAGGGATAGGGTGCGCAAACCATCGCTCTGGACAAAATTAGAGACGAAAGGCACCAGAGGGCCTTCGGCCGACCTAGTGGGGTCGGCCGACCGCTTCTGGGCCTTCTCCACCTTGATCTTTCTTGTGTAGTTCTGTGCGATGTTGTGCAGCCTGCCTGTGGGTGGTCTCAAACATGTGTGTGTCAGAAAACTCGAGAGACCCCCACACTTGACCTTGTACCTGCATTTATTCATATATGGTGGAAACAAAACAATGGCTCTTTGGTTCCAAAGACCAAGAGCCTTTATTGGAACTTAGAAATGTTTTTTTTATTTTTTTCAATGTGCAAGAACTAACACCAGCGCTAAATTGAAATAAGATTTGGCTCAAAAGGAACTTACTCAGGATACTCAGTTACCTCCCCCGCACTTTGTGTTTGTAGTGCAACGCAATATAACTCAAGCATGTGGAGTTCAAGCTTCTTTTGTAATCTTTCCCAAACCAAGACTTACCGAGGTTTTTGTAGCTAATGTAGCTCCATGTTCTTAGGCATCACCTGTCCATCGTTCTTCTTAATCACCACCTGAAATGGTTAGTGACAAAAAATACCCGAAGGAAAATTTATCCTAAAAACATGTCCTTGTTTTTATTAAAAAGGAAATAAATGATAATCCGGGCCATCTCCCGGCAGTGCTTTGTTTATCGTCTAAAGCTAGACCATGAGGAATCCTTACACTGTCGCTATTCTTGGTGATGTAGTTTCCAAGCTCATCGCCAATTGTTGATGTGTCATTGGAGCTTTAGATGCAAGGTTAGTGTCACAAATGCATCCATGAAATTTGCAATGTTTATGATAAACAAATGCATCTACAACGAACCTTCTAGACATTTTAGAATTGAGGACCTCAAGGTGGTCGTAGTCCTCGTATGTGCTTGTGGCACAAAGCATGGTAAACTCTAGAGATTTGTTAAATGAGCAATCTTGTGGGATTTTGAATGAAAAGGTTTCATGCTCATTTATAGAATCCTTTCACTCGGACTCCAGATCCAACGCTTCAAGCCTGTCCATGGCCCTTGGGTTCTCCAACTCAAGAGATTCATTGTGCATGATCGGGGTTGATTCTTGACTGTTGTCGAGAACAATGTCCCAAGGGCCATGGGGCCAACGCTTTCGCTCAAGCGAGGGTGATGGAAATCATTCGTGCTCATAGAGATAAGAATTCGTGGTGAATGGTGACACGAACATCACCTTCTCGAGTGAGCTATGCTTGGGAGGAGGCTTTGCCTTTGGAATTTCTGGGCATGAGGTAGGAGCAGCTTTCCCAAGCGTGTCATAAAGGCTCCCATGAGATACTTCTCCTTGGAGAAGCTTTTCTAGCGGATAGCCTAGGAGTAGATCAAAATCGAGGGTATCAAAGATGTGGAAATCTAAATTGACCTCGATTTTGTCTAGCGTGATTGTCATGGCACTGGCGATCCCTCGACATTGAATGATGTGTCCAAAAGGGACAACTTTTGAGGAACTTGTCGGATGGTCTTAATAGAACATTTCCTATGAGATTATGTGCAATGTGCCATGACATGATGTTGACCTCCATACTGGGGTTGAATTAGGCTTCTATGACAATGCCCCTTATAGAACATGGAAGGATCATGGAGGGTGAACTATTCGAAATTGCTTCGAAAAAGTGCCACATTCCATCCGACCATTCTTTGTGGGGAGGATCGCGAGGATGAGAAAGAGGGGGTGTCGTAGCCTTCTTGTGCCTTGAGTAATTCGAGGTGTTTCCATGATTTTCAAAGAGATCATCCTCGAAGTCAAAAGGTAATCCGAAAGGCTGAGTTTTCTCTGCCTTAACGGATGGTGTCTCAGGAGTTGGATCTGGATTGGGCAAGTCTACGGGTAAGATAGAATCTAGTTGAAGGTCTTCTTGCTCAGTTCCATCCATAGCAGCGGGAGAGTTCTCTCAAATTTTCTCTCACTTCAGCTAGCATTACGTGTAGGAATGATCCTCCGATGGCTATATCAACGAATCGGGCAGCTTTGCTAGTTAAACCAGACCAAAAATGCTGCAAAAGCATATAGTCTGGGGAGCCTAGACCTGTTTTGGTAAGACATGAGTCCCAGAATCAGTCCCATGCTGTCGCGATCGTTTCCTTCTCCTTTTTGCTGGAAGTTAATGATTTCCTTCCAAAGGGCACAGATTCGATGAACGGGGAAGTACTCCAGACAAAACATGTCTCGTAACTTTTCCCACTCACCATTCGTTAGCCCAATGGTATGGTCATACCACCTCCTTGCCCTTTCTTTGAGAGAAAACAAGAAGAGCTTCCATCTAATTGTTGCTTGCATCACGCCTGATATGATCAGACATGAGCATAGCAACTCAAATTCGTGCAAGTGATGGTATGAGTTTTCACCATCACATCCTAAGAAGGATGTCTCCTGGACCATAGCTATGAAAGCAGGGTGAAGCTCATAGCTATTTGCTTGTATAGGATTTGACGAGGGGTGCTACTCCAATAATTCACTCTTTGGAATAGAGAACTCATGGATTTGAGTGGAGTCCATGGGTAAAAGAATAAAAATAAAAAAGATAAAATAAAAGATAAACGGGCAACCGTAGTTCTAAGACAATACAACTATCGTTCCCCGACAACGGCGCCAGAAAGCTTGTTGGTATTTCTTACGGTCGTAGATAAATCCGCAAGCGCATGGTACCGTTGTAGCTTCAACCTGGAAGTATTCAGGGTATTGAATCGACAGGCGAGAGAGCACTGTTTAATCTCTAAAGTTGACCGGGTCAATCGAGTTTATATGAAGGCTGGGTAGAAAGGATAACTTAGCACTAAGCTGGGAATATAGCAAAGGGAGTTCTCCTATGCTTACAATGGGTGGACAGGGCTATCACCACCTACCGCCTACCTCTACTAATCTATGGGTTACGAGGCAAATGAGGGCAGATATATTCCTAAGCACCAAGCTTAAGATAATATCAGCTATCCTAACCTTGGCCAAAGATTAAGATACTTTACGAATAAAGCAACGAACCCACAAGCACAATAAAGAACTCAACTTTCTATAACTCAGACTTAAATACTAAGCTGCATATCCCGGATACTTAGTAAGGAGCTCGCATCCGTCGATCTACAAGTGGAAGGTCGCCGACATGCCGGGACTCCTCCAGACTCTCCCTCACTCTCTCCCTATTTCTACTGTCATTTGAGGAGGGCTCCACCTTGACTTGTTGCTCCAGCTCGATGATGATCTTCTATGACCGGGGTGCAGCTATTTATAGCTTGTAGAGGCAGTTGGGAGTGGACATGTGGAAGATGAGGATGAACGGACTCAGTCCTAGGTCGGGCAACGCGGGGAGGTCAGCTGATGTTGGATCCACCGCCTTGAGTGGTGCACGGCGTAGATGGACTCCTGGAGGTGGTGGGAATGTGCACGAGAAGGATGAGGCGGTTTGGCCTCCAGACCAGGTCGGCCGACCTATGGGGGTCGAGCAACATGGCGCCGGCACCGATTGGCCCCATCTTCGGCTGAGTGACTGTGTAGTGGGTCCTCATGGCAGTTCCAGGTGGTAGATCTGCATTTGAGTACGTGCGAGGTGAGCCCCTCAATCCATGTGACCTCCCCTTGGACCATTCCCATCTCTTGGATCCAAACAACAAGGAATCAGTGGCTAGGATGATCCCCAAATGTGCTTCTTTGCCCTGGAGGAAAGTGGGCCCCATTGGGCTCCGGGCCAGGCTCGGCCGACCAGGCTAGGCCGACCGACGGACCTTTTGTGCCTGATTGCCTTCATCTTTTACCAGCCATTATCTTGTAGGCCCTGGAGTCCTACACAAGGTGACGCCACTCCATTTGAGTATGTGTACTTGTGGATGTGGCCCCTTCGATCTATGTGCTTCTCTTGAGGTCCTTCTCGCCTATGGGCTTGACCCTACCTTGATGCACAGGCAAGGGTTCGTCTAGAGTTGATTTCCTGGCATATATCCAAAGATAGGCGCATTTGGCCTCGGTTGGGCATCGGCCGACCTGGCTAGGTCGGGTGACGGCCCACCGAGCCCATTTTGCCACAAATTTCACCTATTTCCTCCTGCATACACATAGTCACCAAAACTAGTTGCATTGGTTAGATATAGCTGCCAGGAAGAAGAAGAAGTCCAGGGTTGTGGCCGAAGAATAGAAACAAGAGGAATATCGCCGCCGTTGCAGCATCGCGATATTAGAGGGTCAGTGGAATGAGAGCTTGGGCCCCTTCGTCGATGAGGAGGCCACAGACGAAGATGTGGGTGATTACAGCCTGTCTGTGTCCTCCGAGGCGGGGACCAAGGAGGAAGGTGCTGAGGGCTCCAGCGAAAATGCCAGCAACGTCGGTGACGACGTTGATTGGGAGGAAATGGAGCACGAGGATGATCCCACGGGTCGGCCCCAACCTGACTCCAGGGGTTTTGCCCTGCCAGCCTCACCACCTCAGGAATTGGAGGGTGATCGTTCGGCGTCCGGAGACTCGGCCGGGTCCGGCTGACCCTTGCCGACCTCGGGGGCCGATAAGGGCAAATGTCCAAGGCCTGAGGGGGCGGGTTCGACGGAGGAGCCGCTGTAGAAGAAGCCAAGCACGGCGTTCCCAACGACGTCTAGGTGTGTCTCTCATGACCCCTAATGTTGTCTCTTTCTCTCGCTGTTCTTGGTTCCTTAGGTCTTCTGTGACACAGGTTTGGGAGTCGGGCCTTTCCCCTTGCCTCGGCACCCAGGAAGGTGGTCGCGTGGCAAGTGGTGGACGCAGCGCTGGATATGGGAATCAGCTTCACTGACCCCATGGCGCGGGTCGCACTCAAGATGGTGGGTGCGGGAGGCCAATCCGGCAGCTCGCTTGTTATTGGGGTCACGCCGCTGGCTTCGCACTGAGTAGCTCGCATCCGTCGAGGTACAGGTGGAGGGTCGCTGACAGGCCGGGACTCCTCCAGACTCTCCCTCACTCTCTCCCTATTTCTACTCTGGATATGAGGAGGGCTTAGCCTTGGATCTTCTCTTCTGCTCGATGATGATTAGCCCTGCCCCAAGTGCAGCTACTTATAGCTTGGAGAGACGGTTAAGAGTCGGTTCACAGCGGTTGAGGCGGTCCGGAGGTGGGCCCAGGTCGGCCGACTAAGGGGGATCGGCCGACCATCAGATCCACCGTCTTTGATGATCCACGGCACAGATGAACTGTTGGTGACGGTTTACAGTTACTGGTGAAGGCGGTGCCGATTCGGGCGCGTGGCCAAGTCGGCCGACCTGGGGAGGTCGGCCGACCCAGGGCTGTGGCCCCTCGGCCCCACTTCGTCAGTGTCTCTTGCCAGTGGGTCCTGTAGTCGGTTTCCGGTGGGTAATGGCGAAGATGTGTCAGTTAAGTTAGAAATGTGGGCCCATGAATCCATGTGCTTGCCACGTGGCCCAATCCCAACTCTCCATTTCCACCGTCTTGGTTTCAACGTTCCTGATCGCTCCTGAGTGTGCTTGTTGCTGTTGGGCTGAAAATGGACCTCACTGGGCTTAGACCCAGGTCGGCCGACCAAGGTAGGTCGGGCGACCTGGAGCTGGGCCCAATTTAGCTCTTCTTTTGCCACTTTATTCCTGTAAGCACATATGCACCAAAACTCAGGGAATTCATTAGTAATCAACCCTATTTCTATTTGTTTCATCATATTTTATATCTTTGTTGGCAGTAATAGGTTGTCATTAAGAATCGCCAACAAGCTGCCCCACACTAATCCTTTACTCGCCCTCGAGTAAAGTCTAAGCTTCATCATGGAGATCATTAACAAACATATAGGTTATTCCCAAACATTCAAGCTTAGTGGAAGTATATGAGTGGCTATCATGTCTTCTTGAGTTATTGCAGGAAGGAACAGCATTTTCTATGACATGATACACTTCACTCTCAAGTACTTGGGGTTTTGAAATTTTGCAAAGAAAACCTATGCCTTGTTCCTCAAAGAATTTCTCTCTGGATGATCATGGTGGTTAGACAACACTCATACTCTCCAAAATAGAACTTTCTGTGTGGAGCTCTCAAGATACATACCTTTTCTCACTTATTTTGTCATTCCAAGGATTGGATCCAAATCAGAGACAAGTCATGTAATCAAGTCAAGATGTGCAAGTGTGTGATGAGGTGGACATGTAATGATACTCCTTTGTCTTGACCTTTCTTCCCTTTCTTTTTCTTTTGGATATGGGCTATTGCACTCTCTCTCTTTTTTTTCTACTCAATGCTCTTTTAGCATGAGTCTTTTTCTTCTCTTCATTTTTCTATGCATTTAGCCCATATCTTCTTTCTATTTTAATTTTGGGAAGAGGGGTCATTTTTCCAGGAGTATTATTTTTTTCATGACCATGTGACAAAGGCATGTTTTGCTTCATCCTCAGTGTAAGGATTTAGCTTTTATGGTGGAGTGTACGTGATCTTGACTTTAAAAACATGAAATATCTCTAATACGGGTCACAAGACTTGAAACAACTCAAAGTTCAAAGGTACGTTTGATCATATTTGTAAGTGTTTGTCTCTCAAACCCATGAGGAGCATAGCAAGGTACAAAGTTTTAAAACTTTTCATAAATTCCAAGTACTCAAATAGCAAAGGTATCTTTCATATTAAAGCCATATCTCAAAATGCAATAACCTAGTTGACATGAGTTCCTATAAATATGAGGATTTCCACAAGCCAAAAGGTACAGGGAATAAAGTATATGTAAGTAAAAAAGAACTTCCAAGTGATGGTGAGATGCAAAGGGTTGATTTTATTAAGTTTTTAAATTCCTTGATCAGGTTCTGCGCATATTCAACTGAAACAGAGTTTAGGATGACCAAACCAGCATGCAGGAAGAAACAGAGGTCAGGTGGGACCCAAGCCAGGTCGGCCGATCTGGTGGGGTCGGGCGACCTGGGGGTGACTCCCCTGGTTCAGATCTTTCTCGTGCTGCTCTGTTGCGTTCTAATGTTCTCTGTTTCGTGTTGGATCACTCTGTTCCCATTGCGTTATCCCCCACACTTGTAGCTTTCACTCAAAACAAGTGGAAACAAAAAAGAAAACACAATCCTAATATGCTGAACACTTTATTTTATTCATCAATTCAGAGGCACATTACAAGATAATCAAAAAAAATAAATGAAATAAATGAATAGAAGGGAAACTAATGTGCCTGTCCTAATCCAAGGCCTAGGGTATCTAGGGTGCATTATAGAGATTTTCATCCCCAGCAGCCTTGGCATAGCGCTTAAGTTTCACGGCTGTTGATTTGCGAAGCATATCAAAGTCGTCTTGAAGACTTATGCGCTCAAGTCGCTCTTCAGTGAACTTCTTCTCCAACTTTGCATGGTCACGACCGAGTTGATTAATCAACTCTAGCAACTCAGCATTGGAGGGAGCCTTGGGGGCCTTCTCTTCATCATCACTCTCATATTGGCCCCCAGGCCTGCGAATTGGAGGAGGCTTGATATGCCTCTTGATCTTGCCGGCGGGTGAAGATTCCACCGACTCCTCCAACTCCTTCCTCTCCTCAGGTGTGAGGGAGGGAACAGCCCCTTACCATAGCCACCACCGGGTTTCCTTTCCCCAAAGACCCGGAAACGTGGCTCTGGGGTGCTGGCAGGAGAGTAGATGGACACATCGGACGTATAATGATACGCCACGACGTCCTCCCACTTATTCCTGACCACCTCCTTCAGCTTCTCCCCTGGTTGAAGCTTGGGGAGTCCATCCCCCTTGATTGGAGCGGCCGCCGGCGTCTTCTTTGGGGTCAATTGCCCCGTCGTCGGCCTTCTGTACGGGCTTGATGCCCGTGCATCATGCCTCTGGATCCTTCTCGGGGATTGAGAACGCGCCGCCGAACGAGAACGTGAGGGGCCACCAGGGCCGGTCGGCCGACCAAGCACATCGGCGACCCCCTGGTACGGCCTCTCGCGTCCTCCTCTGGCGGGATGCTGGCCAGAGGGGTGACAACTACGGCCATGGCTTGCTCCAGGTTGGTGGGCACCAATTGGTTGGCCGGAGTGGGCTCTCCATCCAGATCAAAGGTTGATCGGGATTTGGGTGGCTTTTTCCGGCCATTGATGGAGAATTGGGAGGTGTGGCTTGGTGATTTCAGAATGGGGGCGAGGAAGAACTCAGATGAGAGGGAAGAAGAGGATGGGTGAAATTTTAAAGATAGGCTAACCCTCTTCTCGGATCAAACAGAGTTAGAATCGCTCGTCCACCGCAGAACGGCTTCAGAGACGTTAGAGTAGAACGTTGGCAAAAGATAGGGCCGATCGGGCTTAGGATCAAGTCGGCCGACCTGGTTAGGTCGGTCGACCTGGCCTTGAGCCCGGTTGCCCTCTTCTTCTTTGTGCACTACGTGACAGGTCCACTAAACCCCAGAATGTGTGCAATCACGTGCTAGGGGTTAAGGATTTAACATAAGGTGTAATTATAAATGGGAATCATCCATGACCAAATTGATCACGTCAAATTCCTCATCTACTTTATCAGGCTCAAAGAAAACTTTTAAACGTTGACCATTTACCTTGAAGAGGTTACCTTCATCATCTTGGAGTGTGATTGCCCCATGCGACGAAGTCTCTACCACAACGAATGGTCCTTCCCATTTGCTTCGAAGTTTTCCATGCCCAAAGAGCTTCACCCTGGAATTAAAGAGTAATACCTTATCCCCGGGGTGGAACTCCTTCACCTTGATCCTCTTGTCGTGCCATCTCTTGGTTCTGTCCTTGTAGATTCTGGCACTGTGGTATCGTCGAATGAACTCTTTTGTATCCTCATACATTGTGGGCCAGTAGAATCCACTCTGCCAGATCTTTGACCTTGTCCTGAACGCCCCGTAGTGACCTCCATATGGGGCTGCATGGCACTGCTCAAGGATCTTCCTTGCTTCATTTGTTGGTACACATCGCCTGAGCATGCCATCTGAACATACCCTATACAGGTATGGTTCGTCCCATAGATGGTGTCTACTCTCGTAGATCAGCCTTCTCTTGTTCTCCCCTGGCGGTACATATCCTGCAACAATAAAGTTCACAATATTTGCATACTAGGGGTCGGAGGCAGTCACCTTGAGTAGGGTGTCGTCGCGTAGAAAATCATTTATCGATAGATCCTGCATGTCAGTAAACTGCATACGCGACAAATGATCTGCTACTGAATTCTCTACTCCCTTTTTATCTTTAATTTCTAAATCAAATTCTTGGAGTAAGAGAATCCAGCGGATAAGACGCGGTTTAGCATCTTTCTTGGTAAGCAAATATTTCAAAGCAGCGTGATAGGTGTAAACAATCACCTTAGCTCCTACCAAGTAAGATCTAAACTTGTCTATAGCAAAAACTACTGCCAAGAGCTCTTTTTCAGTGGTAGCATAATTAAATTGAGCTCCTGTCAAAGTTTTACTAGCATATGAGATAGCATGATGATTCTTATTTTTGGTCTGTCCAAGGACAGCACCAACAGCATAATCACTGGCATCACACATAATCTCAAAGGGTAGCGTCCAGTCAGGGGGTTGAATGACTAGTGCTGAGATGAGAGCGTTCTTTAAAATGGTGAAAGCATGTAAACACTCATCATCGAAGTCAAAGGGCACGTCCTTGGCTAAAAGGCTAGTGAGGGCCTGGCTATCTGGGAAAAATCTCTGATAAAGCGCCGGTAAAACCCCGCATGACCTAAGAAGCTGCGGATCCCTTTAACATTGGTGGGAGGTGGAAGCTTTTCTATGACTTCTATTTTTGCTCTATGCACCTCTATTCCCCGTTCAGACACTAAGCGTCCCAACACTATTCCCTCTCGGACCATGAAATGGCACTTTTCCCAGTTTAGCACCAGGTCCTTGTCTCGGCATCTTTGTAGTACCTTGTCCAAGTTCTGCAGACAATGATCGAAAGTCTTTCCATAGACTGAAAAATCATCCATGAAAACTTCCATGATTTCTTCAATCATGTCTGAGAAAATGGACATCATGCACCTTTGGAACGATGCTGGCGCATTGCATAATCCGAACGACATCCTACGATATGCATACGTTCCATTGGGGCAAGTGAAGGTGGTCTTTTCTTGATCATCGGGGTGGATGGGAATCTGGTGATAGCCGGAATACCCGTCAAGAAAACAGAAGAAGGAGTGGTTCGCGAGTCTCTCCAACATCTCATCGATGAAGGGGAGCGGGAAGTGATCCTTCTTTGTTGCCTTGTTAAGTCGGCGGTAGTCAATACACATCCTCCACCCAGTAACAGTACGCTGAGGAATCAGCTCGTTTTTCTCGTTACTTACGACGGTCATACCTCCCTTCTTTGGGCACTACTTGGACCGGGCTGACCCATTCACTATGAGGGACGGGATAGATGATCCCGGCGTGTAGAAGTTTCAAAACTTCCTTCTTTACGACTTCCCTCATTGCATTATTTAGCCTACGCTGAGGCTCCCTAGAAGGTGTAGAAGCTGGGTCTATGGGAATGCGATGGGTACAGAGTGCAGGGCTTACTCCCTTCAAGTCCTTGAGGGAGTACCCGAACGCCGAGCGGTGTTTCTCAAGCACCTTTATGAGTCTATCACTCTCGTCCTGCGATAGCTTGTCACTAATGATGACGGGGTGTCCCGGTCTTCATTTAAGAAGACATAGCGAAGGCCAGCAGGCAAGGGTTTTAGCTCTACGTGTGTCTTAGGTGGCTCCTCGGTCTCAAGCGGCTCAGAAGCGTCATCCTCTTCCTCTATAAAGTTGTGAACATTCTCTTCGAGGAATGACTCAAATGGGTCACTATGCTGTAGGGATTTCACTTCCTCAGCCAGGTTAGGTTCTGTCAAAGGTTCAACTATGGAGTTCTTAACCCTAGCTAAAGGTATAGTGAGTAGATTCCTTCCTACTTTAGCTAGGAGGTTTCCTTCCGAGGTTACATCCTGAAGCAGGCCCTCGATAGGATGTCCTATAAGGAGGTTGAAATCTGATGTCTCAAAGACATAAAAGTCTAGAGGCATCTCAATCCCGTGGTGAGAGAGGAGAAAGTCTCGTACTAGGCCGAGACTCTTGAGAATACGACCTGAGGGTGTTCTAAGAAGTCTTGACGTTGGGGCCATCTTTTTACGACGTCCAAGGATATGCGCGAAAGAACTGGACATGATATTTGCCCCAACGGTCGGGTTGTACAGAATGTCTACGGCCACCTTGCTTATGAAACCTCGAATGGTCAGCGAAGGTGAGTTAATCCGAATAACTTCGGAAGAAGTCTCAGATTCGTTCGACCATTCCGTGTTTAGGATGGCGATCAGCTCCTTCACGGTTTCGTTCAAAATTTCTTTCTCCATATAGATGGAGGGGGTCTTTACCGCAGGCTTCTTCTGTATTGAGTAGTTCAAGGTATTCCCAAAGTCTTCAAAAAGATCTTCCTCGAACTCAAATGATAATCCGAGAGGTTGAGTTTCCTCCTCCTCAACGGATGGGGTCTCAGGAATTGGACTGGGCAAGACTATGGGTTCTATCTGTGAGTCTTCTTGCTCAGTCTCGGTCGCGTTCGCAGGAAAGTTCTCTCGGATGGCCGCTAGGACTTCTTTTGCTCTGGCCGGGGTTATGTGTAGGAATGAACCTCCGGCTGCTATGTCTATGTACCGGGCATCTTCACTATTCAACCCAGACCGAAAATGCTGCATGAGCATGTAGTCTGGGAAGCCTAGATCTGTTCCGGTTAGACATGAGTCCTGAAACCGGTCCCATGCTTTAGCGATCGTTTCCTTCTCTCGTTGCTGGAAGTTGATGATCTCCTTTCGAAGTGCACAGATCCGATGAACAGGAAAGTATTCAAGACAAAACTTGTCCCGTAACTTTTCCCATTCACCGTTCGTTAGTGCAACGGTGTGATCGTACCACTTCCTCGCTCTCTCTTTGAGAGAGAACGGGAAGAGCTTCCATCTAATCGTTGCCTGCGTCATGCCTGATATGACCAGACACGAGCAAAGCAACTCGAATTCGTGCAAGTGACGGTATGGGTTTCCACCATCACCTCCAGAGAAGGATATGTCCTGGACCATAGCTATGAAGGCAGGGCGAAGCTCATAGCTATCGGTTAAAATAGGATTTGACGAGGGGTGCGGCTCCAATAATTCGCCCTTTGGAGCAGAGAACTCATGAATTTGGGTGGAATTCATGGTTGATAAAAAGGAAATAGCAAAGAAATATAAAATAAAAGATATACGGGCAACCTTAGATCTTAGATAACTGCTACCGTTTCCTCGGCAACGGCGCCAGAAAGTTTGTTGACACCAGCGGTGGCAAACAGAAAGTCCGCAAGTGCACGGTCATCGAAGTAGCTTTCACCCGTGAGTAAACCAGGTATCGAATCCACAGGGAACGTAAAAGTATATCTAATCACTAAAGCTGAGCCGGATCGATCGAGTGTATATAAAGGCTGGGTAGAGAGGATAACTTAGCACTAAGGCTCTGATGATAGTTAAGAGAATTCTCCTATGCTTGCTTTAGGCACCGGGGTATCCTAGGCCTCTAGGAAATTGCCGGCCAACAGCTCTACGCCGTACCCGTACGTGGAGGATTACAAAGGACGGACAGGACTGTCACCACCTGCCGCCTACCTCTACTAATCCGTGGGGCTACGAGGCAAACGAGGGCAGATATACACCTAAGCACCACGTCTAAGATAATATCAGCTATCCTAACCTTGATCAAAGATTAGAATACTTTATGAATAAAGCAACGAATCCACAAGCACAATAGAGACTTAACTCATCTATAACTCAGACTTAATTACTAGTTGAATCCTGGATATTTACTGAGTAGCTCGCATCCGTCGAGGTACAGGTGGAGGGTCGCCGACAGGCCGGGACTCCTCCAGACTCTCCCTCACTCTCTCCCTATTTCTACTCTGGATATGAGGAGGGCTTCGCCTTGGATCTTCTCTTCTGCTCGATGATGATTAGCCCTGCCCCGAGTGCAGCTACTTATAGCTTGGAGAGGCGGTTAAGAGTCAGTTCGCAGCGGTTGAGGCGGTCCGGAGGTGGGCCCAGGTCGGCCGACTAAGGGGGATCGGCCGACCATCAGATGCACCGTCTTTGATGATCCACGGCACAGATGAACTGCTGGTGACGGTTTACAGTTACTGGTGAAGGCGGTGCCGATTCGGGCGCGTGGCCTGGTCGGCCGACCTCTGTGGCCCTTCGGCTCCACTTCGTCAGTGTCTCTTGCCAGTGGGTCCTGTAGTTGGTTTCCGGTGGGTAATGGCGAAGATGTGTCAGTTAAGTTAGAAATGTGGGCCCATGAATCCATGTGCTTGCCACGTGGCCCAATCCCAACTCTCCATTTCCACCGTCTTGGTTTCAACGTTCCTGATCGCTCCTGAGTGTGCTTGTTGCTGTTGGGCTGAAAATGGACCTCACTGGGCTTAGACCCAGGTCGGCCGACCAAGGTAGGTCGGGCGACCTGGAGCTGGGCCCAATTTAGCTCTTCTTTTGCCACTTTATTCCTGTAAGCACATATGCACCAAAACTCATAGAATTCATTAGTAATCAACCCTATTTCTATTTGTTTCATCATATTTTATATCTTTGTTGGCAGTAATAAGTTGTCATTAAGAATCGCCAACAGTCGGGACCTCAAGCTCCGAGCAACGGAGGTTCAGCTGCGTCCGGCCAGGGAACTCCAGATGCCAGGCTTCCACCCCAGCGACCAGCGGAGCTTGAGGTGATCGCCTCAGAGCCTGGCGCTGTGGATGATCGGGGGTCCCTTACTCTGCAGGAGGGTGACGCTGGTCCACGTGGTGAGCCTGCGGGCGAGTCCTTAGAGGTGGCATCGACTGAGGCGTCTACGACCTTGCTGCCCGCTCAGGCGGCCGAGGAGGTCGTGCCCTCGCTTGCCGCCACCGGGGTTGTGTCAGAGGCGGTGTTGGTACCCTCGGGAGAGGTGGATGAGACTCCGAGGACGAGTTTGGTCTGGGTCTCCTCCCTGGATGTGGAGATCACCGGGTGCCGCGAGGTGCTGCGGTTGGAGAGGGACGCCTTCGCTTTTGGGGGCTGTCGGCTCCGATGGGCTGACCGGCGGAACCCTAACGCCACGGTTTTTGCCTTGGATGATGGTGCGGAGCAGGACGACTGCCGGCGAATCGAGGATAGGGTCAATTCAGTTGTCGGGGCCCTGCACGCCGCGTTGAACACGCTTCAGAACGCGGTCGTCCCTATTGGCGAGGTGAGTTTTTTCTCCTCCTTTGTTTTTTGGCCCTTCTCTTTAGAGGCTGCGGCTTTTGATGCTCTTCATCTTTTCGCAGTCTCTGATGGACCGTAGCCGTGACAAGCCCCTCATCCTCCATTGGGAGAAGGATGTCTCGGATCGGTCGGCCACCGAGAGGGAGGAGTGCGAAGTGCTGGTGGCGCAGCTGGCTGCCGCCCGTCGCGAGGTGGAAGATGCGCGTGCGCAAGCTTAGGCGGTGTCTGCAGAGCAGCTGGCTGCCGCCCGGCAAGAGGCCGATGCCGCCCATGCGCAAGCTCGGGAGGCGTTTGCGACGCAGTTAGCTGCCGCTCGTCAAGAGGTTGACGCTACCCGCGCGAAGGCCGAGGAGGCGCGCGAGCACGCCGAGGAAGCCGAGACGAAGAAAAGAGACGTGCTCGCCTCATGGTCGTCTGAGTCAGCTGCCCAAGACGAGGAGCGTCGTCAGCTGCAGGATGAGCGTGATCGTCTTCGTGTCGAGCGAGATCTGGTCATGGGCGCCCTGCTGCAGGTGCGCCAGGAGCTTGCAGCGGCCCAGACGGGGGCGTGACGATGCTCTCAGGCTTGTCGGTGTCCGGGATCGGGACCTGGCCGATGCCCACGCGGCTTTGGAGGTCGAGAGGGGAGCTCGAATCGACGCCAAGCGTATCTGTGCCGACCTGGCGACCGCGGCGGTGGGGACTCAAGGGGAGATCGCCCGACTTCAAACTGAGGAGCATCAGCTTGAGGCCACGCTGAAGCTGGAGGCCAACGAACACGATACCCTTCGTGTTGCTGCTAGCACTGTGCTCAGTGATCTCGGGATGAGGCCGGATGTGGGATCAAGCTCGCTGCCGACCCAAGTTTCCCGGGTCCCGACCCGGGCGCGAGCTTTGGCGGCGGATGGGCTGTTCCTCAGTGTGAGATGGGCCTTTGTTGTAGTCCTTTCGCACTATGCCCAGATAGGGTTGGAGTTCCTCGCGGAAGGGTTCAAGATGACGTGGCTCCCTTGGCGGCGACATTGGCTGCATTGACACAGAAGGAGGATGGACTGTGGGGCCCTTAGTTAGACTGTTTCTGTTCGAGCAATTCTGAGCTTTCGGGCTCGTTATGTAGTTTGAACTTGTGACCGAGCGGGAGGTGTTCCTGCGTCGGCCGTTTTAAGTATTATTGTTTTAGTTTTATGCACCATTTACGTGCGCGTGTGTGCGCGCCAGCCCCTGAGCCCTCTTTTTGCCGCGCGCCCAGGATCGGGGCTTGCCTTGTGATGAAATGAGCCATGGCATGATTGGTGAGCATTCAGTCGTTGCCTTCGAGGCCTTTGGCCTTTTGCATTCTGACCAATGTGTCCGAGCCCATGCCGCTGTGTGCTGCCCTTCCCTTAGCTTGTGACAGAAAAGGGGTCGGGTGCTGGTCGAAGCTTGTGCTCCAGGGAGGGACCCTGGCTAGCCCCCGAGTGACACCTGACCCCAATTCTTGGGGTCGGGGGTCGCTCGCGAGTGACTGGGGGACTGCGAGAAATATGTACAGAATTTGAATGAGGTTTAAGGGTAGAAGCGACGTAGCTGTTCAATGTTCCAAGCGTTTGTGTACTCCTCGCCGTCGGCGTTCTACAACTTGTATGAGCCAGGTCAGAGAACCTGAGAAATAATGTACAGGCCTTCCCAGGGGGATGAAAGCTTGTGGTGGTCTTTATTGCTCTAGACTAGGTGCAGTACTAAGTCACCAACTTGGAACGCGCGTTCTCGCACTCGGCGGCTGTGGTACCGCCGTAGTGCTTGTTGGTACTTAGCCGAGTGTGCTAGTGCGACCTCTGGAGCCTCTTCTAACTGATCAGCCACATCCTCCAGAGAGGTTTGGTTGCCAGCCTCATTGTAGGCGCGGACTCGCGGTGATCCGTAGTCAAGGTTGGTCGGGACAATGGCCTATGACCCATACACCATGAAGAACGGAGTGAATCCAGTTGCCTGACTGGCCGTAGTCTTTGGACTCCAGACCACCGCGGGGAGTTCCTCGACCCATAGGCCGCCGAATTTCTTCAGCCATTCGAAGATTCGGGGCTTGAGACCCTGGAGGATCATGCCATTCGCATGTTCGACCTGCCCGTTCGTGCGGGGGTGCGCTACGGCCGCCCAATCCACGCGGATTTGGTATTCATCACAGAATCGTAGGAATTTCTTCCCAGTGAACTGTGTACCATTGTCCGTGATGATGGAATTTGGGACCCCGAAACGGTGGACGATGTCGAAGAAGAATTTGACCACTTCTTCGTACTTGATTTGCGTAATGGGACGGACCTCGATCCACTTGCTAAAATTGTCGATGGCGACTAACAAGTGGGTGAAGCCCCCAGGCGCCTCCTAGAGGGGCCCGACCATATCCAGTCCCCAAACCGTAAATGGCCATTGTTGACGGTCCTTAAGTGCTACTTTTGACCGTCAATTCCTGCCAAATATATGTCAAATATAATCACCAAACATAGTGGTAGGGTTTATTTCTAACTATTTCCACAAGTTTTGGTGTTTTAATGTGTTATGCAGGAATACACACTATAGGCCTGAGGAAGATCCAAATATATCGTTATCTCAAAGTATCTCAAATGGCAAGATGGATTGCACCATTGCGTAGAGCTCGTCGAGACGATTCCGATGAATATATTATTCATATTTTTTGGAGCTCAGAATAAAAAGTTATTGAAATAAGAAATTAGAAAGGCAGTGCTGACGTCAGCTTGACGTCAGCACTGCCGCTGACGTCACCAGTGGGCCACGCCAGCGCTCGGGCCAGCGAACCCAGCCCCGACGCGTGGCAAACGCTAGCGGACGCGGTCGCGGCGCGCGCGCGCTCGCGC
>CM014272.1:38985909-39018825 GCA_004135705.1 Alloteropsis semialata | reverse complement strand
GCGGAGGCGGTTCTGGCCGGGAGGCTACGTGGCGCGCGCAGACTGGCGGAGGGGCGGTTCGGCGCGGGTCAGCGCCCGCTCTTCCTCGGTTTTGCACGGTTCGGCGCGGTTTTTCTCCGAGATTGTCCGGTTGTCTTCACCGACGCTGCACAGGAACGGTTTTGGTCCGGTTCTAGGTGTTGCCGACGTACAGATGCCGAGTATATCCGGTTTTGCTTCGGTTCTTTGACCCAGACTGCCGGTTCTGCGCGGTTTTCGCCGGTTTTGATCTCTCACCGCCTCCAGAACGTCGGTGGATGCCCCAGGGAGGTCGGTTTGGTGCCAGGTGTCGTGAAAAGAGGTGGGGTACCCCCTAGTTTCTAGTGGGGAATCTCCACATGCCCAAGTTTACTCCTCCTATAAATAGAGACCCCCTCCTTCACTCCAAAACACACAGAGAAGGCACAAGATCAAGCGAAGCTCTATCCAGTTAGTAGAAATAGGTGGGAGTTGAGGTGCGAGCCGGGGAGAAGCCGGGGCTGTCGGCTTCCTCCCTTCTTCTCGTACTTCGGCGGATGCGACTCAGGTTCGAGTAACATCCGGGTATTTTCTCTTGTATTTCTGGATTAATATTTATTTAATATAGTTCAAGCTTTACTTTACACTTGTGGGCTCCTTGCTGTGATAAGTGTCTTAGTAATTATAAAGCTAAGATAGTATTTAATTGAGTATACGTGGTGTATAGTCTTTTGAATACCTTGGAGTGCGCCTAGTGCCACGGATTTGTAGTGGTAGCCCCAGGTGGTGACAGCCCTGACGGCCTACGTAGTCCACCACGTGAGAAGTACTAGAGTTCAGTAGGACCATTGCCTGGCTTGCTTAGTCCCCTTCGCATCCCTTTCCGGACTTTGACGGTTGAGCGTCCCGAAGCAAGTAATATCGTAAACACCTTGAACTAATCCTTAATTATCCAGAATACATAGAAATAACCCTCTCTACCTTCTACAGAATTATCCCTTCTCTTGTCCTCGGTCGTTCTTAATTCTTAACTAATACACACACGTTCCCTGTGGATTCGATACCCTGGAATACTCTCGGGTGAAAGCTACAACGGTATCTGTACGCTTGCGGATTCATCTGTAATCGTTAAAATATACCAACAGCCATGTGATGGGGATGGTTTGAAGAGTCTGAGCCGGCAAGTGAGTTTGTCTTGCATAGAATTGGCACCCTTTCACAGGTGCGTACGATTTCTACGGCGTCTTTCACTGCCGTTGGCCAGTAGAAACCCAGGCGGAATGCATTTCCGACGAGGTTCCGGGAGGCGGCATGATGACCGCACGTGCCACCATGGATGTCCCTCAGCAACTATCATCCCTATTCAATGCGGATGCGGTGTTGGAGGACTTTGGTGGGGCTCTTTCGGTAGAGCTCCTCTCCTACGATAACGTAGGATTTGTCGCTGTGCCTCAGCCTTGTTTTCAGGGAACTTTTCCCTGAGAAGGCAGTCAAGGAAGGGTCGACGCCAGTCTGTGGGGTTGGCCTCAGCGTCTTCGCCCTGGGTCAATGTGGCCATCGCTAGGGCTAAGAGGCCTGTCAAGGCTTGGTCAGGTGGGTCGTCGTCAACCATGGAGTCCTTGATTTCCATGACCTTGGTCGTGGTTGGGGTCGGGGCATCATCAGCCCCCGAGCCCTGGGTGGCGGCTTTGCCGAGTCCTGGGTGGGCGGCGCCGCGCTTGTCAGCTCCGGGCTCAGGATGCTGATCGACGGGCTTCGTTGATCGCTGGCGAAGATGCTGGTCAGGACCGGTTCCCAGCCGGACGCTTTCTTGGCCAACTCATCGGTGGCTTCATTAAATCGTCGTTTGATGTGCTTAAGCTCGAGGCCGTCGAACTTGTCCTCGAGCTTCCAGACTTCTCGACAGTATGCGGCCATGGTCTCATTTTTGCAGCTCGACTCTTTCATGACCTCAACCACTAGCTGAGAGTCTCATCGGATTTTGAGGCATCAGATTCCCAACTCGATTGCAATCTTAAGGCCATTAATGAGGGCCTCATACTCGGCCACGTTGTTCGATGCTGGGAAATGCAGGCGGACTATGTACTTCATGTGCACCCCTAGCGGGGAGACGAAAACTAGTCCGACCCTGAGTCTGTCTTAACCAGCGACCCGTCAAAGTATATAATCCAATACTCTTGGTCAGCCGGCGCTAGTGGCATTTGGGTTTCGGTCCTTTCAATGATAAAGTCGGCGAGAACCTGTGATGAGGACATCCCAGCCAGAGCTCCAACAGCACAAGTGTATGAAGGACCAATTACCCATAGCCGAGCAAAACAACTTCAACAAGAGGTGCATGTTTTCCTCTCTGAGTTACACTTTGATATTAATGAGAATGTTATACTGCCTAAATCGCATACTCTACTTTTACTCAAGTTCACTCATGAAGATGGAACTTGTCCGAGTACTTTGGATACCCGTTCGACTACTTTGGATCTTTGTCCGAGTACTTTGGATATTGGTCCGAGTACTTTTTCTCTTGACTCCCGAAGGCTATGAAGGCCATCAAGCACTTGATGGAAAGCGTGTCAAGTCTAATTTACAACACCATCAAGTTTCGAGTACTTTTGGATTTTCACTTATGAGGTTTGACTAGATTAGTGAAGACATGTCAGAAGGTCAAGAGTCTGCTCGAGAATTTATCCAAGGTCAAATTCCCATGCAAAACTTTACCATCTCAGGAAGGGACAGGGGTCATTTTATTCATGGTTGGAAAATGCTCCAAGTGTAGTTTCCAACGCAACTGATGGCACATCATTTTGAATTCCCAATTAAGAGTAATGACCATTTCTTTGAAGACTGCGCAGCAGCCCAGGAGACGCGCGTGAACTGAAGAGGACTTAATAAATGGTTCCACCACTTGGCTCTCCACTTTCCAATGTGGTGCCTTTAGTTCACACCTATCTTAAACTCACCTAGGAGAGTTGTTCCTAGTATAAATATCTCCTATGTACTTTTGAAAACACAAGTTGAATTTTGATATACAGATAACCTCATATGGTTTTGCAGTCGCGCTGCTGAGTGCCTTGCACACCTTTGTTCTTCTTGGACTTGTGAAGAGATCCCTCTGGCATCTGCTGCTTCGTGCTCTATGGTTTCCAGTACAGTTGCACCGTTTTGTGTGGATTAGTTCCGAATTGTGATTCTGCGGTCGTTCGAAGATCGAGTCAAAGTCCGCAAGGTTTCGGTGCCTCTCTCCCTGTCGTTTGGTCGCATCCAACCTTGGTTAGGTATAAAGCTAGTTATCCCGCTGATTTCAGCAAGTTACCCTTTGTTCAAAAATCTACTATCGTGAAGATCGGGCCATCCTTGTTCCAATTCATATCGGAACCTATCATGTGGTAATCAGAGCTATTGTTGTCATGGTAGATTTTTGTGATCACCCACATATTTATCCTTTATTTTACCATTAGATCCTCTTTTGTTCCATGTCCTATAGTCCACTAAAAAGCCACACAAAGAAAATCCCATAACCATTTCGTGGTACTGTTATCTTTGTGTGTGTTGCGCTCATCTAGTTGCTAGTCACCACCGTTTATTTTTTCCCATCATATTGTTTTACCGTGTTCATCCGCACCCCCTGTTATTAAAAAAATCAGAAAAAATAAGTGTGAAGAAAGAGTTGAAAAAAAGAGCAAAAAAAAAGAGAAGAGAAGTTGAAAGGGGCTGTGTTGCGAGTTGTGTAACCCAAAGTTTCAGATTTGTAATATCTAGTTTGTGGTGCTTTTGACAGCAGCGTTTACTTTTTTGAAAGGCTTACAACACTTGGGTTACAGTACCATAGCCTTCCTTGGACAGCCACCTATAGCTCCACAAAAATCTGAAACCGGACCTCTAGATTTGTAATCCTTTCAACCGCTTAACCACAGCTGGATACTACCACTTTTTGCACACTCACAGTCCAGAAGAACGGGTAAGAACTTTGGTAAGCAAGAGGTGAGGTTGTGTGATTCCACAAATTTTACCTATTCCACATTTTCTTCCACTATTCTAACATGGCAGGATCTGATTCGAGTGTTCACGGTAGCAATCATGGAGAAGAAGAACCCCCGGTTGCGCGAGCCGAGTTACGCCAACTTGGGAACTCGTTGTTGGAGGCCATGGAGTGGATGTTCAATGAACGTCTCCCAGCAGCCGGTAGAAGGGCTCCACATCATGATGATGAAGAATTCGGAGATGAAAATTCAGGGTATGGAAATGGTTTTCGTGACCATTTTGGAGATGGTTGTGGTGGCCGTGGTGGTGGTAAGCGTGCTGGTCATGATGATCAGCGAAGAGAAGGAGCTCACAGGCGTGGCCATGGCCACCGTGTGCGCTTTGATGATGAAGAGGAGATACATGATAATTATGATGATGATTTGTATGAAGATGAGAACCCTTTTGCAGATCATGGGCACTTTGAACATCGCCATGATCGCCGTCGTGGTGCTGCCCTTGATGGTGAATATCATTGTCATCGCAATAGAGATGATCCAGACAACATTGCTCGTGTCAAGTTAAGTATTCTAAAATTTTCAGGAAAGGAAGATGCAGATGCATATCTTGAGTGGGAGGAGCAATGTGATCAGATTTTTAAAGTGCATAATCTCTCATATTAGAGGCATGTTAATCTTGCTTCTGTTGAATTCTCTGGTTATGCTCTCACTTGGTGGAATCAAATGCAAGCAAATCAGCTTGTGTTGGGACGTGATCATATCAACACATTGGAGGAGATGAAGAGAGTAATGAGAAGACGCTTTGTTCCGTCAAGGTATCAACGTGACCTTCGCAATAGGTTACAAACATTGAGACAAGGATCCAAATCAGTTGATGCTTATATCAAGGAGATAGAGTTGCTCTTGATTCGATCTGGAATTAGAGACGATGATGAGTCAAAAATGGCAAGATTTTTGCATGGTCTCAATGCTGAAATTTCTGATTTTGTTGAGATGTTTCCATATCATAATCTGCAGGGTCTTATTGATCAAGCCATGCGCATTGAGAGGAAAATTCAGCAAGAGGGACGTGGTCGGTCCTATGGGGGTCAATCTATCTTAACTCCATGGCGCCGGCAACAGCCTGGTACCTCTGTTGTTGGAGGAAGGTCACATGGAGGTGCAGCTAGGCCATCAACATCCATTGGTGCTGGAAAGAAAACGGTCTCTACAGCTTCTTCTCTTGCAATTCAGCAAGAGCAACAACGTGCAGCTACAAGTACAATAGCCCCCTCTAGTGTATCTACGACTGCATTATCTTCACATAGCCGAAGCATTGTTTGTCACAAGTGCCAAGGTTGTGGGCATATTGCCGCCCAACGTCCTAGTCGGCGGACCATGATTGTGAATGACCTTGGTGAATGGGAATCTAAAAGTGAAGAAGAAGATGCACCATGCTATGATGAGGAAATTGAAAATGATGAGAATGAGATTCAGCCTGATGAAGGTGATAATAATTGCTTCATTTCTCGTCAAGTGCTTAGTGTTACAGTTGTAAAAGAGGAGAATGGACAGCGGCACAATCTTTTTCACACCCGAGGCATGATCAAGGAAAAGTTGTGCAGAATTATTATTGATAATGGCAGCTGCAATAATATTGCAAGTCAAGAATTGGTTGATAGAATGGGATTAAAACAGCAGCGCCATCCTTCTCCATACAAGATGCAATGGCTTAATGATTGTGGTGCGCTACGTGTAACCAACACTGCGACAATTCATTTTTCTATTGGGAAATACAATGATCATGTGGAATGTGATGTTGTGCTCATGCAAGTATGTCAACTGCTGTTGGGAAGACCTTGGTCATGATGTTCAGATTTTTGGTCGAGCCAATAAGCTTGTTCTCATGTACAAAGGAGAGCGAATTACTTTGCTTCCTTTGTCACCGGAGGAAATTTTGAAGAATGACATCAAGAGAAAACAGCGAGAGAGTGAGAACCACTTGAGAGTGACCCACAAACATAGTGAGGGAGTGTCTCCAAAGCCAAATAAAACTCCACAGCTACAAAGAACCGAGCCAAAGGGAAAAAAGAGGGCTTAGTTATGATGCCTAGGAAAGGGGATTTAAAAGAATTGAGTGAACCCAATGCCTTGTTCTTTGTACTATTGTACAAAGACAATTTTCTTTCGACTAACGACTTACCTTCTACTTTGCCAAGTGTTGTTTTTGATGTGTTACAGAAATTCGAAGATGTTTTCCCCAAGGAAGTACCACCTGGGCTGCCACCAAAGAGAGGCATTGAGCATCAAGTTGATCTTGTTTCTGGTGCTTCACTTCCCAACCGTGCACCATACCGCACCAACCTGGAGGAGACAAAAGAAATTCAGCGCCAAGTGCAAGAGCTCATCGACAAAGGGTATGTAAAAGAAAGTCTCTCACCTTGTGCACTTCCTGTTCATTTAATTCCAAAGAAAGATGGATCATAGAGAATGTGTGTTGATTGCCGAGCCATTAATAACATCACAATAAGGTATAGACATCCCATACCTAGACTTGATGACATGCTTGATGAGCTTAGTGGTGCTATCCTTTTTACAAAAATTGATTTGAGAAGTGGCTACCACCAAATCCGAATGAGAGAAGGGGATGAGTGGAAAACAGCTTTTAAAACCAAATTTGGCTTGTATGAATGGTTGGTAATGCCTTTTGGATTGACCAATGCACCTAGTACATTCATGAGATTGATGAACCATGTACTAAGAGCATTCATTGGCAAGTTTGTTGTGGTTTACTTTGATGATATCCTGATTTACAGCAAGTCTCTTGATGAGCATGTTGAACATATAAAATGTGTGCATGATGTTTTAAGGAAGGAATGCTTGTATGCTAACCTTGCTAAGTGCACCTTTTGCACTGAGAAGGTAGTCTTTTTTGGCTTTGTTGTTTCAGGTCAAGGTGTGGAGGTGGATGAAGAAAAGATCAAAGTTGTTTGTGAGTGGTTGCCTCCACAAAATGTGAGCCAAGTAGGAAGCTTCCTCAGACTTGCTGGTTTCTACCATTGGTTTGTGAAAGATTTCAGTACCATTGCTGCCGCAATCAACGAGTTGACAAAGAAGGAAGTTCCATTCCATTGGGGTGCAGCACAAGACAAGGCATTTGAAAAGCTGAAAATGAAATTGATGACAGCTCCACTCCTTGCTCATCCAGATTTTGGTAAGACTTTTGAAATTGAATGTGATGCAAGTGGTATAGGGATTGGAGGTGTACTCATGCAAGAAGGAAGGCCCATTGCATACTTCAGTGAAAAGCTAAGTGGTCCAACTCTCAATTATTCAGTTTATGATAAAGAACTTTATGCTCTTGTGAGGAGTTTGGAAACTTGGCAGCACTACCTTTTGCCTAAAGAATTTTTGATACATTCAGACCATGAATCATGAAACATCTTAAGGGTCAATTAAAACTAAACAAAAGACATGTTAAATGGAGTGAATTTATTGAATCTTTTCCTTACTTGTCAAGTACAAGAAAAGGAAAGATAATGTTGTTGCTGATGCTTTGTCCCGACGTCATGTTTTGCTGTCTCAACTTGATGCAAAAATTCTCGGTTTGAAAGTGTTAAAGATTTATATGCTATTGATTCATACTTTGCTGAACTTTTTGCAAATGTGGTGATGGCAAGGGTTGAGAAAAATTCCATTTGCATGATGGATTTTTGTATCGGGCTAATAAACTTTGCATTCCAGATTGTTCTGTTCATCTTTTGCTTTTGCAGGAAGCCCATGCTGGTGGACTGATGGGCCATTTTGGTGCTAAGAAAATAGAGCAAGTGCTAGCTGACCACTTCTTTTGGCCTAAGATGAGAAGAGATGTGGAGCGATACGTCCTACGCTGCGTAACATGTCACAAAGTTAAGTCACGCTTGAACCCTCATGGTCTATACACTCTTTTGCCTATTCCTCATGCCCCATGGGAAGACATTTCTATGGACTTTGTTCTTGGTTTACCTCGAACCAAGAGGGGGAGGAATTCAATATTTGTTGTGGTTGATCGGTTTAGCAAAATGGCTCATTTATTCCTTGTCATAAGAGCGATGATGCTTCACACATTGCTGATTTGTATTTCAGGGAAATTGTGTGCCTACATGGTGTGCCACAAACAATTGTTTCAGATCGTGACACGAAGTTTTTGAGCTACTTTTGGAAGACATTATGGGGAAAACTTGGGACAAGGTTGCTGTTCTCCACAACATACCCATAAACTGATGGTCAAACCGAAGTTATGAACCACACCTTGTCAACATTGCTGCGATACTCAAGAAGAACTCGAAGCTTTGGGAAGAAAGCTTGCGTCATGTGGAATTTGCATATAACAGGGCAGTACATTCCACCACAAAATTTTCTCCATTTGAGATTGTATATGGCTTCAAACCTACTGCTCCCATCGATCTCTTGCCTTTGCTTATGCAGGAACGTGTGAACTTTGATGCAAGCAAGCATGCTGAGTTTGTCAAGAAAATTCATGATCAAGCTCGAGCCAATATTGAGAAGATGACCAAGCTATATGAGAAGCACGCCAACAAGGGACGCAAGAAGATGTTGTTTGAACAAGGAGACTTAGTTTGGGTGCATTTGCGCAAGGATCATTTTCCTGACCACCGCAAGAGCAAGTTGCAGCCACGAGCCGATGGTCTATTCAAAATGCTTCGCAAGATCAATGATAATGCATATGAAATTGATCTTCCAAGTACATATGGCGTTAATACCAGCTTCAATGTCGCCGATCTATCTCCATTCTTTGGATTGGAAGAGTCGAGTACGACTCCTTTTCAAGAGGGGGAGAATGATGAGGACATCCCAACCAGAGCTCCAACAGCACAAGTGTATGATGGACCAATTACCCATAGCCGAGCAAAACAACTTCAACAAGAGGTGCATGCTTTCCTCTCTGAGTTACACTTTGATATTAATGAGAATGTTATACTGCCTAAATCGCATGCTCTACTTTTACTCAGGTTCACTCATGAAGATGGAACTTGTCCGAGTACTTTGGATACCCGTCCGACTACTTTGGATCTTCGTCCGAGTACTTTGGATATTCATTCGAGTACTTTTTCTCTTGACTCCTGAAGGCTATGAAGGCCATCAAGCACTTGATGGAAAGCTTGTCAAGTCTAATTTACAACACCATCAAGTTCCAAGTACTTTTGGATTTCCAGTTATGAGGTTTGACTAGATTAGTGAAGACATGTCAGAAGGCCAAGAGTCTGCTCGAGAATTTATCCAAGGTCATCTTCCCATGCAAAACTGTACTATCTCGGGAAGGGATAGGGGCATTATATACATGGTTAGAAAATGCTCCGAGTCTAGTTTCCAACGCAACTGACGACACATCATTTCGACTTAATAAATGGTTCCACCACTTGGCTCTCCACTTTCCAACGTGGTACCTTCAGTTCACACCTATCTTAAACTCATCTAGGAGGGTTGTTCCTAGTATAAATATCTCCTATGTACTTTTGAAAACACAAGTTGAATTTTGATATACAGATAACCTCATATGGTTTTGTAGCCGCGCTGCTGGGTGCCTTGCACACCCTTGTTCTTCCATGTTCTTCTTGGACTTTTGAAGAGATCCCTCTGGGATCCGCTACTTCGTGCTCTACGATTTCCAGTACGGCTGCACCGTTTTGTGTGGATTAGTTCCGGATTGTGGTTTTGCGGTCGTTCAGAGATCGAGTCGAAGTCCTCAAGGTTTCGGTGCTTCTCTCCCCATCGCTTGGTCACATCCAACCTTGGTCAGGTATAAAGCTAGTTTATCCTACTGATTTCAGCAAGTTACCCTTTGTTCAAAAACCTACTGTCGTGAAGATCGGGCCATCCTTGTTCAGATTCATATTGGAACCTATCAACCTGTGACTTGATCGCCATCCGAGGGGTGTATGTGATCCCCTGTCCCATCAGCTCGAGCGCCCATTTCGCAATCCGACCCGTGGAGTCGGGATTGCTGATGATTTCGCCAAGGGGGAACGAACTCACCACAGCGACTGGGTGTGAATCGAAGTAATGGCGCAGCTTCCTTTTGGCGATCAAGACGGCGTACAACATCTTTTGGATCTACGGGTACCATGTCTTTGCATCACTGAGTACTTCACTGATGAAATATACGGGACACTGGACCTTGAGGGCGTGCCCTTCTTCCTCCCATTCTACCATGAGTGCCGCGCTCATGACCTGTGTCATTGCCGCGATGTAGAGTAGGAGGGGTTCACCCGGGGTTGGCGGGATCAGGACTGGTGCCTTTGTCAGGGCAGCCTTGATCTGTGCGAGGGCCTCCTGGGCCTCTTGAGTCCAAGTGAATCGATCAGATTTTTTCAGGAGGCGGTACAGGGGTAGGACTCGCTCTTCGAACCTTGAGATGAATCAACTCAACGCAGCCAGGCATCCCGTGACTCGTTGTACTCCCTTAAGATTCTGAACCGAGCCCATCTTGTCTATGGCCTCGATTTTTTTGGGTTAGCCTCAATCCCTCGTTGGGACACAATGAAGCCGAGCAACATCCCTCTTGGCACCCCGAATACGCACTTCTAGGGGTTGAGCTTGACACCGTTCGCCCAGAGCTTATCGAACGTTTTTTGCAAGTCAGCCACGAGTTGGTTGGCTTGCTTGGACTTGACTACGATATCATCTACATATGCCTCTACGGTTTGTCCGATGAGGTCGTCGAAACACCTGAGCATACATCGTTGATATGTAGCTCCCACATTTTTAAGTCCGAACGGCATCGTTACGTAGCAGTAAGAACCGAACGGGGTGATGAAAGAAGTCGCAAGCTGGTCAGATTCTTTCATCGCGATCTGATGGTATCCGAAATACGCATCAAGGAAGCAGAGGGTTTCGCACCCTGAGGTCGAATCGACTATTTGATCTATGAGTGGTAAAGGAAACGAATCCTTCGGGCACGCCTTATTGAAACTCGTATAGTCATCACACATCCTCCATTTCCCATTCTTTTTCCGCACAAGAATAGGATTGGCCAAACACTCGGGATGATACACTTCCTTGATGAATCTAGCCGCCAAAAGTTTCGCTATCTCCTCGCCGATGGCCTTACGCTTCTCGTCGTCGAAGCGTCGTAGGCATTGTTTCACCGGTTTGGAGCCAGGCCAAATGTCCAGCGAGTGCTCGGCGACTTCCCTCAGGATGCCAGGCATGTCCGAGGGTTTCCACGCGAAGACATCGATGTTCGCGCGGAGGAAGTCAACGAGTGCGCTTTCCTATTTGGGGGACAGCTTAGTCCCGATGCAAGCCACCTTCTCCTTGGTGTTGTCCGGGTCGAGCTGCACCTCCTTGGTGTCTTCTGTCGGCTGGAAGGAGGTTGCGCCATGATTGGAGTCTGGAGCCTCCTCCACCAGTCGGGCCCGCATCGGCCCGAGCTCCTCCGCGGAAGTGATGGTCACCGAGGCCAGCTCGTAGCTCTCGGCTTCGCACTGATAGGCACGTTGAAAAGATGAGCCTACGGTGATTACCGCCTTCGGCCCCAGCATCTTGAGCTTCAGGTAGGTATAGTTGGGGACGGCGATGAACATTGCGTAGCATGGCCAACCCAGAATGGCGTGGTAGTATCCATGGAATCCCACTACCTCAAATGTCAGGGTTTCCGTCCTAAAATTGAACGGGGTCCCAAATGTAACGGGCAAGTCGATCTGCCCGAGGGGGACAGCCTGCTTCCCCGGGACGACCCCGTGGAAGGGCGATCCGGTCGGGCGGATGCGCGCCCGGTCAATGCCCATGGCATCAAGCGTGTCGGCGTAGAGGATGTTGAGTCCACTCCCGTCGTCCATGAGTACCTTGGTGAGTCGCTTCTGCCCAATGATCGGATTGACCACAAGCAGATATTTGCCCGGTCGGGGGACAAATTGCAGGTGGTCATCACGATCGAAGGTTATCACCGCTTCCGACCATCGCAGGAAGGCCGGCGTGGCCAGCTTGACGGCGAATACCTCGCGGCATTCCACCTTGGCTCGGCCTCGGCTGATCGAGGCCTCAGTGCCACCAAAGATCATTGTTGGGGGATTGGCCTGTCAAAGAAATGCCTTCACCCTTATTTTGTTTTTGAGCCCCATGTATTTGCCTTCGCTACACGTATATGAAAGCTCGCTGCCTTCGCAGGTGACAGGGCGTTGTGTTGTGGTCCATTGCCTTCGCAACATTGATTTCAATTACTCACCTGCGGAGGTAAATATGACCATTGCATGCGTCCGGCTTCTCTCTCCTTCGCTGGGAGACTGGGCTTCGAGGGGCGATCCGGTGCTCTCGGTGCTGGATGGCGCCTGAAATGGACGTGAAGGCATTATGAGCTGATCTGTTGCCTTCGCTCTCCTAGTCAGATTTTAGGCAGGTGCGAAGGTAACTTACAGATATCACCTGCATATGTTAGGTTCATCTTGTTACACAGGACATGGACAAGCTCGGGTGGTGGCGTGGCAGTCTTTTCCTCTCTGCGCAGGAGAAGGCGCTGCCCGACCGAAGGCACATCAGGTGGTGAAGGCGGCAAAGGTCACCGGAGGCACGGTGAAGGCAGCGTGGACCAAGTCCAAACCAAGTCAAAGACGGAGTTACTGGTCCATGCATTCATATTGAGACGTGTAAATGTACCCTTATGCCCCTGGGAACCGTAGGTTGTATAGTCTAGAGGATGATGCCTGATTTTCAGGGGTATAACGGGAATCTAAAATATGCCTCTTGACCTTCCTATAAAAGGAGACCTTCCACCAACGTGTAAAGGGCTGATTCCTGAGAACACTGTTGATAAGTAATTTACTGTTGCTTGTCTCTGTTTTCTGTCTTGGCTGTTGATTGGGCTCATTAGCTTCGGCTATTAACCCAACAACTGGCGCCCACCGTTTGTGCTGTGCGCGAAGACAACCCACGAACACCACCATGCCACTAGCCAAAAGAGTTACCAGAAACCCCAGAAATACCACCGAAGACACAACCACCACAGGCGAACTCGATGCTCAAGCTTCAATTCCACCAGCCACAGTACCACCCATAACCGAAGCCGTCACTAAGGAAACGGAAGTCGATGAAGACGCTCTCACCACCGAAGAAAGGCTGCGTAGGGTGGAGGACAGGCTCCGCCTTCGCCGACTGGAGCAGCAAAGAGAGCTTGAAGCTGCTCAGCTCGAGCTGCAACAGCAAATGCAAGAAGAAGAAGAACAACAACAACACCAACTGCTGCAGGCCAGAAAGCAGTTGGAGGAGCTGAGGCAAGCGAAGCAAAGAAGACTAAACACTGCAAATCCCAGAGCTGCGAAGCTCCGAGAAGAACTTGAAAGGGCCAAGAAACAAGTTGCTGAACTCCAAGCAGAACTCAACGATCCAACTGCCTTCACTAATACGGGACCAAATCGCATGTCCACATTTGAGACCGGATTCCAGGTGCTGCACACTCGCCCTATTGATCACAATTGCCCTCTCTCAGAAAATCTGCAATTGGCAAGATGGCCGCCTTCATACAAGCCTATCACACTACCAAGGTATAATGGCCTCACCGACCCCAAGCAATTTCTCATGAGCTATGAAGCTGCAATAGTTTCGGCAGGGGGAGATGACGTCGTATTGGCAAAATCTTTCATCATCATCTGCGATGGCACCGCAATGAACTGGTACACCAAGCTTCCAGGGTTATCTATCACCAGCTGGTATGATCTGAAAAGAGAGCTGATCAAGAATTTTAGCATAATGGGAGACCAAGCACTCTCATACGCAGAGCTAACCTTACACCAACAGCCGAAGGAATCTTTGGAGGACTACTTTCGCAGGTTTGTGGGACTGCGATCTCAGGCTCCTCATATTCCTGACGAAGCCGCCAAATTTGCAGCAATCCAGGGGCTTCGGCCAGGTCCTTTCGCGCAGCACATTGCAAGGGAAACACCAGCAACCCTTGGAGATCCATATGAGGAGTTCAAGAAAAATTGTCGATCCGACAATGACAACCAGTATGACTCCCAGAACAAGCAGCACCACTACAACCAAAACCATTACCAAAACTACCCATCCCAAACCATCATGAATGTGGAGAGCCTGCCTTCGCTCCCACAAAACAAACCCATTTACCCAGAAAACCAATACCAGAACCAAAGAAATGAGCCCACCCAAAGGGGTGGAAGAACCGGCAGAGGCCGAGGAAGAGGAAGGGGTCCACCTTTGGGACCAGAGCTGTTTTGTCAATATCATGGCAAAAATCACACCCATGGCACAGAGCAGTGCCGAGACATCAAGAGAACCATTGACAAGTTGAAGGTAGACAAAATCCAAGCTACCCAAACAAGCCATCCACGGCTTCGCACCCCAACCCCCAAATCCAAACACAAACCCAAGCAACCCAGCCATACTGCCCAGTATATCCCTCCCTAACCTCAAACTTTGTCCATCCTACAACAGCAATGGCGACTCAATTTTCACCTTCGCCGCAAACATTCCAACATTATTACCCACAAACCCTGCTATGGTCTCATTATGCCTATAACTGGAGGATCTTCACTTGCCTTCGAAACGAAGAGACAGAGAAAAAGTTACTTTTGCCAAGTCAACAACATCTCGGTTGACGGTCCTTACAAGAAATCAGAATGGTCTCATATGCCAATCACCTTCACCGAGGAAGATCTCAAGCTCCACAACTTTTCACACAATGACGCAATGTCGATTGAAGCCAACATTGCTAGCTGGACAATTGGGAAAGTGCTGGTGGACACAGGCAGCTCTGCAAATATTATCTTGGCGAAGACACTCAGGTCAATGACCAATATCAACCCAGACAATCTAGAGCCATCAGATACACCCTTGATTGGCTTCGGGGGTGTTGGGGGATTGGCCTGTAAAAGAAACGCCTTCACCCGGTTATCTTGTTTCAGGTTCAAGGAAATTACCTTCGCTACTTATCCCTGAAAGGAAATCATCTTCGCTGATGGCAGACAGAAGTTCACCGAACTCGCATGCGAAGGCAGTCTGCGAGCTTCACACGCCCGAGTCCAGTTTCTCACTCCTTCGCTGGGAGATTGGGCACCGAGGGGCGATCCGATGCCCTCGGTGCTGGTTGGCGCCGGAAATGGGTGCGAAGGCATTATGAGCCGAACCGTTGCCTTCGCCCTCCTAGCCGGATTTTAGACAGGTACGAAGGTAACTGACGGATATCACTTGCATTTGTTTGGTTCATCTTGTTACACAGGATAAGGACGTGCTTGGGTTGGAGGCGCGGCAGTTTTCTTCTCTCTGAGCGGGAGAAGGCGCTGCCCGACTGAAGGCACATCGGGTGGTGAAGGCGACAAAGGTCACTGGAGGCACGGTGAAGGCAACGTGGACCAAGTCCAAACCGAGTCAAAGACAGAATTGCTGGTCCACGCATTCATATTGAGACATGTAAATGTACCCTTATGCCCTTGGGAACCGTATGTTGTATAGTCTAGAGGATGATGCTTGATTTTCAGGGGTATAAGGGGAATATAAAATGTGCCTCTTGACCTCCCTATAAAAGGGGACCCCTCACCAACGTGTAAAGGGCTGATTCCCGAGAACACTGTTGATAAGTAATTTACTGTTGCTTGTCTCTGTTCTGTCTTGGCTGTTGTTTGGACTCATTGGCTTAGGCTATATCCCAACAACTGGCGCCCACCGTTTGTGCTGTGCACGAAGACAACCCACGAATACCACCATGCCACCAAGAAGAACAATAAAACCACCAATCAACACCATCGAAGACACATCCCCAGCCGGCGAAGCCAATCCCCAAGCCATAATTCCACCAAGCACCCTACTACCCATAACCAAGCTGTCAATGAAGACATGGAAGTCGATGAAGACACTCTCACCACCGAAGAAAAGCTGCGCAGGGTGGAGGACAGGCTCCGCCTTCGCCGTCTGGAGCAGCAAAGAGAGCTCGAGGCTGCTCAGCTTGAGCTGCAACAGCAAATGCAGGAGGAAGAGCAAGAACAGCAACATCAGCTGCTGCAGGTCAGGAAGCAGTTGGAGGAGCTGAGACAAGTGAAGCAAAGAAGATTGAACTCCACTGGCTCTAGAGCTGCGAAGCTCCGAGAAGAACTCGAGAAAGCCAAGAAACAAGTTGCTCAACTCCAAGCCGAACTCAACGACCCAATTGCCTTCGCCAGCGCAGGAATAAATCACATTTCCACATCGGAAACTGGCTTCCAAGTGCTGCACACTCGTCCCATCGACCGTACCTGCCCTCTCTCAGAAAGTCTGCAGCTGGCAAGATGGCCGCCTTCATACAAGCCTATCTCTCTACCAAGGTACAATGGCCTCACTGACCCCAAACAATTTCTCATGAGCTACGAAGCTGCAATAGCTTCGGCAGGGGGAGATGATGTCGTATTGGCAAAGTCTTTCATCATCGTCTGCGATGGCACCGCAATGAACTGGTACACCAAGCTTCCAGGGTTATCTATCACCAGCTGGTATGATCTGAAAAGAGAGCTGATCAAAAATTTCAGCATAATGGGAGATCAAGCACTCTCATATGCAGAGCTAACTCTACATCAACAGTCGAAGGAGTCTTTGGAGGACTACTTTCGCAGGTTTGTGGGGCTCAGATCTCAGGCTCCTCATATTCCTGACGAAGCCGCCAAATTTGCAGCCATACAGGGGCTTCGGCCAGGTCCTTTCGCCCAACATATTGCAAGGGAAACACCAGCAACCCTTGGAGATCTCTATGAAGAGTTCAAAAAATACTGTCGATCCGACAATGATAACCGAATGCGGATTGCCAGAGAAGCCGTCCTGAAAAACCAATATGATTCCCAAAACAAGCAGCATCACTACAACCAAAACCACTACCAAAACTACCCATCTCAAACCATCATGAATGTGGAGAGCCCGCCTTCGCTTCCACAGAACAAACTCACCTACGCAGAAAACCAATACCAGAGCCAAAGAAACGAACCTACCCAAAGAGATGGAAGGGCCGGCAGAGGCCGAGGAAGAGGAAGAGGTCCCCCTTCGGGACCAGAGCTGTTTTGTCAATACCATGGCAAAAATCATACCCATGGCACAGAGCAGTGCCGAGACATCAAAAGAACCATCGACAAGCTGAAAGCAGACAAAATCCAAGCAACCCAAACGAAGCCACCTTCGGCTTCGCACCCAAACACCCAAACCCAACCACAAACCCAAACTATCCAACCTTACTGCCCAGTCTATCCCTCCCTAACCTCAAATTTTGTGCATCCCACAACTGCGATGGCGACTCAATTTTCGCCTTCGCCGCAAACATTCCAGCATTACTACCCACAAGCCATGTACCCACAATTCTACCCTCAAAACAACCAGCCTATCCCAAACAAAGACATCAAGGTAGAGGAATTGCCGCCTCCACCTCCACCACCACAAAAACAACAAGACCAAACCACAGCAAATCCCTTGCCCAGTTATGGCCTCATCATGCCTATAACCGGAGGATCATCATTTGCCTTCGAGACAAAGAAGCAGAGAAAAAACTACTTTCGTCAGGTCAACAACATCTCAGTTGACGGTCCTTTCAAAAAGTCGGAATGGTCTCACATGCCAATTACCTTCACCGAAGAAGATCTCAAACTCAACAATTTTCCACACAATGACGCAATGTCGATCGAAGCCAATATTGCTGGCTAGAGAATTGGGAAAGTGCTAGTGGATACAGGCAGCTCTGCGGATATCATCTTGGCAAAAACTCTCAGATCGATGACCAACATCAACCCAGATAACTTGGAGCCATCTGATACACCTTTGGTCGGCTTCGGGGGGAAGCGCACCGCAACATTGGGGAAAATCACACTGCCAGTATCTTTTGGCGACACTTCAAATGCAAGAACAGAGTTCATTACCTTCGACGTCGTTGACATGTTCTTTGACTACAATGTTATCTTCGGCAGGGGAGTCATAAATGCCTTCGACATCATCATAAGGCAAGCTTTCTTATGCATGAAAATGCCAGCTCTCAAAGGGGTCATCACCGTCTATGGTGACCAAACAGAGGCAAGAAGAATTGAGTATGCCAACACCCCAGGCCAGCGAAAGGTTCATGTCCTCGAAGAAAGTGATCCCATTTACCCAGAGGAGAAGCCAATTGCTGACAAAAGCAGCAGCAGTATGCAAGGTGCTGCAGAAACAAAAGAAGTGCAATTGCAGCCTGATGTCTTCGACAGGAAAATCATCATCGGCTCAGATCTTGAGCCAGACGAAGCGGAAAGACTCATCGAGTTCTTGAGAAACAACAAAGACGTCTTCGCCTGGTCAAGCAAAGATTTGCCAGGTGTTGACAGGAGCATAATCGAACACAAAATCTCAATCAGTCCCGACATGAGGCCGAAGAAGCAGAAACTAAGGAAAATGTGCGAAGAAAAAGTGAGCGCGGTTAAAGCCGAGGTGCAAAGGTTGCTCGATGCAAATGTTATACGCGAAGTTGAATATCCCAAGTGGTTAGCAAACACTGTGCCTGTGAAAAAGAAAAATGGCAAGTGGAGAATGTGTATTGACTTCACTGACCTCAACAAGGCATGTCCGAAAGATGATTTTCCCACTACCAAGAATTGACAAAATTATTGATCAGGCTGCTGCAAGCGAGATGATGTCTCTCCTGGATTGCTTCTCCGGATATCATCAGATCTGGATGAAGAAAGAAGACGAAGAAAAAACCAGCTTCATTACTCCTCTTGGCACCTTTTGCTTCGTCAGAATGCCCGAGGGGCTTCGCAACGCTGGTACCACTTTTTGCCGCATGTCTAGCATGGTATTCAAAGAAGAACTCTTCAAAACCATACATGCATATGTTGATGACATCTTGGTCAAAAGCGTCAAAAGGCAAGATCATGTCTCTGATTTAGCTGTCGCCTTCGCAAGAATGAGACAGGCCGGTCTAAAGCTCAATCTGGAGAAATGCGTCTTCGGAGTAACCAAAGGGAAGATTCTAGGCTGTCTGGTGTCAGCCAATGAAATTGAAGCCAATCCTGACAATATCAATGCAATTCTCAACATGGAAGAGCCAAAATGCATTAGAGATGTGCAGAAACTCTCTGGCAGAATCGCAGCACTTAACAGATTTATTGCAAAGGCCGCCGAACGCAGTTTACCCTTCTTCGCAACTCTCAGAAATGCATCAAAGTTTGAATTGGGAGAAGAGCAGTCAAAGGCATTCTATGAGTTAAGACAATACTTAATGCAGCTCACGAAGCTGACAACCCCTGATCCGAAGGCACCCTTGCTGTTATACATCACAGCCTCGCAATCAGTCGTCAGTGCTGCACTTATTGTGGAGAAGCTGGTCGAGGGTAGAAATATACAACAGCCTGTGTACTATGTCTCTGAGGCACTGGCTGGGTCAAAGCTGTTCTACACTGAGATCGAGAAAATGATTTATGCCGTGGTAATGGCATCCAGGAAGCTAAGGCATTATTTTGAGGGCCACACCATCAAAGTGCTCACGGATCAACCCCTAAAAGAGTTATTAGAGCAACAAAGAAGCTTCGGTAAGAATACGCAAATGGGCGGCAGAGCTATCTGAATATGTGGTCGACTTCGAGCGAAGAACAACAGTCAAATCGCAAGTCTTGGCTGATTTCATAGTCGAGTGGACATCGCCTTCGGCACAAACTCTGACCAGAGAAGAAAGCTGGCTAGTACACAGTGACGGCGGTTGGGGGGACAAAGGAGCTGGCATCGCAGCGATTGTACAATCGCCTTCGGGCGTTAAGATGAGATATGCAGCGAACCTAGAGTTCTGCAAAAATAGCGACAGAAGTATGAACAATGTTGCTGAATATGAAGCCGTCCTGTTTGGGCTCAGAAAGGCAAAGGCGCTGGGGGCTCAGCGCTTCGTTATAAAAACTGACTCGAAGGTGGTAGCGGACCACATTGAAAAAGAAAGCGTTGCAAAGGAACCCGAGCTGATCAAATACCTAAACACAGTCCGATCAATGGAGAAAAAGTTCAAAGGCTTCACTATAGAATACATTCCAAGGGCAAAAAATGAAGAAGCTGATGCACTGGCCAAGGCAGCAGCAAAGGGGGACAAGTTGCCACCCGATGTCTTCTTCCAGACACTGACAGTGCCTTCGATCAAAGAACTCGATGAGCAACCGTACTTGATCAATGCAATAAAATCAGAAGATGGCGTATATCTCATAATGGCATATCTCAGGGGATATTACGAACCAATTGACGAAGACGACCTCAAAACCATGCAGCAGAGAGCAAGGGCATACCAAATCATCGACAACACCTTGTACAAGAAAGGAGTCGTAGCTCCTTAGCTTCGCTGCGTTTCCATCAGCGAAGGCAGAGAGCTAATTCAAGAGATACATAGTGGCCTATGCGGAGCTCACTTTAGAGCGAGGGCAATTGTGGGAAAGGCAATGAGACAAAGGTTTTATTGGCCCTCAATTATCAATGATGCAACCAACACAGTCAAGACCTGCGACGAATGTCAAAAATGTGCTGCAACCAGAAAATCACCTTCGGAGTTATCACAGCTGATAACCCCTACTTGGCCACTGCAAAGATGGGGCATCGATCTGGTGGGTCCTCTCCCACAGCTCAAGGAAACCTAAAATATGCAATAGTTGCAGTGGAGTATTTCACCAAGTGGATTGAGGCAAGGCCATTGGCAAACATTACGGCGAAGACAATTATCAAATTCTTCTGGCAACAAATAGTGTGCAGATTCGGAGTACCAAGGGAAATAACAGTGGATAATGGAAAACAGTTTGACTGCGACGAATTCAGGCAGTATTGCATGTCCATCGGGACGAAGGCAAGACTCGCATCAGTATACCACCCCCAGTCCAATGGCGCAGTTGAAAGAGCAAATGGCATCATCTTCACTGCCATCAGAAAATGCCTTGCAAACTGTAAGAAAAAAGGAAAATGGGTAGAAGAAATGCCGAAGGTAATCTGGGCTCACAACACATCCACTTCAAGAGCAACTCAGTTCACACCATTCAAGCTATTGTATGGCGAAGAAGCAATGTGTCCCGAGAAGATTCTTCACAAGGGGCTTCGCACTCAGCAGGAAGCACCAAAAGATAGCGAAGCTATAGATAAAGATCTCATAGAAATTTACAGGCTGCAAGCAGCGAAGAACATTTCCAAGTATCAGAAAGAAACCAGGAAATGGCATGACAAGAAAGTGGTAAGAAAAGACATAAAGATAGGCGACTGGGTGCTAAGGAAGAACCCAAATATGCCTTCGGGGAAGCTGCAAAACAAATGGGAAGGCCCATTCCTAGTCATTAAGAGTAACAGACCAGGATCATATCACCTAAGTGATGGCGAAGGTAATGAGCTGCCGCATTCATGGAATGCGGACAGCTTGCGATGGTACTACCTGTGAACACCATGTAACAATTGGCTTCGTAATCTATAAACGAAGTCAATTGATAGAATAGATTTTCATTTTTCCCTTCAAAAAGCCCGTACTCTTTTCCTCACAGGGGAACCCTTACCAAGGGGTGAGGTTTTTAACGAGGCGGTGCTAATTGTAACTCGTCCGAAATATATGAACAAGCTATTTCCCCAAAGAAGTTGCATCGAAAGCGATTGGCTTCGACCAAATCGCCAGTATTCGATAAAACAAGTAGAACTGAACTGACCCTACCAGGGGTAAGGCCAGCTCAGATCTAAAATTGCTTACTCTAAGGAGGAAAAGGGGCTTCGGCTCAAATCACTTTCGATATACAATACTTACTCCAACAAGTAAAAGGGGCTTCGGTTCAGATCAAACCTTGTATGACAATGCTTACTCTAAAAAGAGTAAAAGGGGCTTCAGCTCAAACAACTCTCAAAATTAAAAAACACTAATTGGAGCATGAACTCCAAAGAGTAAACCCAGAGACAATTCCCCATCTAAATTCCAAAAATCGCCATTTGAGCACGTCGAACAAAAGCACAAACTCGTTTCGAGGGGAGGAGGCGTCTCTCTTAAAAACGAAGGCAAACCGAGTTTGATCTTTTTTATTCAAACAGTTTTCCACACACCATAAGCAAATTCATCTTCACATGAATAAACACAAGCTCGCTTTGGGGGGAGGAGGCGTTTCTCTCAAAAACGAAGACAAATCGAGTTCATATTCATTCATACGAAGACATAATTACATCATGAGTTCCATACACCAAGCATTCTCAAAACATTTCAAACACATATCCATAAAACTGCTCGCCAGACCTCCTAAAACGAGGAGCGTTGTAAACGCAAGCAAAGTCCTTAATATCAGGTCCAACATCCAAAGGCTCCATCTTTGGAACGCCCAGAGAAATAGCTTCGGCATTTCTCCTAGCAGCGAGCTCAACTCGATTTGAGCCGTGAGCAACAAACGCTGTAAAAAAAATCAAAAACATCGAATTCCGTGCAACGATAAAATTCGTGACAATACTCCAAAAAATCGTGATGGCTTTAGTTTGGATAAAGTCGTTGACATTCCTTCCATACGAAGCCAGAAATACAAAGCGGCCCATCACGCATGGCCAGCGGAGTAAGTGCAAGCATTTCATCGCCCTGAATATACACAAATGTACAAGTTCAAAAGAACTGCCCGCTCAATAAGTCCTAAACTCTAAACACAATTCAAAAGGTCCTTAGACCTGTGGATCGACCCTGGAGGCCCCTTGGTCACCCTGTCCTTGTGAAGAAGAAGCACCGGCTTCGCCGGCAGAAGCACCGGAAGCAGCAGAACTTGTTCCCGCACCAGCTTCGGCAGCTTCTTTGATAGCGGCTTCCCTCGCGGCTGCTTCGGCTTCGGCCTTCTGCTTCTTCAGCTCCTTTGACTGAGAATACAGAAGCTACCAAATAAAATAATAGAAAATTAAAAACAAAAATGAAACAAAGTAGACCATGACAGCAATTAACGAGGTACCTTCGCAAGCCGGTCGCGGACAATGTTCTGAGTCGCTTGACGACCACTGGCAACCCAGAAATATCTCAAGAAGAGTGCCTTCGCAACTAACAGCTGCTGCGGAAAATAATTGGTGTCGGCAGGATCTTTGGGGGCCGGATACGGATAGCCTTTCCGAACCAAGGCATTATAGTGATCACAGCCGTTGTCTGAAAGAATCTTCAGCAGGTTACTTGAACACATGTTGACAGCGAAGTCACTCACAACTTCCATGACATTTGGAAGCGAAGCAAATTCATTATCAATCCAATTGAAAAGCTTGTCCAGGCTATACTCCTTGCTGGGAAAAGGAGCAGGCTCCGCTCCAAACTGTCGCAGGGCCTCCTTGTATAGGCGATACAGCTTCAGGCCACGCTCCCAGGCAACATCAACTACGCTTTCATTTTCCTTGCGAAGCGAAAGATTCGTAGTTTGCAGCGACAAGGCCTCACGCTCAAAATTTTCGCTGCGAGACCGATATGTATCGACATCGCCTGAAAGTTTTTCCTTCGCATCATTGAGCATATTCACCTCACCCATTAGAATGGAAATCAACTCAGTATCTTCAACAATTTTTTCGCGAAGGCCCTTTAGGGTGTCATCCTTGTCACAATCTTAGCCTCCAAGGCAGAAACCTTCTCCTTAAGCAGGTTGGCTTCGCCAGCTTAAGCTTCCAAAGCAGCAACCCTATCCTTCAAAGATTTGTTCTCACTAATAATGGACTCCCGGTCCTGGCGAAACAAATTCTTTTCTTTTTCAATATCCTCCTTGATCCTGTCAATAGTTGCTTGGATCTGGAGAAGCTCTGCCTTTTCCCTTCACAATTTCTCTTGCTCTGCACACTCAGCAGCAACCAAGTTGAGGTTGGGAACTTGAGAACTTGAGCTCCTAACTCATTGATAGCCAAAACAACCTATGGTAGAAAAAATTCGTTCAATATTACGAGACCGACGAAACGAAGCTAAGGTCAATAATATAATCACAAACGAAGGCGATAAAGTCATACCTTCATTCCCGAAGCCAAAATGGTAGAACTTATGCTTTCGGGATCCAGTGTCTGAACAAGTCGTTGATATTCTGCAAGTAAAAAATAATGATAACACTGTTATCTTCACAAAATAGCCAAAGTCAAAAGCCAGCTATAATCCCAAACAAAAAACACCTTCCAAAGCAAAGTCTCGAAGAGGCCCACCTTCACGCACGCGAGACGGCCCATCTCTCTCGCCACCTAATAAACAAGTCTCCATCGCATTAGCATCAAACAGCAGAGCAAACAACATCGCTAAAGAAAAAAACGAAGAAATATCACTAGTACCTTCGGGAAAAGAAGGAATACTTCCACCCATATCAACATCCATATAAGATTGAGAAGCAGCAGCCCTCTCAGCGGCTTCGGAAGTTTCAGCTTCGGCAACCTCTTTCCCCTTATCCTGGGTATCCACGACAACCGTCCCGGCAGCATGGGCCAAAACCTCCAAAGAGTCACTGGCAGGGGGGGCAGAAGCCAATACAGGCGATGGAGGGCTAGCCGGCGGAATGTCCACAGGGGCTTCGGCTGTAGGCATTTCAACGTTGGTTTCGACGTGAACCTCCTCCGGCATATCCCCAATAATGGGAGCACCCCGAATGGGGGTGTCCTCAAATATGCTAATATCAATGCCATCGTCGAATGGATTCGGAACCCGAACATCTTCAGATGTTTCAGCATCGCCTTCACAAGTAATATTGATATCAATCACGGGATTCTCCGTTAGGTACCTCGCTAGCAAAGGAAGACTTGAGCCCTGAAAGTAATTGCCAAAGGGTGCAACCTCACCTAGAAAAATATCATCCCCAATCCGGGGGGCTGAGCTCTCGAAGCCAGTCACCAACAAAGCTGGCAACCGCGTTGGAGCCGGAGCTCCCGCTGGCACACGAGGAGGAAGAGGCGGACGACCGCCACCCGAAGCTGAAGAAACAGCCCTGGTAATCAAACGACCACTACGCGAATCTGTAGAAGTGGCTCCAGCAGGTGGAGCCGCAATAGACAACGGAACAATGGCAATCGGCTCTTGGCGACGCCTTTTCTCTACAGACTCATAAGAGCTGCTGCTGCCACGCTTGGCCAGGACGGAGGAGGAAGTTTGTCTTCGCAACAGTTTTTCTACCACGGCCTCCGCGACCAGACCGACCACCATCACAAGGAGTGCGCGAAGAAGCAGATTCATCCTCATCCTGCTCTTTCACCTTAGCCTTCCCTCTTTTTTTCCTTCTCTTTCTTCTCCTTCTTCTTCTCCCTAGCGGGGACGGGGACATCACGAGCACCGTAAGAAATCTTTAGTTCCTCAAAAACTCTGTTGAGTCTAACGTGAACACAGTTGTCTTTGTTTATACGATGCTCCTTCGAGGTGTATGGACCAAGAATATCTGTGGCCCGCCGCTCCACTGTGGCAACGAATTCCGCCGCTGACATGCCTTCGGGTAACCTCGCTCCAAAGTAAGGAAAAGCAACCCTAGTACGCTCACCAAACGCCTTCCAATCAACTTTGTAAGGCTCCCAGTCGGCAGACAAGAAATAAACACCAGCAGCTAGATTGGCTGCAACGCCTTCCTCAATAAGGTCACGGCTGCAGAACGTCTGCGAAGCCGCTCGAAATGCCTTCCAGCACTCCGTGAAACCAGTGCTCTCCGCGTTAAAAACTGGACAGGAAACAAACTTGAGCCAATCAATCTGGCTATGGAGAGGATAAGAGACTGATCTCGTACCATCCTCCAGAACAGTTTCCTCCGAAGGTACCCTCACGTAAAACCAGTACTTCTGCCAGTCTTTTGTCCATTTGTTCCTCTGAGTGAAGGTAGTTTCCACCTTCGCAAAATGAGAACCCCGGCGGCGCCCAGTAAATGTCACACATCCAAAATCTAGAGTGAATAGCTCACCTTCAACTTCAGATGATTTATTCTGATTATGCCCTTCATATAGCCGAAGGAAGCCACCAACAGTAACCGCCGATTCATGTGTCTTTACCGACCAGAAAAAGCGAAGGAGATGGCTGATGGCATTGGGCGTTAGATGATGCAGTTGCAGGCCATAAGGTGCAATCATCTTCGCAATAATGTTATCAATCGGCATCTTAAGGCCAGCAATGAAGAAATCCGTGAAGACTACAGCTTCGTCTTCGCGAGGGTTAGAGGTAGTTTCAGTGCCAGGAGCACGACCCCAACCCTCAGGGAAATACCCTTTTTCTTCATAAAATTTGATATCATTTTTGCCGACCTTGGACTTGCCAAACACAAGTGTCTTCGCCCTCTTGCTGGGATCCACTAGTTCATCTACATCGGCCTCCACATCATCCAGATTCTCTTCTTCACCACCATCATCATCCTCGGCATGATCATCACCAGATGTCTCCTCCACAGTCGGAGTCTCATCCTCTATTTGCTGTGCAAATTGATCAGCTTCAGCATCATCCATTCCACGACGAGGAGAAACTCCCGTCCGTTGGGCATCGGGGCTGCCTTCGCCAGCCATGTCAATAAGTATAGCAGTTTGCTTAATGCACGCCGTAACAACAATTCTCAGTACCTAAACGAAGGAAACCAGCAACAACAATACTATCAAAAAATAGAGAGAGAACCTTACTTGTACAAGCGGGTATTGCGAGGAGAAGCCGACACGAACGCGAAAGCGCTTATCAGGCTATGATCGGAACAGGCGAAGAAGATTCAGCAGCAGAAAGCGGTTGATAGCGAAAGCGAAGAAAAGTAAAAGGGGGGACCCCTTCGGTCCTATTTATAGGTCTATAAAAAAGTGACCGTTACCGTGGCGCGGAAATCGAAAAGGCCCAGAAAAATCCAAAAAACAGTACAAATAAAAACAAAAAAATGAAAAATCAGAAAAAATAAGGAATGCGAAGCCAAATCAGGAGTGAAGACAACGACTCGGGACTTACTCCAACGGGAGGAGGCGTTTCCCTAGAACAGGCAAAGGCAATCCAGAATTTTCGAGGACATCGGCCTGTTAGAGAATGCCCTCGTCCGCGAGGGGCTACTGTTGGGGGATTGGCCTGTCAAGAAAACGCCTTCACCCGGTTATCTTGTTTCAGATTCAAGGAAATTACCTTCGCTACTTATCCCTGAAAGGAAATTATCTTCGCTGATGGCAGACAGAAGTTCACCGAACTCGCATGCGAAGGCAGTCGGCGAGCTTCACACTCCCGAGTCCGGTTTCTCACTCCTTCGCTGGGAGATTGGGCACTGAGGGGCGATCTGATGCCCTCGGTGCTGGTTGGCGCCGGAAATGGGTGCGAAGGCATTATGAGCCGAACCGTTGCCTTCGCCCTCCTAGCCGGATTTTAGACAGGTGCGAAGGTAACTGACGGATATCACTTGCATTTGTTTGGTTCATCTTGTTACACAGGATAAGGACGTGCTCGGGTTGGAGGCGCGGCAGTTTTCTTCTCTCTGAGCGGGAGAAGGCGCTGCCCGACTGAAGGCACATCGGATGGTGAAGGCGACAAAGGTCACTGGAGGCACGGTGAAGGCAACGTGGACCAAGTCCAAACCGAGTCAAAGACGGAGTTGCTGGTCCACGCATTCATATTGAGACGTGTAAATGTACCCTTATGCCCTTGGGAACCGTAGGTTGTATAGTCTAGAGGATGATGCTTGATTTTCAGGGGTATAAGGGGAATGTAAAATGTGCCTCTTGACCTCCCTATAAAAGGGGACCCCTCACCAACGTGTAAAGGGATGATTCCCGAGAACACTGTTGATAAGTAATTTACTGTTGCTTGTCTCTGTTCTCTGTTCTCTGTCTTGGCTGTTGTTTGGGCTCATTGGCTTAGGCTATATCCCAACAGGGGGAAAGCGCACTGCTACTTTGGGGAAAATCACATTGCCAGTATCCTTTGGCGATACATCAAATGCAAGAATGGAATACATCACTTTCGACGTCGTTGATATGTTCTTCGACTATAACGTTATCTTCGGCAGAGGAGTCATAAATGCCTTCGACATCATCATAAGGCAAGCTTTCTTGTGCATGAAAATGCCAGCTCTCAAAGGCGCCATCACCGTCTTCGGTGATCAAACAGAGGCAAGAAGAATCGAATACGCCAATACTCCAGGCCAGCGAAAGGTACATGTGCTCGAAGAAAAAAACCCATTTACCCTGAGGAGAAGGCAACCGTTGAGAAAGATAAAAGCATGCAAGGCGTAACAGAAATAAAAGAGGTACAGTTACAGCCTGATGTCTTCGACAGGAAAGTCATTATTGGCTCTGATCTTGAGCCCGACGAAGAAGAAAGACTCATCGAGTTCTTGAGAAACAACAAAGACGTCTTTGCTTGGTCAAGTAAAGATTTACCAGGCGTTGACAGAAGCATTATCGAGCACAAACTTGCAATCAGCCCTGAGATGAGGCCGAAGAAGCAGAAACTGAGGAAAATGTCCGAAGAAAAAGTGAGTGCAGTCAAGGCCGAGGTGCAAAGGCTACTTGATGCAAATGTAATACGCGAAGTCAAATACCCTCAATGGCTAGCAAACACGGTGCCAGTGAAAAAGAAAAATGGCAAGTGGAGAATGTGTATTGATTTCATAGACCTCAATAAGGCATGTCCCAAGGATGATTTTCCACTCCCAAGAATTGATAAGATCATTGATCAAGCTGCTGCAAGTGAGATGATGTCTCTGCTAGACTGCTTCTCCGGCTATCATCAAATATGGATGAAGAAAGAAGACGAAGAAAAAACCAGCTTCATCACTCCGGTTGGCACATTTTGCTTCATCAGAATGCCCGAGGGGCTTCGCAACGCTGGTACCACTTTCTGTCGAATGTCAAGCATCGTATTCAAAGAAGAACTCTTCAAAACTATACTTGCATATGTTAATGACATCTTGGTTAAAAGTGTCAAAAGACAAGATCATGTTTTAGATTTGGCAGTTGCCTTCGCAAGAATGAGACAAGCGGGTCTCAAGCTCAACACGGAGAAATGTGTCTTTAGAGTAACCAAAGGGAAGATTCTAGGCTGTCTGGTATCAGCCAATGAAATCGAAGCCAATCCCAACAAGATCAATGCAATTCTTAACATGGAAGAGCCAAAATGCGTTAGAGATGTGTAGAAACTCTCTGGCAGAATAGCAGCACTTAACAGATTTATTGCAAAGGCAGCCGAACGCAGTTTACCCTTCTTTGCAACTCTCAGAAATGCATCAAAGTTTGAATGGGGAGAAGAGCAGTCGAAGGCAATCCATGAGTTAAGGCAATATCTGATGCAGCTCACGAAGCTGACAACACCTGACCCGAAGGCGCCCTTATTACTATACATCGCAGCTTCGCAATCAGCCGTCAGTGCTGCACTCATTTCGGAAAAGCTGATTGAAGGCAGAAATATACAACAGCATGTGTATTATGTCTCTAAAGCACTGAATGGGTTGAAACTATTCTACACTGAGATCGAGAAAATGATATATGCCGTGGTGATGGCATCCAGAAAGCTAAGGCATTATTTTGAGGGGCACAACATCAAGGTACTCACAGATCAACCACTAAAAGAGTTATTGAGTAACAAAGAAGCTTCAGTGAGAATACGCAAATGGGCCGCAGAGTTGTCTGAACATGTTATTGATTTCGAGCTAAGAACAGCAATCAAATCACAAGTCTTGGCTGATTTCATTGCAGAATGGACATCGCCTTCGGCAGAAAATGTGGCCAGAGAGGAAAGCTGGTTAATACACAGTGATGGCGCTTGGGGGGACAAAGGAGCTGGCATCGCAGCGATTGTACAATTGCCTTCGGGCGTCAAAATGAGATATGCAGCGAATCTTGAGTTCTGCAAAAACAGTGACAGGAGTATGAACAATGTTGCTGAATACGAAGCTGTGCTATTGGGGCTTAGACAAGCGAAGGCGCTGGGAGCACAGCGCTTCATTGTGTAAACTGATTCGAAGGTGGTAGCAGATCATATCGAAAAAGAAAGTGTGGCAAAACAACCAGAGCTGATCAAGTATCTCACTACAGTTCGAGCAATGGAGAAAAAATTCAAGGGTTTTACAGTAGAATACATCCCGAGGGCCAAGAATGAAGAAGCTGATGCATTGGCCAAAGCAGCAGCAAAGGGGGACAAACTGCCACCCGATGTCTTCTTTTAGACATTGACAACGCCTTCGATCAAAGATCTTGATGAGCAACTAAAATTGATCAGTGCAATAAACTCAGAGGAATGGCGGTCATCCATAATGGCATATCTCAGAGGATACTATGAACCAATTGACGAAGACGACCTCAAAACCATGCAGCAGAGAGCAAGGTCATATCAAATCATTGACAATATTCTATACAAGAAAGGAGTTGTGGCTCCTTGGCTTCGCTGCGTGTCAATAAGCGAAGGCAGAGAATTAGTGCAAGAGATACACAGCGGCTTATGCGGAGCTCACTTTGGAGCGAGGGCAATTGTGGGGAAGGCAATGAGACAAGGGTTTTATTGGCCTTCAATCATCAACGATGCAACAAACACAGTAAAGACTTGCGACGAATGTCAAAAATATGCAGCAACCAGAAAATCGCCTTCGGAAATATCACAGCTGATAACTCCAACCTGGCCATTGCAGAGATGGGGCATCGATCTGGTGGGCCCTCTTTCCACAGCTCAAGGAAATCTGAAATATGCAATAGTTGCAGTGGAATATTTCACCAAATGGATTGAGGCAAGGCTATTGGCAAACATCACGGCGAAGACAGTTATCAAATTCTTCTGGCAGCAAATCGTTTGCAGATTTGGAGTCCCAAGGGAAATTACAGTGGATAATGGGAAGCAGTTTGACTGTAACGAATTGAGGCAGTACTGCATGTCAATCGGGACGAAGGCAAGATTCGCATCAGTATATCACCCACAGTCCAATGGTGCAGTCGAGAGAGCAAATGGCATCATTTTCACTGCCATCAGAAAATGCCTTGCAAATTGTAAGAAAAAAGGCAAATGGGTGGAGGAAATACCGAAGGTAATATGGGCTCACAACACATCCACCTCAAGAGCAACCCAATTCACACCTTTCAAATTGCTTTATGGCGAAGAGGCAGTGTGCCCGGAGGAGATTCTTCATAAGGGGCTTCGCATTCAGCAGGAAGCGCCCAAAGACAGCGAAGCTATAGACAAAGACCTCACAGAAATATACAGGCTGCAAGCAGCCAAAAACATCTCCAAGTACCAGGAAGAAACGAGAAAATGGCGTGACAAGAAAGTGGTAAGGAAAGACATCAAGATAGGCGACTGGGTGCTAAGAAAGAATCCAAGTATGCCTTCGGGGAAGCTGCAAAACAAATGGGAAGGCCCATTCCTTGTAACCAAAAGCAATAGGCCAGGATCATTTCACCTGGGTGATGGCGAAGGCAATGACGCTTGCGAAGGTATTACCTATGAACACCATGTAACAATTGGCTTCGTAATCTATAAACGAAGTCAATTGATAGAATAAGATTTTCATTTTTTCCTTCAAAAAAGCCTGTACTCTTTTCCTCACAGGGGAATCCTTACCAAGGGGTGAGGTTTTTAACGAGGCGGTGCTAATTGTAACTCGTCCGAAATATATAAACGAGCTTTTCCCCAAAAAATGTTGCATCGAAAGCGATTGGCTTCGACCAAATCGTCGGTATTCGATAAACCAAAATAGAACTAAATTGACCCTACCAAAGGTAAGGCCAATTCAGATCTAAAATGCTTACTCTAAGGAGTAAAAGGGGCTTCGGCTCAGGTTACATTTTACACGCACAAAATACTTGCTCTAAGGAGTAAAAGGGGCTTCAGCTCAAATTGTCTGCTAAACATATAAAATGCTTATTGGAGAATAAGAGTGGCTTCGGCTAATTCTGAATTGTCACGTGCAAAACGCTCCTTAAATTGATAATATTGAATGAAAAGCTTAAACTCGCTTTGGGGGGAGGAAGCGTTTCTCTCAAAGGCAAATCGAGTTCAATCTCTTTCGCTCAAACACGTTGCATACTGCACTATCAGATTCCAAAACATACGAAGATATTCTGCCTTCGCACGAATAAACATAAACTCGCTTTGGGAGAAGGAGGCGTTTCTCTCAAAAGAAAATACAAATCGAGTTCATCTTCATTCATACAAAACATGTCATTACAGCATCTCTTTACAACCGAGTATTTCTCAAAACATTTCAAACACATAGCCATAAAACTGCTCGCCAGACCTCCTAAAGTGAGGAGCATTATAAACGCATGCAAAGTCTTTATCAGGACTACCTTCCAACGGCTCCGCTTTAGGAATGCCCAGAGAAACAGCTTCGGCATTTCTTTGCGCAGCGAGCTCTACTCGATCCGAGCCATGAGCAATAAATGAAGTGAAAAAATAAAAAACGCCGAACTCAGTGCGACGGTAAAACTCGTGGCAATACTCCAAAAAGTCACCATGACTAGAGTACGGATAAAGCCGTCGAAACTCCTTCCACGCAAAGCCAGAAATACAAAGAGGCCCATCACGCATGGCCAACGGCGTAAGTTCAAGCATTTCATCACCCTGAATATACACAAATTACAAGTTCAAAAGAACTGCTTGCTCCAAAAGCTCCAACTCTATTTACAATTCTAAAGGTCCTTAGATTTGTTGATTGACTTGGGGGGCACCCTGGCCACCTTGCCCTTGGGAGGAAGAAGCACCGGCTTCACCAGCAGCAGCACCAGAGGAGGCCGCATTAGTAGCAGCAGCAGCTTCGGCATTTTCCTTTTCAGCGGCCTCCCTTGCGGCGGCTTCGGCTTCAGCCTTCTGTTTCTTCAGCTCCTTCGACTGAGAATACAGAAGCTATCAAATAAAACAATACCAAAATTAAAAACAAAAATGAATTAAAGTCGACCACGATGACAATTAACAAAATACCTTCGCAAGACGGTCGCGAATAATAGTCTGAGTAGCTTGACGACCACTCGCAACCCAAAAATGCTTCAGGAAGAGTGCCTTCGCAAGTAAAAGTTGCCTTGGAAAATAATCCGTGTCGGCAGGATCTCGGGGGGCCGGATAAGGGTAGCTCTTCCGAACCAAAGCATTGTAATGGTCACA
>CM014272.1:38972580-38984909 GCA_004135705.1 Alloteropsis semialata | reverse complement strand
GGTCCTCTCGGCCTCGTCCACCTTGGCCTTGAGGGCGGCCTTCTCCTCCTCGGCGCCCAGGATCGCCTTGTCCCTGGCCTCCCGGGCCTCGGCCAGCTGGGCCTCGAGCTGCTCCTTCTCGGCCAGCTGGGCCTCGAGCTGCTCTTTCTCAGCCTTCAGCTGCTGCACAGCATGCCAAAGCCCGGACTCCCGGCGGAGGAACGCCGACTTCTCGGCACTGCGCTCGATAATTCTCTGAACAAAAACGAGAAGAAGAACGCTAAGGCGTGCCCCGGAACAACGCCAGGATCAGAAGAACGAAGCCCCAAAGACTCACCAGGGAAGGGTCGATGATCAGCTTGTCGAAGACCTCCTTCACGTTCTCGAGGCTTTCCCGGAGAAGCTGGCACTGCTCCCTCTCCGCCGCGTCGTCCAGCTCGAAGATGGGACCCGCCGCCGGGTTCTGACGATCGTACCATAAGTACCGACCCTCGCACGGAAGATTCGGGTTGTCCTCGATAGGTACGAGGGCGGCACATCGGCGGTCCACCGCCATCATTCCCGGCGTCTCCCGGAGATGACGCGGGCCCTCGCGCGTAGGGCGAAAGGATCTCGGGAACTCCACGGCCAGCCTCCGGCTGCACTCGCCGGCGACCCTCCGCAAGCTACCCTCCGGCGAGTCCTCGAGCACGACGATCTCCGGGGAAGTCACCCCGGAGGACTCGGGGGCTACGGCGGCCGCCCGGATGACGGCGTCAGGGCGGGCGTCGGGAGTCCCCGCCTCTGCTTCCTTGGGGCCGACCGTAGCCCCTGGAGAGGCAGTAACCCCGCGGCCATCTTCTCCGGCCGCGTCCCCGCGGCCATCTTCTCCGGCAACTTCCCCCACTCCGGGGTGAGCCGGCTCCTCCTGAGGAGCACGCTGAGCCGCCTCCGCCAGCTCCTCGGCTAGCTCCGCTTGGAACGCCGCCACGGCCGCCTCTGGGGGGATGGCCTGTGTAAAGGCTAGGCCCGTCAGGAGTGTGTCTCCCGGGCTGTCGCCGTCCCCCTCCGGCACCTGTTCCACCGCGGAGAGCGCCGCCCTCCGTGTCTCCCCCTCGGCTCGCTCCGCCGAGGGCACCCGCGTTCCCTCCTCAGCCCGCTCCGCCGAGGGCACCGGCGGAATCACCTCGGCCCGCTCCATCGCGGGCTCCACCACTGCTTTCCCGGCCGGCCTCGCCGCGGGCTCCGGTGTCGCCTGCTCAGCCTGCCCCGCCGCAGGCCCCGGCAACGGCGCCGCCAAGCGCAGAGTCTTCCTCGGCGCCACCTCGAGCGAAGCGTCGACCCGACTGGTTCATTACGAGTCAGCAAAGCCCGGCTGGGAAAAATGGTAACTACAGGAAAAGCCAAAACCATTCGAGAAAGTCGGGCCATCACTCACCTCCACGCAATCCTCCGCGGCCGCTTGGATCCCGCCAGCACCGATGGGGCAGGGGCCACGGGCGCGACTGCGGCATCCCTGCCCGAGTGGGGCTCCGCCCGACCTGATGCACCTCCCCCCGCAGCCGGCGTCGAGTCCGGCCGCCTTGTCGGGACCCTCACCGGGGCGGGAGGGGCTTGCGCCTCCGCTACGGGTATCCGGGGCGCGTCCTGCCCCTCGCTCCGCGCCCGCGTCATCTGAGGGGCCGACAGCGGCCGCCTGTCGTCCCGCGGCGCAAATCGCAAGGGGGAGCACGACGCCCCCGAGGTCGAGCCCCCCTTGTGGGCGCGCTCTGACAGGTCCCGGCTCCGGCTCCTATCCCGGCGAGGGGAGGCCGTCTCCCGCCGGGAACTCCTTCCCCTCCCGAGGTCGTGACGAGGGGACGGAGGGGTGCGGCTGCGCCTCTCGCGCCGGCTCTCCTCGGAGGACCGCCGATGCCGGTCCGACCGAGAGCCTTCGTCCCTCCCCGAATCCGGCGGTAGCGGTCCTCCTCTCCCGCTCCGCCCCAAGTGCTGCGCCGAGGACGAGGCGCCGGCGGCCATCACCACCGCCGACTTCAGCTTCTGAGGAGGCGAGTCGTCGTCACTCTCCTCGTCATCCTCGCTCCCCGAGACGATCTCCACAAACTCCTCGGGGTCCTCGTCCTCGGAAACGTCATCCTCCCCCTTCCTCCTCCTCCTGGATCGCTCGGCGTTCCGTTCACGCTTGGCGACCTCGCCCTTCTTCCACTCCTCCCGGCGATCTTTCCTCGCCTTAGCCCATTCGGCCTCGGCTCGGTTTCTCACCTTGTCCTCGGGGAGCGGCGGCCGGGAGATGGTGCAGTGGAGGCCGTCCATCTAAAATAGTTCGGAATCAGCCAACTGAAAAACCAATCGGGGATTCGAGGTGTACGAACAAAAACTTACCAGATCCTTGGTGCGCTTGTGCGGGAGCATGGGGAGGAGGCCTGGGGGAGGATATGCCTCGTGACCCTTCCCCATCGCCGCCGTCACCCGGCGTTCCAAATCGTCCCCCGACGGCGGGGGGATCATCGTCACGGTCCCCTCAAAGGGGGCGTTCTGCTGCACCATCTCCCAGATCTGGAGACGGCGCCGCCTCAGCGGCACGATGCCTCTCGAGAGGTATCCGCCGAGGACCTCCGCTGTGGTCACCCCCGCGCCGCGGAGCCGGGCGAGGGCCTCCCAGATGTCCCCGAGGACCTTGTCCTGCCGCTCCTTCTCGGGCCCGTACGCCCACGACGCGGGCAGTTTCTCGAAGGTCTTCCCGGTGTACACCGGAAGGGGGTTGCGGCAGTCGTTCTTCAAGTAAAACCACAACGGGTGCCAGCCCTTGTTCGAGCTGGTCAAGGTCCCCGAGATGTAGGCCTTCACCCGCCCCTGCTTGCCCTTCAACACGGCGCAACCAATCGTCGCCGGGGCTCCGCCCTCCACGGTGTGCAACGAAAATTTGAAGAAATACCTGAAGAGGTCCCAATGGGCCCCTATCCCCAGGTACCCCTCGCAGAGGGCGACGAACACCGCCATCTGCTGGACTCCGTTCGGGTTGAGGTGGTGAAGCTCCAGCCCGTACTCATTAAGTACGGCGCGGATGAACCGTCCGGCGGGAACGGAGAACCCGCGCTCATGGAAGGCGACGAAGGAAACGACGTACCCCTCTGGCGGTTGGGGGTAGTCCTCGACACCGGGCACCTTCCACTCCGCGGCCTCCGTCAACGGCGGGAGCAGGCCTTCCGCCGCGAGGCTCTCCAGCTGCCGGCGCGAAACACGGGAGCGCTCCCAGGTCGACATCTTGCAGCAGTCCGAAGAGAAAGCACCGGCGAGATGGAAGGCTCGGTCACTTGCTCCCCGCAGCGACGGCGAGGCGACGGCGGCGAAAGACGCAAGAAAGCAAGTGGCGGCGACGGAGAAGACGAAGCGCGCGTTGGAAGTTGGAAAGCTCTGGCACGGGTAAAGCCCCAGGCCGCCGCAGCACGCGGCTATAAGTAGGGGCGGGGCGGAACCGCCGTGGCCTTAAATGCGCGGGCCCACCACTGGCGCCACGGCGACGTGCGCACGTCTCTTCACCTGACCTCCTCAAAAGGCGCGCCCACCTCCCACGCGGCAGGGGACCGGGCCGGCGTTTCCGTTCCCGGCCCGTCAAACGGTCGGGCGGTTGACCGGCCCACCAAAGGGGCGTCCCCGATAAGCGTCCTCTCCCCGACAAGTTCTTCGACTCCGACGACATCCGAGGCAAACCACCCGGGCACAAAACCTTAACAAGAGCACCAGCTCTTCTCAAGGCTCGGGGGCTACACCCGGCGGGTGCGCTCGCGCGCCCCCACCGGAAAAGCGGCAATTTACCATATCCACGCCGCCACTCAGCCTGGGCGCGAGCCTTCATCTCCCCCCCAGGCTCGGGGGCTACTGACGAGGGTACGGATTAGGGGTGCCCAATTGAACCCTTAACCCGTGGGCTTACGATAATCCACCCCTCAAAAAGCGAAAGCCAAAGACCAAAAACAAGGCAAACTCCCCATACCCCGACTACCCAGACCGCCCGAGTGGTTCTCCGATTCGCCCGACAGGATCTCCGCCTCCGAGTGGTCCTCCGATTCGTCCGACATGTCCTCCGTCCCCGAATGGCTCCCCGGTTCGCCCGAGGAGTTTTCCGCCCCCGAGTGGTCTCCGACCCCTCGGGTGAAACTACCCGGCTACGCCCCGGCCCATCCTGCGCCGTACCCACTTGGTACTCGCCGCGTCAGAGCGTGATGGGCGTCTGTCCTTCGCCACGGCAGCCACAGTGACGCACGTCTCGTCCGAACAGGAGCGCTACAGTCTTGGGAGGAGTGCATGCGCGACACCAGGCACCCAAGTACAACTCCAGACGGCCACTGACGACACCTGGAGCCCGAGCAGGACACCTGGAGCGCCCGAGGACCTCGAGCAAGTCAACCGCGACCCGGGAACCACCCGGGAGCTTACCCCGGAAGGCATCGACCCCAACCACCCGGGATGTACGATCCCGGGTCCGGCGGAACGCCCACTCCGTCAACACCTGCTCCCTGTACGGCTCGGCAGACGGCGCTGGATGGAGCTCTCGGGGGCAGTAACTCCCCGTGTAATTTTTCCCCTTCTTATCCCCCGCTCCCTTCTCCCCTTGAAGCTATAAAAGGGGACAAGAGAACATCAGTGGGGGACATATTTTTCGAACACCGGTCGAACACTCGGTCACAACATACACCACACGCTCGTTCGCATCACTCAGGGACTTGGGACCCTCTCCCTCTCCCAACTAGTTTGTACACCCCTACTACAGACTTGGACTTGAGAACAGCGACGCTCACTGGACGTAGGGTATTACTCTCCGGAGGCCCGAACCAGTCTAAACCCCCTGTCTCTCGAGTCACCATCCGGATCCTGACACGCGATCGTAGGAAATTTACTTGTTGGCGGTAGAGAACCCCGACAGTATCATTATATTATTTCTCATATTCGATCACTGTCGCCTCTGACATTTGCTTCCATTCAAGAATAATGATCTGTATCTTTATATTTGACTTCGACGCCCACATGAGTAGAGGTTTTCTGGTTTTCAAAACGAACATACTATGGCAAGGCCTACTTACTCCGAAAAAGATGATTTTCCAAGCTCCCACGTTGCATGGAGATCATGTAGCTCTTTGTGATCATGCTTGCATTAGCCAATGAGCTTTACAAGGTTAGGATGGGCAAACTGACTTAAGTAATGAACTTTCACCAATAAAAATAAATCAATAAGTTTAAAAACAGAGTTGGCAAAATGCTACACCTAAATGAAATGAAGTTAATCTTCGACCAACGAATTATCCCCATAGTTCGATTTTCTCCATCAAACTCGAAAAGGAGACATCTTTGGCAATCGAATATTGAAATCCGGGCAAACATTTCCTTCTAGATAATTTCGGTTATGTGTATTTTCGAGAAAAACACAGGTCAGGTTTAATCTCTAAAAGTTTATTACTAATTCATTTTAAATCAGAAAATTACGAAACCAGAGGCAAAAGTTTTCTAAAATTGTAATCTATCTATTAGTGCTCTATTTAGATTATTCTGATCATATATTGCAGCCATTACTTGTAGTTGCAACTGTTATTTATTTATTTATTTATTTATTTCAATTATCGTTTTGCACTTAACTTTATGTTAATGGCGTGACTTGAGCAATAGCCAAGGAAAATTAATAGATAACATAGGAAAAATAGTCATGGTGCTCATCAATACTTATCTATGAACTTGGAGGACAAAAAAGCATGATTCTTTCACTCACTAGCCATTCTCGGTGTGTTGGATTGATCTCTCGGGCCAGCCCAACGGTGGCCCGTTTTCTCCCTTCCATCTAGACGCGCCCTGATCGGGGGCGCTCCAGCCGTTGATGGCTGGTGGGGCCCCTGTCGCCTGCGCTATAAAAAGGGAGGTGGGGCTACGGCACAAGGCACGAGGTTCGCCGCCACAGTCCCACCTACAGCTCTAAAACCCTAGCCGATCTAGAGGGGAAGCGCAGGCCGACGGGAAGCCTCACCAGCGCCGCCACGACGTTGCCCAGCTGCACCGGCGGCGAGCGCGGCCAGTGCAGGTGGCGGCCCGAAGGCCACCGGCATCCGCGACGCCCTTCTCCACCGCCAGACTCCCTCTTCACCGACCCCGCCTTCCTCACCGTCAGGCCGCTCGACGGCGGCGCGCTCCACTTTGGGCGAGCGCGCTCGCCGGCGAGGGGGCCCGCGGCGGCGCCGGTTCCGCCTCCGGACGCCAAGGGCGACGCTCGCTCGGTCGGGCTGAAGAGGAGGCGAGAAAGAGGACAGAATGGGGCTAGGGTTTCGGCGGACGGCGCGTCGCCATTTCGATCGGGCGTGAAGCGCGGCCATCCGTCCATCTCAGACGGACGGCCAGGATTCGCCGGCCCCTCCCTGGGCCACTTTCGGCCCAGGCGGGCATAGAGATTCCCGGCCCAGGCCCAGGTTGCGGCCTGGGACGCGGGGGCGCGCGGTAGTGGGCCGCGGGCCGGACTTTTTTGGCCGTGGGCCATTTCAGTCTTTATCCTTTCCGAGAATTTTTACATCCTTTTGCATTTTCAGAAGCATAAAACGATGAGTTTTGATAGAATTTTGATTCGAATTTATCCTCATTAATTTTGAACCAACGAGATAAATTTTTGGGAGTTCAGAACAGAATATTCAGAATTTATTTCATGTTTCCGCTGCTCAGAATTTTATGATTTATCCTCTAATTTAATTGGAACCAACGGGAAGATTAATTAGAGGAATGACGAATGTATTGTTTTGAATTAGAATTCATTATTTCAGAATTTTATGATATTGCCATATTCTGACCAAAGTTGATTATAGCAGTATTATAATTTTATTTAGAATCTTTTATGCTTAATATCTATTTCTGCCCAAAGGTGATTTAGATTTATTGCACAGAATTACTGTATGTTTTGATTTTGACCAACGTTAATTTTGAAACGTGCAGTTATTGATATTAAGAATTTCTTTTGTTCTCACTTTTCTGATCTTAATTTCAGGGGTTAATCCTATGGATTACATCAACGCCATTCCAGATCTTGATGGCAATAACTATCAGAAATGGTTTCAGAAATTAGAAATTGCTTTGACTATGTCCAATTTAGATTTGGCCATAACTACAGAAAGCCCAACAGAACCAGAAAAACCCGTCAGGGGTGAAAATGAAGATGATGATGCATGGGCTGTCCGTGAGGATGCCTATGAGACAGAATATGCCAAGTATGACATTGCCAAGGCACAGTGGAACATTTCGAACCGCAAGTGCCTCATGATCATAAAAGGTACCATTAAAGATGCTATCAGAATGGCTATTCCAGATTGTGTCACTGCCACAGAATACCTTGGCAGAGTGAAGAGTCAGTTCACTGGGTCTTCCAAAGCTTCTGCTGCAACTTTGGCTGAAAAGCTTATGAGTAAGAAATACAGTGGCGGTGGCATAAGAGAACACATTTTAGAAATGAGCCACATGGCAAACAAGCTTAAGACCATGGACATGCCTCTTCCAGATTCTTTTCTTGTCCAACTGGTTTTCAAGTCCCTTCCAAAGGAGTTTGCGACTTTTCATGTCAATTATAACACCTTTCCAGAAAATTGGGATATTGAAAAGCTCATTGCCATGTGTGTTCAGGAGGAAGAGAGACTCAAGGCCTCTCATGGCGGCGAGTTTGCTTTTCAAATTCAGCAAAAGAAGAGAGGCTTTCAGAACAACAAGAAACCATTTCCACCTGGAAAGAACCAAAATGAAAGTGGATCTTCCAAAGCACCTCAGAAGACACTGCAGAAGAACTGGGACAATTTCCCAGTGGAGAGAGATCAATGCCTTCAATGCAAGAAGAGGGGGCACTACAAGAAAGATTGTCCAGAATTTCTGAAGGAGTTACTAAAGAATGGTGAGGACATAATCACTTTTGTAAATGAAACCCTGTATTTAGATTATCCCAAGTCTACTTGGTGGATTGACTCAGGTGCAACTGTTCATGTTGCTAATTCTTTACAGGGGGCAAGTATGAGGAGGGCCATGGCAAGAGGCGAAAGAAGCATTAAGGTCGCCAACGGAGTAGAAGCTCCAGTCGAAGCCATAGCAGATTTTGATTTAGAATTATCAAGTGGTTTCATACTTCATCTTAGAGATGTTCTATTTGTACCCACTTTGCATCGAAACTTAATAAGTGTATCCAAATTAGATGATGACTCTTATAAGTGCCATTTTGGAGATGGCAAATGTTTGATTCAGTTTAATTCAGAATGTGTTGGTCTTGCCTTCCGACAAGACAAATTATATTTACTTTCACTGCCTGAGAATGTGAATGTTGTATGCAATGAAGATAAGAATGCGAAACAGAATACCTCCTCATCTGTGAATAAAAATAAGAAAAGAAAGCGAATTGATGATATCTCATCGAAATTATGGCATTGTCGTTTAGGCCACATTTCGAGGGGTAGAATAGAACGTTTAGTTAAATCATCAATTCTTCCACCCCTAGAATTTTCAGATTTTGAACAATGTGTTGATTGCATTAAAGGAAAATTTGCTAAGAAAATAAAGAAAAATGCCAAACGAAGTGCGGGAATTTTAGAAATTATTCACACTGATATTTGTGGACCTTTTCCCGTGACTACTATAGATGGTTATGATTCTTTCATAACATTTACAGACGATTATTCTCGTTATGGCTATATTTACCCAATAAAAGAAAAATCAGAAGCATTAGCTAAGTTTAAGATATTTAAGGCTGAGGTAGAAAATCAGCATAATATAAAGATAAAAATAGTCAGATCCGACCGTGGTGGAGAGTACTACGGTCGGCATACCCCGTATGGCCAAGTTCCTGGACCCTTTGCAAGGTTCTTACAGGAGAATGGCATAGTCGCTCAGTATTCGACACCGGGCGAACCTCAGCAGAACGGAGTGGCAGAAAGAAGAAACCGTACCCTTATGGATATGGTAAGAAGTATGATGAGCTACTCTACGCTACCGATTAGTTTGTGGATGGAGGCATTGAAAACCGCTATTCATATCCTTAATCGCGTGCCAAGCAAGTCGGTGCCTAAAACGCCGTACGAGCTATGGACAGGTAGAGAACCCTCACTAAACTATTTTCATGTGTGGGGCTGTCTAGCTGAGGCTAAAGTATTTAATCCGAACATTGGGAAACTAGATCCCAAAACAGTTAGTTGCCACTTTATTGGCTATCCAGAAAAATCTAAAGGTTATCGTTTCTACTGTCCAGACAGACATACAAAGTTCGTAGAGACGAGACACGCTGCCTTCTTAGAAGAACAGATGATCAGGGGGAGCATGGTACCTAGAAAGATTGATCTTGAAGAGAAGCGGGTTTTTGTGCCCACTCCAATTGTTCAGGAACCATTTTTCTCACTACCTGTGGTTGCGGCGCCTATACAGCAGAATATTACAATGCCAGCACCCACAATTGTTTCCCCAGCTGTGGTCACAGCTGTCCCTCCTGTTGTGGTGACAAATGAGAATGAGGAACCTGTTCTTCAGGAACCTATCCCACAGAACCAAATAGAACCTGTTTTAGAACCAGTTGCGACAAATGAGGGGGAGCAACCACAACCTCCTGTGGAAAATGTGCCAGTTGCCGCAAATGAGGGGGAGCAATCGCAACCTCCTGTGGAAAATGTGCCACCAACTGAGAATCTTAGAAGATCACAAAGGACAAGAAGAGCCGCTATTCCTAATGACTATGAAGTCTACAATAGCGAAGAAATGGGGATGGAAGATGATCCTACTTCATTTGAAGAAGCAATGAGAAGCGCTAAGTCGTCTGAGTGGCTTGCCGCCATGAAAGATGAAATGAAGTCTATGAGTACCAATGGAGTTTGGGACTTAGAAGATATTCCTAAAGGAGCCAAAACAGTAGGCTGTAAATGGGTCTACAAAACGAAACGTGACTCCAAAGGGAATGTAGAAAGACATAAAGCGCGACTTGTGGCAAAAGGCTTCACACAGAGAGAAGGAATAGATTATAATGAGACCTTTTCTCCCGTCTCATGCAAAGATTCTTTTAGAATAATAATGGCCTTAGTGGCTCACTATGATTTAGAATTACATCAGATGGATGTAAAGACGGCATTCTTGAATGGGGAGTTACAAGAAGATGTTTATATGGCGCAACCGAAAGGTTTCGTTGTAGAAGGAAAAGAAAACCAAGGGTGTCGCCTAAAGAAATCAATTTATGGGCTGAAACAAGCCTCAAGGCAGTGGTATTTGAAATTTGATGAAACAATTAGAAAATTTGGATTTAAAGAAAACGAAGAGGACAATTGCATTTATGCAAAGTTTAAGAATGGAAAGTTTATTTTTCTTATCCTGTATGTGGACGATATTCTGCTAGCAAGCAGCGATTTGAATCTACTACTGGAAACTAAGAAATTCTTGTCCTCGAAATTTGACATGAAAGATCTTGGTGAAGCTTCGTTCGTTCTAGGAATTGAGATTCACCGTGATAGAAAAAGGGGTGTATTAGGACTATCACAGAAATCCTACTTAGAAAAGGTACTAAAGAGATTTGGCATGCATAAGAGCAAGCCAACACCTGCTCCAATAGTCAAGGGCGATAGTTTTGGGAAATTCCAGTGTCCCAAGAACAAGTACGAGCTCGAAGAAATGAAATCAGTTCCATATGCTTCAGCTGTCGGAAGTTTACAATATGCACAAGTGTGCACTCGCCCTGACTTAAGTTTTGTTACCGGGGTACTTGGCAGATATCAAAGTAATCCAGGCATAGAGCACTGGAAAATGATAAAGAAAGCTTTTCGCTATGTGAGGGGTACAACCGGCCTCATGCTAACTTATAGAAAATCAGATTCCCTAGAAGTAGTAGGGTATTCAGATTCAGATTTTGCAGGAGATGCAGATGATAGAAAATCCACGTCTGGATATATCTTCACTCTTGCAAATGGAGCAATATCATGGAAAAGCTCCAAGCAGTCAGTTACAGCATCATCTACGATGTATGCAGAATTTGTAGCATGTTACGAGGCCTCGGGGCAGGTCACATGGCTTAAGAAATTTATACCCGGATTGAGAGTGGTCGACAGCATAGAAAGACCACTAAAGTTATACTGCGACAATGAGCCTGCAGTGTTTTATGCTCATAACAACAAGTCAAGTGGTGCTGCCAAACACATTGACATTAAGTTTTATGTTGTTAAAGAGCAAGTCCAGGATCATGTTATTTGTTTAGAATACATCAGCACAAAGAAGATGCTAGCGGATCCACTTACAAAAGGCCTACCACCCAATGTGTTCAGAGATCACTTAGCCGGTATGGGTTTAAAGGAAAGCCTTTGATTCCTGGACAAAGAGGCCCAAGTTAAGACTCTGTTTCTGAACGGAAAGGAGATCGTGGCTGTTAATCTGACAGTATTAATTGTCATGACGAGGCACGCTCGATACCCCGATCTGTGATGGAATGGACCATATTCAGATTAAGATAAAGAACAAGAAATGAGAAGAGATCAAGGGGGAGATTGTTGGATTGATCTCTCGGGCCAGCCCAACGGTGGCCCGTTTTCTCCCTTCCATCTAGACGTGCCCTGATCGGGGGCGCTCCAGCCGTTGATGGCTGGTGGGGCCCCTGTCGCCTGCGCTATAAAAAGGGAGGTGGGGCTACGGCACAAGGCACGAGGTTCGCCGCCACAGTCCCACCTACAGCTCTAAAACCCTAGCCGATCTAGAGGGGAAGCGCAGGCCGACGGGAAGCCTCACCAGCGCCGCCACGACGTTGCCCAGCTGCACCGGCGGCGAGCGCGGCCAGTGCAGGTGGCGGCCCGAAGGCCACCGGCATCCGCGACGCCCTTCTCCACCGCCGGACTCCCTCTTCACCGACCCCGCCTTCCTCACCGTCATCGGCGCCATGGCCGCGCCCACTGGATCGAGCTCCGCCAACGATGGTCTGCATCTCTACCCCTCTCTCTCTAGTTTTGCATCATGCATATGCGCAGATGAACCACCACTCCCTTATATCCATGTTTAGAATCTATGATCTCTACTGATAGATGAGCCTAGTCGATCCATGAACCTAACACGGTGCCCTTGCGAACCCTGTTCAAGCGTGTGCACAGCAATAACTATTCCAAGGCCAGACATGCACGGTGAAAATGTGTTTTCATCAATCCATCCTTTAGATATAGTTCCATGTCCTGCTTCGCCGAGTACACTCACTGCCGTAAATCGGTAGTTTGCCGTGTGCCCCTGGGACACGGCAAAGCCTGTTTTACCCACGGCGAAGGCTTTGCCGTGTGTGGCCCACGGCAAACGCTCACAGCAAAGTCGACTTACCGTGGGCTTTTTGTCGGGCACACGGCAAACTTATTTTTTGCCGACTA
>CM014272.1:38950328-38968353 GCA_004135705.1 Alloteropsis semialata | reverse complement strand
ACGGCGGCGCAGAGGTCTAGCGCGAAGTGGCGGCGCGGAGGGGCCGGAGGAGGGCGATGAGGGCGCGGAGCGGGAGCGACGATTGTGCGAAGGATCGGCGACGTCGAGGGCGAGCAGGAGGCGCGGAGGGGCCGTCGACGAGGGTGCGTGGAGGCAAGGGCGCGGGACGACGGCGTGGGCCTGGCGGCGCGTGGAGAAGAAGAATAACAGATCGAGAAGAAGAGAAGTGCGGGCGCACGCCGCTATATATGCCCGCCCTTCATCGGTACCGGGTGATGTCACCACCCGGTACCAAAAGGGCTTTGGTACCGGGTGGTGACATCACTCGGTGCCAAAGGGGGTCCAATTCCCTTCCCGGCATTCCTGTTTCCTAAATGGTTTTTCTATTTGGTTTTTTCTATTTATCATTGGTATATTATTTCCTTTCAACTTCTTCACTTTTTGGTATTTTCTATATACCTTAGGTATATATTATTTCGTTTTAACTTCTTTACTTTTTGGTATTTTCTATTTACCATAGGTATATATTATTTCCTTTTAACTTCTTCACTTTTTGGTAGTTTATATTGGTTTATATTAGTAATATATATTAACTCCTTAATATTTAGTTTTTACTATATAACTTCACTAGTATTTAATAGTGGGTATTTTCTATGTCCCCAAATATTAGTATTACATACCATAATACGTCAACATAATTAGAATTACATACCATCCTGATTCAACATAAGTACTACATAGTGCTTCAACATAAGCACTATTTGATTTTTTCTATTTGGTATTTTCTATTTACCTTAGGTATATATTATTTCCTTTTAACTTCTTCACTATTTGGAATTTTCTATTTACCTTTATTTAAAATTTAGTGTTTGCTAATTAATATTTTTTGTATTTTCTATCTACATCCATTGATATTAGTATTATATATTAACTCCTTTACTATTTAGTTTTTGCTATATAACTTCACTAGTATTTAATAGTTTGTATTTTCTATGTCCCTGTTGACGCTCCTTAGCGACACACTTTTACCCCTGTTTATCTTCCATAATGGCATGAATTTGATATCTAAACTAACGATCGTACTCTATAACTGGGACGTTTTCGCATATGCATGTGTTTTTGGAAGAAATGTTTTTACGCAGGTTTTTGGGCTAAAATGGAGCACATATGGACAAGGCATGGAACCAAGGACGACACGGTGAAAGATAAAGGCCAGCGACCCGAAGAACAGGGTAGGCCGGCCGGCCTCACATGGCTAGGCCGGCCGGCCTAGGTTGTTCCAACCTTCGTTCGTGCTCAACTTTGGTGAACCAACCTCCAAGAGTATTTGAAAGGCAAGTGCTTCAAGATAAGGTCAAGAGACTTCAGGGTCAAGGCAACTCAATTGGAGAATTTGGAAGTTTATCACTTCCCATTCTTATCTCGAAGATATCCCGAAGCAAACGACGTCCAAAGGCCCACATGCATAGGTGGAACATCTACAGAAGCTTCCAGAAGACTTGAGGAGAAAGCAGAGGACGAGACGGCCAGGGAAGGCCCCAGGCCGGCCTGAACCACCCTGGGCCGGTCGGCCCAGGCCTTTCCTGTGGCGGTTCGCCCCCCTTCGACCTAGGGTTTTCTCAGGGTATAAATAGCCCATGTGCCTTTGTGCCACGCATCAATCAATTCGTCATTCGCCGCCGAGGAGCAGAGAAGCTAGAGGGACACCTTTCGGAGAGCTGAGGGTCGTGCTAGTTGTCTAGGGTTCATCCCTAGCCGACGTGGGAACCCTGCGAGGAAGACCACGTCGGAGTTCTGGAGCTAGGATCATCAAGATCAAGGTAGGATCCCGGTGGTGATCTTGTGATGTACTTACATTCATGGTGAAGTTATATGTGTTTCCGAATTTCTAGCGATCAAGTGCCTCTTCTATGATTTCGTTCTTGCTTGGGTTTGCTTCTTCTTCAATCTATTCTCGAGATAGATTGCTCGGGGTGTTCTTGTAGCCATGGTGGCTAGGGGTTCATACCGGATCTACCAAGTGGTTCGACACGTTCACTTGTGAACGTGCCCTTAAGTTACTCACACCGAAAGAGAGCATCGTGACAGGGTGTGATCTCGTGTACGGTGGGTACTTTCAGGAGTTTGATCGGAGGTCATGATTTAAAGATGCTTTTCATTGAGATTCACATCTATCTTTCTTCACTCTATTTGGCTCGGAGCTACAACATATGCATGATCTAGGCAATCTAGATTGGTTATCTCTAACTTTCTCTTGCTACCTCCGGTGTTTGGGATTTAGTAGATTAGATCTATTTGGTTTTACAACCCCTCTTCAAGACAAAAGGCTTTCAATGCTAGTTAGATTGTTTGTTATGTCTTTAGTTCCACGGATTGGTAAACCTTGGGAGAGTACTCTAAGGGAAGAGCTACAACTGATCCGTGCGCTAGCTGTTCATGATTGACGCGTCTAAGGGCCGTCAACAAGCTTTTCTAGCGCCGTTGCTGGGAAACTATCGATTAAGATCCGATTTGACTAGCATTCGTAAATATCTCTTTTTCTTGATTTTCTTTTGATTTTCGTCTTTTTAGATCTCTTATTTTCTCTTTTATCAAAAATAGATCTAATCCACAAAAACAAAAATAAATCTAATCTAGCTTTTTATTTTTTTATATTTATTCTATCTATTTCTTTTAGATCTTGTATATATATATTTTTGTTTTTCACTAACCCTAACAGGAGATGGATGGCTACCTTTCCAACAAACTGAAAAATTTTGTGGATGATCCAGAAAAACTTTACAGGCAAAGGAGACGCGAAGCACAAGCTAAGAAGCTGGAACTAGTAGGTCCGAAAGGCGAGACCACGAGTTCATCATCTACTCCACCACCAAGTCCAAGGAAGCCGCCACCACAACCCAAGATGGCGGAACGCACGATCGGAGAGCTATGCATCCCGGACATCAATGATTTTCCCATCCAAACCCTCAACGAAGTTTGAGGGCCGTTCGAGATCAAGACCTCAACCATTCATATGGTGCAAAGCTCGCCCTTCACCGGAAAGGAAGATGCCAACCTCCACCTTCAAGCATTCATCCAACTATGTCGCACCTTCGACATGCAAGGAGTAACTCAAGATCAAGTGAGAGCGAGACTCTTTCCGTTCTCTCTACTTGGGAGGGCACTTCAATGGTTTCATTCTCTACCGGCGGAGACGGTGCAAAGTTGGGATGCCTTGATGAAAGCTTTCATGATGGAGTTCTACTCACCAGGCAAGACTCAAATTTTGCGCAACAAGATTGCTACATTCGCGCAAGCCCCGACGGAGACTATTGCGGAAGCCTATGAGCGCTTCAACGACTACGTCCGAGCTGTGCCTCATCACAAGTTTTCAAGGGAGGATATAGTCCAGAAGTTCTACCCAGACCTCATGACCGCATCAAGGGAAATCATCGATGCATCGGCCGGAGGATCCATTATTGAGCTCACCCCGACTCAAGCTCTCAAGCTATTCAAGAAGGTGTCGGACGATGAGGACATCCTCCATTATTACCCGCTGGCAAAGACGCAACAAGAAAATGGGCCAAAAGAGGCCCAGTTGTAGTTGGGCGGTGACCGTGTGAGCCTCTGAATAATCCCACCTTGCTTAGCTAGGGAGGAGGAAGCCACCTTAAAGGGGAGAGCCACCCTTCCCCTATCGGACTAGTCTTTTGGGGTGATTGGGCCTTTCCCTGAGGGGTGCGCCGGAGTGCGGTGCTAAGATTGCCGAGGCGCAACAAGAGGCCCTAGTGGTGTTGTGGGCCGGATCGGTGTGTCGTAAATTCGGCTGTCGGTGCTAAGATTGTTGAGGCGCAACAAGAGGCCCTAGTGGCGTTGTGGCCAGATCGGTGCGTCGGGCTTTCCATCCAAACCCCACCTGGGCCGGACTCATCACGGACAATGATGCATGAGCTTCATCGGGACGGCTGCACCCTACACCATCCATGGGAGTTGCTAAAAGCATTTTGTAGGTGGAGCGTGAAGAACTACTAGAAGGGAAAATCGATTCACTAATGAGAAGGTTGGAGAAGATGGAGGTGGACAAGAAGGAAGCCCATGCTATTGATTTGAAGGCAGCCGAAGCAAGGTCCACATGTGAAGATTGTGGAGAGTACGGCCATGTCCAGAGGAATTGTCCGGAGGAAGCTAAAGTGCTTAAATACATGAGGAAAGGAGATTTGTCTCCACCGTCCTACTTCCGCTACGGGCAAGGTAGACCTCAATTTAATGCAAGCTCATCTCTTCAAAACTTGGTGCCTCTTCGTATACAATTGAAGGAGTTCATGGAGAAGCAATGCAAGATCAACAAGGACACCATTGCTAAGTTCAAGTCTATGGACAAGATATTGGAGAACATTGATGAGAAGGTGATGGAGGTTGGAAGCTCTAACCACCAAGTGCTCAACATGATGAAGATGCTAGAGACACAAGTGACCCAGCTAGCCGGACGCTTACCTAGTAATGAAGAAAGACTACCGGGGCAACCTCAAAATCCAGAGACGGCAAAAGCAATTCAAACTCGCTCGGGGAAAGAGACCGAAGATCCCGAACACCCGGCCGGAGCAAGGAAGTCTAAGCCAAGTGTTGAAGCCGAGATGACATCAAAAGAGAAAGCGCCTACTCCCGCACCGGAGATAGTCACCCAAGAGCCGGAGTTTGAGATGATCGATGAAGATACAAAGATTCTTCCTCCGAGGCCACGTTACCACAAAGGTAAAATTGATGAGTATTTCAAAAAAATTGTTAAAGTGGTTCGTAGGTTGAACATCAATATGTCACTCTTGGACGCTCTACAAGTTCCAACATACTCTCGCTACTTCAAAGACATACTTTCGAACAAGCGTGAGATGCCGCCGCCAAGTACCATCAAGATGACCGAAGAATGTAGCGCGGCTATCGCCGATCAAGCTTCCAGGAAGAGGAGGGATTCGGAGTGTCCAACCATCCCGTGTTCCATTGGATCATACATGTTCGAGAGAGCATTGTGTGATCTTGGTGCAAGTGTGAGCGTCATGCTAAAGGCCATGTACGAGAAGCTACACTTACCGGAGCCGGAACCCACCGCCATGTGCCTAGAGCTAGCGGACAACTCCGTTCGCTATCCTATGGGCATCGCCGAAGACGTACCCATAAAGATCGGAGAACACCTAGTCCCCGTGGACTTCGTGATTCTCGATATGGGAGAAGGGACAAAGTCGCCACTCATCCTTGGGAGGCCATTCCTCAAGACCGCAAGGGCAAACATCGACGTTGGCAAGGGAGAGATCAAGTTCGACATCAATGGCACCATGAGCGAGTTCAAGTTTCGTCCACACTTTGAGGTATGCAATATGATCGATATTAAATATATTCCACCTCACCATCGTGACACCAAGGAGGAGCCGAAGAAGAAGGAAGCGAAGGAAACCAAAGAAGTTGTTGCATCCGTCGAGACAAAAGCTCAACGCCTGCTTGTGAAGACCAAAAAGATGACTAAGCCGAAGAATAATCCCGCACCCAAGCCAAGGATTGTGCAAAAGTGGGTGCCCAAGACTGCAACGCCCACACCGAGCGTTGGTCAAAAGTGAAGAAAAGAAGAAGTCTAGCTATAGACTATAAACGAAGCGCTTTGCGGGAGGCAACCCTTTCGTCGAGTCGAGAATAAGCTGCCGGGAGGACAACCCGTTCGTCGAGTCAAGAATAAGCTACCGGGAGGACAACCCGTGAAGACCTTTTGAGTAAGTGAGTCATGAATTTTACTACGTAAGACTTAATAAACATTTATTAAATTGGTCATTAGGTCAAACATTTAAATTAGAGTTGCTCGGTCATTTTGATTTTAATTCTTATTCTAAACCAATGACTTGAGCCTTCCCATGATTTATTTGTTTAATCTTGAGAAACCCAAAACCAAATTCCCACACCCATTTTGGTGACTGCCCTTTCCATGACGGCCGGACCAAGTCGATTATTGTAAAGACATGAGTAGAGCCAAGCATTGTTCTTAATTCTTTAAATTTTTTGACGCATGCTAGGCTCGCGCAACCTTAGCAATTTTCAGTTTTGTTTTCCTAGGATTAGGATTTTTCTAAGCCCCTTTTATTTTACTTTCTTTCAAAATATCTCCTTCATTTGGCCAAAACTTAGAACCTAAACCTATGACCCACGGTTGAACTTGGGAAGGTTCACTATCAATTCATGAAAGTGAGCAATACCGGTGCAACCAAAATTAATGTAGTCAGAAAATATTTCTCGACTTACAAATGTTTATGATGCCCAAATTCCCCTCTAATTATTCATTCAAACTCATTACTTGCTTTGAGTTGATTTTATTTGACAAGATTAGAGGAGGACTTGAGCACTTAAACACTCTTTGGAAGGGTTTTATAATCATGATCATCACTAATAACCAAGATTGAGTTCTCGGGAAGGAATATTGTGCTCTCCACCTAACTCCACATGCAAGAGGGAGGAGCCATGCATGGTGGTACACTCATTTTGCAGGATTGAAAGCAACATTTGGAGTAGAGTTGAAGCAAAGGACAAAGGCATTAACCAAAGTGGAGAAAACAATGTGCAAGTGGACAACTTTGCTAAAGAATGAATGGTTCACAACATTTGGACGGTGGAAATCATATGGAGTTGCTGGACATTGATTGGGAATCCACTCAGGAAGATGTGGGAGCAAGGACACGTGAACACGGCCAGGGAAGCCCCTAGGCCGGCCAGCCCCAAGCACCCTAGGCCGGCCGGCCTGGCCCCCATAAATGCCCCCTGGTGCTCGTCTTTCACAGGTACACAGCTCATGCATTTCTAAACTCTTGCTCTTCAGTTCTTCCACCTTGAAAACCAGCAGAGGCTCTGATAATTTTTGAGATTCAAAACCACCTCCAAAATTCTCCAAAAATTCACTACAATTCCTAGTTTTCTCTCCTCTTAGATATATTGTTTTTCCACCGGCGAGAAACCACCGGTGTGTTGGTTTTTGTGATTGTGCAGCAAGACACCATGAGGAGGGGCGTCGTCAATTTCCTCACCGGAAAGAGGACAAGGTCGTCGGCGTCCGATACACCATCGGTGAGCTCTTCGCGGAGGCACTCCATTGCGGAGTCATCGCGAAGCATAGAGGAAGACAACCCCGTGCAAAGGAGCGACATGCTGCTCCTTGGAGGGATGCAAGACCCACAAAGTTCCTCCATGCGGTTCACCGAACCATGTGGACGTACCGACGCACCACCACCTCCTCCAACTAGACGTTCCACAAGATCAACCGCACCGCTGCCATACAAGCCAAAAATTTCAGAATATGGGTTTGTCATTTTGTCGGAGGAAGAAGAGGTAAGGCTCAAGAATTTGAAGGGAAGAGTGAAGGCAAACACTAACTTTGATGATGATGCACTACAGAGATTAGGGTTCTATGGTGATATCTATGGGCTACTGGACAACCTCGGATGGAGACAATTTTTCGATGGTGTTCCGGTGGACATGCATGCAGAAATTGCTTTGGAGATTATGATGACCATGAGAGTTGTGACAAGAAAAATTGATGAGCAAGAAGTGTCATGCCTCGAATTTAGGTTGAAGAATGAAGAAAAGTCCATCACCTTTGAAGGAATTGGAAGCTTACTTGGTTTCAACTGTGATGCACAGGAAAGAGCCGAAGTCAAAGAAGGAGGGATAGATAAATTTTGGAAGAAAATTGCAAGGGATGACAACCGCCAAAGGAAGAACATAAGCAATGTCATACTTCAAATATTTCATTCTCGGATGAGCAGGAGAATTTTCGGATGGATGAGAGAGTCCAAAGTAACCAATATAGAGTTAAATTATTTATACTCCACATTGGTGAAAAAGCAAGCAATTGATCCTACCTACATCATGATTGATAGGTGGGTATGTGAAGCAACATCCGGCTCCGGATAGATCGGCTCGGGTTGTTATCTCTCCATGATAGCAATTGCATTGAACCCAAGATTGGAGACAAACTCGGCATTCTTCATGAAAGAGACCGATTTTGGAATAGAGGCTATGAGGCAAGGACACTACATCGGAGGTGATGAGAAGAATGGGTACAAAGTTGCAAATGCAAGTATTTATCTCCCCAATGCAAGATTGAAGTTATTTGGAAGAGGAAGAATTGATTGGCGGGATGAAAAGATTTTGATCAAGGCCAAGAAGAATAAAAGAGGGAAGCATGTTGGAGAGTCATCGGCACCGGTTGAAGAAGAAGTGGGAGAGGAATTGCCACCGGCTAGTTCCTCTTATTGGACTACAGAATTTCAAAATGCACCAAGTGGAGAAGGACCTCCGGAAGGATGGGGGCAACAATGGGGACATGCACCAGCTCAAGCATGGGGGGTATGGAGTGCCGGTGCCACCACCGATGTATCCACCGCCACCTTCATATAGCAATTATGGCTACCCACCGCTGCCTCATCAAGGAGTGTTCCCGGATCCATCCTTTGGAGCTCAATTTCCACACCTCCAACAACCGGAAAGAAGCACAAGGACAATTGGAGCCTACGCCGATAGGAACATGGAGGACATTAATGCCATCCGGAGGCATACAGACCAACTAGAAGATGGAACCACGGGGATTGCATATCAAATGGGACTTCTACGATTGGCGCCGCGGGAACATTTTGATCGAGGAGCTTCTCAAGTGTATTATGACCAAGGGTATAACGCAAGACAGCTGCCAAGCCAAGAGGAGTGACCGACAAGGACCAAGAATAAATTGCTCGCACGTGTGGTTTGAGTTTTTCCCCTTTCTTTTATTTATTTTCAGCGTGTGTGCAAGCTTGTGTGCGTAGCAATTTTTTGTTTTTATTTATTTTCAGCATGTGTGTTAGTGTGTCATTTTGTTTATCATTGCCATGATCACCATATATATCACCGATGCTTTCATATTATGATTACTAGTGATGATAGAAAGTTTCTGCCATGTTGAAATATGATGATCGTTGCCGCTTTGTCTATTTTTGCGCTTGGCTTATGCATGATTGAACTAATGCTCTCCCTAACATGATCTGAAATTTATCTAAATACTGGCTCAATCTTTTGTGGAGGTTATGATAATTTTAGACCCATATTTATTATTCTTGCTCTCTCTTTTAAACTTGTCAAGGGATGTTTAATTGCTGAATTTAATTAAAGCTAGCCTTGTCATTAATACCTTTTGCAATTGCTCTACCTATCCAAAGCCTAAATGACATATCATGTCGAACCATAGTTTAAGATTTATTTTTAAGTGAATTGACTCAGGATTTATCTTCTCTGGTACGAGACTAAGAAGCTGACCATTCCGTTTTGCGTACCTTCTTTTTGATAGCCTATCTATCCATGCATTGTGAGTTTCTACACCAGAAACTTCACAAACTTCACTGGATATCCATCCTAAACCCAAATTATCTTTTTGTGAAATACCTCCTTGACCACAACCCAATTTGAGTATGGATCATTATCTTGACGAAATTCTGAAGAATCAAGAGCTTGATACAAAGAACATCTATTTGGAAGGCATCCAAGAGCGCGTACAAGAAAAATTAGAAGAAACAGAGGACCACAACTAGTGGGCTGGCCAGTCTCATCACCATGAGCTGACCGACCTACCCCCCTTCTCCTCCGATGGCTTTATTATTCGACGAGAAGATACTCCCCGAAGATTCAAATCATTTTCCAAAAGATTGAGATGGATACTTACTCTAGCATTAGCCAACACTTCTATGCTCGAGGACGAGCAATCGTTTAAGCATGGGGGGGAGGCTGAGTAAGTATTAATGTTGCTAAGAAGTTCTAGGGAGCATAAGAAAAAATAAAAGAAAAATACATGTTGAAAAAGGAAGAAAAAGTGTGAAAATAAATGCTCCTTAGTTCTTTTTGCTTCATTAAATTCCGTAGTGCCTTAAAGATTATTCCATACTCAAATATTCCAACCATGTGCAATCCGATAACGAGGACTTCATTTGTGCCTCGGGATCACCCTTTGCCATTTACACATGTCCACTATCTAAAAAGCGTGTGTTCCATTTTCCCCCTCTCCACAAAATCGAATATTTTCCATGGTCTTTTTGACTAGTCTCTGTAAACCCATGAGAAGTACTTCTTGTTTTGATAATATCTTGATCATAATATCTTTTGTAAGGACTAACCTTTCCCATAGCTCCAGATAAAGCCTCACACATACATAAGAGAAAGGAAGGTAAAGAGAGTTCTAGAAAAGTTTGAGAGACAAGATGAGCTGAGAGTTTCCATGAGCAAGTGCAATGAGGTTTAAATTATTGACTTTGGTTTAGCAATACTTTTGAAACTTACTTCTTAATTCCTGAGACTTGTTTAAATTAGAGAGCATGTGTTTAACTTTTTGTGGGGAACACTTAATTCATATCTACCCTCCATATTAGAAAGAGTTGGTTACAATTTAAAGAATTAATTGCAAAATATTTTGAGGGCATTATGTTTTCTCATGTATGATCAAGTGCAGGGATTAGACACCGAAAGGCAACGCTGATTTTTATTGAAGACTTGTTCGAGTTCTTACTGAAGACTTGCTCGAGGACGAGCAAGGTTTAAGCATGAGGGGATTGTTGACGCTCCTTAGCGACACACTTTTACCCCTGTTTATCTTCAATAATGGCATGAATTTGATATCTAAACTAACGATCATACTCTATAACCGGGACATTTTTGCATATGCATGTGTTTTTGGAGGAATTGTGTTTACGCAGGTTTTTGGGCTTAAAATGGAGCACATATGGACAAGGCATGGAACCAAGGACGACACGGTGAAAGATGAAGGCCAGCGGCCCGAAGAACAGGGCAGGCCGGCCGGCCTCACATGGCTAGGCCAGCCGGCCTAGGTTGTTCCAACCTTCATTCGTGCTCAACTTTGGTGAACCAACCTCCAAGAGTATTTGAAAGGCAAGTGCTTCAAGATAAGGTCAAGAGACTTCAGGGTCAAGGCAACTCAATTGGAGAATTTGGAAGTTTATCACTTCCCATTCTTATCTCGAAGATATCCCGAAGCAAACGATGTCCAAAGGCCCACATGCATAGGTGGAACATCTACAGAAGCTTCCAGAAGACTTGAGGAGAAAGCAGAGGACGAGACGGCCAGGGAAGGCCCCAGGCCGGCCGGCCTGAACCACCTTGGGCCGGCCGGCCCAGGCCTTTCCTGTGGCGGTTCGCCCCCCCTTCGACCTAGGGTTTCCTTAGGGTATAAATAGCCCTTGTGCCTTCGTGCCACGCATTAATCAATTCGTTATTCGCCGCCGAGGAGCAGAGAAGCTAGAGGGACACCTTTTGGAGAGCTGAGGGTTGTGCTAGTTGTCTAGGGTCCATCCCTAGCCGACGTGGGAACCCTGCGAGGAAGACCACGTCGGAGTTCTGGAGCTAGAATCATCAAGATCAAGGTAGGATCCTGGTGGTGATCTTGTGATGTACTTATATTCATGGTGAAGTTATATGTGTTTCTGAATTTCTAGCGATCAAGTGCCTCTTCTATGATTTCGTTCTTGCTTGGGTTTGCTTCTTCTTCAATCTATTCTCGAGATAGATTGCTCGGGGTGTTCTTGTAGCCATGGTGGCTAGAGGTTCATACCGGATCTACCAAGTGGTTCGACACGTTCACTTGTAAACGTGCCCTTAAGTTACTCACACCTAAAGAGAGCATCGTGACAGGGTGTGATCTCGTGTACGGTGGGTACTTTCGGGAGTTTGATCGGAGGTCATGATTTAAAGATGCTTTTCGTTGAGATTCACATCTATCTTTCTTCACTCTATTTGGCTCAGAGCTACAACATATGCATGATCTAGGCAATCTAGATTGGTTATCTCTAACTTTCTCTTGCTACCTCCGGTGTTTGGGATTTAGTAGATTAGATCTATTTGGTTTTACAACCCGTCTTCAAGACAAAAGGCTTTCAATGCTAGTTAGATTGTTTCTTATGTCTTTAGTTCCACGGATTGATAAACCTTGGGGGAGTACTCTAAGGGAAGAGCTACAACTGATCTGTGCGCTTGCGGTTCACGATTAACGCGTCTAAGGGCCATAAACAGTCCCCAACTGAAATATAAATAAAATAACACTCGAACATAAGTACTACATTACATCAGAATGGAAAATATAAATAAAATAATACTTGAACATAACTATTACATTACATACCATCATTCTTGAACATAGTACTCCATTACATACCATGATGCTTGAACATAAGTACCATTACATACCATCATGCTTAAACATAAGTACTACATTATGCTTGAACAATAATAAATGTTTTCTTTACAAGAGTACCTATGTTATGATCGTTGCGAATGTAAGGAGCATCTTCATTGGCCAACATGATGCTTGTGTCAACCTCCACACTGAACGGAGAGACCTCATCACACATATTATAATCATCTTCATGTATGACGCCCTCTACACCCATGATTTTTCTTTTCCCTGTGAGAACTATGTGGCATTTTGGCTCAAGTTCGAAGTTATTTGTTTGCAGAGTCCCCGTCTTGGGTTTGCTAGTCATGTCCTTCACATAAAACACTTGATGCACATCCTTGGCGAGCATGAATGGTTCATCTATATACCCAATTTTGCTGAGGTCCACAGTTGTCATGCCGTACCGGTCTATATTTACTCCTTCGCCGGTAAGCTTCACCCATTTGCACCAAAAAGAGATATTTTCAAAGGTCCATACTCAAGTTCCCAGATCTCCTCTACCTGACCATAATATGAGTCCTTGTTCCCTTTGTTGTCATATGCATCTATACAAACACCACTGTTTTGGTTGGAGTTTTTGTTGTCTTGGGCTCTCGTGTAAAATGTATATCCATTTATGTGATAGCCTTGGAATGTCAAGAACGAGGTTGATGGTCCCCTTGCCAAATACGCCAGTTGTGTATGTATTGTCTCGTTACCCATGAGCTTTTGCCGCAACCAACCAGCGAAAGTTTCAATGTGATGGCGTGTAATCCAGGTGTCAGACATCCTTAGATTTTGGGAGCATATTATAGTCTTATGCTCCTCAATGTAAGGAGCCACCATGGTTGATGACTGTAATATAGTGTAATGGGCTTTCTTGAATAATTCGTAGTCATTACACCTTGTTTGTTTCTTTCCTAACATGCCCTTTCCAATTAGTCTCCCCTCATGGCGTGACTCAGGGAGCCCAATCGGTTTCAGTTCAGGGATATAGTCAACACAGAACTCAATGACCACCTCTATTCTATATCCCTTGGCGATGCATCCTTTTGGAAGAGAACGGTTACAAACATATTTCTTTAGAATAGTCATGAGCCTCTCAAAAGGATATATTATGTAGGAATACAGGACCAAGAATACCAATCTCTTTAACAACATAGACCAGGAGATGTGTCATAATATTAAAGAAAGATGGAGGAAATATCATCTCAAGGCTGACAAGGCTTTGGGCCACATCATCCTGCAACCTTGCTAGATTACTACGATCGATTGCCTTCTAGTCGATTGCACAATAGTTGTTCGGACATTAACAGGTAGAATTCCCCTCAACGCCACCAGAAGCAATTGTGTCAGCAGCCCATGGCAGTCATGAGACTTGAGGTGTACGAATTTCTTCTCTTTCATATTTATTAGACTATTTACATTCGACGAGTAGCCAGACGGGACCTTAATGCTGTTCAAGCAATCAAACATGCTGGTCTTCTCCTCCTTGCTTAGATTGTAGCTAGCAGGACGTAAGTTCCAACGCCCTTTCTCTCTTTTCTCAGGATGCAGGGGATCTCGTATTTTCATACGTTTCAGGTCCTATCATGCTTCTAGCATATCTTTTGACTTTCCATACGTACCAAGGAACCCTAGCATGTTTACACAAAGATTTTTGGTTAGGTGCATCACATCAATTGTGTGGCGGACATCTAAGACCTCCCAACATGGTAGGTCCCAGAATATCGATTTTTTCTTCCACATGGGTGCCTTTCCATTTTCATTTGGCGCTTGCTGGCTTCCAGGTCCCTTCCCAAAGACCACCTTCACATCGTTTACCATATCAAATACATATTTTCCATATGCCTTGGTTTTTTACAGGTTTCTGCCTTAAAATGTTTTCCCTTTCTTTCTTAGCAGATGTTTCTTAGAAAGAAATCGACGATGGCCCATATACACACACTTTTTACAATGTTTCAGATAAATGAAATTGATGTGTTCTAGACAATGTGTACATGCTTTGTATCCCTTGTTTGACTGTCCCAACAAGTTACCAAGTGCAGGCCAATCATTGATGGTCACAAATAGTAATACTTCTAGGTTAAATTCCTCTTGCTAGTGCTCATTCCACGCCTTTACTCCATCTTTGCCCCATAACAACAAAAGATCATCAATCAATGGCCTTAGATACACATCAATTTTGTTGTCAGGCTGTTTTGGCTCTTGGATTAGCACTGGCATCATAATGAACTTCTGCTTCATGCACATCCATGGATGTTGGGGTATTGGCCCACCAAGAAACTCCTCTCCCTACATCTTTAATCATCAACCATGAGAAATTGCCTTCGCTATGAGAAATGTTGAGAAAAATGCCTTCGCCAGATGTTTGGCGTTGGGGTGCAGCCTGTTGCCTTCGGCGCACAGAATATCGTGAGCTTGGGAGCGAAGGCAACCAGCCAATCTGACCAGAATGTACTGGTTCTATTTTTTTATTCTGGCTCGTGACAGGTCCAAACCAGTGCGACGTTGGCCTCTCCACCGGGCGAGAGAAAGCATCCCACTCCGAAGACACATCTGGTGGTGAAGGCACCTAATATCACCAATGGTACGGTGAAGTCGGCTTGGACCAAGTCTAAGCTGAGTCAAACACGGTGTTGTTGGTCCACACATTCACACTATGAGATGTACATGTACCACTATGTCCCTGGATTATCCAAGTTGTATAGTCTAGAGGATGATGCCTAGTTTTCAGGGGCATAAGTGGAATGTAAAGATGTCTCTTAACCTCCCTATAAAAGGGGACCCCTCACCAACGTGTAAACGGCTGATTCCCGATAATACTGTTGATGAGTAATATATTATTTCTTGTCTCCATTTCTTAGTCTTAGCTACTGTTTGTGCCTATTATCTTCATCTATAACACAATAGTTGGCACCCAACATTTGTGCCATGCACGATCAAAACCCACGAACACTACCATGCCACAAGCAAAAAGGATACCAAGAAAAAACAACACCAAAGACACAACCCAAACCGGGGAAGCCAATACCCAAATCACAATCCCACCAAACTCTACAGACACCAAAGCTGCCATTGAAGAGCAAGAAGATGGCGAAGATAACCTCACAAACGAAGAAAAGCTACGCAGGCTGGAGGAGAGGCTGCGTCTTCGGCGCATTGAGCAGCAGAAAGAGTTCGAAGCCGCCCAGAGCGAGTTGCAACAGCAAATGCAAGAAGAAGAAGAGGAGCAACAGCAAGAGCTATTGCAAATCAAATAGCAATTGTTTGAGCTGAGACAAGCAAAGCAGAGAAGAACAAACAACACAAGAGCAAATTAGCTTCGCGCAGAGCTAGAGACAACGAAAAAACAAGTCGCGGACTTGCAAGCTAAGTTGAATGAGCCAGTTACCTTCACTGACGCAGGAGCAAACCGTGTTTCCACATCGGGAACCGAGCAACAAATGTTGCACACTCATCCCATCGATCATACTTGTCCCCTATCAGAAGCCTTGCAACTGGCCAGATGGCCGCCCTCCTACAAGCCAATAACTCTACCAAGGTATAATGGCCTCACTGATCCCAAGCAATTCATAATGAGCTACGAAGCAGCAATAGCTTTGGCTGGAGGAGATGAAATGGTACTAGCAAAATCATTCATCATTGTCTATGATGGTACTGCAATGAGTTGGTACACGAAGCTTCCAGGCTTGTCCATCAATAGCTGGTATGAACTGAAAAGAGAGCTGATTAAAACTTTTAGCATCATGGGTGACCAACCATTATCATATGCAGAGTTGACAGTACATCAGCAACTGAAGGAGCCTTTGGAAGAATACTTTCACAGGTTCGTAACGTTGAGATCCCAAGCTCCTCACATTCCTGATGAAGCCGCCAAGTTTTCAGCAATTCAAGGGCTTCGACCCGGTCCATTCGCACAACATATAACAAGAGAAACACCAGCAACTCTGGGTGACTTGTATGAAGAGTTCAAAAAGTATTGTTGATCTGACAATGATAACTGAAGGAGATTGGCCAGAGAAGCTATCATGAAAAACCAGTCTGACTCCCAAAACAAATAGAACTATTACAACCCAAACCACTACCAATGCCACCCATCCCAATTCATCATGAATCTCGAAAATCCACCTTCGTTCCAAGAGAACAAGCCTTTTTATCAAGAAAACATGCATACAGACCCAAGAGGTGAACCATCCCAGAGGGGAGGAAGAACTGGCAGAGGCCGAGGAAGAGGAAGAGGTCTGCCTTCGGGCCCAGAACTGTTTTGCCAATATCATGGCAAGAATCACACTCATGGCACCGAGCAGCACCGAGACATCAAGAAAACCATAGAGAAGATGAAGGCCAACAAAATCCAAGCAAAACAAACGAAACCACCATCAGCTTCGTCCAGCAATTCCCAAACTATACAACCATACCGCCCAGTTTTCCTATCCCTAAGCTCAAATGTTATGCATCCAACAACTATGGCTGCACAATATTCGCTTTCGCCAGAAACCTTCCAACACTACTTTCCACAAACAATGTATCCTCAGCTATACTCCCATCCAATCACAACCAAAGATATCAAAAGAGAAGAGTTGCCACCATCCCCACAAAAGCCACAAGACCCAAACCCACCTAACCCTCTACCAAGTTATGGACACATTCTTCCCATAACTGGAGGATCATCCCTCACCTTCGAAACCAAGAAACAGAGAAAGAGTTACTTTCGACAGGTCAACAACATCTTAGTGGATGGACCTTACAAGAAATCAGAATGGTCTCACATGCCAATTACCTTCACTGAAGTAGATCTAAAGCTGCACAATTTCCCACACAACGACATAATGTCAATCGAAGCCAATATCGCTGGCTGGACAATTGGAAAAGTGTTAATGGACACAGGTAACTCAGCAGATATCATCATTGCAAAGACTCTGAGATCTATGACAAACATTAATCGAAACAACCTAGAGCCACCAGATACACCTCTATTTGTCTTCGGGGGGGAAGCGTACACCAACATTGGGAAAATAACACTGCCAGTATCTTTTGGTGACACATCAAATGCAAGAACTAAATACATCACCTTTGATGTCGTTGACATGTTCTTTGATTACAATGTCATCTTCGGCAGAGGAGTCATAAACACCTTCGACATCATTATAAGGCAAGCTTTCCTATGTATGAAAATGACTGCACTCAAAAGGGTCATCACTGTTTATGGTGACCAAAAAGAAGCAAGGAACATTGAATACGACAGCACCCCATGGCAGCGCAATGTCCACTTGCTCAAAGAAAAAGAGCTTGTTTATCCAGAGGAGAAGCCAAGCATCGACAAAAGCAGTAAGAAAATGTAAGAAGCCACAGAAACGAAGCAGGTGCAGCTGCAGCCAGATGTCTTCGACAGGAAAGTTATTATTGGCTCTGATCTCAAGAAAGAAGAAGAGGAGAGGCTCATTGATTTTTTAAGAAACAACAAAAATGTCTTCGCATGGTCAAGTAAAGATTTGCCGGGCGTAGACAGAAGCATAATTGAACACAAGCTATCAATCAGCCAAGATATGAGGCCGAAGAAGCAAAAACTCAGGAAAATGTCCGAAGAAAAAGTGAATGCAGTCAAAGCCGAAGTACAAAGACTACTCGATGCCAATTGGATTCGAGAAGTAAAATACCCCAAGTGGTTAGCAAACACTATGCCAGTTCAGAAGAAAAATGGCAAGTGGCGAATGTGTATTGACTTCATAGATCTCAACAAAGCATGCCCAAAAGATGACTTTCGACTACCAAGAATTGACAAAATCATTGACCATGCAGCAGAAAGTGAGATGATGATAAGGACAT
>CM014272.1:38930328-38945328 GCA_004135705.1 Alloteropsis semialata | reverse complement strand
TCACAGGCAAGGATTAGCCTTCTTGGCGAGGTTGACCACTGTTCGCTAACCGACATGGTGCTGCGATTGCGGGGTTCAGGATGTGTTGTTCGGAAGCCGGATCAACGTGTGTCAAATTTCCACCAAATCGAGAGTTACCAAAACCTTTCGGAAGATCGGGAACCCTAGTTCACATCAGATGATGTCTCTACTGAATTGCTTCTCTGGCTATCATTAGATTTGGATGAAGAAAGATGATGAAGAAAAAACCAGCTTCATCACACCTGTTGGCACATTCTGCTTCATCAGGATGCCAAAGGGGCTTCTTAATGCTGGTACAACCTTCTGTCGCATGTCCACCACTGTATTCAAAGAAGAATTATTCAAAACTATACTTGCATATGTTGATGACTTGGTGAAGAGCATCAAAAGACAAGATCATATCTCAGACTTGGCAGTCGCCTTCGCAAGAATGAGGGAAGCTGGCCTCAAGCTCAACCCGGAGAAGTGTGTCTTCGGTGTGACCAAGGGGAAGATACTAGGATGTCTAGTATCAACAAATGAGATCGAAGCTAACCCTGATAAGATCAATGCAATTCTTGATATGGAAGAGCCAAAGTGCATAAGGGATGTACAAAAATTGTCAGGAAGAATTGCAGCACTCAGCAGGTTCATTGCAAAAGCAGCCGAACGAAGCCTGCCCTTCTTCGCTACACTAAGAAATGCAGCAAAGTTTTAATGGGGAGAAGAGCAGTCAAAATCTTTTCTAGAGCTAAGGCAATACTTGATGCAACTAACAAAGTTCATAGTACCCGACCCGAAAGCACCACTGCTACTATACATCGCAGCTTCGCAATAAGCTGTAAGTGCGGCACTTACTGCTGAGAAGGAGATAGAAGGAAAGAAGGTACAACAACTGGTGTACTATGTGTCGGAGACATTGGCTGACTCGAAGCTATTTTACACAGAGATCGAGAAGATAATCTATGCTGTGGTGATGGCTTCCAGAAAGCTAAGGCATTATTTTGAGGGGCACAACATCAGGGTACTCACAGACCAACCAATAAAAGAACTATTGAGCAACAAGGAAGCTTCAGTAAGGCTGCGCAAATGGGCAGCCGAGCTGTCGGAGTACATGGTGGATTTTGAAAGGAGAACAACAATTAAATCACAAGTCTTGGCTGATTTCATAGCAGAGTGGACCTCGCCTTCGGCAGAAAGCTTAAGCAGAGAAGAAAGTTGGCTAATACATTGCGATGGTGCTTGGGGGGACAAAGGAGCAGGAATAGCGGCAGTGGTAACATCGCCTTCGGCAGTAAAAATGAGATATGCAGCAAACCCGGAGTTCTGCAAGAGCAGTGACAGAAGCACAAACAATGTCACTGAGTATGAAGTCGTATTGTTGGGGCTCAGAAAGGCGAAGGCATTGGGAGCTCAACGATTTCATTGTAAAAACTGATTCCAAGGTGGTGGCAGATCACATTGAGAAAGAGAGCATTGCGAAGCAACCAGAGCTGATCTAATACTTGAGTACAGTGAGATCAATGAACAAAAATTTCAGGGGCTTCATAGTTGAATACATACGAAGAGCAAGAAATGACGAAGCAGATGCACTTGCTAAGGCAGCAACAAAGGGGGACAAGTTACCACCTGATGTCTTTTTCCAAACATTAACAACTTCTTCGATCAAGGATCACGATGAGCAGCCAAAACTTATCAATGCAATAAGCTCAGAAGATTGGTGACCACCAATAATGGCTTACCTTCGGGGGTATTATGAGCCCAATGATGAAGATGATCTCAAATGCATGCAACAAACGGCAAAGTCCTACCAGATCATTGACAATGTACTATACAAGAAAGGGGTAGTGGCTCCCTGGCTTTGCTGCATCTCTTATAGCGAAGGAAGAGAGCTAATTCAAGAAATACATGTTGGCCTTTGTGGAGCACATTTCGGAGCAAGAGCTATTGTAGGGAAAGCAATGAGACAAGGATTTTACTGGCCGTCAATCATCAACGATGCAAACAGTATAGTCAGGACATGCGATACATGTCAAAAGTGTGCAACAACACGTAAATCACCTTCGGAACCATCACAGTCGATCACTCCAACTTGGCCTCTACAAAGATGGGGCATAGATATTCCACATTTTATTTGAATATGAATATGGATTCGGATAGAGAAAAATGGTGAAAAACGAATTTGGATATTTCCATTTAACATCCATATTAAAATCGGATACGAATACAAATATGGATAATTTGGATGTCTGAACATCCAAATCCATCCCTATGAAATATTAATCTGATACAGATGCGGGAAAAGTTACAAATATAAAAGAGACCGACAATCACAATAGAACAAAAGTAGAAAGAAGGGGCATATGGCTATGAAGAGTATATATGTTAGTGCATGAAGAAACACATTCAAGCAGACAAGCACATGATTAGATGCATGCAACAGCAAATGGAAAAACCAGACATGTACTTGCTATGGCTTCCTTCACAGGCTCAGTGAAACTAGTCTTGTTACTGCAATGCAACTCCTTGAAAAGGTCGATTGCATTGGGTGGCTCATCTTTATATTTGTCTTGCTTCTAAAAGAAAATGCAAACAAAGTTCTAAATATTAGCATGAAATCTAAGAAATGGGTTAATACAGAATAGACATGCAACCATCATTTGGCTATTGCTAGCATACAATAGTACAACACAAAAAAAAAATCCATATGGCAAGGTGTGGCATGAAAAAAAATCAGATTGAAACTACTAACTGTTTCAGCCACCATTTAAACTCCACTTGCCATCATAGATTAAGTAGGATGTAAAAGAAAAGAAAACATAGATTAAGTAGGATGTAAAAGAAAAGAAAAGAAAACATAGGGGCAATGTTTCTGATCCTACCACCACATGGGTCTATACAATATAGCACCGCGAATTTGTCGTGTGCGGATACTTAACTAGCCCACGACTCAATTTGGCTTTCTCACACTTCTCCTACAAGCCACATGTTAAAACATGTTAATAAGACAATAAACAGTGCCATAGCATAAACATAAATAAAATCGGGATAGAACATTGCACATTTGGATACAGTCTTAGAAAAGCAGTGAAGTGTTGATATTGGGCCAGAGAAAGATCAAAACAAACAAAGAAAGAAGCAGCGGCTATTTTGGGTGATGTTGCGTCTCTCTACAAAACATCTCTTCGATAGTTATGCACAGTTAGATTTATCTTTGTAAACTGCACAAGTCCTTGGCTCAATTGTTTGTGGTAATTGGTAAATATTATAATATGGTACAGTACTGGCAGTCTGGCACATTTAGTCAGTACTTAATGTGCCTCAAACATGCCGCATATTTTGCTTCACACCATTCAATCTGACTGCTTCCAGATGAGCTATTTGTTGTAGACTCTGTTGTGCTCTAAGTTCTACTATGTCTAACCATTATCTTGACTCTCAGCCAGGCTTTTTAAGTTAGTAAAACTGATGCCTATTCTATTTGCCGATGCAGTGCACTGTTGAATTAGTCAATTGTAGTTCACTCTGAGATTTCCTTTCTTATGCTACTGTACTTGTTTTATAGTTTCAGCTTTGTCTAAAACACGTACAACATGTCACAGGTAATGCTAATGAAAACTTTGTTTTACATGTACAGCCAGAATGCCTGGATGAAATGAAAAGGATAGAATTAGTTGATGGCTAGATCTTCTACTAGCAGTAGCCAGATAAAATAGGGCCCATAGATATACCATGAGGAATTGTATTCTGCACATCCCAGCTCACAGCGTTACAATATTTAATTCGAAACATGACTATACCAGCTCATACTACCAAAAAATACAAGAAAGAACTAATGTAGTGTTTTGGCTCACAGAACTTGGATCCAAACAATGGCGGACCCTGCAATAGGGCAAGGTAGGGCAGCCGCCCTACCTAACCTGGGAGCGACACCCCCCTCCTCCCCCACCCCCTCCCCCCCCATTTTCCCACCAAGAACGAAGGATCCCATCGCCGGTGAGTTGCCTGTGTGCAGCGGCGGCGTTGGTTCAGTCGGAGGAGGAAGGAAGATGACGACCACATCAAAAAAAAAATCCGATATGCTTGATGGGCTGGCCCAATTTTGTTTTATGTCTGATTAACACTAGCCCCAATAGGCCATAGCTAAGCCTTCATATCCATCCCTAGTTCCTATCGGACTCCACTGCAGCCAGCAAGCAAACCTAGAGAACGTTGTGCCGCGCTCGCTGACATGCACGAGTGTCAACTACCTGACTGCAGGAAGGCAAAAAGAGAAGGGTAAGCTATGAAGGGATGGTGGGAGGAGGCCCTAGTCCATCCAAGACATGAGCTGGATCTGGTCGTGACACCTGGCCCAATTTGGATATGGTCCAGGTAGTGACCCATGAGTGCAGGTGCACATGCTTAGTACCACACTGCTAGTTGAGTAAGGGTGGAACCAGCTTATAAGCCTTTGTCATCCAACCATAGCACCTTCGGGTTAACCCTTTTACACGAAGCGAGGACGAAAGTGTAAGCCAGGTGCTTTGTGTAAGCGGGCGAGCCCACAGAGATGGGCGGCGCTGTGCGGTGTTGGAGGGCGAGGCGTTACAAGGCCCTAGTCCATCCGAGACATGAGGTGGATCTGGCCGTGGCACTGGCTCCGGGCGCGGCCAAGGAGGAGCGACCGCTGCTGCTTAATCTACAGAGGCAGCCCCGGCACCAGCGGGCGTGGGCACAAGCAGCACGAGCACGCCGAGTTCCCGGTGCTCAGATACAACTTACGTGGACATGATGCAAATAGTTTTTCCTCAAATAGAGTTAATTTTTTAGAGTTGATTGAGTGGTACAAAAAAGTGGAATGAGGAGATTTTTGTATGTCTTGATTTTGAAAAGGTTAAGAAAAGGTTTCAGTCCATGAAAGATCGGAGGATGACATTTGCTAAGCCTCCAAGAGCACCGAGTGTTTCTTGGTGTCTCATTGATGGTATGTTTCCTTGTAATATTCACCAACTTTGAGTTTGATGATGTTTGGATATTCAGTTGTCAATTTTTATCTCTACTATACATCTACTATATGGATGCATCTTGTGAAACTCGATATCTGACTTTTCGCCCTATCTAGAATTTTTTCCTGGGTCCACCACTGGATCCAAAGATAGCTGTAGTGCTTCAGCATGCACATAAACATTACTGGAGTACAGGTTGAAATCTGTCATTTTGGCCTAACCTAAAAATTCTCATTACTATCTGAAACTAAAAACTTTTTAGGCTCCTGAGTTTCCCTAATTTTCTCATTTCCAGCAGATGTACTATGTCCTGAAGCCAACATTTATTTCAAAAAGATATAAGATGTCCTCAAGACAACATTTATTTAAGCACTAATAAAGCAAAGGAGAAAGATATTAGAATTATACAGAAATTTTCAAACAGCATGTAATTGTTTACCTTGTGCTTTGGGTCTGACCACATGTTAACCAGGGCTTGTCGTTGCCCTTGACTGTTTTTCAATGGCACAGTGGTTTTCACTTGATTTGCTTGAATAGCATCAAAGTACTTCTTTTTGAGCTTGTGCCTAAACTCCCTTGTTCCACTCTGTAGCGAATCAGTGCATGCATCTGTGACTGCCTTGTTGTTTGTGTCTATCGAGAATTTCACCTAGTGAAAAGATCATGTCAACATCATATATGTCAGAAAGGGTCATTTGAAGCATAAATTGAAATTTGGCATAACTAAAGTGCATGGTACAGTAGGGGAGGGGAGGAAGAGACATGTGGGTTGTTGCGGGCATGTTTGGATTTAGCCCTGTCCTACCCTGCCAACAATTGGTGAGCCAACGAATTGGCGAGGAAATCTGAACCCCCACATCCTGCCCATGCGTTGGCGTGAAAATAAACTATGGACTGCTGTGCGCGAGCGCGCCAATTGTTGACACCAGCTGATGTGCGCACGTGTACAGATTACACGACAGCAACTTTGTGGCCCGATCTTCTCGAAGGATCCTCACAGTAACTTGATAATTATCGCTGCGTGACCTGACGACGAGGCTGTGCACCGCGAGATCTTGCACACGCGACAAACAACCGAGACAATCGCCCTTCCACGTGCCGACAAAGCCAGACCACGCAATCACGCCATATAGACGTGAAGGCACGAACTGGGTGAACCGCAATTCGGCGTTCTACAACTCCCTCAGGAATCGAAAGAACAAGTTTGTAAGCCTCTCAAGACTCACGTTGGAAGAACTCAAAGAGATTGTATTCTGAATTGGCAGCCAAAAACTGAACGTGCCCTCTTCATCTATTACATGGGTATATATAGCACTACTGGAGTTTTCAGTTTAGATAAAATAAATGAGAACATGCAGTGGGAAGTTGTAGCACTCCTTCTATTAATAGCCTGGTCTAATGGAACTCTTTGGATGGTTGGTTTTCTTCTGCATGCTTGTACGTGTGTGAACAGCAACCTAGTTGCTGACTGCCTTTCCTAACTCACGAATTTATTTGCTTGCACATCCACGAGTGATATGCTTGGTAGCTGAATGGTTCTCCTTCTCTCTTTATTCTCACTAGCACAGCACGTCCAAGCATCTAGATCCTATCATTAATCTTCCAAGATTCACACGTCAACCTGTTCCCAACAAACAGCAAGCTGATCACCACACTGTTGGAGGATTAAAACCATCCTCGTCCCATGCCCTTGCGCATATGCCATCGTTCCTAAGAATGTTCAAACAACAATTTGGAAGCATCGAATGATCTGAAATACTGTCATTGATTAGAATAAGGTTAGCATTCACCTGAGAATGAATTTCTTTCTCTAATTGTTTAGCCTGCTTTCGTGTAACTGGAACAACAATATTAGTTGCATCATTATTCTTAATAATGTTATTGTCGATGCTAGGGATGTCCTCATCAGCCTCCCCCTCTTGAGAAGGAGTCGTCCTCGACTCAGACTCACCGACAAATGGAAGCAAGTCTTTGACATTGAATGTTGCACTCACATTGGAATATTCAGGAGGGAGCTCTATTTTGTAAGCATTGTCATTTATCTTTGCAAGAACCTTGAATGGACCATCTCCTCGAGGAGATAACTTACTCTTGCGCTGCTGAGGAAAACGATCCTTGCGCAAATGTAGCCACACTAGATCACCTGGTTGGAAAAGAACTTTTTTCTTACCCTTATTTGCTTGCTTGGCATACTGAGTAGATTTCTTCTCAATATTCCTCCTTGTGTCCTCATGTAATCTTTTAATCAATTCTGATCTCGAGATAGCATCTAAATTAACTTGTTCCTGCAATGGTAAGGGCAAAAGATCCATGGGTGTATGTGGTTTGAAACCATCAACAATTTCAAAGGGGCAAAAATTAGTTGTTGAATGTACTGCCCTGTTATAAGCAAACTCAACATGTGGAAGGCATTGTTCCCACATCTTCAGATTCTTTTTCAGCACAGCCCGCAACATTGTTGAAAGAGTACGGTTGACAACCTCAGTTTGGCCATCTGTTTGCGGGTGACAAGTGGTAGAAAATAACAATTTGGTGCCAAGTTTACCCCATAATGTCTTCCAAAAGTAGCTAAGAAATTTGGCATCCCGATCTGAAACAATAGTCTTGGGCACTCCATGTAAACGAACTATCTCTCTGAAAAATAAATCAGCAACATGTGAAGCATCATCGTTCTTATGACATGGAAGAAAATGTGCCATCTTAGAGAAACAATCAACAACAACAAAAATGGAATCACTCCCCCTCTGAGACCGTGGTAACCCCAAAATAAAATCCATGGATATATCTTCCCAAGGTACTTTTGGAATGGGTAATGGAATGTATAAACCATGTGGATTAAGGCAGGACTTAGCTTTCAAGCATGTTATGCAACGCTCAACATGTCGCTGGACATCACGTCTCATATGTGGCCAAAAGAAGTGGTCAACAAGCATGTCTAGGGTCTTCTTCACACCAAAATGGCCAGCTAACCCACCAGCATGTGCCTCCTGCAAAAGAACATGTCGAACAGAGCAAGCTAGAATGCATAGCTTGTTAGTTCGGAATAAGAATCCATCGTGCACATAGAATTTTTCCCGACCTTTTCCAGCTACGCACTCAGAGAAAGCTTCTTTAAAATCTGAATCAGTAGAATAAAGTGTTTTAACTGATTTCAAACCAAGAATCTTTGCATCAAGTTGAGTAACCAATGCACATCTTCTTGACAAAGCATCTTCTTGAATTAGCACACCTCCAATGCCAAGCATCACACTCAATCTCAAAAGTCTTATCAAAATCTGGTAGTTGTAGGAGTGGCGCCTCACAAAGTTTTCTTTTTAGTTCTTGGAAGGCTTTGTCTTGTTCATCTCCCCACAAGAATAGAACATCCTTCTTTGTCAAGTTGTTTAGTGGTGCAGCAATTGTGCTAAAATCTTTGACAAACCTCCGATAGAAACCTGCAAGTCCATGGAAACTTCGAACTTGGCTCACATTTTTGGGTACAGGCCAGTCCTTTATTGCTTGAATCTTCTCTTCATCAACATGGATGCCCTCTGCAGTGACAACAAAGCCAAGGAAAACAACACGATCTGTGCAAAAAGTGCACTTAGAAATATTGCCATACAACTTTTCATCTCTCAAAACAGCAAGTACTTGGCGAATGTGATCTATATGTTCATCAAAAGATTTACTGTAGATCAAGATATCATCAAAATATACAACTACAAATTTGCCAATGAATTCCCTCAAAACATGATTCATTAAACGCATAAAAGTTGAAGGAGCATTTGTCAAACCAAAGGGCATCACAAGCCATTCATACAAACCAAATTTTGTCTTAAAAGCTGTCTTCCATTCATCTCCAATTTTCATGCGAATTTGGTGATAGCCACTGCGTAAATCAATTTTAGAGAAAATAATGGAGCCACACAATTCATCTAACATATCATCAAAACGAGGAATAGGATGACGGTATCGAACAGTTATAGCATTAATAGCACGAAAATCAACACACATGCGCCAAGAACCATCTTTTTTAGGTACTAAAAGAACTGGAACAGCACAAGGAGAAAGAGATTCTCGTACGTACCCTTTGTCCAAAAGCTCTTTTACCTGTCGTTGAATTTCTTTTGTCTCATCAGGATTAGTGCGGTAGGCTGGGCGATTTGGAAGAGAAGCACCAGGTATCAAATCAATTTGGTGCTCAATGCCACGTATTGGAGGAAGACCAGCTGGCACCTCATCAGGAAACACATCCTCAAAGTCCTGCAATAAATCAAGAACAGCCGTAGGCAATGTCGAGGGTAAGCTATTAGTTGAAAACAAAGTGTCCTTGTGCAAAAGCACAAAGAAAGGGGCTGTGGTGTTTCTCATTTCACGCAAATCACCCTTGGTCACTAGTAAACACTCATTATTTTGTGGCACTCTTTTATTTTCAGTGGACTTTATGTAGTGGGATGGTGTAGGATTCTCTCCTTTACTATTGTTGTGTGTCTCACTCATTTTTCTTTTCTCACTCTCCTCTCTTTTCATGCGCGCAACATCAGAAGCATGTATATCTTCAGGAGTTAATGGGACAAGGACCACCTTCTTCTCTTTGTGAATAAATGAGTACTTGTTTGAGCGACCAAAGTGCACATAATCGACATCAAATTGCCATGGACGACCCAAAAGTAAGTGGCATGCTTGCATTGGAACAATGTCACAATCCACCTCATCATGATAGTCATCAATAGAGAATAATAACCTGACCATGGAGGATACCTTCACCGTTCCAGAATTATTCAACCATTGCATATGGTACGGATGTGGGTGCCGGCGTGTTTGTAGACCAAGCTTTTCAACAAGCATGGCACTAACAATATTGTTACAGCTCCCACCATCAATTATGAACCGGCAAACCTGTCCTTTGACTTTGCACCGTGATTGAAACAAGTTATAGCGCTGCCCTTGTTCAGCTGCAACGAATTGTGTTGAAAGAACACGACGTACCACCAAAGAATGATGTAGTGAACCAAAATTAGATAATAAATATTCAGGTTGCAGCGAGTGATAATTGGGCTCTGAGGCGTTTGACTTATCATATGCCAATGGAAATAATGGCAGTTCAGGACCAGATTCTGGAGCACAAATGACTTCAGGGACTACTTGATATGGTGCAGCATCTAGAGTAGTGCCCTGTTGGCTACTAAAATTGTGACAGGGAGCAGCCAATAAGGTGATAAAAGTACTCTTGGAAGGATCAGTAGCAGGCTCACTGAGGCTATCTTCTCGTGGAGAAATATGAGTGTCAAAATCAGCAAGCAGGTCATCAAAATCAGCACAAGTAATTTCCTCCGTCAAGCGAGAAACAATAGGTTGCATCATGTGCCGCTCACCAACGTAATGAATAGGCTTAAGTGCTAAAAAATTTAAGCCTAACTCGCATTCACCATCTTCCGCTTCATACTCAAAAGTTTCCAAATTATCCTCATGTAAAAATGTGTCATGGTTGCCATCCTCCTCCTCACTTTGTGAGTCATAAGAACCATCTGCAAGTGTGAGAATAACACGCCGATTGGGACATTCAGCCCGCTTACGCCCATGGCCACCACACTTAAAACATTCAATTTTACTTGTCTTCTTCTTGGTTGGAGCAGTGGAGGGGCTTGATTGACTTGAGCCAACAGCTTTACCTTTTACCTCAGTTTGTTTTGTTGGTGTAGAAACTGAATGAGGAGTAAAAGGCGCACGAGAGGAAGGTGTGCGTGACCCTGAACCTTGCTGTTGTTGGTTGCGCCATGGAGTATTACTATTATTAGTGGAAAATGAGACACGACTTTTATTATAAGAATCAGCCAACTGTCGTTCAGCCCTTTTAGCAAAATGCACCAATTCCGTGAGATTGGTGTAGCTGGTCATGTCCACTTTGTTAGCAATTGGCTTATTTAGTCCAACCAAGAAATGAGCCATAGTGGATTCTTCATCTTCAGTGATCCCTGTACGAAGTAGGCACATTTCCATTTCTTGAAAATACTCATCAATACTGCGATCACCTTGCACAAGACGTTTCAGCCGCAAATGTAAGTCACGAGAATAATATGCAGGAACAAAACGACGTCTCATTTCCCTCTTCATGTCTTCCCAAGTGATACGATCTTGTCCCACACGATGGTATTCTGCTCGTACTTGATTCCACCATGTGATGGCATAACCTTTGAATTCAATTGCTGCCAGCTTTGCTTTCTTCTCAGCCGGATATTCATATAAATCAAAAATCTGATCCACCTTTGTCTCCCACTCATAATAAGCGTCAGCATTTTCCTTGCCATTAAATGCAGGTATTTTCACTTTAACTTTGCCCAACCCATCATCATTGTGTCGGCGTTCAGGAGCACCACGACGCCGGTCACGGTGGCCATCATTACCAGCAAATTGATGGTCACCAAAAGCACCAAAATGACCAAAGGGAGCACCTCCACGGTCATCATAACCACCACGGTTACCATGGTGCCCTGCTCGATGGTCATCTTCAAAATCGAAATCAGCATCACCATCAAAATCTGCAGCCCCAATAATAGGAACACGACGTGCACGACCAAAAAATTGCGGCCGCATATTAGGTACACCAAAATTGCCAAAACCAGCACCACGACCATGACCAGCACCACGTCCGCGATCACCACCTCCCACAGCGGCACGACGTGCAGCCTCAGCCTGAAGATGTGCAGCCTCATGCATTTCCTGAAACTCAGCCGCAGAAACAGAACCATCTTGGCGCATGGCGTAGAGTATGCTGGAGTGCTTGTAGCTGTTGTGTCAATTGATTCATTTGTTCATGCATTTCCTGAAACTCAGCCGCAGAAACAGAACCATCTTGGCCTGCCATGTTAGTGTAGAAAAAGAAAAAACAATATTATATGTGGAAGCACTCCCTCACCATTTACTGAACAAATTCTTTGTCTCCCTCAAAAAGTGAGAACCATGGCAGCAAGTAGTAATGGAAGAACGATTGTCCCAGAGACGACGGTGTAAAGCTCGCGGTTGCTTTGTGTGTGGCTTGGTGGGGTGAAATTTAGTGTACTGCAAGCTGAATGCAGGGATGCAAAATCGAATAATAATCCAACAAAGCACAAGTCTAAGCTGCTGATTAGGAAGAATAAAAGGACAAGAAAGCAGAAGGGTGAAGAAACTGATGGAAGGACACAATTTCACCAACCAAACTGCAACTCAAACAGTCGTTCTCTTGCCAATGCTCATATGTCTATATTTTTTTTTGAACTGAGTCGCTGCTCCTCTTTTTTCTTATGATCTCATTTTTTTTTCTTCAATACCACTTGAAAAGATAGCACATAACTTCAAAACTTAGAGTGCATAGAACAACAAAACGAAACTGTGTCCAGTATTCGAAGGTGAAAGAAATCAAGGGAGGGATGGGTGGGGGTTTTTTTTTGTATGTGTATTTCAGAGAGAAGATATGAAGGAAAAAAAGGCTAAACTTCAGATCCAAAAGAAGAGAAGGGAGAAAAAAAACGAGCAGTGGATGATCAGAAAATGTGTACCAAGGAAAGATCAGCAACTAGACAAGGCTCAAAGGATTCAAAACTCGAGAATGCAAACTACAAATCAGCTGCAAAGAAAAGGCTATAGGTATGATCTTTTTAGGCTTTTTTTTGTGGACTGTAGGTACTGAAAAAAATCTATCCTACCAAAAAAAATGATCCTACCGAGTAAACGTAGGCTTTGATACCAGATGATGTGCGCACGTGTACAGATTACACGACAGCAACTTTGTGGCCCGATCTTCTCGAAGGATCCTCACAGTAACTTGATAATTATCGCTGCGTGACCTGACGACGAGGATGTGCACCGCGAGATCTTGCACACGTGACGAACAACCGAGACAATCGCCCTTCCACGTACCAACAATGCCAGACCACGCAATCACGCCGTATAGACGTGAAGGCACGAACTGGGTGAACCGCAGTTCGGCGTTCTACAACTCCCTCAGGAATCGAAAGAACAAGTTTGTAAGCCTCACAAGACTCAAGTTGGAAGAACTCAAAGAGTTTGTATTCTGAATTGGCAGCCAAAAACTGAACGTGCCCTCTTCATCTATTACATGGGTATATATAGCACTATTGGAGTTTTTAGTTTAGATAAAATAAATGAGAACATGCAGTGGGAAGTTGTAGCACTCCTTCTATTAATAGCCTGGTCTAATGGAACTCTTTGGATGGTTGGTTTTCTTCTGCATGCTTGTACGTGCGTGAACAGCAACCTAGTTGCTGACTGCCTTTCCTAACTCATGAATTTATTTGCTTGCACATCCACGAGTGATATGCTTGGTAGCTGAATGGTTCTCCTTCTCTCTTTATTCTCACTAGCACAGCACGTCCAAGCATCCATATCCTATCATTATTCTTCCAAGATTCACACGTCAACCTGTTCCCAACAAACAGCAAGCTGATCACCACACTGTTGGAGGATTAAAACCATCCTCGTCCCATGCCCTTGCACATATGCCATCGTTCCTAAGAATGTTCAAACAACAATTTGGAAGCATCGAATGATCTGAAATACTGTCATTGATTAGAATAAGGTTAGCATTCACCTGAGAATGAATTTCTTTCTCTAATTGTTTAGCCCGCTTTCGTGTAACTGGACCAACAATATTAGTTGCATCATTATTCTTAATAATGTTATTGTCGATGCTAGGGATGTCCTCATCACCAGCGTTGGCAAACAGAAAGTCCGCAAGCGCACAGCTATCGAGGTAGCTTTCACCCAAGAGTAAACCAGGTATCGAATCCACGGGGAACGTGAGGGCACTGTCCAATCGCTAAAGTTCACCATATCGATCTAGTTTATACAAAGGCTGGGTAGAGAGGATAACTTTGCACTAAACTAAGAATATAGCTAAGGGAGTTCTCCTTTGCTTGCTTTGGGCATCGGGGTATCCTAGGCCTCTAGGAAATTGTCGTCCAACAAATCTATGCCGTACCCGAACATGGAGGATTAGAAAGGACGGACAGGGCTATCACCACCTACCGCCTACCTCTACTAATTCATAGGGTTACGAGATAAACGAGGACAGATGTATTCCTAAGCATCACGCTTAAGATAATATCGACTATCCTAACCTTGATTGGAGATTAGAATACTTTACGAATAATGCAATGAACCCAAAAGCAAAATACTTAGCTGAATATCCCAAATATCCCGAATACTTACTAAGGAGCTCGTATCCGCCGAGGTACAGGTGGAGGGTCGCCAACACGCCAGGACTCCTTCGGACTCTCCTCACTCTCTCCCTATTTCTACTCTAAGATATGAAGAGGGCTTTGCCTTGACTTCTTGCTCTAGCTTGATGATGATTAGCAATGCCCCAAGCTTAGGTATTTATAGGTAGAAAGGAGGGTTTGGAGTTAGTGTGAAGAAACTGACGCGGTTTGGAGGTGGGACCAGGTCGGCCGACCCTTGGATCCACCGTCTTCAAGTGTGCACGGCCCAGATTAACTCCTGATGGCGGTTTATAGCTGTGGGTCAAGGGGGGACCGATTCAGGCGCACGCAGGGGTCAGCCGACCTGGGTGGGTCGGCAGACTTGGCCTTGCCGCCTTTCAGTCCCATCTTCCTTGGATGGCAGCCATGTGGGCCCTTGAGTCGGTTCTTGGTGGGTATACTTGAGTTTGACTACGTTGAGGTCGAGAGGTCGGCCCTTCAATCCATTTGAATGACATGTGGCTCATCTGTCCCCCTTGGTGCAAACCGTCGTTGAATCAATGGTCTAGATCTTCTCCTAATGTGTTTCTTCTGTGTGGAATGAAAGGAGGCTTGGTTGGGCTTGGGCCCAGGTCGGCCGACCTGGTGGGGTCGGGCGACCTGGCCCTGGGCCCACTTTTCCTCGTCTTTTGGCACTTTGTTTCTGCAGGCACATATACACTAAACTCGTGAAATTCATTAATAATAAACCCTATTTCTTTTATCATTCTTTTATATTCATGTTGACTGTAGAAATTTGTCATTAAAAGCTGTCGACAAACTCTCCCACAGTT
>CM014272.1:38913179-38923670 GCA_004135705.1 Alloteropsis semialata | reverse complement strand
AGTGGAATTGGATTGGGTGGTGTTTTGTTACAAGAAGGCAAACCTGTTGCATATTTTAGTGAGAAATTGAGCGGGCCTCTACTGAATTATTCTACATATGATAAGGAATTATATGCTCTTGTTCGGACGCTAGAAACATGGCAGCATTATTTGTGGCCCAAAGAATTTGTTATACATTCTGATCATGAATCATTGAAACATATTCGTAGTCAAGGAAAATTGAATCGTAGACATGCAAAGTGGGTTGAATTCATTGAATCTTTTCCTTATGTTATTAAACACAAGAAAGGGAAGGATAATATCATTGCGGATGCATTGTCTAGGAGATATACTTTGCTGAATCAACTTGATTACAAGATCTTTGGGTTAGATACTATTAAAGACCAATATGCGCATGATGCTGATTTTAAAGATGTGTTGCTGCATTGTAAAGATGGGAAATCGTGGAACAAATTCATCATCAATGATGGGTTTGTGTTTAGAGCTAACAAGCTATGCATTCCAGCTAGCTCCGTTCGCTTGTTGTTGTTGCAGGAAGCGCATGGAGGTGGCTTGATGGGACATTTTGGAGTGAAGAAGACGGATGACATTCTTGCTGGTCATTTCTTTTGGCCAAAGATGCGACGAGATGTGGAGAGATTTGTTGCCCGCTGCACAACATGTCAAAAGGCGAAGTCACGGTTAAATCCAAACGGTTTGTATTTGCCTCTCCCTGTCCCTAGTGCTCCTTGGGAGGATATTTCTATGGATTTTGTGTTGGGATTGCCACGGACTAGGAAAGGGCGAGATAGTGTTTTCGTGGTTGTGGATAGATTCTCTAAAATGGCACATTTCATACCATGTCATAAAACTGATGATGCTACACATATTGCTGATTTGTTCTTTCGAGAAGTTGTTCGCTTGCATGGTGTGCCAAATACAATTGTTTCTGATCGTGATGCTAAATTTCTAAGCCATTTTTGGAGAACTTTATGGGCTAAATTGGGAACTAAGCTTTTATTTTCCACCACTTGTCACCCCCAAACTGATGGACAAACTGAGGTTGTCAATAGAACTTTGTGTACTATGTTAAGGGCTGTTTTAAAGAAGAATATTAAGATGTGGGAAGATTGTTTGCCTCATATTGAATTTGCTTATAACCGTTCGCTGCATTCTACTACAAAGATGTGCCCATTCGAGATTGTTTATGGGTTGTTACCACGTGCTCCCATTGATTTAATGCCATTGCCTAGTTCTGAAAAGTTGAATTTTGATGCTAAGCAACGTGCTGAATTGATGCTGAAACTGCATGAAACCACTAAAGCAAACATAGAGCGCATGAATGCTAAGTACAAATTTGCTGGGGATAAAGGTAGAAGGGAATTGATTCTTGAACCTGGAGATTTGGTTTGGTTGCATTTGCGAAAGGATAGGTTTCCTGAATTAAGAAAATCGAAACTGATGCCTAGAGCTGATGGCCCGTTTAAAGTGCTGGAACGTGTTAATGAGAATGCATATAAGCTTGATCTTCCTGCAGATTTTGGGGTTAGTCCCACATTTAATATTGCAGATTTGAAGCCTTATTTGGGTGAGGAAGATGAGCTTGAGTCGAGGACGACTCAAATTCAAGAAAGGGAGGATGATGAGGACATCAACACCAATCATACGTCCACGCCGTCCACGCCGACACCTGCTGGTCCTATTACTCGTGCTCATGCTCGAAAACTTAATCATCAAGTGAGGTCCTTCTTGAGCTCTTGTCCATCCTGTTTAGATCTTGGAGACACGTGCACTCTTGTTTTGATTAGGAATCAAGGAGAAGACCAAAAGGGAAAAGGAATCGCGTAGGCTGGATTCGGACTGCAGCACACCTCCAACTCGTGACGGTCGCCACGGTTACATACGGAGTCGGATTGGGATGGTTCTGGACTTGTTGGAAAGCTGATCAAGTCTACGTTCATATGGTTCTGGTGTCATACACATATCTGTCCAGAAGCGACGTCAATGGCCCAAAAGATACCGAGAGGTCGTTCTGTCAAGGGTGCTGCGCCACCTTAAGTTAGCCCAATGGGCTTGTATTGTTTAGAGTCCAGTAGGGACACGTCCTAGGGTTGGAGCACGACCCAAACTCTCCTTTGGTCGTCCTCCTCACGTCATATATCCCGTAGCCGTCACCAGGAACACTTGGGTTTTGTTTAGATCAAGTTTAGCCATCGCTACTTGCTTGTAGGCGCGCGTGCTGATCCAGTCGCCCGTCTCCTTGTCTTCGGAACCCCACTCTTATTAAGATTCAGTTTGAAACCTTCAATTTTATCTTGCAATTTCAGTGCTTGTTTCCTCGTTCTTGCTAGTTCTTCGATTGCTTGCAGGACGGGAGCCCTAGTGGCTGGTTGTCGCGCTCCACAAGATCGTGATAGCTTTTGGAAGTGGTGTATCGGTCGCTAAGGCGCGGTCTTGGAAGGCTGTAGTCGGGCCGTGAACGTCATCTCCATCTACCAATCGAGTTATCTCACACCTCTCATCGAAAGATCGGCCACAAACCCTAGCGGTTTCATATCACCAAGCATTTCAACAAGCATGGCACTAACAATATTGTTACAGCTCCCACCATCAATTATGAACCGGCAAACCTGTCCTTTGACTTTGCACCGTGATTGAAACAAGTTATAGCGCTGCCCTTGTTCAGCTGCAACGAATTGTGTTGAAAGAACACGACGTACCACCAAAGAATGATGTAGTGAACCAAAATTAGATAATAAATATTCAGGTTGCAGCGAGTGATAATTGGGCTCTGAGGCGTTTGACTTATCATATGCCAATGGAAATAATGGCAGTTCAGGACCAGATTCTGGAGCACAAATGACTTCAGGGACTACTTGATATGGTGCAGCATCTAGAGTAGTGCCCTGTTGGCTACTAAAATTGTGACAGGGAGCAGCCAATAAGGTGATAAAAGTACTCTTGGAAGGATCAGTAGCAGGCTCACTGAGGCTATCTTCTCGTGGAGAAATATGAGTGTCAAAATCAGCAAGCAGGTCATCAAAATCAGCACAAGTAATTTCCTCCGTCAAGCGAGAAACAATAGGTTGCATCATGTGCCGCTCACCAACGTAATGAATAGGCTTAAGTGCTAAAAAATTTAAGCCTAACTCGCATTCACCATCTTCCGCTTCATACTCAAAAGTTTCCAAATTATCCTCATGTAAAAATGTGTCATGGTTGCCATCCTCCTCCTCACTTTGTGAGTCATAAGAACCATCTGCAAGTGTGAGAATAACACGCCGATTGGGACATTCAGCCCGCTTACGCCCATGGCCACCACACTTAAAACATTCAATTTTACTTGTCTTCTTCTTGGTTGGAGCAGTGGAGGGGCTTGATTGACTTGAGCCAACAGCTTTACCTTTTACCTCAGTTTGTTTTGTTGGTGTAGAAACTGAATGAGGAGTAAAAGGTGCACGAGAGGAAGGTGTGCGTGACCCTGAACCTTGCTGTTGTTGGTTGCGCCATGGAGTATTACTATTATTAGTGGAAAATGAGACACGACTTTTATTATAAGAATCAGCCAACTGTCGTTCAGCCCTTTTAGCAAAATGCACCAATTCCGTGAGATTGGTGTAGCTGGTCATGTCCACTTTGTTAGCAATTGGCTTATTTAGTCCAACCAAGAAATGAGCCATAGTGGATTCTTCATCTTCAGTGATCCCTGTACGAAGTAGGCACATTTCCATTTCTTGAAAATACTCATCAACACTGCGATCACCTTGCACAAGACGTTTCAGCCGCAAATGTAAGTCACGAGAATAATATGCAGGAACAAAACGACGTCTCATTTCCCTCTTCATGTCTTCCCAAGTGATACGATCTTGTCCCACACGATGGTATTCTGCTCGTACTTGATTCCACCATGTGATGGCATAACCTTTGAATTCAATTGCTGCCAGCTTTGCTTTCTTCTCAGCCGGATATTCATATAAATCAAAAATCTGATCCACCTTTGTCTCCCACTCATAATAAGCGTCAGCATTTTCCTTGCCATTAAATGCAGGTATTTTCACTTTAACTTTGCCCAACCCATCATCATTGTGTCGGCGTTCAGGAGCACCACGACGCCGGTCACGGTGGCCATCATTACCAGCAAATTGATGGTCACCAAAAGCACCAAAATGACCAAAGGGAGCACCTCCACGGTCATCATAACCACCACGGTTACCATGGTGCCCTGCTCGATGGTCATCTTCAAAATCGAAATCAGCATCACCATCAAAATCTGCAGCCCCAATAATAGGAACACGACGTGCACGACCAAAAAACTGCGGCCGCATATTATAGGTACACCAAAATTGCCAAAACCAGCACCACGACCATGACCAGCACCACGTCCGCGATCACCACCTCCCACAGCGGCACGACGTGCAGCCTCAGCCTGAAGACGTGTGCAGCCTCATGCATTTCCTGAAACTCAGCCGCAGAAACAGAACCATCTTGGCGCATGGCGTAGAGTATGCTGGAGTGCTTGTAGCTGTTGTGTCAATTGATTCATTTGTTCATGCATTTCCTGAAACTCAGCCGCAGAAACAGAACCATCTTGGCCTGCCATGTTAGTGTAGAAAAAGAAAAAACAATATTATATGTGGAAGCACTCCCTCACCATTTACTGAACAAATTCTGTCTCCCTCAAAAAGTGAGAACCATGGCAGCAAGTAGTAATGGAAGAACGATTGTCCCAGAGACGACGGTGTAAAGCTCGCGGTTGCTTTGTGTGTGGCTTGGTGGGGTGAAATTTAGTGTACTGCAAGCTGAATGCAGGGATGCAAAATCGAATAATAATCCAACAAAGCACAAGTCTAAGCTGCTGATTAGGAAGAATAAAAGGACAAGAAAGCAGAAGGGTGAAGAAACTGATGGAAGGACACAATTTCACCAACCAAACTGCAACTCAAACAGTCGTTCTCTTGCCAATGCTCATATGTCTATATTTTTTTTTGAACTGAGTCGCTGCTCCTCTTTCTTTCTTATGATCTCAATTTTTTTTTTCTTCAATACCACTTGAAAAGATAGCACATAACTTCAAAACTTAGAGTGCATAGAACAACAAAACGAAACTGTGTCCAGTATTCGAAGGTGAAAGAAATCAAGGGAGGGATGGGTGGGGGTTTTTTTTTGTATGTGTATTTCAGAGAGAAGATATGAAGGAAAAAAAGGCTAAACTTCAGATCCAAAAGAAGAGAAGGGAGAAAAAAAACGAGCAGTGGATGATCAGAAAATGTGTACCAAGGAAAGATCAGCAACTAGACAAGGCTCAAAGGATTCAAAACTCGAGAATGCAAACTACAAATCAGCTGCAAAGAAAAGGCTATAGGTATGATCTTTTTAGGCTTTTTTTTGTGGACTGTAGGTACTGAAAAAAATCTATCCTACCAAAAAAAATGATCCTACCGAGTAAACGTAGGCTTTGATACCAGATGATGTGCGCACGTGTACAGATTACACGACAGCAACTTTGTGGCCCGATCTTCTCGAAGGATCCTCACAGTAACTTGATAATTATCGCTGCGTGACCTGACGACGAGGATGTGCACCGCGAGATCTTGCACACGTGACGAACAACCGAGACAATCGCCCTTCCACGTACCAACAATGCCAGACCACGCAATCACGCCGTATAGACGTGAAGGCACGAACTGGGTGAACCGCAGTTCGGCGTTCTACAACTCCCTCAGGAATCGAAAGAACAAGTTTGTAAGCCTCTCAAGACTCAAGTTGGAAGAACTCAAAGAGTTTGTATTCTGAATTGGCAGCCAAAAACTGAACGTGCCCTCTTCATCTATTACATGGGTATATATAGCACTATTGGAGTTTTTAGTTTAGATAAAATAAATGAGAACATGCAGTGGGAAGTTGTAGCACTCCTTCTATTAATAGCCTGGTCTAATGGAACTCTTTGGATGGTTGGTTTTCTTCTGCATGCTTGTACGTGTGTGAACAGCAACCTAGTTGCTGACTGCCTTTCCTAACTCATGAATTTATTTGCTTGCACATCCACGAGTGATATGCTTGGTCGCTGAATGGTTCTCCTTCTCTCTTTATTCTCACTAGCACAGCACGTCCAAGCATCCATATCCTATCATTATTCTTCCAAGATTCACACGTCAACCTGTTCCCAACAAACAGCAAGCTGATCACCACACTGTTGGAGGATTAAAACCATCCTCGTCCCATGCCCTTGCACATATGCCATCGTTCCTAAGAATGTTCAAACAACAATTTGGAAGCATCGAATGATCTGAAATACTGTCATTGATTAGAATAAGGTTAGCATTCACCTGAGAATGAATTTCTTTCTCTAATTGTTTAGCCCGCTTTCGTGTAACTGGACCAACAATATTAGTTGCATCCTTATTCTTAATAATGTTATTGTCGATGCTAGGGATGTCCTCATCACCAGCGTTGGCAAACAGAAAGTCCGCAAGCGCACAGCTATCGAGGTAGCTTTCACCCAAGAGTAAACCAGGTATCGAATCCACGGGGAACGTGAGGGCACTGTCCAATCGCTAAAGTTCACCATATCGATCTAGTTTATACAAAGGCTGGGTAGAGAGGATAACTTTGCACTAAACTAAGAATATAGCTAAGGGAGTTCTCCTTTGCTTGCTTTGGGCATCGGGGTATCCTAGGCCTCTAGGAAATTGTCGTCCAACAAATCTATGCCGTACCCGAACATGGAGGATTAGAAAGGACGGACAGGGCTATCACCACCTGCCGCCTACCTCTACTAATTCGTAGGGTTACAAGGCAAACGAGGACAGATGTATTCCTAAGCATCACGCTTAAGATAATATCGACTATCCTAACCTTGATTGGAGATTAGAATACTTTACGAATAATGCAATGAACCCAAAAGCAAAATACTTAGCTGAATATCCCAAATATCCCGAATACTTACTAAGGAGCTCGTATCCGCCGAGGTACAGGTGGAGGGTAGCCAACACGCCAGGACTCCTTCGGACTCTCCTCACTCTCTCCCTATTTCTACTCTAAGATATGAAGAGGGCTTTGCCTTGACTTCTTGCTCTAGCTTGATGATGATTAGCAATGCTCCAAGCTTAGGTATTTATAGGTAGAAAGGAGGGTTTGGAGTTAGTGTGAAGAAGCTGACGCGGTTTGGAGGTGGGACCAGATCGGCCGACCCTTGGATCCACCGTCTTCAAGTGTGCACGGCCCAGATTAACTCCTGATGGCGGTTTATAGCTGTGGGTCAAGGGGGGACCGATTCAGGCGCACGCAGGGGTCAGCCGACCTGGGTGGGTCGGCAGACTTGGCCTTGCCGCCTTTCAGTCCCATCTTCCTTGGATGGCAGCCATGTGGGCCCTTGAGTCGGTTCTTGGTGGGTATACTTGAGTTTGACTACGTTGAGGTCGAGAGGTCGGCCCTTCAATCCATTTGAATGACATGTGGCTCATCTGTCCCCCTTGGTGCAAACCGTCGTTGAATCAATGGTCTAGATCTTCTCCTGATGTGTTTCTTCTGTGTGGAATGAAGGGAGGCTTGGTTGGGCTTGGGCCCAGGTCAGCCGACCTGGTGGGGTCGGGCGACCTGGCCCTGGGCCCACTTTTCCTCGTCTTTTGGCACTTTGTTTCTGCAGGCACATATACACTAAACTCGTGAAATTCATTAATAATAAACCCTATTTCTTTTATCATTCTTTTATATTCATGTTGACTGTAGAAATTTGTCATTAAAAGCTGTCGACAAACTCTCCCACAGTTAACCTTTGCTCGTCCCCGAGCAAAGACTAAGGGTTATCTCAAGAATGATCATGAACAAACATATAGGTTATTCTGAAACATTCAGGCTCAGTGGATTTATAGCTAACATGTCTTCTTGGGTTATTCAGAAAGGAACAGCTTATGCACGGTCATGATAATTCTCACCTCCAAGTACTTGGGTTTTTCAGGATTTTGCAAAGGAAAGCATTGCCTTGCTCCTCGAAGAGTTTCTCTCTAAATCTATCTTTTTTAGTGGTTGGAAACAACACTCATCTTCTCTCCAAAATAGAACCTTGTATATGGAGCTCTTGGATACATACCTTATTTTGCTTATGTTGTCACTCCAAAGTTAGGATCCAAATCAGAGACAATTCATGTAATCAAGTGAAGATGTGCGAGTGTGTAGTGTGAAGAGGAATGAAAATAATGGTTGGTTCGCCATCAAGATCAAATGTTGATCAAGATGTTGGGCGACTCTTTCCGACCTTCTTGTGGATTTGGGGATGTTTGGCTCAAGGATTTTAGAAGAGGGGCGAAGACGAACTGAGATAAGGAAGAAGAAGAAGGTCTATGAATTTTAAAGATGAGGGGCTCTCTTCTTGGGTCAAAACGGAGGTAAAATCGCACGTCCACCACGGAACGGCCTCAAAGACGTTGGGGAGGAGCGTGCGCAGAAGATAAGCCTAATTGGGCTCAGATGGCCATTGGCCGACCTGGTGGCGTCGGACGACCTTGGCCTAAGCTTGGTCGCATTCAAAATTTGTGTGCGCTTCGTGACAGGTCCAAAAAACCCTAAAGTGCGTGATAGGTGTGTAATCAAGGGCTTAGGACTATGGTGAAGGATATTTATAGATGAGAATCATCCATGACCAAATTGATCACATCATATTCCTCTTCTACCTTATTATTAGGCTCAAAGAAAATTTTTAAATGTTGACCATTTACCTTGAAGAGGTTACCTTCATCGTCTTGGAGTGTGATGGCCCAGTGTGATGAAGTCTCCACAACATCAAACAGTCCTTCCCATTTGCTTCTAAGTTTCCCATGTCCGAATAACTTCACCCTGGAGTTAAAGAGTAGTACCTTGTCCCCTGGGTGGAACTCCTTCACCTTGATTCTCTTATCGTGCCATCTCTTAGTTCTCTCCTTGTAGATCCTGGCACTATGGTATGTCTTGTCCCCACATTCCTCTAATTCTGACAACTGCATCTTCCTCATCTGTTAGGCTGCTGGGAGATCCGTGTTCCATTTTCTAATTGCCTAGTGTGCCCAATGCTCTAACTCCACTAGCAAGTGACAAGTCTTGCCGTAGACTAGTTGATATGGGGACATTCTGATTGGCATTTGATATGTCGTTCGGTATGCCCATAGAGCATCAGGTAACTTGCTCTTCCATCCTTTACCCATCTCGGTCATGGTTTTCTGCAGTATGTTCTTGATTTGCTTGTTGGATGTTTCTGCTTGACCGCTTGTTTGGGGGTGGTATGGCGTAGCGAAGTTGTGTCTTTCCCCCCAATTCTGCCAGAAACTTGTGGAAGGTTTTGTCAATGAAATGTGATCCCCCATCACTGATTACCATCCTGGTGTTCCAAATCGTGGAAAGATGATCTCATGGAACATCTTTCGTGCATGTTTGAAATCGGCGACTCGACATTGCTTCAACCCACTTCGAGACATAGCCAACCGCCACCAGAATGTATTCACTATCATATGATTTGACAAAGGGTCCCATGAAATCAATGCCCCAAACATCAAACAACTTGACTTGTAAGTTGTTTTTGAGTGGCATTGCGTCTCTTGATGTGATCCCGTGTTTCTGGCATTGCTGGCACCGTCGAATGAATTCTTTTGTATCTTCATACATGGTAGGCCAATAGAATCCACTCTGCTAGATTTTTGATCTTGTTCTGAACGCCCCATAGTGTGCTCCGTATGGGGTTGTATGGCATTGCTCGATGATCTTCCTTGCTTCATTGGTTGGTACACATCACCTGAGCATGCCATCAGCACATACCTTGTACAGGTATGGTTCGTCCCATAGGTGTAGTCTACTTTTGTAGACAAGTCTCCTTTTGTTCTCCCTGGTGGTACATACCCTGCAAACATAAAGTTCACAACGTTCGCGTACCAGGGGTCGGAGGCCATCATCTTAAGTAAGGTGTCGTCATGTAGGAAGTCATTTATCAGCAAGTCCTGCATGTCAATGAACTGCATACGCGACAAATGATCTACTACTGAATTTTCTATTCCTTTCTTATCTTTAATTTATAAGTCAAACTCTTGGAGTAGAAGAATCCAGTGGATGAGACGAGGCTTAGCATCTTTCTTGGTGAGAAAGTATTTTAAAGCAGCATGATCAGTGTAAATAATAACTTTAGCTCCAACCAAGTAAGATCTAAACTTGTCAATAGCAAAAACCACAGCCAAGAGCTCTTTTTCAGTGGTTTCATAATTTAACTGAGCTCCTGTCAAGGTTTTGCAAGCGTAAGAGATAGCATGATGATTCTTGTTCTTGGTCTGTCCTAGGACAGCACCAACAACATAATCGCTTGCATCACACATTATCTCAAAAGGCAACGTCCAGTCAGGTGGTTGAATGACTGGTGCTGAGATGAGATCATTTTTCAAGACTAGAAAGGCATGTAAACACTCATCATCAAAGTCAAAGGGTACATCCTTAGCTAAAAGGCTGGTGAGGGGCCTTGCAATCTGTGAGAAATCCTTAATGAAGCGATGGTAAAAC
>CM014272.1:38902039-38912680 GCA_004135705.1 Alloteropsis semialata | reverse complement strand
GGGGAGCGGGAAATGATCCTTCTTTGTTTCCTTGTTAAGCTGGTGATAATCAATGCACATCCGCTATCCAGTAACGGTTCGCTAAGGTATCAGCTCATTCTTCTCGCTACTTACAACGGTCATGCCTCCCTTCTTAGGCATTACTTGGACAGGGCTGACCCATTCGCTGTGAGGGACGAGATAAATGATCCTGGCGTGAAGAAGTTTTAAAACTTCTTTCTTTACGACTTTCCTCATCGCATTGTTCAACCTACGTTGAGGCTCCCTAGATGGTGTGGATGTTGGATCTATGGGAATGCGATGGGTACAGAGAGCGGGGCTGACTCCCTTGAGGTCCTTAGTACCCGAATGCCGAGCGGTGTTTCTCGAGCACCTTGATGAGTCTATCACTCTCGTCCTGTGACAGCTTGTCACTGATGATGATAGGGGAGTCCCTGTCATCATTGAGAAAGATGTAGTGGAGGCCAGCGGGCAAGGGTTTTAGCTCTATTCGTGGTTTAGGTGGCTCCTCAGCTTCAAGTAGCTCACAAGAGTCATCTTCTTCTTCGATGAAGTCATAGGCATGTGCTTCCAGAAATGACTCAAATGGGTCACTTGGTTGGAGGGACTTCACTGCCTCAGCTGGGTCAAGCTCTACCTGAGGTTTAGCTATGGACTTTTTGACCCTAGCTAGAGGAATAGTGAGGAGATTTCTTCCTACTTTGGCAAGGAGATTCCCTTCCGAGGTTACATCACAAAGAGGTTCTCGATAGGGTGTCCTATCATAAGGTCAAAATCTGATGTCTAAGACATAAAAGTCTAGAGCCATCTCTATCCTATTGTGCTGAAGGACAAGATCCCGTGCTATGCCGAGACTCTCAAGAACGCGGCCAGAAGGTGCTTTTAGAAGCTTGAGTGTTGGGGCCAGTTTGTACTTGCGTCCAAGAATGTACGTGAGAGAATTGGACATCACATTAGCCCCAACCATTGGGTTGTAGAGGATCTCTACAGCCACTTTACTTACGAAACCTCGAATGGTTTGCGAAGGTGAGTTAATCCGAATGACTTCGGAAGAAGACTCAACTTCATTTAACCACTCTGTGTTCAGGATGGAAATGAGTTCCCACACGGTTTCGTTAAGGAATTTTATCTTCAATTGAATGGAGGGGGTCTCTACTATAGGTCTCTTTTGAATGGTGTAGTTCGAGGTATTCCTAAAATCTTCAAAGAGATCTTCCTCGAAATTGAAGGGTAATCCAAGAAGCTGAGTCTCCTCTGCATCAACGGATGGGGTCTTAGGAGCTGGGTCTGGACTGGGCAAGTCTACGGGTAAGATAGGTGTGACACCCCTGGTGTCACTACTGTAATTAAGACCCTTAATAAACTTAATTAAACCAATAATGACATGCATTATTTTATAATCATATTGTTTGTGCATTTGTGTGTATGTGTTGACTTAGTCAACCAAAATAATCAAAATAGTCAAAATACAAAAATTATACCAAAATGTCACAAATAATGTCAACTACATATTTATGAACTCAAATGAGTATGGAAAGTTCAAATAAAAATTCGAAATTCAATTTTGAACTCTTTTGACCGTCATTTCATGTGTCGCGAGTTTTACTTCTTACCCTTCTCGAGAGGCTAATATCTTTAGATTTTGCCTAAACACTTGAAATTCCACCAATATAAGAGTTGGAGTACAAAGTACCCTCTTTACAATGGTGGTGATGTGGATCAATGAAAACTTTGTTTGATTGCTCGAATTCTTGGTCAAATTCGAGTCAAAATGCTGAAAATTCAGCATTCAACTGAATCGCCTGTCTGAAAAACGTGATTTTTGCCCATTTTCTCAGCCCCGTAACTTTCAAACCGCTGCTCAAAAGGAGTGACACCCTTTGTAGAAGTTGTAGCCTGCGTCTGTACTGGTCTTTCGCAAAAAAAAACTTTCGTATTGGACGAATTAAATGTTTATATACAAAAAGTTGAGTTTAAGTCAGTTGAAGTCGGGGCCGTGGGCTGAAACTGGACTCTGTAAATTGACTGAAATTTGAGTTTTTGATGAAATTTAGGGCCTTGGAACTTCCAAACCATTGAGCAAATGATATAAGTTCCTTTGTAAGAGTTGTAGCCTGAACTATCATCTACGACTTTTGTATGGTTGCTCCCTGAGTTTCTACATGAAATTATGAGAAAAATCAAAGGGAAGTCAGCCACGTTGCTCGGCCCAAGGAACTGAATCGGCTGGACATTCAGTTCGGCAGAGCAACGGTCAGGAGGCCAACCACGACGCTGTCGACGCCGCGAGCCGTGCCTCCAGCTGTCTAGACAAGTGTCCCCATCCCCGTGGCCGTGCCAGGTGTCCCGGCCTCGCTGTCCATCCACGTACACGCGAGGGAAATCGAGCCTCCACCTCACCGCCCGGAACGACGAGCTCAATAAAACGCCGGGGCCAAATTCATCCTCCCTACTCTGTCATTCGGCAATTACTCGAGTCCAGAGCCTTATCACCTCACCTACTCCGCTCTCCACTCCCTAGCCCACTCCGCCAGAGCTTCCCTCGCCGAGAATTCGTGAAATTTCGGCCGCCATTAACCGAACTTGGTTCGAACTCGACCCCNGCCGGCCAGGGCTGCTGGTGGCCTGGCCGCGCCAGCCACCCTCAGGCAGGCCGCGCCGGCCCTAGGCCGAGCAGGGCAGCCTCCCCAGCAGGCCGCCGGCCATGAAGCCGAGCGAGCCCTGCTCTGCTCGTGAAACAACCGGAGGTTGAAGACAGGACCTTAGGGTAAGATATCTAAAAACCTAGGGGGTGTTCTACAATTGTTCAGGAGTTATGTTCTAAAGTGGAAAACATGTAGGGGGTTATCTGCAAGTTTCCAAGGACTTATCCACGAAGCAAGGACCTCTCTGCAATTAGTTTAAGTTTTGCAGGGACTTCAATGTAAAGACGTTTTTCCTTTTTGTTTGTTTTCTTTTCCTTTATTAATGGCTGAAGTTTGGTTAATCACCAAAAATCACACAAAAATCGTAAAATCACAAACTTGGACTTTCTGGAATCCTTGTGAAATTATCTTTCCAGTGATGTATCATATGCATATGTAAACTATGTGATTCCCAATGTATTTCTGTATATATGAATAAGTGCTTGAGAGGTTGTTTATTGCTTATTAAATCATATACATGAGCTAAAAATGCAAAACCACCTTTGATGGTTCTTTTATGATTAGTAGAGTTGAGTTGAGCATCTGTTGGCCAAAGTTTATTCATGATTTTGGTAGGTTTGGAATTAGATAAGTTAATGGAGTAGAAAAGGTAATAAATATACAAACTACTCAATAAAATTTGAAAAATTTTGTTAGAGCTTCTCTAGAGTTTAGGACCCCTCACAAAAAGAATCAGCTCCAGAAAGTGTGTACTTTTTAAGTTATGGATTAAGTATGGTTCTAGCTAGTTAAGTATAGTTAAATCACCAAATATTCTGTATAGATTAGAAAAATATGAAAACTTCATAGAAAATGTCTCTGGTAGGATAGTAGTTGCACTAAAAATTTTAGCTACAGAAAGTATTTGTAGAATTTATTATGATTTTCTAACTAGTGGTAAATGTTGGCTGCTAAAATAAATAGTAAACAAATAGGTAAAATGCTGAAAAATTCTTGAAAAATAGGTTTGACTGTCAAGAACTCAGAAACATGTTTACCTTAATTTTTGTTTATGCAAATATATTTTCTAGGCTTTATTTGGTAAGAACTAGTTAGAAAATGCTTACTTAATAAATAGTTTTCTTGCTGTAAAATTCATTCTAAAAACATGTATAGCAACCTAGGGTGTTGAATGTCCGATTTAGCCATAGAAACCCCATTGTACCACTAGTGATCATTTATAGATGTTTTACTTAATTTATGTAGTAGTTTAAGTTGTTTTTGACATATTAAAAGGTTTAATAAAACTTCCTTATATAATTAATTCAGATCTAAACTAGGCTTGCTCAGCAACTAAAAGCAGCCCCACCCAGCTTTCTTTGTGAGCTTCTTAGTTATTTATACTCCGTAAATGATTGCCCAGTGATGTATTAGTGAGTTGTTGCAGTTATCCCTACAATGGATTGCTCGTGCATTACTGCATCTCATGCATCCGCATTTCATGTAGATCATCCCATTGTTGACGGAGTGTACGAGATCGAGGCCGAGCCTGAGGGTGATCCAGTCGCTGCTGAGGTGAACTACACTGCTGCTCAAGACCCGGACCAAAGTCCGGAAGGGCCCAAGGCCGGTGATCAGGAAGGAAGCCCCGGAGCATGAACCCTCTATTAAAACTAACCCTCCTTACTTTATGCTTTACTTGTGCATTTAAGTTTTGAGGAGTTGAATGAAACCTTAGTTGCATGATCCCTAGGTACCTATGTCCTAATATTAGTATGTGTAGGTCGTATAGAATGCCATGCTTAATTAGGACCGGTAGAAGTCGATGGATTGCCTTGTCACTCGCGAGATATAGGCTTTACTTTATATCAGTTTATGATATTCGGCAAGCGGGGCTTGTGCGATATTCCTGTTTGGTTGAACGTCCCGCTTGCACAGATAGAGGTTGGCTAAGGCATTGATTGTGTGGCGATGTTGGTCAAACTTTTGAAGGTACTAGTCGTATGCCGGGAAATGTGGTAAACTGGTAAACCTAGTACTTGATTCAAACTGACGTCTGACGGACATATCCACTCCATTGGGCGAGGGGTTGATGGCAAGTGTAGCAGTGGCCGTGGCACAGGTTTGCCTGGGGTACCTGGGGTTCGTTGGGGTGTGCACTCGGGTGAAGTGGTCCCCGATGGCAGATGGCAGGGAAAGATGGGAACGGTTGCCTCGTGAGGTCCTGGGTGTCTCTCACGGGTCGTACGATTAGGTCATCCCATGCATGGTTAAAATCAACTCGAGTTGTCCATCCTTCGCGGTTACATGAAGCTGCTTGATCTCTTTTCACACATCAGTGTGCTTAGGCCATGGTTAGAAAGGTTGTTAGTTGAGTAATATAGATAAATGGTTAATCAATTGTTTTTTGACACTGGTTGTTGTTGGATAGTTTGGCAAACTTAGTAATGATTAGTCTCACTGTAACTTGGCTAAAATATTGAAAATAGGGATCAACTGGTAGATGCTTTTTGGCAAAATAAACCTCTCAGCCATAAAGCCTTACATGTCTAGGATTAACCTTGTCGGGTAAGTCTTGCTGAGTATTAGTATACTCAGCCTTGCTTGTGGCTTGTTTTTCAGATAATGGTGATGGCTATGATCTTGTTGCTGCTCTGACTTGGCCTTGTGTGTTGCCCGATGGTTGGACCGTGGAGCGGGTGCCGTCTGAGTCCGACTCAGGCTGCGGTGATTGAATGTATCGACGTTTAGACTTCCGCTGTATTATAACTCTGGTTTGTAATAACTAAAACTTATGCACTGCTTTGTATAATTATCCGTGTGAACCTTATGCTGTAAAATATGTGATGAGTTGTACTGCCTGAGCCCATCTTCGAGTGGGACTTGCTGCTATTTCGTTTCGGTCATGAGAATTGGTGGTTTAATCGGGAAAGTATCCGACGGATTGCACAATTAGCTCAGTTTAAGTGTGTGGAGCACCACTGTGAAAGTGGTCCCATGCGTTTAAGCCGGATTAATTGGGGCGGTCTGCCACAGTAGGATCTACTTGAAGGTCTTCTTGCTTAGTTTCATCTATAGCGGCAGCAGAGTTTTCCCAAATTGCTGCCAGGACATCCTTTGCTTTAGCCGGCATTATGTGTAGGAATGATCCTCTAGCGGCTGTATAAATGAATCGGGCATCTTCACTAGTCAGACCAGACCAAAAATGCTACATAAGCATATAGTCTGGAAAAGACATGAGTCCTAGAATCGGTCCCATGCTGCTGCAATCATTTCCTTCTCCTTTTGCTGGAAGTTAATTATTTCATTCTGAAGTGCACAGATCCGATGAACGGGGAAGTATTCCAGACAAAACTTGTCTCGTAACTTTTCCTATTCACCATTCGTTAGCCCAACAGTATGGTCATACCACTTCCATGCCTTCTCTTTGAGAGAAAACGGGAAGAGCTTACATCTGATCGTTGCTTGCATCATGCCTGATATGACCAGACACGAGCAGAGCAATTCAAATTCATGCAAGTGACGGTATGGGTTTTCACCATCACTCCCCAAGAATGATTTATCCTGGACCATAGCTATGAAAGCAGGGCGAAGCTCATAGCTATCTGTTAGTATGGGATTTGATGAGGGGTGCGGCTCCAGAAGTTCGCCCTTCGGAGCAGAGTACTCATAGATTTGGGTGGAGTCCATGGTTAAAGAATAAAAGAAAAGAAAGGATAAAATAAAAGATAAACGGGCAACCATAGTTCTTTAACAACACAGCTACCGTTCCCCGGCAACAGCGCCAGAAAGCTTATTGACACCAGCGGTGGCAAACATAAAGTCCGCAACCGTAGGGCTGTCGAGGTAACTTTCACCAGAGTGTAAACCAGGTATCGAATCCACGGGGAACATGAGGGCACTGTCTAATTGTTAAAGTTGACCAGATCGATCGAGTTTATATAAAGGCTGGGTAGAGAGGATAACTTAGCACTAAGCTGAGAATATAGCTAAGGGAGTTCTCTTATGCTTGCTTTGGGCACCGGGGTATCCTAGGCCTCTAGGAAATTGCTGGCCAACAGCTCTACGCCATACCCGAACGTGGAGGATTACAAAGGACGGACAGGGCTGTCACCACCTGTCGCCTACCTTTACTAATCCGTGGGGTTACGAGGCAAATGAGAGCAGATATATTCCTAATCACCACGCTTAAGATAATATCGGCTATCCTAACCTTGATCAGAGATTCGAATACTTTACAAATAAAGCAATGAACCCACCAGAAAAATAAAGAACTCAGCTTTCGATAACTCAAACTTAAATACTTAGCTGAATATTCTGGATACTTACTAAGGGCCTCGTATCCGCCGAGGTACAGGTGGAGGGTCGCCGACAAACCGGGACTCCTCCAGACTCTCCTCACTCTCTCCCTATTTCTACTCTAAGATATGAGGAGGGCTTCGCCTTGACTTCTTGCTCCAGCTCGATGATGATTAGCATTGCCCTGAGCTCAGGTATTCATAGGTAGCAAGGACGATTTGGACTCGGTGTGAAGAAGCTAAGACATTTTGGAGGTGGGCCCTGGTTGGCCGATCCCATGGCGTCAGCCGACCTTTGGATCCACTGTCTTCAAGTGTGCACGGCCCAGATCAACTCCTGATGGTAGTTTACAGTTGTGGGTCAAGGGGGGACTGATTCAGGCGCACGCAGGGGTCGACCGACTGGGTGGGTCGATCGACTTGGACTTGCCGCCTTTCGGTCCCATCTTCCCTGGATGGCTGCCATGTGGGCCCTTGAGTCGGTTCCTGGTGGGTATACTTGAATTTGGGTACGTTGACATCCTGAAAATATCCAAACTCGAAGATGTGGCTTACATGACAATGCATATAGGCATTAGGGACATCTTCTCGCATCACGAAACATAGTTTTGCAATATGTACAGTTAAATATCCAACATCAGGAGGTACAACATGGGGTGAAATATTGACTAAATTAAATAATACAACCAATAGTGCTTCAACGAAAATATGGACCAAAACTAACATGCTTCTTAAACCTAGAGGAATATTTCTTCTCAAGTGTTTTTTCAACATGAGGAACTCCTTTATCCTCTAACTCTTTCATGTATATCCCACGGACCATAGTTAATTAATAAAATTAGAGCTAATAATCAATAGGCTATAGAAAAAATAGTTAAAAGTGTAGAAGGGATGACATACTCCATATATGGCTCCACCTCCGGGCAATTATTTAGCACATACTAAACCATTTTGTCATAGTCATCTTCGAGATAAGTGATCCTAGAGGCTCCAACAACTCAACTCCATGCTGGAAAACAGATAGATCACCTCTAAGCATATGAACACGCTCTCTATTCCTGCCCTCCCGATTATGTCGTGCATCAACATCATCAAAGTAGCAACTAGTAAAATCCTTTGGAGTAGTATATGTCAATCATGAGTTTTTAGTCCTTGGAGGTTGCAACCATTAGAAGTAATGTGTGTTGCTAAGTTAGAAGCATATCCATCTGGGAATTTCACACTTCCTATAAAAACACAAAAGGCTTGCTTCTGACTTTCTTCATTGTGTAGGGGGAATGTTTAACACTATATGATCCTCCATCACACTTCAAGTGTAGATTTTTTCTTATGCCCATGTCTTTAAAAATCAAGCCTAGAATTGATGATGTCCTTTGACTTTCCAAGAAGGCCAAGAAACGTACCAAGAATGTACTCACATATATTTTTTTCAATGTGCATCACATCACATCAATATTATGCCGCAGCTTCAAACTTGTCCAATATGGCAAATCAAACAAACATGACCTTCACTTTCGACGTTGACCATCTACTTTGTGCTTTCTCTTTTTGTTTGCAGGATGTTTTCCTGGCCTAACATCCTTGAACCTCTCCACTTGCAATGTTAACTCTTCTATACTAAACTCCTCTAGCTCATTATGTCCTTCAGTTTGACCATCAGAACATTTCTTTCGCTTCCAAGGATGGTCCATCGGAAGAAAACGTCGATGACCAGCCTAACATATTTTATTCCTAATTCTTTTGGAGGAAGGATTTTTGTCACAGTGCACACACGCATAGTAACATCTTGTTATTCTACCTAACAATGTGCTTAAAGCTGGATAATCATGAATGCACCATATAACTGCAGCGTGAAGGCCAAACATTTTCCACTAAAGGCATCAAAAGTCTTGACACCATTCGAAAGCTCTAGCACCTCTTCAACCAGTGGCTCCAAAAGACATCCATATCCTTTCCTAGGCATTCTGGATCAGGGATGAGTAGGCCCGTCATGAAGTTGTATAGCTCCAAGCATACCCATGGAGGAAAGTTGCAGGAAAAAGGAAATACTGGCCACATGCTGTCTGAAGTGTTCATTTTGCCAAATGGATTAAAACCATCTGTAGCAAGGCCCAACTTGATATTCCTTGCATATTTGGTAAACTAGTAATATTTTCTATCAAAGTCTTTCCATGCCTCACCATCAGATGGATGCCTAAGCTCATTCTCTACCGGCTTCCTCTTCAATTTATGCCATTGTGCTTCCTCAACATTTTTTTTGGAAGCAAAGGTCCTCTTCAGCCTTGGAATCAATGGAAAATGATGAAACACCTTCTAAGGAATCTTCTTCTTTGCATCACCATCTTTCCATCTCGATGCATCACAAATTGGACATTTATCTTTCTTTGCATGTTCCTTCCGAAACAAAACACAATTATTGTTCACACAAGGATTGAAACATATCCAAGTCCCAATGCACGAATAAGTTTCTTTGCTTCATGGTAAGAGGCAGGAAGAGAGCAAGCCAGAAATGCAGACGACAACAATTTCAGTATTGCATTCAATGCAACATTGCTTATTCGATAAAAATACTTGAAGTAGCTTCACCATGAAATAAAATCTCGAGTGATCTGAATGGGGGTGCAGTTCCTTCCTCATCTCTTCTAATACAGTGGCAAACATAGATTTCTCTCCACTTTGTTCTGCTTCTTTAGCTGTGTACAACTCCTCTAGCATATCAGGAAGCCTATCATTAGGGTCTTCTTGCTCCTCATCCATAACAACATCCTCGTCTTCATTGAAGCCAATGTGCTCATCCAGATGACCAGCACTTTCAATTGTTTCATCATGCAATGGTTCTCCACGATGAATCCATCTAGTGTATGTGCTAGACATCCTATGGATATATAAGTGATCCTCCACAAGTCCTTTATGCTCATGAATCAGATTCAAACACCTGTGACATCGACAAGGTATCTCTTCATTATCACAAAATCTCTCTAAAACAAACTGCTTGAACTTATTGACACCATCCCGATGTTCCTTGCTAAATAATCTACTATTGATCCAATTTCTTTCCATATATGCATGATAATGAAATCAGAATTAGGCCTTACAAAGCTGTTGTGATGTGATGCCAAATAGAACAAAAGCATGCTCAAGAAATCTGTTGCGACAATAGCAAAGTAGTGACTCAGAGTGTACCATCAATTTTCACCGAACATAAAGGTACATATATTGAGAAAAATATACCTAAACTGGTATCACCAATGACAGGCTTAACAATCCTCATATGCAAGAAATCTAGTGGTATTAACTTCAGCAATTAAAGCTAAGATGACAGCAGAATCAAAATTAGCTTCTTAATATGCATGCCAATAGTCTAGAGCACTGCCAACAGTAATAGAGAGGATCGCCAACAAAAAAAGTCAAATCTTTTTTGCAAACTCCAAAGTGCACTACAATCATAACTTGCCTTCTTTGCAGGGCGGCACACTAAGGAGATGACCAATGTGAATGTGGAGGGGGAAGACCAGCAGCTGGGGCGACGTTGGATGCCAAATCAAGGGCTCTCTGCTTGATGCGTTGAACGGAGGCCCTCGTCATCTGCATTGTAGCCCTGAGGGACGTCGACCGGCCCCTAGTGATCACATCGGTTCCTAGCGGTGACTGCCTACGAAGGCCTTGTTTAGTTGGGAGTGGAAACTTACCGAAAATATCACATCAAGTTTGAGGATGCT
>CM014272.1:38888933-38902004 GCA_004135705.1 Alloteropsis semialata | reverse complement strand
TAATTACACAGATGGATGGGAAATCATGAGATGAATCTATTAAACCTAATTAATCCATCATTAGAGATTGTTTACTGTAGCACTACATTGTCTAATTATGGCCTAATTAGGCACAATAGATTCGTCTCGTGAAATTACCCGGGGTTTATGGAATCGGTTTTGTCAATAATCTATATTTAATACTCCTAATTAGTGGCACCGCATTCGATGTGACTCGTGAATAGTTGAAACTTTCTCATCTAAAAAGGGCCTAAAGTAATCTCCACAGCTTTCGTGAGGACCAGCTCTCGCCATGGTCCCGCCCGACGCCAACCACGAGTTGCCACCAAACTCCAACGCTGCCCGATCCCAATTCTCCTCCCGTTCCCTGATCTCCCCTTCTCGCGGGCCTCTAGGCCACCTGCAGTAGCGATCTCCCCTCCTCGCTGACCTCCTGCAGCCTCTCCACGGGGGTGAGGGTGCGGGGCATGTAGGCGATGGCAAGCACGTGCGGCACTCCAGCAGCCCGTTCGTGGATGGCGCGTGCAAGCTGGATGCGCAGTGCGGACGAGGATCGTCGAGCGGCGTGGTGCAGGACTGAATAGGATTAAGGCATTGATGGGATACTAGGATAAACTGATGAGGACATCGCCATGCTGAACATACACGCGTCATGGTCTTCCTCAAGTTGCAATTCGTCCCCAACTCAGCTGCGATGTTCGTCTCGGATTCAGCCGACACCCTTGCACGGTTTTGGTGATATCTACTACATACGACATCAAAATGAGGTGATATTTGATGTGTTGGAAACAGAATGATGACGCCGTCCTTTTGGTTCTGGTCCTAGCTCTAGAACATTTGTGGATCATTCTGTGGGACCATGACAAGGTTCTGCGTCACCTTTTTGGACCACGACAAGGTGCTGCCTTAAGCCCAAGTTGTGGGCGCCCCCTGGTTGCCCCCAACCCTAGCTCGCCCCTTTAGGGTATAAAAATCAGTAGCCACCACTACTTTATGTTTGGGTTTTCTTTAGTCAAGTTTTCAAAATTGAAACTGTGATAGACTCATTGTAACTATGGCGACAAGTCCGTTTACAGTGATCCAGGGACCCCGTTCTTGTTCTACAACCCTGTGGCGATTAGTCCTTTGTTGATCAGAGCTTGAACTCCTCTCATATTCGCTTTATATAGATCTGCAATTTCAAATTGCACATTCTCTTGCTTGTGTTCTTTGATTCGCTTGCAGGAAAAGCCTTCTTGGCGAGGTCAATCAAGTTGTGCTTGGTTGATAACCAACGGAGCAGTGGTGTAACGGTTGCAGGGCTCGAATCGTGTTTGATTTGAAGCCGGATCGCCAACGTCAAGTTCTCCACCAATCGAACTTACCCTCTACCTCCTCGGAAGATAGGCCTGCCCCTCATCATAAACTTTAGCCCCTGTCACATTGAATGCGATACTAATTAGACTATTAAACATACACTAATTAAAAAACTAATTACACAGATGAAGGCTAATTTGTGAGATGAATCTATAAAGTCTAATTAGTCCATGGTTTGACAAAGTGGTGCTGCAATAACTCTTTGCCAAGATGGATTAATTAGGCTTAATAGATTTGTCGCGCAAATCAGCCAAGACTTCTGTAGTTAATTTTATAATTAGCTCATGTTTAGTCATTCTAATTACCATCCAAACATTCAATGTGACAAGGGCTAAACTTTAGCCCAAGGATCCAAAACACACCCTAAGTCCCTAGTTGTATTAATCTATAGAGGAGTTTTCAAATAAGTATATTTCGTTTTACCTTTCAACAAAGCATTTCTATTGTGGTGGTTGAACCATTGGCTTGCAAACAGCATGTCGCCGGTTTGCTCCTCAAGTGCACACATTTAATTTTTCTATTTTTTGCCTAATATTACATGACTCATTTTTATGGCCTAACGCCGGCCTAGTTTACCGCCCACCCTGTCGAGTTCGGAAGTCCTACTTCTATGGCCTGGCACCAGCCCAGCCATATAGCGCAGTCTGAATGAACTACTTCCACGGCCCAGTCCGGATGGGTCAAAATGGGCCAGCGACGGAGGCTTTAAACCATCCAATTTTGGTTCTTTCACACTAAAAAGGAAAACCTCACATTTAAAAAGCTTAAATAAAGTTTGACTTGAAAAAAAGAGAAAAGTGAGGAAAAAAGGAGAAATGAGTGTGAGAGAAAAATGATGTGTGGGACCCACTTTTTATTTGTTTGGAAATAATATGACGAATTAGCATTGTCTTAAATTTTGTGATGTTTGTCATTTAGCCTTCGTGACGAAACCAGCATTGTCATTTGTCATAAATTTTATGACGTTAGTTATTTAGCCTTGATGATGAAATGAGGTTCATCACAATATGTAATTGGATTCGTTTGTGACAATTTCTATTTAATGTTAGCGACAAACACCTTATTTTCATCATTAAATAATAGTGCCCAATACAAAACATCACAAAGTAGGCTGCCATAGCCACGATTAGCTCCGATGTCACGAGATATTCATCACAAAGGTGATATGTGTTGTCGTGCATATTTCTTTGCAAACAAGATGAATCGTGTGCTTCACCAATCTGGAGCTTCTTGAGGAGCTTTATTAAAAAATATATACATGTTATTGTGGGTGGAATGTAGCCACATACATGTCAGTCACATGCAATGGTAAAGACAAGTGGGAGGTCCTATGTATCGAATTTGTACCCATCCAAAGAGATTCCACATCGATAAATCTAATCAAAATGTTTGTACTAAATCACATTTTGTTTCTGAATATGAAGTTAATTTTATGATTTCTTTTAATCAACATGAATTGGTGAAATAGTCTTAACTTCATAGGTGAGGATGCATGTAGCAGATCATGTTCCTCGTGGCTCAAGATGAGCAAGGAAAAAACAACTTTGCATTAGTTTAGTTTCTGACACCAACAAAAGTAGACACCACTATGCATGTCCAATTCTTCAGTTCTTCAGTTATAGCATCGAGATCTCTGCAACGACCTTAGCTTTGTCGACCTCAAATTGTTGATCCTCTAGTAAAACATGAGAAATATATCTTAGGATGCCAACTTTTTAAATTGTGACTAGAAATAATTATGGTATAATTTTTACCTCTGTCTAGAGAGAAGTCTGCTAAAAACCTAATGAGCTTGCTTTTGTTGGCGGATAGTATGCTGACGATCTCAGGTGGCTTGTCTTGATTGGCGGCAAACAACTGATTTGCAGGCAAACAGATGTTTAATTACTTCTCTCATTGAAGAAAAATACAGTTACCGTGTTTCTGGATAGATGGTTGGGAATACTATACTTTAAAAACATGGAAAGCCTCTAGTTGAATAGCCTTGCTTTGTTCCTGGTAGATAGAATGTAGAAAATGCAAATGAGAGTGCAGTGCAAACATATTTCCATACATTGACATTTCTAATTGAACAACATGTAATGGATGTAGCACCACAGAGTTCATACAGACACACACAAAAAAACAAGCTTTTGGTTTAGTAGCATAGTGCATATATATACTTAAGATGAAGAAACAATATCTTACCCTTAGAAGATTCATTAGAATTATGAGGTTGTCCTTTGAACTAACATAGCAAATCATCACTGGGGTGTTTGACCTGTCCAATAGAATGTCTCCCAATAGCTGAAAGATGTAAAATGTGCATAGTATAAAATCAGCTAATAGCAGAAATCATCAAGAAATTAGTACTGTGGGCAAAAGAGATTCTATCATAACTAAAAGTTCACCCAAGAGGTTGCTAATACTTCATATTACCAAGCTCAAAAACGAAAAATAGAAATTGACACTACAATCAGCTAATACCAAGCTCAGAAAGAAGAGAAATGACATACCTGAGTAGCTTGCCTTCGGATGATATAGTTGGGAGATGATAACAATTTGGAGTTAAATTCTGAAAAGAACTGATACATGAACGTCAATTAGAGATAATGAAGGAGGTCCACAATGATATCATTAATAGCGTCGAGAAGGCCTTAGAAGGTTATTATGGCATCATGCATGCTAATAATTAAATACAGTTCCATATGTCCAGATTTATGTAAAAAATCACAGGATAAATGTCAAGTTGTCAACTCCTTAATATAATTTAATTTTCCACAGACTATTATTCAAAGATATGTAGATTTCCATATCTATGAGAAGGCTTCAAATATGCAAATTACCAGCTATTAATGTCTTTTAGTTATAGAGTCATCTTATATCCACATTACATAAACAAACATGCCAAGCGCATGAGGCTACATTCAAACAATAAGCTAGAAATGTTTACCCAATCATAATTCCTGGAGAAGAACTCAGCAGCGCTTGATTTATGCCTTGTCAATAATTCCTGTTACATGATAAACAGAGACCAATTGGTTTTTTCGATAAAGGAAGCTTTATTGATTTTCAAGTCATTACATTGAGATGATACCAAGGAGAGACTAATTGGTACCACAACAATATATGATCTTGGAGTCTACTGTATTCTTTATCTATAGCTAAGTGCAACAGATCAATGGTTTTACTTCAGTAAATTTCTGAAGTTCTTAGAAAATGCAGAAGAACAAGATGAAGGCATATGCTATATGCATTATATGAATTTACTTTGCAAACTTGTCCCTATCTTTATGTGGCATGTTGAACTTAAAGACCACAGTCACCTTAAAAGTCCTGAAGGCATCTGATGCTATGTTGAAGTCAGGAAGCTGTATGTAATCAAAGAACTTCTTCATGTGTTCAGAGTCTAATACATACCTGTAAACATTATAAAAAATAATATATATGTTAAATATCCTAAACAAGAATAATCTCCACCTAGCAATAAATAGGATAGACAATGGTACCAAAGGAATGGTTAGGAATTTATATTATCTTCAATGTTCTAGCCACATTAAAACTAGGTTAAATTGGTACATAATTCTCTTCTCTTAATGAGAGCATTGCAAAGTTATGAAAGTACCGAGCAGCAACTTGGTGGCGTATGCAGTCCCTCAGTATTGTGCTATAATGTATTGCAATCTCCAAGTTATCATATCTGCATACATACAGATTACAACAATATGGACATTATGTTGCTAATTCCAAACAATGAATAAGCATAGAATGCCAAAAGTATCTCCAAATATCATATTCTTAAGCAGAAAAGACAACTGAGGTCCTCGATGTATTAACCAACATAGCCCACAATTTAGAGCAAGTGCACATAAACAGCTTAGAAGAATGACATGTAAAGATACATGAAGCTAGCTTGGAATAAATATATGTGTACAATAACTTGGCCAACTAATTGCTTACCCAGACATTAAAATGTCCAAAAGGTCTTTGTTAACTTCCAAGTACTCGGATGCAATAATCCTCGAATCAACCTTTTGCCTTTGCAAATTTGCAATAACTTGAGTAACATCCTTCTGAGTCTACAAACAAAAGAATGAGACCATCATCAAAATTCGTGTACAGGATAAATATCTCCAGATATATGTCATGCTATTTTGCATTGGTCAAACTGGATACAAAGTAATGAGCAAAACTTTTTCTAATGAGCAAATTACTCCGCAAGATTAACATGTAATTCCTTAACATACTTCTAACTCTAGATAGGGAAGGCAAACAATTAGTAGACGCTGGGTATTGGTATTCTCTTTGAAGAATTCCTTTGTCAAGTTTGTGCAAGCTTCAGTGACAGGCTCTGCTTCGCCATTGCCATAGAGAATGCACTTCATCTCTCTTATGCTTTTTCTTAGATCTGCCATCTGCAAGGCAATGCAATTGTTGATTTAAAACACAAGGGATGGCTTAAAGTTTTAATAATAGAAGATGGTCTTTCAAACTGAGTGTAAGTAGAACAAAAATACAAATTTATAGTTTTTATCCAATGGATTACACATTGTTTATACAAAGTGCTTACAGCTTTCAATCATGCAAGAAAAGGTTGAATTCAGATAAGAAATGCACCATCCCAAGTGAATTTGTGAATGATTAACAATGGGCTCTTGTTTCCATAGTAATATGATAGATTAGGCCTCGACTTGTCATTGATTATTTGATTATTTGTAATCAAAATTTAAAGCAATGAGTGAGCAGTTGATCACCTCCACTCTAAATGAGGTTTGAACATATATAAAGATCATATATTTAATCTCATAGGTGATGGTGTTTCAGTTAATAGATGTAATAAAAGATGAACAATAGCAGTTGCAATTTTTCCATCAACTGTTATGAACAACCGCATGAAGCTTATACAACATGAAAAATGTGCCTCTTAGACAAGCAATCCCAGGCAAACAAACACATACAAAGACAAAAACGAAGAATCAAAAATCGCGTACACTGAACAAAACGAACGAGGACTCAAATAAAGTAATGAAACCGACATCATACAATAAAACGTCCATCATGAAAATATCAATGTAAGGTCACAGAATTTGTAAATGGAAAATAGAAATATGGGGAACAACCCAATGAAACGACATACCACTTTTTGTTCACGTTTGGAGTCCTGATTGTTGCTGCAAGCCTCTCGGTCTTCGAGAACATGGCTAAGCAGGTCCCTTGAATGACGCACCACCTCCACTGGGCATCTCAACTTTGATCGGAATAGCCACCATCCCTTCCTTCCTGTCCCACTTCCCATCGCAGCTGCGGTTGTGGCAATGGCGGCAGCGGCACAAGGCCACAAGCATCCCGTCATCTTCGCCCAATTAGACTTCCCTTCTTCTAGATTTTGGACTCCGGTGAGGCCCTCGCCAAAGGCGATGTCGGCCCCACCGGAATTTCTCGACAGTTATGATCCACGTACTTCTCTGAATATTTTTTTTATTACTCACCTATTTCATTCTCTGCATGCTACGCTTACCCTTTTTTTATCTCATCCACACCTAGTTAAGGATCAAACCAAAATTAGGGGTGAGGAAGAAAATCTGACTACCTTGCTATTTTTTACCGGTTTCTATTAGTCTATTTTTGTCATCTTCATATATCTGATTCATTTTTTTCATATAATTCTGCGTGCACATACAGGACGAGAGCTCTTAATATGCATGCTATTCAATGGACACACACATGAACGAAGTATTATTGATAAAAACAAATACAAACCTCGCTAGCACGGATCTAGATGGGACCTGTTTATAGATTGGGGAGTAAAATACGTGAGCCGTCTTCAAACTGATCTCGAGTCGCTAGCACGAATCTAGAGGGGACCTGTTTATAGATTCGGGAGTAAAATACGTGAGCCGTCTTCAAACTTGTCTCGAGTTGTTATCTAGGCCCTGAACTCTAAAAATGCATTTCTATATCACTAAACTTATTTGGAGGTGTCATTCATGTCCCTAAGCTCTCAAGATACATCTTTACGTCCCCAAACTTGTTTCAGCGTGTCATTTGGGTCCCTAAACTTCTCAACGTGAATTTTCATATCCCTGAAAATCTCCATTAATTAATGTATTCAAAATGGATTGTTTATTAAAGTATTTGTTGACACCGGATTTTGACTTGGACTGGCAGATCAAAATCTTAAGGTTTTATAGAGCCGATGGAGAACGAAGCCAATTCCGGAAAGGTGGCAAGAGCTGATGGGGACCAAAGCCGATTAGGGGAAGGTAACGGGAACCGATGAAGTCCGAAGTTGATTCGAGGGAGGTCCAATATTAAAACTTGTTTAGATCGGATACGGTGCTCAAGTACAAGCAGATCAGGAGAAGAAGGACGGAGCTCTTACGATTGCACGAGCCATATAAATTATGAAATATGGGCATCTAGAAGCTTCTCCAAGGCCCGAGACATGCGGCAGTTATATTTTAGATAGTTTAAGTTTAGATTTCTTTAAATAATATTAGAGATATTGTCGTAATCGACTATGTTTGTAGATTTCCTGGTTATTGTAATGAACCTTCAACACCATCTACAATACAAGCTATTTTCTAGCCCCATGCCAAACCCTAGTTTTAGTTCACGTCGAGTTCTTCAGTGAGCAGGGCTGCATCATATTGATCTCTGGCTTGCCTATAAGCACAACATCTACCGAGTTTATCTAAGCTTTAAATTGAGGTGTATTGCCCTTTTTCAATTAAGTGGCTCACCGATATATCGATTTCTATTGATTTGAATAGGTTTCTCTTGTCTAGCTTTAATAGATTCCATAATTATCTTGCCCATAGATTTGAATCTGATCAGCTTACCTTGTTAAATTTGTTCGCTTTTGCTGCATGCTTTGTTTATCATAAATTCGCCTCATGTTTAAAACAATATGTTAGGTTTGCGTTATTAGAAAGCTGATCTAGATTCAGCCTTTGAGATACTCATAAATTAAGTTTAAGCTTGTCTCTTAATACTTATAGATTCATCGATTTAGTAAGAAAACCTGGTGCCCTACTAACAAACGTTGTCTCAGTTAAGTCCGATCCGATTGATAGTGACTTCAGTTCACGTTTATCTAACTTCTTTGAAAATAGGAGTAGCAACAAACATGATTAATCTTGATTTATTCTTCAAATCTGCTCCTATAGTTGATGGCTTGTTTTAATACATGCAATATTATTTTGATTCGGATTCAAAGCAGATGGTTTATGCTTGCATCGAACTTCTCTTAATGCTGATCTGATTGCAAGAACAATTTGGGGCTTTGGCCGATGAGTTCCATTGAGATTACTGATTAAACTCTACCTTATCAATTTCAGGTCAAATTGACTGGCAGGAGTCGCGCGGGAGAACGCGGGAGGCGCGGGCGATTTAGGCCGGCGACGTCATGTCCAGTCAGGAGGATCCCCTATGCCGCGCTCTGGTCGGCCAGGCCGATGCAGCCAGCGGGGACCGGCCATTCGCCAACGATGGTGAGGGGAGGAGAGAGAAAACAGAGGAGGGGGAGAAAAAGGAATTTCCCCCTTTTTGAAATTTTGCATAAAAATCGAGCAAAATCAACTTAAACTACAATTGGCAAACTTGGAGGAAATTTAAAGATCTCCAACATTTGCAATTTGACCAACTTCAGATTCTTACGGGTTTTGGATATAGGGATGGTTTCATGAATTTAGCTCAAATTTGAATTTAAATTTAAATTGAAAATTTAAGCTCTAAATTTAAAAGTTCAAGTTGCAGTTTCTCTCCTCCTGAGTTGCCAAAGCTCATTTGGGGTTTAACCAATTTCTTGCACATTTTATTTCCCTTTTCTTCCCTCAAGTTACTTTCCCTTATTTATTCTTAGAAAAAGATTAATGTGAATTTTATATGAGTTCCATTTATCTTTTTCTTTAGGGTGATCAAACTTTTGCCAAAATTTAACTTTGTTTGTTACACTAAATCCACTTCAGTGAAGGATGGTGTCTGCCGAAGGAAGGGGTCGGTCGATCCCCCCTCGGATCCCATTTGCGCAAGCTTTTGCAGGAGCATAGTAGAAAATTAGGGCACTTGGATGCACCACAGAAATGCCAGGGGGGCGACGTGATGCATCGTTCGACCCTGCTATGCACATTTTTATGCTCCACATTTACTGATTGCCCTAGCAGGTCTACATCGCTACAGTCCCAATTGAATGGAAAGCAGCAGCGCAAGGGAGGGGTCCGCCGACCTCATAGACTGGGCGATGGCCTACTAAGCATTTAATGGCCTAGCTAATTGATGATGGTAGAGTGGCCAAGATAGAAAATATGGACAGGTGCATGCGCAAAGATTCTCAAGATTCCGATAGAATTTCAAGAGAAAGCCTCCAAGTTTAAATTTTAAAAGAACAATTTGATTTGGAATTTAAATATGCCAAAATTCAAAAATTTGAGAATGCATTGGAAATAAACATGAGATACAAACCGATTCACCTGTCGGTGAGGACTCGTCGTTATGCATCCGTCGAGCGAGGACGTCTCCATTTATTTGCAATATGCGGTCATGGAGATGATTCTGCCATACTTGTTTATCTTCTTCGGACGAGTTGTTGTATGCTTTGGTGTGGAACCTCGACCTCGGGTCTGTTCTCGTTGGTCTTCCCATGAAATGGGATGGCGTGCAACAATTTGATCAAGGCTGGCCTAGGATTGAACGCAGCACTTCCCGTGTTCAGCTCCGTGCCGGTTAATGGGTAGTAGCGAGAATCGGGGATTCGCATATGTAACACCTCTGGTGTTTGGCCCTGCGATTATCAACTAACCAACTTAATGCATTGCATCGTTGATCATGTAGCATAATCCCTGTCATCTAATGGCATAATAAAGAAAGCATGTGTCATTAGTGCTTTATCATTTCATGCATACACATGTGTTATCATTTCATGTGCTTTTTATGCATGGTTCATGCTAAGATACTTTTAATGCTTCATTCATACTCTCTTTAGCATGCCTAGCAAGTTTCATGAACATCTCATGTGCATAGCTAGTGTTCTAGATGTGTTTTAGCTCTCTAGCGCTAAGTTCAAAATCATGTCTTTTTGCTGTCTTAAGTGCTTAATTAAAATATGTTAAGCTAGTTATCTTGTGTTGGAGCTTTTGTCAATCTTGTAGAGCTTCCAATGATCTTTCCAACGGTACCAACTTCGACCCATGAAGTTTCTCCAAACTCCCACAATCCTAATTCTAAAACAGCTACAGAGCCCAGTTTCGAAATCCCGAAATTTGCCAAGTGTTGGCAGATTTCGTGATTTTTTGGCTGTTTTCGATCCAGTTTATCTCCCAATCTATTGAGTTTTGGAACAAACTCCCTTACTCAATGTTGTAGCCCTATCATCCATATGCAACTTTGGTACTCTGGGTTGGGGCTGGTTATGCAGTACTTTTTGGAGTTTTAACCGCGCGAAGTTGAGCTACTCGGTGAACGCCATCGTGACGGGTTCGCGGTCGTCGTCCGTCGCGTATGGGCGTCGCGTCGCCTTTACTCCTCTGGCAGCGGCAGCGCGCGTCTTACCCTCCATGCCGTGCCCTGTGCGTTCGTCATCACCCGCAGCCCCGCCATGCTCTGCACCCTGCGCTCTCACATCGTCCTCGACGGCCATGACCGGGGTGGGGAAATGGTCGCGTCGTCGTCCTCGATCCGAGCTCGCATTGCCTTGACCACGGTCGGCAGCCGTTGGGTGCCTGTTCCACCTGCTCCCGCACGCGTAGGCCCTCACCATGGCCTGCCCACAACACGAGCGTAGCCCCTTTTATCACCAGAACGCCGCGGGCGCCACGGCTACCGACGGACACTAGTCGTCGCGCGCGTTTCGTTCATCCACCTCTTAATTCCTTGCACCCAGAGAGCCTCCACACCCTCCTCCACACAACCAAGCCACCCCCAACTCTTCCCATCCACTTCCATGGCCGGAATTTGAGATCACGGTTCGTTCTCTCCGTCGTGAGTTCATCCTCGTCATAAGCCTCCCACGGTTTATCCCCATCCAATCAAACTAGCAAGGCGAGTTCGCGTGGTCCGGGAACACGCGAGGCTCTCCTTGGGGTGGTGTTTCTTCGCCGAGAGCAGAGGGGTAAGGGGGCGGCGGTGCTGGCCGTGAGTTGCGCCCGCCCCTCCTCTGTCCGTGACTTTTGTCGCGAGGAGGAAGGCGACGGCGCGCCTGGAGCACCGGTCCTGCTGGGCCTGGACGTACTGGCCATGAGGGAAAAGAAAGAAAAAGAAAAAAAAGAGAGAGAGGCAATTTGGGCCTAGCCCGAGATGGGCCTGGTTCGGCTGGGATGAGAGGGAGAAGAGTTTGGGGAGGAAAGATGAACTTAGCGAAGTTGATTCGGGCCCAAATTAGTTGAATCCCGAGTTGCTGATATCCTTGTTGTAGCTGCTCCTTGCAAAATTCATAGAAAATCGTAAGAAAGTCCAAAAATCATGAAATAAATTTTGTTGGTTTTCTTATGAAGTTATCTATGCAGGAAAAATACTAGATTAAGTAGATTATATGTTTTACTCCTCTGTTTATTTCTGTTAGTAATTACTAGCATATAGGGCTTAATTAGTTGCATAGATATGTTTAGTAGCTAATCTTTTTGCAAGTTTTGTTGGAAAGGTTAGTAGAAGTGTGTTCTTTGCTGTAGAGACCAGTTGCTTCATGTGCTATTTATTTATATGTGTTTTCAAGTTAAAGGTTAGTAGAAGTGTGTTATTTGCTGTAGAGACCAGTTGCTTCATGTGCTATTTATTTATATGTGTTTTTGCTATCTTTTTGCTAATAGTTGTGCATTTTTTCATCGCATGTTAAGACTAGATAGTGCCTTTGCATCAAAACTTGATATTAGTGCATCACCATATTAATTATATGCTGTTATAAAAATTTGACAACCAGAAAAGAGAGCGGTAAATGTTATATATGTATTTTATAGTAAAACTAGTGCTAGTATTTGAATAATCATATGTGCATAAGTGGGTGTATCTATATATGTTCATAAACTATGTTCATTGCATGGTAAAATGACTAGTAGTAATCAACCTTATGTCCAAGAGGATAGTATTCTGGCAGAAAAAGGTGACAAGAGAAAGAGGGCACCAGCTCCACAACCTACTACTCCTACCAAGAAGTTTCGACTGGTTCCCAGTGCACCATCACAATCCCAGCAGAAAACTCCACCTAAAGGTCATTGGTCTTTCAAGCCTCCTCAACATCAGAGTCAAAGCACCTACCGTGCAGCACCACCAGCTCTATCTCAAGCTAGCTTAGGAACACCACCACCACAGCAGCCACAAAGCCGTGCCCACAATTTCCCATGCTACAATTGTGGGAAAACAGGTCATTTTGCTCGTGACTGCAAGTTCCCAAAGCAAGGTCACAACAGTGGTCCATCTAGAAGCCAAGGCTCTAGCAATACTCAAGGCCGCAAGCAAATAGTCCAAGTTCGTCAAGGACGAGTCAACTTTGCCAGCATTGCGGACCAGCCAGAAGGAGCACCAGTACTTGCGGGTACCTTCTCTATCCGAGACCAACCTGCAGTTATATTGTTTGATTCAGGTGCATCACATAGTTTCATTGATCCAAGTTATTCTGCTAAGCATAAGTTTGACATGGAAACATTGAGAAAACCATATGTCATTACTTCACCTGGGGGTAGGATCACTTCAGACAAAATTGTGAGAAGAGCACCTATTAAATTAGGGGACAAATTAATCCCCACT
>CM014272.1:38870121-38887401 GCA_004135705.1 Alloteropsis semialata | reverse complement strand
AAGCCACAAAGCCCAATGTCATTGCTTGTCAGTTGAATCATACAGTGACACTTTATGTCATGAGATGGGAAAATTGAGCCTACAGATTATTTCACATGGCATATTAGCCAATATTTCTCTCCAACCTACATTGAAAGATCAAATCATCTCAGCTCAACAAAATGATCCGGGTATGAAAAGGATAAAGCAAAGACTAGACCAAGGAGATGAGAAAGTCAAATGTTTCCAAAGGGATGAGAATGGTGTTCTTTGGTTCAAAAATCGGTTAGTAGTTCCTAAAGATCTAGCCCTTAGGAAGCTAATCTTAGATGAAGCGCACCTGTCCAAATTTTCAATCCATCCTGGTAGCAATAAGATGTACCAAGACCTAAAGAAAAGTTTTTGGTGGACTAGAATGAAAAGGGAAATAGCAAAGTATGTTGCGGAGTGTGATACTTGTCAGAGGGTAAAAGCAAGTCACTTGAAGGTAGCTGGTATGCTACAACCCTTGCCTATACCATCATGGAAGTGGGAAGATATTAGTATGGATTTTATTGTTGGATTACCCCGTACACCTCAAAGGTACGATTCCATTTGGGTAATAATTGATCGGCTTACGAAGACAGCACATTTCATCCTAGTCATAACCATCTATCCAGTAAAGAAGTATGCAGAGCTGTATCTATCCCGCATAGTATGTTTGCATGGGGTACCCAAGACCATTATCTCTGACCGTGGTACACAGTTTGTCTCTCGATTTTGGAAGCAATTGCAAGCCATGATGGGAACTAAGCTGATTCGCAGTTCAACCTATCATCCCCAAACAGATGGACAGACTAAAAGAGTAAATCAAATCCTAGAAGACATGCTAAGAGCTTGTGTGATCCACTATGACAAAAATTGGGAGAAGTGCTTACCCATAGCTAAGTTTTCCTACAATAATAGCTATCAAGAAAGTTTGAAGATGGCACCTTTTGAAGCTTTATATGGACGTAGGTGTCGAACTCCACTAAGTTGGTCAGAAGCCGGAGAACGAGCAATGTTTGGACCAGATTTGGTTACTAAGGCTGAAGAAACTGTGAGAGTGGTACAAGCCAATCTTAAAGCCGCCCAATCTCGACAAAAGAGCTACTTTGATAAAAGAAAGAGACCCCTGTGCTTTAATGTTGGAGATCATGTTTATTTGAAGGTTTCACCGAGCAAGGGTGTACACAGATTTGGAGTCAAAGGCAAACTAGCTCCAAGATATGTTGGTCCCTTTCCAATCTTACAATGTTGTGGACCCGTTGCATATCGAGTGAAACTCCCCACTCACCTTGCCGGTATCCATAATATATTTCATGTATCACAACTCAAAAGATGTCTGAGAGTACCAACTGAAGAAGTAGCCTTGGAAGAAATTACACTTGAACCAGATCTCACATATGAAGAACACCCGATTAAAATTCTTGACCAGAAGGAAAGAATCACTCGGAACAAGACTATCAAATTTTACAAGGTTCAGTGGAACAACCATACCGAAGATGAGGCCACATGGGAACAAGAAAATTATCTTCAGAGCAATTACCCCGACCTTCTCGCTCAACAAAGAGGTAATTAAAACTTGACACACATAGTGGGTATGCACCGGAATCTCGGGACGAGATTCTTTTAAGGGGGGAGGGCTGTAACACATCTGGTGTTTGGCCCTGCGATTATCAACTAACCAACTTAATGCATTGCATCGTTGATCATGTAGCATAATCCCTGTCATCTAATGGCATAATAAAGAAAGCATGTGAACCTAGTCATTAGTGCTTTATCATTTCATGCATACACATGTGTTATCATTTCATGTGCTTTTTATGCATGGTTCATGCTAAGATACTTTTAATGCTTCATTCATACTCTCTTTAGCATGCCTAGCAAGTTTTATGAACATCTCATGTGCATGGTTAGTGTTCTAAATGTGTTTTAGCTCTCTAGCGCCAAGTTCAAAATCATGTCTTTTTGCTGTCTTAAGTGCTTAATTAAAATATGTTAAGCTAGTTATCTTGTGTTGGAGCTTTTGTCAATCTTGTAGAGCTTCCAATGATCTTTCCAACGGTACCAACTTCGACCCATGAAGTTTCTCCAAACTCCCACAATCCTAATTCTAAAACAGCTACAGAGCCCAGTTTCGAAATCCCGAAATTTGCAAAGTGTTGGCAGATTTCGTGATTTTTTGGCTGTTTTCGATCCAGTTTATCTCCCAATCTGTTGAGTTTTGGAACAAACTCCCTTACTCAATGTTGTAGCCCTATCATCCATCTGCAACTTTGGTATTCTGGGTTGGGGCTGGTTATGCAGTACTTTTTGGAGTTTTAACCGCGCGAAGTTGAGCTACTCGGTGAACACCATCGTGACGGGTTCGCGGTCGTCGTCCGTCGCGTATGGGCGTCACGTCGCCTTTACTCCTCTGGCAGCGGCAACGCGCGTCTTACCCTCCATGCCATGCCCTGTGTGTTCGTCATCACCCGCAGCCCCGCCATGCTCTGCACCATGCGCTCTCACATCGTCCTCGAGGGCCATGACCGGGGTGGGGAAACGGTCGCGTCGTCGTCCTCGATCCGAGCTCGCATTGCCTTGACCACGGTCGGTAGCCGTTGGGTGCCTATTCCACCTGCTCCCGCACGCGTTGGCCCTCACCATGGCCTGCCCACAACACGAGCGCAGCCCCTTTTATCACCAGAACGCCGCGGGCGCCACGGCTACCGACGGACACTAGTCGTCGCGCGCGTTTCGTTCGTCCACCTCTTAATTCCTTGCACCCAGAGAGCCTCCACACCCTCCTCCACACAACCAAGCCACCCCCAACTCTTCCCATCCACTTCCATGGCCGGAATTTGAGATCACGGTTCGTTCTCTCCGTCGTGAGTCCATCCTCGTCGTAAGCCTCCCACGGTTTATCCCCATCCAATCAAGCTAGCAAGGCGAGTTCGCGTGGTCCGAGAACACGCGAGGCTCTCCTTGGGGTGGTGTTTCTTCGCCGAGAGCAGAGTGGTAGGCGGGGCGGCGGTGCTGGCCATGAGTCGCGCCCGCCCCTCCTCTGTCCGTGACTTTTGTCGCGAGGAGGAAGGCGACGGCGCGCCTGGAGCGCCGGTCCTACTGGGCCTGGACGTACTGGCCATGAGGGAAAAGAAAGAAAAGAAAAAAAAGAGAGAGAGGCAAGTTGGGCCTGGCCCGAGATGGGCCTGGTTCGGCTGGGATGAGAGGGAGAAGAGTTTGGGGAGGAAAGATGAAATTAGCGAAGTTGTTTCGGGCCCAAATTAGTTGAATCCCGAGTTGTTGATTTCCTTGTTGTAGCTGCTCCTTGCAAAATTCATAGAAAATCGTAGGAAAGTCCAAAAATCATGAAATAAATTTTGTTGGTTTTCTTATGAAGTTATCTATGCAGGAAAAATACTAGATTAAGTAGATTATATGTTTTACTCCTCTGTTTATTTCTGTTAGTAATTACTAGCATATAGGGCTTAATTAGTTGCATAGATATGTTTAGTAGCTAATCTTTTTGCAAGTTTTGTTGGAAAGGTTAGTAGAAGTGTGTTATTTGCTGTAGAGACCAGTTGCTTCATGTGCTATTTATTTATATGTGTTTTTGCTATCTTTTTGCTAATAGTTGTGCATTTTTCCATCGCATGTTAAGACTAGATAGTGCCTTTGCATCAAAACTTGATATTAGTGCATCACCATATTAATTATGTGCTGTTATAAAAATTTAACAACCAGAAAAGAGAGTGGTAAATGTTATATATGTATTTTATAGTAAAACTTGTGCTAGTATTTGAATAATCATATGTGCATAAGTGGGTGTATCTATATATGTTCATAAACTATGTTCATTGCATGGTAAAATGACTAGTAGTAATCATCCTTATATCTTGATGCACTGCATAATGAAGTTGTTTGCTTATCACTAGTGCTCATGAAGTAAATAGACAAATTAGTTCATGGTTGTTTGCCGCAAGCATGAGCATCATATTTATTTTTGTATTTGCATTCATCGCACTCATGCTTGATGCATTTCATGTAGATAACACTGTCGCTGACGGTCTGTACGAGTTGGTGGCTAAACCCGTTGCTGACCCGGTGGAGATTGCTGTTGTTGCTGAGCCCGTTGCGGAAGACCCGAACCAAAGTTCGGAAGAGCCCAAGGCTGTTGAGCAGCAAGGCAAGCACCGTATCATAACCCCTAATTTCCAAAACTATGCAACATGATTACTTAAGTATTGTGCATTTAAGTTTTGGATATGGTTGAAACCCTAGATGCATAATCCCTAGGATTCCTATGTCAAGATACTAGCATGTGTAGGTCGATAGCTTGCCATGCTAAATAGGACCGGTAGAAGTCGAGTGATTTCCTGTCACTCGTGAGATATAGGTTCTTTACTTTATGTTGAATTCATAAGCTTCGTGGGCGGGGCCTGGTACGATGCTCCTGTGTGTAACCGACCCGCTTTTGCCAAATGGGCTGGGCCGAATCCCGGGGGCCCCGTGTTACACTGTGTGGGCGATTTGCCCCGTCTACGTATCAAATGGAACTGAGGTCATTGCTGTATTGTTGGGCAAGTATTGAACGTACTGTGCACATACTGGCGTCTGGGTCCTAGTAAACTGATGTACCTAAGTCTCTCGGTATTCGGGCTACTTCCCATGACTCTGGGAGTGGACGGATGGCGGGTGTAGTTGCGGCTATATGGTCCGGGACCAGTAGGGCTTTGCACCCGGGACGAGTGGATTTAGTCCGAATATCGGGAGATGGCGGGAAAGGTGGGCGCGTGAGGCTCCGGGAGTGCTCATGTGACGTGTGTTCAGGTTTCCCTTGCAAGGTGTAAATTCGATCATGATCGCGGCACTTCTCCGTTATGAATATCGCTTGTCCGTTGTACAGCATAAGTAGTCAGGAGGGAATGATAAATAATAATGGTTATCTGATTATTGTTGTTCCACATGTTTGCTATAGAAAAGGTGCTCACATGGATACTTGAAAATGGCAATGAACTTGATGCTAAAATTTGAAAGTTAGGATTAACTATTAGTTGTTTTTTGGCAAAAATAAACCCCACAGCCAAAAGCCTTGTATTCTTAGGAGTCGGTGCTATAAACCATACTCGGATAAGTCTTGCTGAGTATTAGTTATTCAGCCTTGCTTATGGCTTTGCTTTTCAGAATGTGAATTCAATGTGTCTGATGGCTCCGAGCAGTGGATCATCGATGGTCAGACCGTCCCCGCGGGCTGGACCGTTGAGTGGATCGAGGACTAACTGTCTTGTTATATGCTTTTGATGACATGTTCTTGGGCTTATGAACATGTTATTGTATCTCGTCGTTTAGCTTCCGCGCTTTTATTCAGAACTCTGGTTTGTACTCTAAGTGTTTTAAACTCGGGCTTGTAAAACTTAATTATGGAACTGTTGTAATTTATGATGATGTTGGTAACATCTGTGCTCTCCTTCGAGGGAGCCTTGTGCACATTTGTTCGATCGGAAATACGGTGGTTTCATCGGGCTTGACCCGATAGATCGTCTAATTGAACTGTTTGAATTACGCGTAACCGGATCAAGTGATTGAGATGACGGTTAGCGTGCTTGAGCCAGTTTAATTAGGGCGGTTCTGCCACAGCAGATCGCTCTTTCAGTCATAGCACTTGACGTTGATGGTACGAACTTTACTAGGTTGCTGCCGATAAGATTATCAAGGGAGGTATGATGCGAGATCATATTCAATTCCTGGTAGTCTTGGGTTGTCGATGAAGTTCTTCGGCAAACCAATAATACACTACCCTGTTTCACATCACAGAGAAATAGAACAAAGGTAACCCTGCCGGACCAGTGGTAATTAATCATGCTATGAATTGAGCACTTGGACTAACAAAACCCTTCAACCATTGCTTTCCTCGGCAACGGCGCCAGAAATGCTTGTTGGTAGTTCTTAACGTCACAGTTATTCTACAAGTGCACAGAAGTACATCATAGCATTTCACCCGGGAGTATTCCAGAGTATCATATTTGTTTATCCTCAGAGAAAGCAGTTGTTGAAGAGAGTGGTTATCTAATGCAGTCAGTCATATCACTATTAATGTACCAAAGTCTAACAAGGGGTAAACATTGATACAGGGGTAGTGTGACACACAGAAGATTCATTGCTCAAGAGAAAAAAGACTTAGCTAGAATGAAGATCCTAGAAAAGAACAAGGGATTCTATATACTTCTCACTCATGGGTCTTAAGCATAAAAGTATACACTATGCAAGCTTAGTAAAGGGATACATTTTAGAGGACATATCGAGGTATCATGCATTTCCCTCATCAAGGGTCTATACATGACGTCTTATCATAAAGGCCAAACATCCGCTCCCGAACGTGGAGGATTACAATGGATGGACATGGCTGATAAGAGAGAAGGTATTTTCATGGAAGAACAAAGTCTTACAAGTAAGATAAGAAGTACCAAGCTGAACTCTAAGTTTACCAAGACTCCTTCGAAAACCCTTGAGAAACTCTACTTCTAAGACTACTTCACTACTAGACTAAGACTAACACTTGTAGCAAATGGAGCTCTTTCTTCCGGTGTGTATTGAATTGGTGCGGGGCATAGCTATTTATAGCATGGTAGGATGGTGGAGAGGCAGCTCGAGGCAATTGAGACTGTTTAGTTGTAGGGCCAGGTGGGCCAACCCCATAGGTCGGCCGACCCTCAGAAGCACCGCCTTGCTTCACGCACGGTCCAGATGCGTCCCTGGAGTCGGTATGAAGTTGGTCGCCGAAGAGGAACCGATTTCATCACGCTTGGGGTTGGCCGATGTGCCAGGTCGGCCGACCTGGTCTTGGCTCCTCTTGGGCACATCTTCTTCTGAGTCTCTCCCCTGTGGGTCCTAAGGCCGGTTCAGTGTGGGTTAGGTTGAATTGAGTACATTTAGTCCATGTTGTGAGCCCGACAATCCAAGTGATATACATGTGTCTTCATCTTGTACTTTGACCAAAACTGACACCAAAACAGTGGTTAAGATGTTTCATGATTGTGCTTCTATGCATGGGAGAAAGTTGGACCTCATTGGGCTCCAGGCCAGGTCGGCCGACCTAGGCGGTCGGGCGACATGGGCTTGGGCCCAAACCCTTTCATATTTGCCAATTTGTCCCTGCACACAAATAATCTCCAAATACAAGTGGAACAATATTATTTGAAATAAAATGCATAAGAAAAGTCACGTCTTTGTTTATTTTTGAGGCATTTGACGGTCGTATGTCATCACTTAGTGACCGTCAATAGTGGTCGTAAGTACACTGACTCGCCCACTGTCGTGGCAGCGTCCATGTCGCTCGCCTTCCTGCAAAATGACACAGAGACGTCAACACCCAAAAATCAATGATATCAAAAGCAAAGACAAAACTTGAAATGGGATTCACCACGAGCTCTTCACCAGAGCGACCTGTGCACGGAATATAGCCAGCCTCGGTCGCGAGGCCTGCCGGGGTGGGGAACCAAGCATGCCAGATGACCTGGCGTGCCTTTCCTTCCCTTGCCGCTCGGCTTTTGCCTCAACCTCCTCCACGAGCTCCTTCTTCTCCTCGAGGGACACTCCACAAGTGCACGTGGCCGGCTGATCTCCAGTGACAGGATCTGGCGTTGCTGACCAACTGCTAGACCCAATGACTTGCAAAGAACCCCCGAGCTCGGTGTCCGCCTTTGAGCCCGAGGTGGAGTAGCCGCACGCCGCTCCCCTTCGCAACGGCTTGGAGGTCCTCTTCCGCTTAAGTGCAGGCCGCGTCGTCCACACAGTCGCCTGGATCGATGGGGCCTCGGCCTCGGAGCCGGCCCCGTCACCATCGCCCTCCTCCGATGAGGGGGATAGGCCCACCACTAACGTAACCTGCCTCCCCCGCTTTCCGACAACCTGGCTCTGGGGCTTTGGCGCTGGGTCCTCGACTTCTTCCTTCGAAAGACATAGGGAGCCCTCTGTGTCGCTAGCCGCCCATGTCATCGCAGCGGCCAGCGTCTTCTCACCAGTCGAGTCCTCACCATGGACCCCCTCGATGACCTTCCCTGCCTTGATCGCGCTGCTCTCTGGCAGCGAGGCAGGGGAGAAGTACAACAGCACCCTTTCCTACAATATGCATAAGAAACGAACGGCCCATGGACAACCATATCAGTTCGTACTCAAAGAATTACAGAAAAAAGAACAACTTGGATGGGCAAAAAAACTCACCGGGGTGTAGGGTTCTTCAACGAGAAGAGCTTTGGCTACACCCTCTCCGAGATCCTCCTAGGGAAGAAATCCCCAACTCGGGCCTTCATCTAAGCCTTCCCAAACACCCGCTTCGCCTCGTGGGTGCTGTCGTTGCACCCCGATACTCGAAGCCCGGGTGGCTCCTCTCCTTGATAGGCTGAACGAGCCACCTGCTGAAGTTGCAGGCACTCCTCTCCTTGATAGACAGACCCACCTTCTTCCATTCGGCGATGAACTTCAGCAGCTCCCTCACCTCTCTCATGTCCGCCTCCTCCGGTAGATTGCTCCAGCAGTCCTATGATTCAGGATGGATGCCAGTGTGTGCCGGGATGAAGGGAGGATGATTCCCCACATGGAACCATTCTCAATGCCAACCCTTGTTCGACGTATTCAAATTGAAATCAAAGTACTCCGCCTTACGGCCTTGGCGGAGCACGAAGCCAGTGCTTCTTACCACCGGCACCATCTCGTCGGTCTTCCGTTGCTTCAGCCAGTAGAGGTACTACCAAAGATTGAAGTGCGGGGCAATACTGTGGTACGTGTCGCATAGGTAGATGAAGATGGAAATCGCCATGATGGAGTTCGGGTTGAGGTGGACTACTCGATTGCATAGAAGTGGAGCAGGCCATGGAAGAAAACTGCGGTCGGTAGACCGAAGCCCACCTTGAAGAAGGGCTTGAACAACACCATCCGTGAGGCCCCCTCGGTGGGGAAAGCCTACCCCTTGCAGCTGTGCCACTCGGCGACAATCTTCTTTGGGAGAACATTGCGCTGCACCATGTCCTCCAACACCTTCTCGGACAACTTGCACTTCCACCAAGTGACCACCGGACTGGGAATCCGGTCGGTCTTGGGCTCACCAGTGATCTTCTTCTTCGGCGCCATCTCCGCGGGCACATGGGTCTTTCCGTGCATAAGCGACTGGGCTTCCCCGTGGTGGATTTCTGGGAGGCTGGCTTGGATCGCTTGAGAACTGAGAAAGCAGGAGAGCGGCGGCAACGGAGAAAGGAGGGCTAGATTGAAAGTTCGAACGAAAGGTAACCTCCCCCTCCCCTCCCCCTCCCCGTGTGACGCTCCAATTTATAAGGATCCGTCCCCTGGAGTCTCGCGTGCCATCAACGGGATTTACCACAGTTAACGGCTTGAATATTGCCCATTGTACGGAGAACGGTCAAAAGAGTCGTTGCCAACGGTAAAAAACTCCCTACTCCAGTAATTACTCCAATTTCTTTTATTTTCCCATTTTCGCCAGGTGAACCATCATTTCCCCCGTTTAAAGTACCGCCCAGTGTGCCCCGAGCGGTTCTGCTTGGCCTCTTTACTCAGGGGCTGGGACATTAAAATAGCTACTCAGCGTGCCTCGAATGGCTCTACTGGGCCTCTAGACTCAGGGGCTAGGATGTTGATGTAGCTACTCGGAGTGCCTTGAATGGTTAGACCCACCCTCACACTCGGGGGCTGGCGCTGCAAAGCAGTTGGCGTGCCTCAAATGGCTCGACCCGCCCTCACGCTCGGGGGCTGGCGCCGCAAAGTAGTCGGCATGCCTTGAATGGCTCAACCCGCCCACACGCTTGGGGGCTGGTAACGCAAAAGCAGTCGGCATGCCTCGAAAGGCTCGACCCGCCCTCACTCTCGGGGGCTGGCGCCACAAAGCAGTCCACGTGCCTCGAATGGCTCCACCTGCCCTCGCGCTCGGGGGCTGGCGCTGCAAAGCAGTCGGCATGTCTCGAATGGCTTGACCCGCCCTCATGCTCGGGGGCTGGCGTCGCAAAGTAATCGGCGTGCCTCAAATGGCTCGATCGGCCGTCACGCTCTGGGGCTGGTGTCGCAAAGCAATCGGTGTGCCTCGTATGGCTCGACCAGCCCTCACACTCGGGGGCTGGCACTGCACAGACCCTTTGGTGGCTACATGCTTCTTGTACAAGTCGGTAAAGTACCCCATGATCCTCAGAACCAAGCAAATGGGCAACATTACTTGTACGCATACGTCTCGAGAGCGTGCACGCGGCCCAGCTCCTTGCGCTCAAGAACTATGGCTATGAGGTAAGGTCACCCAGTGCAAGCGGACTAATTTCAAGGGAAATTAAATGAATTATGGAGGTAGAAGGGATTTCTTCATCGGGATGCATTACTCTGACAGCTGGCGTGCCTCGGACTGCTCGACTCGGCCCTCACGCTTGGGGGCTGGGCGTCGAGCGACTACTCGGCGTGCCTCGGACGGCTCGACTTGGCCCTCACAGGCTGGATGCTGGGACAACTACTCGGCCCGCCCTCACGCTTGGGAGCTGTGCACCGAAATTAATGCCAGATCATTCTGTCACACGCTTCTGGACTAAGCCTTCAACCGATCTCTATAGAACCCCTTTAAGGCTCGGGGGCTACGACTGATGGACGTACCTCCAGGTGCATTCGTGGAACGTTTGGCGGAACAACGATGAGATGATTAAGACAAAGATGCTAACCCTTGGACCAATTCCTTCGGAATCGCTTCAAGCTAAGGGGCTATGGCCCACGGATGCACCTTGCGGCGCATCCGTGGAAAACGACATTTGGGATTTTCTCCAGTATCACACAACCTCGCTTCCAACTACGACGAGGTCGACTTCCAGGAGATGGCAGCACGACCCTATCGTGTTGTCGCTCGGCCATGTACTACTCAGGGGCTTGTCGGGGATAGACCTTAGGGTACTACCATAACCCGAACTGGCCCCACCAGCAGGGGGCGGCCCAGGACGAGGCTTATCAGAAGACGGACCGCCCAACTAGCAGGAGGCGGCCCGGCTCAAATACTTCCAAGCTGGCCCCACCAGCCAGGCAGCCCACACTAAGGGTTTGGCGTGTGGAGCACGAAACAAGACGACGTGATCCGCACGAAACTCGCCGATCAGGATAAATTAGGCGCATATCTAGGGAAAGATTTTTGTAATCGTTATGGAATCAAATCCTTGTAATCCGGGCAGGATACGATGCCCAACCGACTTGTAACCCAAGGCAGCCAAACTATATTAGGTGGCCTGGGACCCACTCCAAAAACTAGAACCAATCCGGATACCTCGACCATCAAATTTAATACATAGCACCCCATACAGGACGTAGGCTATTACGTCGCCTTGACGGCCAGAACCTGTCTAATTCTTTGTGTCTTGTGTGATCATCGATTTCAGATCCTCGATCCGCCCCTCAACAAATCAACCACGCAGACTACCTGTGTGGACTGCCGGGTACAAACATCCGACAGGCTAGGTTGTAACTAGCGGGGTTAACCGAATGCATAGATTTTCGCGGGCGACTAGCAACTGTTCTAGGCCAGAGTAACCCCTCGGATTGGGCCACAATCCTGCCCAGGAAGGGCCGAAACGAACAAGGCCTAGTCTTGTAGCCTGATTTGGAGTATTTTTATGCATTTTTAATGGTGTGAAATGACCAAAATATCCTTTATACATATATGAGCTGTTTGGTGAGATCTTGTCCTTTCCTTTATCACATCATCATAGCCAACTTCGCCAAGATTTATTCAGGTACTTGAGCACGAGGTAATTGAAGTAGTGGCAAAAAAAAGTTTGGTAACGAAAAAGAGATGGATTGGATTTCTATTTCTACTATAGATCGAATGGTAGTTTTTTTTATAAGGTGTTACCTTAGAGATGCCTTTGTGCGCTCGGGGCATAGCGCCACTCCCACATTTGTTAAAGGCTACAACAAAATATGTGGAATCACTCCAAGTCTCCAGCGGCCAGTGGATGTGTGAGACGGCGTGCGAATGCGAGGACCATGGTAGGAATGGCAATCGATAGGATTGAGATGATATTGAATTCATATAGCAATTTTTACCACATGATAAGTTGAATTCAAATGCCAATTTAAATGATAAACGAATAGCTCGAATTCGAGTAATATTTGGATATCTATTTAACTTGAGTAATAACAATTAGCAAGTATTTTTTTTAATTCTTTTATGATTTTGGAAAGAATGAAATCACCATAAAACATACAACCATGGATCAAATATAACACATGCACACAAAATTATTAGTTGAAAATGTGTTTTGTAAAAAGATAATGAAAATGAAAATAAATATCAACAAATAAATCATATAAATATAGTTTACATTAATAAAGTGAATTATTTAGAGTATATTAAATAATAACTGTACTAGTTTTCAAGTAAATCAAAATAACATATTTATTACGTGGTTTTAGAGAGGTGGTTATGCTATACATAGAAATACATTCATATTCACTTTTTATTTTGGATTCGGATTCGAATGCAAATAATAGTGAATGAATTCAAATGTATGCACTTAAGTTACCATATCATAATCGAATGCATATATAGATATCACTTTTCGCACGTACCAATTTAGATATCCATTTAGGCCATTCTTAATGCAAGCTTTCATTGCGCGGTTTCCAAAAATGCCACATCGTCTAAAAGCATTTGTTGGGATATAGCCGAAGCCAATGAGCCCAAACAACAGCCAAAACGGAGAACAGAGACAAGCAACGGTAAATTACTTATCAACAGTGTTCTCGGGAATCAGCCCTTTACACGTTGGTGAGGGGTCCCCTTTTATAGGGAGGTCAAGAGGCACATTTTACATTCCCCTTATACCCCTGAAAATCAGGCATCATCCTCTAGACTATACAACTTACGGTTCCCAGGGGCATAAGGGTACATTTACACGTCTCAATATGAATGCGTGGACCAGCAACTCCGTCTTTGACTCGGTTTAGACTTGGTCCACGCTGCCTTCACCGTGCCTCCAGTGATCTTTGTCGCCTTCACCATCCGATTTGCCTTCAGTCGGGCTGCGCCTTCTCCCACTCAGAGAGGAAAAGACTGCCGCGTCACCACCCGAGCACGTCCTTGTCCTGTGTAACAAGATGAACCAAACATATGCAAGTGATATCTGTTAGTTAGTTTCGCACCTGCCTAAAATCCGACTAGGAGAGCGAAGGCAACGGATTGGCTCATAATGCCTTCGCATCCATTTCCGGCACCATCCAGCACCGAGAGCACCGGATCGCCCCTCGATGCGAAGGAGAGAGAAACCGGACTCAGGCGTGTGAAACTCACAGACTGCCTTCGCGTGTGAGTACGGTGAACTTCTGTCTGTCATAAGCGAAGGCAATTCCCTTTTAGGGATAAGTTGCGAAGGTAATTTCCTTAACCTGAAACAAGGTAATCGGGTGAAGGCGTTTCCTTGACAGGCCAATCCCCCAACAGTAGCCCCTCGCGGACGAGGGCTTTCTCCAACAGGCCGATGTCCTCGAAAATTCAGGATTGCCTTCGCCTGTTCCAAAGAAACGCCTCCTCCCGTTGGAGTAAGTCCCGAGTCGTTGTCTTCGCTCCTGATTCGGCTTCGCATCCCTTTTTTTTCTGATTTTTCACTTTATTATTTATTTTCATTTGTATTGTTTTTTGGATTTTTTGGGCCTTTTCGATTTCCGCGTCACGGTAACGGTCACTTTTTTACTGACCTATAAATAGGACCGAAGGGGTCCCCCTTTTACCTTTCTTCGCTTTCGCTATCAATCGCTTTCTGCTGCTGAATCTTCTTCGCCTGCTCCGATCATAACCTGATAACCGCTTTCGTGTTCGTGTTGGCTTCTCCTCGTGATACCCACTTGTACAAGTAAGGTTATCTCTCTATATTTTTTGATACTATTGTTGATGCTGGTTTCCTTCGTTTAGGTATTGAGAATTGTTGTTATTTCTGCAGCGGCGCGCACTAAGCAGACTGCTGTACTTATTGAAATAGCTGGCGAAAGCAGCCCCAATGCCCAGCGAGTTTCTCCTCGTCGTGAGATGGATGATGCTGAGGCTGATCAGTTTGCACAGCAAATAGAGGATGAGACTCCGACTGTGGAGGAGACATCTGGTGATGATCATGCCGAGGATGATGATGGTGGTGAAGAAGAGAATCTGGATGATGTGGAGGCCGATGTGGATGAACTAGTGAATCCCAGCAAGAGGGCGAAGACACTTGTGTTTGGCAAGTCCAAGGTCGGCAAAAATGATATCACATTTTATGAAGAAAAAGGGTATTTTCCTGTGGGTTGAGGTCATGCTCCCGGCGCTGAAACTACCCCTAACCCTCGCGAAGACGAAGCTGTAGTCTTCACAAATTTCTTCATTGCTGGCCTTAAGATGCCGATTGATAACATTATTGCGAAGATGATTGCACCTTATGGCCTGCAACTGCATCATCTAATGCCATCAGCCATCTCCTTCGCTTCTTCTGGGCGGTAAAGACACATGACTCGGCGGTTACTGTTGATGGCTTCCTTCGGCTATATGAAGGGCATAATCAGAGTAAATCATCTGAAGTTGAAGGCGAGCTATTCACTCCAGATTTTGGATGTGTGACATTTACTGGGCGCCGCCGGGGTTCTCATTTTGCGAAGGTGGAACTACCTTCGCTCAGAGGAACAAATGGACTAAAGACTGGTAGAAGTACTGGTTTTTCGTGAGGGTACCTTCGGAGGAAACTATTATGGAGGATGGTACGAAATCAGTCTCTTATCCTCTCCACAGCCAGATTGATTGGCTCAAGTTTGTTTCCTGTCCTATTTTTAACGCGGAGAGCACTGGTTTCACGGAGTGCTGGAAGGCGTTTCGAGCGGCTTCGCAGACGTTCTGCAGCCGTGACCTTATTGAAGAAGGCGTTGCGGCCGATCTAGCTGCTGGGGTTTATTTCTTGTCTGCCGACTGGGAGTCTTACAGAGTTGAGTGGAAGGCCTTTGGTGAACGTACTAGGGTTGCTTTTCCTTACTTTGGAGCGAAGTTACCCGAAGGCATGTCAGCGGCGGAGTTCGTTGCCACAGTGGAGCGGCGGGCCACAGATATTCTTTGTCCATACACCTCGAAGGAGCATCGTATAAACAAAGACAACTATGTTCATGTTAGACTCAACAGAGTTTTTGAGGAACTAAAGATTTGTTACGGTGCTCGTGAGGTCCCCGTCCTCGCTAGGGAGAAGAAGAAGGAGAAGAAAGAGAAGGAAAAAAGAGGGAAGGCTAAGGCGAAGGAGCAGGATGAAGATGAATCTGCTCCTTTGCGCGTTCCTCGTGGTGGTGGTCGGTCTGGTCGCGGTGGAGGCCGTGGTAGAAAAACTGTTGCGAAGGCAACTTCCTCCTCCGTCCCGGCCAAGCGTGGCAGCAGCAGCTCTCATGAGTCTGCGGAGAAAAGGCGTCGCCAAGAGCCGATTGCTGCTGTTCCATTATCTGGAGCCACTTCTACAGCTTCGCGTAGTGGTCGTTTGACTACTGGGGCTGTTTCTTCAGCTTCGCGTGGCGGTCCACCTCTTCCTCCTCGTGTGCCAGCGGCAGCTCCGGCTCCAACGCTGTTGCCGGCTTTGTCGGTGACTGGCTTCGAGGGCTCAGCCCCCCGGAGTGTGGATGATATTTTCCTAGGTGAGGTTGCACTCTTTGGCAATTACTTTCAGGGCTCAAGTCTTCCTTTGCTAGCGAGGTACCTAACGGAGAATCCCGTGATTGATATCAATATTACTTGTGAAGGCGATGCTGAAACATCTGAGGATGTTCGGGTTCCGAATCCATTCGACGATGGCATTGATATTAGCATGTTTGAGGACACCCCCATTCGGGGTGCTCCCATTATTGGGGATGTGCCGGAGGAGGTTCATGTCGAAACCAACGTTGAGAATCCTATTGCCGAAGCCCATATGGACACTCCGCCGGTTAGCCCTCCATCGTCTGCATTGGCTTCTGCCCCTCCTGCCAAAGACTCTTTGGAGGTTTTGGCCCATGCTGCCGGGACGGTTGTCGTGGATACCCAGGATAAGGGGAAAGAGGTTGCCGAAGCTGAAACTTCCGAAGTCGCTGAGAGGGCTGCTGCTTCTCAATCTTTATATGGATGTTGATATGGGTGGGAGTATTCCTTCTTTTCCCGAAGGTACTAGTGATGTTTCTTCATTTTTTCCTTTAGCGACGTTGTTTGCTCTGCTGTTTGATGCTAATGCGATGGGGACTTGTTTATTAGGTGGTGAGGGAGATGGGCCGTCTCGCGTGCGCGAAGGTGGGCCTCTTCGAGACTTTGATTGGGAAGGTGTCTTATTTGATCGGGGTTATAGCTAGTTTTTTTTGCTTTAGCTATTTTTTGTGAAGATAATAAAGTTCAGATTATTTTTTGTAGAGTATGAACGTCTTGTGCGAACCTTGGATCCTAAGAGTATCAGTTCTAACTTTTTGGCTGCGGGATTGAAGGTGTGAATTCCATGCCTTCGCTTTCTGTTTTTTACTAACTTGGCTTCAAGTTGCCAAGCTCATAATATTGATCGAGGTGATTGTTTTCTCTCGCAGGTTGTTGTAGCTATCAATGAACTGCATACTCAAGTTTCGAACCTCAACTTGGTTGCTTCTGAGCGCGCGGAGCTAGAGAAATTGCGAAGGGAAAAGGCAGAGCTTCTCCAGATCCAAGCAACTATTGACAGGATCAAGGAGGATATTGAAAAAGAAAAGAATTTGTTTCACCAGGACCAGGAGTCCATTATTAGTGAGAACAAATCTTTGAAGGACAAGGTTGCTGCTTTGGAAGCTCAAGCTGGCGAAGCCAACCTGCTTAAGGAGAAGGTTTCTGCCTTGGAGGCTAAGATTGTTGACAAGGATGACACCCTTAAGGGCCTTCGCGAAAAAATTGTTGAAGATACTGAGTTGATTTCCATTCTAAAGGGTGAGGTGAATACGCTCAATGATGCGAAGGAAAAACTTTCGGGCGATGTCGATACATATCGGTCTCGCAGCGAAAATTTTGAGCGTGAGGCCTTGTCGCTGCAAACTGCAAATCTTTCGCTTCGTAAGGAAAATGAAAGTGTAGTTGATGTTGCCTGGGAGCGTGGCCTAAAGCTGTATCGCCTATACAAGGAGGCCCTGCGACAGTTTGGAGCGGAGCCTGCTCCTTTTCCCAGCAAAGAGTATAGCTTGGACAAGCTTTTCAATTGGATTGACAATGAATTTGCTTCGCTTCCAAATGTCATGGAAGTTGTCAGTGACTTCGCTGTCAACATGTGTTCAAGCAACCTGCTGAAGATTCTC
>CM014272.1:38850748-38869121 GCA_004135705.1 Alloteropsis semialata | reverse complement strand
GATCAGCCCTCCCTCGCTGACATCATGGCGAAGTTGGAGTCCTTCACCGCGGACATGACGGCCATGAAGGCCGACCTGGAGAGCATCAAAGCCAAGGACGCCTCGTCATCGGAGAGCGGCTGTGGCCGCACCGATCCGCCCCGCGACATCGACCGTCCCCCCAGGTTCCAGAAGCTCGACTTCCCCCGCTACGACGGCAAGACCGACCCCCTCCTCTTCATCAACAAGTGCGAGTCCTACTTCCGGCAGCAGCGCACGATGGCGGAGGAACGCGTCTGGATGGCATCGTACAACCTTGAAGATGTCGCACAGATGTGGTTCATCCAGCTGCAAGAAGACGAGGGTACACCACCGTGGGGCCGGTTCAAGGACCTCCTCCACTTGCGGTTCGGGCCGCCCCTGCGATCCGCCCCCCTCTTCGAACTCTCGGAGTGCCGCCGTACGGGCACCGTGGAGGAATACTCCGCTCGCTTCCAGGCCCTTCTTCCGCGAGCCGGTCGGTTGGAGGAAGCCCAACGCGTCCAGCTCTACACGGGAGGACTCCTGCCGCCTCTGAGCCACGCCGTCCGTCTCCATAACCCGGCGACCCTCGCCGCAGCGATGAGTCTGGCGCGCCAGGTCGAGCTGATAGAGTTGGATCGGCTCCAGCTGCCCCAGCCCAAGGCCGCGTCGCGCGCGCTGTTGCCGGCCCCGGCACCTCGGCCGGCGATCCAGGCGGCTCCGGCACCACTGGCGCTACCCGCCCCGGCGCCGCCCGCGGCCCCAGCACCTCTGCCGGCGCTTCCAGCTCCGCCTCCCAGGGGCGCGCCCAACCAGGCCAAGCGGCTCTCACCCGAGGAGCAGGCGGAAAGGCGGCGCCTAGGCCTCTGCTACAATTGCAATGAGCCCTATTCCCGGGGCCACAACCGGACCTGCCGTCGCATCTTCTACATCGACGGCGTGGAGATCGACGAGGACGGGGCGGCTGAGGAGGCGCCGGTGTTCTCCCTCCACGCGGTTGCCGGGGTGGCCGTCAGCAGCACCATCCAACTCCGAGTGCACGTGGGCTCGGCGGACTTCATCGCGCTGATCGACACCGGCTCCACGCATAGCTTCATCGGGGAGGCCGCGGCCCAGCGCGCAGGGCTGCCCATCGAGCCGCGCCCGCGGCTAACGGCGACGGTAGCCAATGGCGAGCGCATCTCTTGCCCTGGCGTCCTACGTCAGGCACCGGTCCTCATCGACGGGCTGCAGTTCGGCGTCGACCTCTACATCATGCCCTTGGCGGGCTACGACGTCGTCCTCGGCACCAACTGGATGGCGCCCTTGGGCGACATCGTCTGGAACGTGGCGGCTGGCACCATGGCGTTCCAGCATGCGGGCCGGAACATCTGTTGGCACGGCACTGCACCTCCGACCCCGCCTCGCCTGCATGCAGCCTCGCCCGTCACCGAACCTCTCCTCGACGAGCTGCTGGACTCCTTCGCGGACATCTTCGCGGCGCCGACCGGTCTGCCACCGGCCAGGGGGCGGGCACACCACATCAACCTCAAGCCCGGCTCGGCCCCGGTGGCAGTCCGGCCATACCGCTACCCCGCCGCGCACAAGGACGAGCTGGAGAAGCAGTGCGCGGCCATGATGGCGCAAGGCATCGTTCGGCGCAGCGACTCCGCGTTCTCCTCCCCGGTGCTCCTCGTCAAGAAGCCGGATGGATCGTGGCGTTTCTGCGCCGACTACCGCGAGCTGAACGCGATCACGGTGAAGGACGCGTACCCCATCCCTGTCGTGGACGAGCTGCTGGACGAGCTCCATGGTGCTCGCTTCTTCACCAAGCTGGACTTGCGGTCGGGGTACCATCAGGTGCAGATGTGGGCCGAGGATGTCCACAAGACGGCGTTCCGCACCCATGACGGCCTCTATGAGTTCCTCGTGATGCCGTTCGGGCTGTGCAACGCCCCGGCTACGTTCCAGGCACTCATGAACGACGTACTCCGCCCCTTCCTCCGTCGCTTCGTGCTTGTGTTCTTTGACGATATTTTGATCTACAGCACGTCTTGGGCGGACCACCTTCGGCATCTTCGCATCGTCCTCAGTGAGCTCCGTCACCACGCCTTCTTCGTCAAGCGATCCAAGTGTGCGTTCGGCGTCCCCTCCGTCGCCTACCTCGGCCACACGATCTCGGCGGCAGGAGTGGCCATGGACTCGGCCAAGGTGCAGGCTATCCTTGATTGGCCGGTGCCCCGTTCGGCGCGGGCGGTACGCGGCTTCCTCGGCTTGGCGGGCTACTACCGCAAGTTCATCCACAACTACGGTTCCATCGCGGCGCCGCTCACCGCCCTTCTCAAACGGGACGGTTTCGCCTGGAGCGACGAGGCGGCCGCGGCCTTCGCCGCGCTCAAGGACGCCGTCACCACCGCACCGGTGTTGGGCATGCCGGACTTCGCCAAGCCATTCATCGTCGAGTGCGACGCGTCGTCCCACGGATTCGGGGCTGTTCTCATCCAAGACGGCCACCCGATCGCTTTCTACAGCCGGCCAGTGGCGCCACGGCACAGGGCGCTCGCTGCCTACGAGCGGGAGCTCATCGGTCTGGTCCAGGCGGTGCGCCATTGGCGGCCATACTTGTGGGGACGCCGCTTCATCGTCCGGACCGACCACTACAGTTTAAAGTACCTGCTGGACCAGCGCTTGGCCACCATCCCGCAACACCATTGGGTGGGCAAGCTGTTGGGCTTCGACTTCTCCGTGGAATACAAGCCCGGGGCGGCGAACTCCGTCGCGGACGCACTGTCTAGGCGGGACACCGAGGATGGGGCGCTGCTGGCCCTCTCTGGACCGCGTTTCGACTTCATCGACCGTCTCCGTCAGGCCCAGCTCGAGGAACCGGCCCTCGTGGCGCTGCACGGCGAGATCGCCAGCGGGAGCCGGCAGGCGCCCTGGACGGTCGTCGACGGCATGGTGCTGTTCGGGGGCCGCCTGTACATTCCGCCAACCTCGCCGCTGCTTCAGGAGATCCTGCAGGCGATCCATGAGGATGGCCACGAGGGCGTACAACGCACCCTCCACCGACTCCGACGTGATTTCCATTTTCCTAACATGAAGGACCTTGTGCAGGACTGGGTGAGATCTTGTGCTATCTGCCAGCGCAATAAGTCTGAACACCTGCACCCGGCGGGCCTCTTGCTGCCGCTTCCGGTGCCGCAGGGTGTGTGGACGGACATCGCACTAGATTTTGTGGAGGCCCTGCCGCGCGTCCGCGGGAAGTCGGTGATCCTCACGGTGGTGGACCGGCTGAGCAAGTATTGCCACTTCATCCCCTTGGCGCATCCGTACTCCGCCGAGTCCGTCGCTCAAGCCTTCTTCAGCGAAGTCGTCCGCCTGCACGGGGTGCCGCAGTCCATGGTCTCAGACCGGGACACCGTCTTCACATCTTTGTTTTGGCAGGAGCTCATGCGGCTGATGGGTACCAAGCTACACATGACGACGGCGTTCCACCCCCAGTCGGACGGGCAGTCCGAGTCGGCCAACCGCGTCATCATCATGTACTTGAGGTGCCTCACGGGGGACCGGCCACGCCAGTGGCTCCGGTGGCTACCTTGGGCGGAGTACCTGTTCAACACCGCCTACCAGTCATCGCTGCGGGACACACCGTTCCGCGTCGTCTACGGGCGTGACCCGCCCTCGATCCGCTCCTATGAACCGGGCGACACCAGGGTGCCGGCCGTCGCCAAGACCATGGCCGAGCGTGAGGAGTTCTTGGACGACATACGCTGCCGCTTGGAGCAGGCTCAAGCCACCCAGAAGCTGTACTACGACCGCAACCATCGTCAGGTCAATTACCAAGTCGGCGACTGGGCTCTTCTTCGTCTACGTCAGCGCGCGGCGGCCTCGCTGCCCCAGGCCACAGGAGGCAAGCTGAAGCCCCGTTTCTGCGGGCCGTATCGCGTCATCGAGCTCATCAACGAAGTCGCTGTTCGGCTCGCCCTGCCAGCCGGCGCCCGCATCCACGATGTCTTCCATGTGGGGCTGTTGAAGAAGTTCCAGGGCGAACCGCCGGCCGAGACGCCCCCGCTGCCACCTCTTCGTCATGGAGCCATCGACCCCGAGCCTGAACGCGCCGTGCGCTATCGCGTCGTGGCTGGTGTGCCCCAGGCTCTCATTCAGTGGAAGGGTGCGTCCGCTGCGTCGGCTACATGGGAGGACACGGCGACGTTCCGCGCCAAGTACCCAGCGTTCCAGCTCGAGGACGAGCTGATTCTCGGCGGGGAGGGAGATGTCATGTTCGGGCGCAAGTACACTAGGCGTCGCCGAGCCAGGGACGTGCGCCGAGCCCAGGAACGCGCCGAGATTGTCATGTTCGGGCGCAAGTACACTAGGCGTCGCCGAGCCAGGGACGTGCGCCGAGCCCAGGAACGCGCCGAGCAGCATGCCAAGGCCGCGCAGGGGCACATGCCAGGCGCCGGGTCCACCAGTGGCTAAGAAGGAAGGATAGATGTGTTAAGGAAGGATAGATGTGTTCCTATTATTAGTTCCTTGATTTATGGAGATTGTTACTCCAAGTTAGTTGGGCCATAGGCCATATATATCTGTACGCACGTTATGAGATGAATCAATGAAGAATCAGCCATCTAATCTCCTCTCCCTATTCTCCTAAGCCGGCAGCCAGGGGGTATAACCCGGTTGACGACGAACAGCGGCGTGGGGGCATAACCCTGCCGATTACCACGGATCGAGACTACGAACTCCGTAGTCGAGGTCCGGCCAGTCGAGGATTTGACGCCCTTGACAAGATGAAACACACATTTACTATCAGGTCTCCATCTCATGTCTGATCCATGTGGATGATTGGTACAATGCCTCAAATCTAGCTGCAGCCTTGAGTCTACAAGTGCTGTCTTGCTTTATGCCTCATCGAGTAACCCACAAACAGAGCCAAATTCAGCAAGCTAAGAATGGCCACAATCAGATTTGGTCCTTATCTCTACTGATTACACTGTAGAATGAGGAAGAAATGGTCTGTGAGGAGCTAAGATGGAAAATTAAGGATTTAGCAAGGTGGTGAAGCAGAAGTAGGAGGACAACATCTCCACTAAAATAATTTACAACAGATCGGCTCATGCATTTATCTTCCACCTGAACCAAACAAAAGCACAATCATTGCTCCTGCGATTTGCACCTTCCACCAAACGTGCTCTTTTTCGATCTTCTCAAATCTTTCTTTCTCAACTTGTGCACAACACAGCAGAGACAGGAAGATTATGGCGCACAATCTCCAGTTTCTCCATTGCCAGGCTTGCCAGCAAACAACTGCTCAACGTTGATCAAACGATGCAACTAAAGGGAGCATGACTTGCTAAAAGTCTTGCATTGCACCGTTACAAATATACTGCCAGCTCTGAAACTTCATGAGATAGCAGAGGGCTGGAGGCCTAGATGAAGCTTTATTAACTGACCCTTTCTTGTTTGATCTGAACCGCCCATAAAATATCTGAGACAGAGTACCAAATCATGATATATAGATGAGACAGAGCGCCGTTTGGAATAAGTAGAGAGATAAAACTGAAGCTAAGCCTCACAAAGCAGATTAAAAATGATTCACTCTTACATGCCATCGGTGATAAAGAAGAGATCCACAACTCTTCCGTCGGGCGTGGTCCATACCTTCGCTCTGTGAATTATAAGCTCTAATTCCGATAGTATATTTGTCACATCTGCAAATCACATGGCAGTCAGTACTACTCCAATTCAGCCATTTTTTAACACATGAAGAGATGCTCGTACCATGCAATAATCCTTTGCGGTCAGGTGACAGGAGCTTGAGGAGGTAGAACTTGGAGGGGCCTGGCTGGCTGATTTTCGGGTAGAAAGGGATGGAATATGAGGAAGGGCACAAGGACATTAGGCGGTTCTTGAGGCTCGCCCACCGGATTTTGATGAAAGAGGAGCGGGGCACGACCCAGAACACCACGAAGCACCAGTGGCCGTCAGTGGATACATCTGTTTCAATGGCAAAAGAGTCAAATTTTGGACAACAATAAACGGCAGCACATAAGCAGAATTCTGACTTGAAGGTTGTAAGGTCGATGCAAAATTTGGAACAAAGGAGATGAACCAGTGTTCAGCAGCTAATAAGGCCCTGATCTCCTCCGGCGGTGGCGTGATCAGCTGGGCAACCGACGTTGTCGCCGACAACGACCGGCCGTTCTTCTGTCCTGCCAGATCTGAATCCAGATTGCTGACCTCGCCATGCGCCCGGCTCGATGGGGTAGTCTCTCTCCTCTCGTGGTCCGGGCCGCTCCCCAAGTTGCTTGCCGAGATTTCCGGAATGTGATCCCCGTCCGCCTCCGCGGCGTCGGAGCGGCAGGCAAGGCTCCTATACTGGCATCCTACATCCACCGACGACGCTGTGCTAGAGCAACGCGATAGCCCGGCCACGAGCGCCGCACCATGGGCGGCACCAGTAGCCTCCGCCGCCCCATAGCCCTCGGCACCATTAGGATCTGACCAAGCAAATAAATAAGCCTTTATACGTATCAGCATCTAAGGAATCACATATTAACACAAATTAAGCGACCCACACCTACACAAGATCTTGGATGGGCAGGAGATGCGGAGGCTGACAGATCAGGGACCTCGAATGACGGTGGCAGGATCTTCCTTCAGGTGGGCACACGTCGAATCGAGGGCACGAAGATCCCTTGCGTCGGCCGGCTGGCGGCATGGGCGACGCCCGGGCGTGCAGATCCTTTGGTGGCATGGCCCCGGCGGAGCTCTAGGCTCCCTGGCGGCGTGGCCCTGGCGGGGCCTCGAGCCGCGACGGGCGAGCCTCGAGCAGCTCCAGGTGGGGATTACGAGCGGGAACTCGAGGCGATGACAGGAGGGAGCGGCAGGCGGCGCTGGAATCTTGGATCGGGAATTACGGGAGGGGGAAGGGGTGCGGGTCGCGGGATGCGGGAGGGAGCGTCGCACGAAGGGAAGGACGAAAGGAAGGACGAAACGAAAGTCGAGCGTCGTACGTTGATGGGCGATTCCCGTTGATGGGCGATCCCACGCGCGAGGGAGCTCGGGAGCGGAGCGACGAAACATCATTGGGGCGCGCGGAGGCGAAAAACAACCGTGAATTTGGTTCTTTTTAGAAGTAGAGATGATTCACTATTGGTCATTGGTTGAATTCAATGTGGATGACTCATGTTGGTATGAATAAATAAGTGGTTGCTCCCATTATATATGAATATGAAAGATGGCAAGCTATGGTGCAATAAAAAAGAGACATAATGACATGTGTGACATATTGGTCTCTAAATTGATAAAAGCTCGTTTAATATTGCTATGGGGTAGTACTTGTTGTCTTGGTTGGTGGTCAGCTTGGTCGGAACGCCGCCATGCCAATGCAGAGTGCTGCTCGGAGCGCCGCCGCCGTGGGGAAACCTTGTCCGTGTCCTAGGTGTTCTTTGGAGGAGAGCGTCGGATGTCCTAGGTGGTGTAGAAGCTTGCAGCGCCATTTATTGGCCTGGGGATCTTGTGCTAGAGTGGTTTGTGAAGCGCCGCCGTCGAGGCCGAGGTCTACCGCCGCCGCGGATGCGTTCCAAGCAGCTCCGATCATCCTCGGATGGGGGTTTCGTCGGGGTTGTGTTCACCGTAGTCCGGAACGTGTTTCCCTGGGATTTGTTGGAGTTTTACCCGCGCAGTCGCCGTCCACCGTCACCGGTCGGAGCCGCCGATGTCGGTCGCGTCGGACGCGAGCGCGAACGCGAGCGCAGGCGCGTGGGGAAGAAGGCGCGGGCGGTGCCGGGTTGGGCCGCTCGTCGGCCAAAGGAGGAAAGGAAGCTGGGCCGAGCCCGTTTGCCGGCCGAGCGAAAAGAGAAAGAGGAGAAGAGCTGCTGGGCCGGGCCGGCCAGTGGAAAAAGGAAAAGGAAAAGAAAGAAAAAGAAAAAGAAAGGATGGGCCGGACCGGGCCGGCCCATTAGGAGATTTTGTGGACTGCGGGCTGTATTGAGGAAAAGGCCAGGGGGTTTTCTGCAAAATAGGGAGTTTTAGGTTTATTTAGGTTTTTAATGTTTTTAGAAAATGCATTTCAATAGGAATAATATTTAGAAATGCATATCTTTTTGTAGGAACCTCTAAAATTAATGAAATAAATTTTATTGCAATAGTTGCATTTTCTTTTATGCATCTAGAGTATGGTTTAATGTATTAGATGCTTTAATACTTATTATCCTTGATTTTAGGATGGAGTTTAAGGGTTTGTTTAATTAGAAAATAGGTTTTTAATTAGTTATTCCTTATTTATAATCCTGGAAATACGTTAATTAACTCTTTTGTGCTATTTAGGTGTTTGATCAAGTTTAGATGGGCTTGAGGGTCTCTAATTTAATTATTTCATGTTTTGCATCATGTCGTGTAGACCAGGACCCGTTGCAGCCAGAGTTGGTGGAGGTCCCCGACGATGTCCAGGAGGGGGACGAGGCGGAGACTGAAGCCGTTCCGCAAGCCCCAGAAGCCCCTGTTGCTGCAGAGCCGGAGATCTGTGAGCCAGGCAAGCCCCGGAGCATTTCCGTCCCAGTACTAACTTAACTATTGATGATATGATTGAGCCCATGTTTGTGCATTAGCTTAGGATAAAGTGAATCCTACTTTTAATGCATTATCCATCCTTGTTTAGAGCATCTCTGCCGCCTTTTCAAAAAGATAGAGTAGAGTTGCTTAGATCTGCTCACAATAGTAGTAAATCAGGTGTGATCCCAATCACCTGCCATTAGGTAATGTTGGCTTAGAGAGCTAAAAGTGTTTAAGTCTTTGAAAGTGTTGGGCAGGACGTTTGGTTGGTAATTCAGTAATATGTTGGACGTTTTGGGTAACTAGAGTTGGTCCTGCCCACTGGATAAGAATAGAAGTTGTTGTGGTCTGCCTGTGGTCAAGCTTTGAACGTACTGGGCACATACCGGTATAGGGAGCCGGGAAACTGATGTACTTCTATGGTACTAACGGTTGAACTGTGACTCACCGTGTCTGGCGAGGAATGTTGGCGGGGTCGTAGTCAGCAACCCACATGCCTTTGCCCGGGCAATGTGTAGGGAATGGGGATGCGACCCCGGGCTATGTGGGCACAGTTCAGGCAATGGTGGCCGCAGCGGGAAAGGTAGCTTCGTGTGGCCTTCCGGGGGCGCGCACGCGGCGTGTGTTCCAGGTTTACCCCTGCAGGGTTTGAAATCGATTCGAATCGCCGAGTGTCACGGTTTTGATACATGCTTGATCCTGCCAGATACTTTATTGCATGTTTATGTACTGTTCAGCTCTTGTGCCTTGTTAATCCTATTGTTTGGCAGTAGTGGTTGGTTTACCTAGCTAAATAGAGTTTTATCTTGTACATCTAAAATTTAGTAATTAGTTTAGTAACTACTTAAGCTATGCTTGCTAGTTGTTTATTTCTGTTTAACTTCACAGCTTTGCATGTCCTTGTGATTCCTTTAGAGTAGCCCGTCGGGTAAGTCTCGCTGAGTACCTTTGTACTCAGGGTTCTTTTACCCTTGTTGCAGTTGAGCCTGAGGAGTAGGCTGTTGCTGGCGCTGTGGTGGTCCGTGGATCCAGACATGTCAGGGCACGACATGGTCTGATGTTAGTTGTTTAATTACCTTGTTAAACTGTTGCTGAACCTAGAACCTGTGTGTAATAACTTTAAATTGAGCTACTCCGGTTGTATAAATCTTACCTGTCTGTGTTGTATATTTCTACCTGTACAATATCTGTGATGCTTCCTCTGGTGTTGGGATCCTGAGTATATGTGATGAGAACAGCTGACAGTGAAGACTCGATGGAACCCTGGACTTATGCTGACCCAGGTGTGTGACGTGTTAGTGTTTCACACTACAGATCACACCTGAGTCAGTTTAAGTAAGGCTGTTCCGTCACAGTTCCTGGCATTCCTCGGATGGAAACATGTCTTGGTGCGAAGGGGGGCGCGCGGGAGGGCTTGCCGCCAAAGCTTGGCGCGCGTAGGATCCCATGTGGTTTAGCCGAACCCAGGTTTGGCCGACCCGGGTGGCGCCTTCCCGTGGCCGCCTTTGCCTGGTATGTTGGCATTTGGGCCCTGAGCATATTCATGGTAGGTTCCACTGTGGTCTTGCCCTAGTTCGACTGGTTTGTGGACCTTCTTGTCCCTGTGCTTGAAGAGTTGAGTCTGCTTGATGCTTTCTCCTATGTTCAAGTACGTTCTCCCCTTTTTGAATTCTTGTGCTCCTGAAAACACTTAGTACTACAATACATGTGGAGCTAGGTTAATTATAAAGGTATATGCTAGTAAGTGCATAGTTTTCCCTTTTATTATGAGTATATTGACGGTCAGATTTGTCATGTGAGGACTGTCAACACAGATCCAACTCCACAAGCACAAGGAGGAAGAGGGCCCAACTATCAGTCACACATGGGCCAATCCACAGGGAAACCGATCCTAGAGGAACCCTAGACCCACATGTCACTCACTAGACAAGGATTAGAGCGGAATATTCCTGCCCGGGTTCGGCCGACCCCTAGTTTCGGCCGAACATGGACGGGTCCTGTTGGCGCCAATCCTTGGTGGCAAGGTTTCCCGCGTCTCCCCCTTCGTGAAGATGGGTTTCCAAGTGTGGAGCGACGAGAACCGTCCTCCCCTAGTATAAATAGGGGTGATAGAGAGCCCTCACAACATACACTCATTCATCAAGAGTCTCTCCCTCTCCAAGCTATTCTTGAAGTCCTTAGGCTAGTGGAGCTCAGGTTAGTTCTTCTCTAGTAGTACTCCAAGTCGTCCTTGGGGCGTTGTGGGACGTAACCTTTGGCCTTTGATAAAGTCTTTATAACATATTCTCGGTATTTATACAAGTATGGAGTTTGTTCTAAATGCTATTCCTATACTATTTATATCATGTTCATGCCTTATCATTAGTTATACAATGTTCATGCATAGGATAGTTCATTTAAGCTACGACATTGGTTCGTTGCGCCTTCGAGCTTGCTCTAGTTCCATATTTCCCGGGAGAGCTAGTAATCCTCTCATGCACGAGCATGGTACTCGTGCATGACAAGAATCTTCGGATATGACTATGCCCCATGGTCAGAGGGGTAGGCAGCAGGTGGTGACAACCCTGTCCATCCCTTGTATTCCCTCACACTCGATTATTAGTGTAGGAGGTACATAAAGCCTTATCGCTTGCTGGCAGACCAGTGCGGTTTGGTCTCCTTGTGTCTGCCTATGTTCTTAGAAGTAAGTCATGTTTATGTTTTGTATAACCTGTGCTGATCTTGTGTAATACCATAGGACCTTGTATGCCTTGCTCCTACTAACCTTAGGATATTCTTGTTGACACCAGATTTTGACTCGGTGATGTAAAAGGAATATTGTATATTGAGGAATGTTAGGAAGCTAAGACTGGGGCCTAGTCCGATTCTGACTAGAAAGTCTCTGATTCCAATCGAGGGTTGTCTGGTAGAGTCCTGATCGGATACGGGGCTAAGGAGGCCGGAGCACATACGACTTTTAAGGAAGGGATGCATCTGGAAGCTTCTTCGAGGCTTGTTTGTGCGGCAATTGTAACATTTTTGGTAGTTTAAATTAGTTTACTTTGAATAAATTAGAGATATTGTCGTAGCCGACAAGGATTAGTTAGATTTCCAGGGTATAAATATAAACCTTGTGCCATTGTAAAAAATGTTCACACAACCATCAGTACAAACACAACTTTCGGCCCTCGTGCCAACAACCCTTTTCGTAGAGTTCTTCAGCAAGCAGGGCTGCATCATCTTGACCTCTGGTTTGTCTGTAAGTGCGACACCTATCGAATTATTTTAGGCTTTAGATTTAGGCGCATCACACTTCTTCGTCTATATAATTCACCAATTTATAGAGTTGTTCTAGGCCTTGGATTGAAGCGTATCGCTCTTCTTCGTTTAGATCGCTCATCCTTTACCGTATCTTGTTGATTTTATCTTATTAGCTTACATATGTTTAAAGATCTAATAGATCTGCTCATATCGTTTATATAGCTGATTTAGATTTAATTATTAAGTTACAAATAAATCTGGTTTAAACGAGTTCTTTGATATACATTGATCTATCGGATTAAATAAGCTAATCAGTGCCCTGCTAGCAACGCTGTCTCAAAATCGATCCGATTGTTGGTGACACAAGATTTAGTTTATTTGATGCTTGTGGAAAGATGCATATTAAACAATGAGTTTAAGTTAGGTTTATCTCCGATTCGGCTTCCATAGTCGATGGTTTGTTTTAGTATGTTTCATATCATCACGAATCGGACTCAAGGCCGATAGTTCATGCTTGCATCGAACTTCTCTTCATGCTGATCTGATTGCTGGAATGAATCGGGGCTTTGGCCGATGAGTTCCTTATTGATTAAATTCTACCTTGTCAATTTTAGGTCAAATTGACTGGCATGCCATGAACTTCAGGATTTTGGACGTGCACTGAAGTTCAAGCAAATCTTCCAGGCCATAGTGCTAATTTCATAAAGTCAACGCCTGACTTTTTGGACGTCAACACATTTTGGCACACCCAGTGGGACAAGAAAGCTTCTGCAATGGCACCTCCTGGAGACAAAGGCGAGATCACTGCTGTCACCATGGAAGACCTCAGTAATGAACAGAAGAAGCTCGTGGAAGCACAACTTGAAGAATTTAAAAACCTGTGCCTAGACTCATTCAATAAGACTCGCAATGCTGTGATCAAGAAAAATCAGTTTTCTGTCCCCAAGGAAGCATTTGATCAGGTCACAGCAGAAGAGAGGCAGTTCTTTCAAGACTATATAGATGCTGGTGTGAGTCATACTGTGATTAATCAATCTGGAATATTGGTTAACACGGTGGTGGGATTGGTCGCCAAGTTACTGGATGGAGCAGTGCTGAAAGATATCCAGAAAGGACTTGCTTATTTCGATGCTAGTGCTTCTGCCGTAAAAGATCTCAAAAAGAAGATTGTGCAGATTAGTTCGTCTACATCACCAGAAACACATCCTGAGTTATATGAAACTCCTAAGACAAAGAAGTTAAAAGCCAAGGCGGAGGAAGAAGAAACAGGGGACAAGGATTTTGGTGCATCTCAACACATAGATCAGTTTGGCAGCCGGATCCCTGTGGTTAATGGTAAAATGGTGTATCCCTCTTACTTCAATACTGAAAATCCGCCAAGAAATAGAGGAGCTGACTATCGGAAGCCGTCGGTTGGGCCTGTTGAAACACCAATAATAATGACATCAATGGGTGCTCCGATCAGTCAAGGGAATTATGCTCAGGAGTATTGGACAGATAAGATTGCTGACGTCATAAAGAATCAGTTTGGTTTAAAGCCTAAGGGACAATCTTATTTGTATCGGAAACCGTATCCGGACTGGTTTGACACATTGCCAATGCCAGCCCGATTCAGGATTCCTGATTTCTATAAGTTTTCTTGACAAGGGTATGTTACTACCATTGAACATATTAGTCATTATATAATCCAATGTGGTAAAGTATCATCGATTGATCCATTGAAAGTTTAGCTTTTCCCCATGTCTCTCTCTGGTTCAGCCTTTTCATGGTTTTTTTCACTGCCACCCAATTCTATCAATAATTGGGCCAATCTAGAGAAGCAATTTCATGCTTATTTCTTTATGGGAGTACAAGAGACAAGACTGTCTGATCTGACGGCTCTCCGATAGAGGAATGGGGAATCAGTCAGTGTCGGATTTATGGAACCGGCAGTCCACACAGGGTAGTCTGCGTAGTTGATTTGTTGAGGGACAGATCGAGGATCACAAGACGATGGTAACACAAGACGCAAGGATTGAACAGGTTCGGGCCGTCAAGATGAGGTAATACCCTACGTCCTGTGTTGGATGTATGGATTGCTGTGTATGAAGTTCCTGAAGGATCTCCGTAGTTGGGTTCTGTCGTCGTGTTTTGGAGGGGGGTCCCAAGGCACCTTATATAGTCCGGCTGCCTTGCGTTACAAGTCGGCTAGAGATCATAACCTACCCGAAATACAAGGATGCGATCCTATAACGATTACAGATATCCTTCCCTATAATTCCGGCTAGTTTATCTTGATCTCCGATCTTCTTGCGTGATACGCCGTCTGCTTCCTTGCCGCGCGCGCCGTCGTAGTCATCCGGTTCGCCCGACTGGTGGGCCTCCGAGTGGTGGGCCACCCAGTCTGACAACCCGGCCCGACAGCACTCGGATTGGGCCGCCCCTTGCTGGTTGGGCCAATCCGCCTTCTGGGTACCCCTGGGGGTCTACCCCCGACAAGCCCCCGAGTAGTACGTGGTTGAGCGACAAGTCGGCGAGGTCGTGCCATCTGATGAGCTTCGAGCTTGCTGCAGTTGGAAGCGAAACCGCGTGATACTGGAGAGAAAAGAGAGCCGTCTACAACGGATGCGCCGCGAGGTGCGTCCGTTGGCCGTAGCCCCCGAGCCTTGAAGCGATTCCGTAGGAATCGGTCCAAGGGTTAGTAGCCTTGCTCTTTGGTTGCCAGACAATCAACGGATGCGCCGCGAGGTGCGTCCGTTGGCCGTAGCCCCCGAGCCTTAAGGCGATTCCGTAGGAATCAGCTCAAGGCTTTATCGAGGAGCCTCTGGCTGAATCATCCGGCGTTAATTTCGGCGTCCAGCCCCCGAGCGTGAGGTCCGGCGGAGTCGCGCGAGACACGCCGAGTAGTCGTCCCGGCGTCCAGCCCCCGAGCGTGAGGGCCGGAGCACGCCGAGTGGTCGTCCCGGCGGCCGAGTGGTCGTCCACACCCTGCAATAAAGCACGAATTCGAGAGGAGAAAGTACTTGGCGACATAAATGTTAACGAACTCCGCTTCCTACTTTTAAGTCTTTTAATTTCTCCGGGCAGTTAGCCTGTTACGTTTATGCACCTGATCCCCGATAGCCATAGTCCGTAGCGCAGGGAGCTGGGCCGCATGCACGCGTAGGAGCGTAGGCGTACGAAAGAGTCAAGGTTTCACGAATTAAAGCGTGTGCTACCCGGATACTTTAGCAACTCGTATAAAAGCTCACGGAATTGACGAAGTTAACTGATTAATACTTAGCTTGGCGAACGGTTCGGGTCCAGGAGGATTCCTTCTTTGTCAGATATGCTAAAGAGAAGGCAGGCGGAGAGGTGTTGTTTCTGACACGCGGTGTCAGGAACAGTCTTCTCGTGATCGTACAGGACGCTCCCGTGGTCGCGTAAAGCCAGAGGCGATAAGGATGACCTGTGCAGCTTGGGCAGAAGGAGGGACGCGTGGCTCGGAGCTCACGCGCCTGTCGATGTGGAGGAAGTCTCTCGTCCTCCGGCAATCTGAGGCTATAAATGCCCACCGGGGAGCCAGAGCTGCTACCCAGGAGCGAGTACGTATAGGATCCTTGCAGTCAATATGCCGGAGGCTCATTGCTGGGTTCATCCCCGGGGAAGGTTTGTGGAGTCTCCAGAGTATGGTGCTAGAAGAGTGCTTGCGATGTAGTTGAGGTGTTGATCAGCGTCTGGATGCTGCTCTGCTGGCTCCCTGGCTTGCCTTTGGTTCAGGACTGTCAGGGCATAAGGCTCTGGCCAACCAAGGGACACCAGGAGCATTCGCTCTCAACCCTCGAAAGGTGCTGTCCCGTCGACGGCTGCAGTGGTGCTACAAGAGAGCTTGCGAGGAGCTCATGTGGGCCAAGCTTGCTTCGGATGTAGCACTAGGCGCAGGGACGGGTGCCCCAAGCCGTCATCTTGACGGTTGATGTGTTTGGTCTTTGTAACCGGCGCACGACCGGCTTCGTTGTAATTGTATAACCTGCAAAAGGATTTTACTGCATGATAGTCTTGAGGAGGAAGCTTCTCGGCAGCTCCAGCCCCGAGCCGTCGGGGCTTGGCCGCGCTTCTCCAACTGTTGTAACTCGTTCGCAGCGTCAGCCCCCGAGCGTTTCGGGGCTGATCGAGCCCGAGAGGCACGCTGTTTTTGATGTGGCGCCAGCCCCCGAGTCCGAGTGCCGGTCGAACCTTAGCGGTACGCCGTTTGTTCTGCAGTGTTGGCTTCCGAGTAGCTCGGAGCCAATCAAGCCCGAGAGGCACACTGACTTTATTGCGGTGCCAGCCCCCGAGTGCGAGTGCTGTTAGAGCCTTAGCGGCACGCCACTTGGCTTGCAGTGTTGGCTCCCGAGTGGTTCGGGGCCAATCGAGCCCGAGAGGCACACTGACTTCAATGCGGCGCCAGCCCCCGAGTGCGAGTGCTGTTAGAGCCTTAGCGGCACGCCACTTGGCTTGCAGTGTTGGCTCCCGAGTGGTTCGGGGCCAATCGAGCCCGAGAGGCACACTGACTTCAATGCGGCGCCAGCCCCCGAGTGCGAGTGCTGTTAGAGCCTTAGCGGCACGCCGACTTCTTCGTCTTGCCCGAGTGCTCGGGGTCGTTTTTTACCGTTGACGCCCGGCGCATAACGGAAGGGGAAGGCGCCCAACGGCTCTTTTTACCGTTACGCCCACGTCCGTTAATCGCGCCGTCCGGCGGTAATCTCGGGCATCGAGGCGCGCTATAAAGGGTGAGGGTTAGGTCTGGAGGGGAAATCCCTCTGTTTCCAGATCCGTTTTCCCCATTCTTCATTCTCCATTCCGCCGCCACCAAAGAATCCTTCTTGCTTCTAGATCCGCCCCGCGGATTTAGCCACTACGGGGAGCGTAGTCTCGTTGATGCGGACGAAGTCCCCTGCGTGCAGATCCATGGCACCGAAGAGGAGGTTCACCGGCGTCCCCAAGTCTGACAAGATCCCCTCCCCTGCCGTCGCGTGGGCGCGGGGGAAGGTAACCACGGAGATGCTGGAGGAAATGGTGGAGCGGAGCATCCTCCCGTCTCAGGCCGTGGCGGAGTGGCGGCCGAGCGCCGGGGAGGCATTCCCGTCGGAGAACTCCGGCGAGCTGGTCCTGTTCAAGCCGTTCTTCGAGGCGGGACTCGGCTTGCCGACGGGGGCCTTCTTCCGAGGTTTGCTTCACTACTACGGGATCGAGGCCATCAACCTCAATCCCAACTCCATCATGGCGATTTCTGTCTTCATTCATCTCTGTGAGGCCTATCTGGGGATCTCTCCCCATTTCGACCTGTGGAGGTACTTGTATTGGCTGAAGCCTCAGCCGAGCGAGGAGAAGATGGTGGTAGTGGGAGGCGCCGGATTCATGCTGCGTCAAGGGCGGAAGGATGAATACTTCGACATCGCCCTCAACACCTCCAACAAGGGCTGGAAAGCCGAGTGGTTCTACGTCGGGAACCACGCGCCGACGATCCCCTGCCACACCGGAGAGCGCCCGAAGGTGAAGGACTGCTGGAATGATCTTCCCAGTGGTTCTCAGATGCGGGAAGTGGAGGAGCTCCTTGCGATGCTCAAGGAACTCAAGGAAGTTGGACACTTGACGGCGATCGGCGTTGCCTGCAACTTTAGCAGGCGGCTGATTCAGCCAATCCAGGAGCGGAAGCACCCGGGCTACGAGTACTCGGGCCGGGAGGATCCCACCCGGGGAGCCCGCCGGACGGTGGGCAAGGAGGAGATGAAAGCACGCGTAGGCGGGTTCTTCCTCGGGCACGTGTCGCAGAAGCACCAGCCGCGCCCATTTTCCTTGAAGAGGCCTGCTCCATCGGTAAGTTTCTATTCTGAGTGCTTTTGAATGTTCTTCTTGATGCAATTTTTGGTTTTTGATGTAGTCGTCCGTTGGCCGTCTGATTTTGCGATTTCTCTGGCGCAGGATCGGGTCTTCGAGTATTTTTCCGCTGCCCCGCTTCCGGAGGATCTTCCTAGGAAGGCGTTCCTGGGGGAAGCGCCCCCAGGTGACCAGGTCGACCCTCCAGCGGCAGAAGCAGCTGATCCTCCCGCTCCTCTGGTGTGGGCACCTAGCGATACAGAGGGCTCCCTGAGCCCTTCTGATGAAGAACTGGTGGAGGAACGCCCGCAGAAGCGCCGGATGACCGTGGCGAAGGTCGGGCCTCGCAGGACCGGCGTTGCTAAGTTGGCGACGTCTGTCGCTGGTGAGGCAGCCGAGGACGACTCGGCAACAATGTCGGACGAAGCGCCCTCCGTCCAGCAAGCAGTGGCGCGTACGCCGCCACCACCTCCCAAGCGGAAGCGCACGAGGAAGATGACAACGAAGAAGTCGGCTGTGCAGCTGGCCAAGCAACCGGCGGCGGGCTCGGACGCCGACGTTGACGAGCCGGGAAATCCTTCCCCGGCCGTCGTGGAGGAAGAGGAGAAGGACGAGGCGGTGCCTGACTCCTTGTTCCAGGAGCAGGAGCACGCTCGGGCTATGGGCGTGTCGGTGGAGGAAAGGCGGCGCATGATGGCTGAGACAATTGTGCAGGCCGCTGCGGACGCAAGGCCAGTCTCCGATCTGGGGACCAAGCCGATCCTGATGACGGCCTCGGCGC
>CM014272.1:38826152-38849748 GCA_004135705.1 Alloteropsis semialata | reverse complement strand
ATAATCAACACACATCCTTCTAGTGCCATCCTTTTTATCAACAAAGATGACAGGGGCTCCCCAAGGTGATGAGCTAGGATGGATATATCCTTTTTCTAATAGCTCTTCTATTTGTTTTTTAGTTCACTTAAATCCTTAACATCTAACCTATAGGGTCTTTTGAATATAGGTGCAGTGCCAGGTAAGAGATCAATACAGAACTCAATGTCACGGTCAGGTGGCATACCTGGTAAATCCTCCGGAAAGACGTCTGGATACTCACTCACGACCTTGATCTCCTCCAAAGGTGTTCCCTTGATCTGATTCACCGTTGCTTCATCTGTAGATGGCGTGTTGGCAATGAACTCAATCTGATCTCCTTGAGGACTGGTCAAGAGCACTGACTTCTTGGCACACTGAATAACTCCCTTGCACCCAGATAACCAATCCATGCCAAGAATCACGTCAATCCCACTGGACTTTAGGACTATCAGATTGGCTGAAAAATCTACCCCCATAATTTTCAGATTCACCCGCGGGCATATGTGATTAGCCTTCATCTCACTGCCCGGGGAACTAACTAGTAGAGTTTTCTTCATAAGGCTCATAGGTATATCATGTTTTTCCACAAATTGCTCAGTAATGAAAGAATGCGATGCTCCAGAATCAAACAAAACTGATGCAGGTTCAGAATTGACAAGGAACGTACCGAGTACAACGTCCTGAGCATCTTGAGCCGATTCAGCTGACACGTGGTTCACCCGTCCACGCATGTAGTTCTGCTGGCCCTTGTTGCCTTGGGAATTTTGATTCCCGTTGCGCATCTGTGGAGTCTGTGATCCAGGCCTCTGACCATTAGTCTTCTGGCCCTGTGGTGTCTGCATGTTGCGCTTGGGGCAGTTGTTAGCATAGTGCCCCACTTCTCCACATTTGAAACAGCCATTTGGAGGAACCGGTGCGACAGGATTGTTGTTGCCATTGTTGTTGCGCACTGGGGCGCCAGATGAACTGCCAGACCTGTTCTGCTGGAAGTTGGGACTGCGCTGGGTCTGCTGATTGAAGCGTTGTGGCTGCTGCTGGCCACGATACTGCTGGTTCTGCTGATAGTTTCCACCCTGCCCTCCAGAGCGGAACTGTGACCCTTGCTGAGAGTTGAAGCGCGGGCGGCTATTGCTTGACTGTCCCTGTGACTGGGACTTTCTCTTGAGCTCACCGAGCTCCTTGCGAGTGTTCTCAAGGCCAATAGCTTTGTCTACAAGCCTCTGGAATGTGGGGAAAGTATGGCTCTGCAGTTGATACTTCAGAGGTCCGATCAGGCCATCCAAGAAGCGATCCTGCTTCTTCTCATCATCATCGACCTCGTTGGGCGTGTAGCGGGACAGCTGGATGAATTTGTCCCGGTACTCGCTTACTGACATATGGCCCTGCTTTAGAGCCAAGAACTCATTCTTCTTCAGTTTCATCACACCAGCTGGGATGTGATGCAGGCGGAAACTGTTGCTGAACTCTGCCCAAGTAATAGTGTCGGCGTTGGCATGGGCAGCTGTGTATGCATCCCACCAATCGGATGCAGCTCCTTCCAGGCGTCCAGCAGCATACAAGACTCTCTCGCGGTCTGTACACTGGGTGATGTCCAGCTTCTTGCCAATGACTTTCAGCCAGTCATCAGCATCCAGAGGGTCCGCCGAGTGAGAATAAGTGGGTGGGTGGTGACTCATGAAATCCCGGTGCCTGTCCTGGGCTTGTGGAGGCATCTGTGGCGGCTGATTCTGCTGTGCCTGTAAGTTTTGCACAGTGGCAGTAAGATCCTGCAGCAACTGCATCTGAGCTTGTAGAAACTGCTCCATTGCTGGGTTTGGGGGTGGAGGTGGTGCTTGATTCTGACGGTTGATCACGTGAGCACGTCTGACACTTGGAATGTCACGTCCTCCGCCTCTCCTGGTATTTACCATCTGATTGTTAGGGGAATGCTTTAGATAAGATAGATAAACTGATAAAGATAGAAAGAACAGAGCCAAGATTGAAACCCAGAACTGACTTTAACTTAATTATTTAATAATGTATTTGTGGCCATCACTCCACAAAAACATGACAGTCATTACAAAAACTCCAACTCAAACATAAAACAAACAAGCAAACAAAAACATCGCACGTCCTCGCAGGAACGGTTCTAACGCGATGACTTATTATGGTAGACTCCCTAAACCTGGCCTAAGAGAGCGGTGATAGAGCCTGGCTCTCCGGTACGAAGCCTCTTGCGTGGAGGTGAAGCGGCGGGGCAGTCTGCTCTCTCTGCCTCCACTGGGGGCACGTGTCCTGCCAGCTGTGCCTCCAGCTGCCTGATCCTGGCCTGAGCACTGGCCAGTCTCTGAAGCCTCCATGAGATCTGTAGCTGTGCTCTCCACGTCGGTGTTGAGACCAGCGGCGACACGAGCAAGGACGTCGATGCAGGGCTCGTGATGTCCTCCCAGCGGCACGTGGGTCACCTCGGTGCCACTAGCACGTCGTGGAAGGTGGCGGTACTCTGTGATGCTCAACTCACCACGGTGAGTGTGGCAGAGAGACCACAGAGCTCTCCTGGCGGCGCTGCTGACGGAGGCGGTGACGGTGGAGTAGGGAATGTCGGAGTCGTGCATCGAGCAGGTCTTGTATCCACCAGTGTCAGCAGCCTCCCGGATGTGGACCCGGGTGATGTAGAAGACCGGCATCCCTGGGTTGGAGACACGCTGCGTCATGTAGAGGGGTCTGACGTTGTTCCCCAACTCCTGTAGCACATCCATGAGCATCTTGGGGAATGTGCCAGTCTCATTGACTGAGGTCTCTGTCCAGTAGGTCGTTTTCACAACCTCAGTCTCTCCAACTGGCACGTTGTTCTGGCCCACGCCAGAACTGTCGTCCTGTGCCTCGCCCTGGTCCTCCTGACCAAGGCCCTGGTCTGCGTCGTGGCCGTCATCCGGCTGTCCTCCAGCAGCAGGTACTGGAGCCTCCAGAGCAGGAACAGCAGGTGGTGCTGGTGGAGCGTCAACTGCTGGGTCCACCGGAACGATGTCTCCATCTGCCATCTCCTGGAAGTAGTGGATCTCCTCGGGCTCTGACTCCTCCTGTTCCACCACTGGTGGAAGTCGTGGAACTGGCTGTGCAGGAGCGATACGCCTCCTGCCTCCGGTACTCTTGCGTGCTGTCTGTCTCTGCCTGACCATCTGTGATAGAGCAAGAACAAAACTAAGTACAAGAACAAAAAGAGATAGAACAGGAACAGAGTAAGTTTTTATGCAAATAAAATTTTTCCTAAGAGCAGAAAGGCTGACTAAGATAGTAAATCATATGTTTCGACCATTTTCTAGCTAGGCTGGTGTCCTACAGTCAACACAGCTCTGATACCACTTCTGTCACACCCGATTTTAAGGACAAAATCGAATGCATCGCATATGTGTGCCAGGATCCGTTCATCACACATATGTTGACGTCATCAGTGAATATATCAAAAGACAATGTTCAAAAGCGTACAAAAGATAGTACATAACATTATTACACTCATCGTTAATAGACACGAAGGTCTTAAACGTTCACCGACATCCTAACGATAAAACAGCTCCTTGACTTCATCCACAGGCACTTGACTGGTTGACGCGCCTAGAACTCATCAAAGTCGCTGAAGTACTCCACATCATTGTATTTTCTGCGGAGGCTCTCCCCGCGGTTCTGCTTCACCTTGCCCAGATCCCACGCTGTGCCTGGCCGGATGGAGCTGCCCTGGAAGTAGCTCTTGAACTGGCGGCAAAGAGTGTCCCAGCTGTCGATGGAGCCGGGCTCGAGGCTGTGGAGCCAGCTCAGCCCCACCTTGGTCATGGCGACGGGGAAGTAGGCGCACATGGAGTCGTGGTCGCCGTTCACCGCGCGGATGGCGATGCTGTACGTCCGGAGCCACATCGTAGGGTCCGTCTTCCCGTCGTATCTTTCTATGCCTGTAGGTTTGAAGTTAGCAGGCATTCGAATAGATCTTACTCGGGCAATAAACGCCGGGAAGCCGTCGCAGTCGTTGAGGTTCTCCATGTCCTCCCGTCCCGAATCGGCGGAGTAGTCTTCAGGAGTGCGAGCCCGAGGTGGCCTGTCTTGTCCGAGTGGAGGTCCGTACTTGCGGTCGAATTCGCGGCGACATGCGGCCTCATTGGCCTCGAGCTCTCGGCGTAGGCGCGTGTCGCGGTCCAGCCCCGGGGCGCCGTGTTCGCGACTGTACTCGGCGCGCCGTCGAGCTCCTCCTCGTCCCTTCGCTGGTGGCGGTCGTCGAGGTTCCTGCGGAGGTCACGGTTGTGGAGTTGTTCGCGGAGGTCTGGCTGGTCGACCATGTCGTGATCAACTTCACGACGACTGGCCGACTTGGAGTGGCGAGATGATGAAACGGTAGCTTTTTGGGCGTTGATCATGCCCGCGGCGGCGGTCAACCTGGTCTTGATCCGGTTGAGCTCCGAGGTTTCCGGAATCCCTTCCAGTTCAAGGTGCGCGGCGGCGAGATTAGCCGACGGGGTAGCGTAGACGCCCACACCGCCGACTTCATGGATGAAGTCGTCATGGAGGTTACGCGTGGCCCTAGGGTTTCAGCGATCCCGTCGCGCGTCGCGGCGTCGTTGCTTCTCATCATTGCGTCCGATCCTAGCGTCACGATGTGCTTGATCTTCCCCTTGGACCGTCGGCTCATCGGCGGATATGTCGGAGGCGAACGTCTCCCGCTTGGCAGGCACGATCCTCTTGTTTGGAGGGAGGACACGTGTGACTCGCGGGAAAGTCGGAGTTGCTTCCTGTTCGGGCGGAGTCGAGGGTGTTGCGCTGCCGCAACGTCCAGAGCAGATCCGATCTGGGTGGTCGTGATGGGGTCGACCGCCCTGATCGCATCTGGGGAGTAGTCGGCGCTCAGCCGTTCGCCGAGTGCTTCTTGGTAGACGGTCCCGCTGTTCCTGAGTCCCAACGGGAATCGTGTCGACGAGGTGATGCCCTGGCAAGCAGATTCGGCGAGCTCGATACATTCGCCGATGGAGGCGATGGCGTGGTCCATGTCCGCCTCAAATTGGCGTTGGCGTGCGGCCCAGCGACGCCTTCGCTCCTCGGGCGTCTGCTGCACCCTGCGCGGCGGAGGCGGAGTGGATGAAGCAGTCGGCGGTGTAGGCGGAAGCGTGCTCCCCTCGGGTGCCGGGAGAGCGATGTTGGCCGTCGTGATCGCCGAGTTGTTGGCGATGGTTGGCGACGGAGTGGCGATGGTGACGATCCCGTCTGGCGTAGCGTCAAGTCGCGGCGCTGTCTCCTCCGGGGTGGCGTCACGGCTGAAGGAGAGCTCCCCCTCAGGTCCAGCGGTGAAGACCATGGATCCGAAGAAGAACATGGCCCCCTCAGTGATGGATATCTTTGCGGATGCCGGCGTGATGACGGCGGAAGTAGATGCCATCGAGCTTGCAGATTGATCTCGTCAATCAACCCCTACCTGGCGTGCCAACTGTCGGATTTATGGACCCGGCAGTCCACACAGGGTAGTCTGCGTAGTTGATTTGTTGAGGGACAGATCGAGGATCACAAGACGATGGTAACATGTCACACCCTGGTTTTTGGCTCTCTCGGAGTTTCCATTAAATCCTAAAGTTTGGCCAGAATTAATCAGAAAGTGAGTGTTGCTTTCATGCCGAGCTTCATAGTGGTAGATGTGTGAGTTTGTTTTAAAAACCCGATTAGGTTCTCGAATAGGTTCCTTTGGAAATTTTTCTGGATTTTTCTGGAATTTATTCCTATTTTTCTAGAGTTAATCCAATTTTTGGAAGCTACTAGAACTTTTTTTCATGAGCTCTAAATATTTTATTTGGGTTCACCGTGTTCAACTCTATCTCTGAGATTTTTCTCGGAATTTTTGGGCACGCCGGGATATTTTTCACGGCTTAAGAGTTTTAACGAGATAAAGATTTCCGGGATAAAGAAAAAGGAAAACCCTATCTACTCTAAATGGACCGAGCCCATCTAATCCCAAACTAGTTAAGTCTGTCTTTTGCCCCTAATCTTTTGGCTCGGTCCGAAAAGTCACCCTGAACTCCTTTGCCGACCCAAACCCACCTGGACCAAACCCAAACTAGCTAAGCCTATCTTGCACCCCTGAACTTTTTCCCGGTTCGCTTTTTCCCACTCCGGGCCCAGTCCATCCGCGGCCCAGCTCGCGCCCATCCGACCCAAACCGGCCCACCTACCCAGTCCACCAGGCCGGCCCGTTTCCCCTTCTCCCACTGCCATCCCGGGCCCGCCGGTCAGCCTCTCCTCTCTCTGCGCCGGAGGCCCCACCTGTCATCCCCCTCCTTCCTCCCCTGCCGACCGAACTCGAGCCCGAGCTCGACACGGCGCCGCGCTCCGCAACCGCCGCGCGCTTCTCCCGCGCCCCCTTCCGCACGCCAAGGCCGAGCTTATCCCCTTCGCCCCTCCCCCTATACAACGCACCGCCCGAGCCCCTCGTGCCCCCTGCTGCTCTGCCCCACACGCGCCCAGAGCCCGCGTAGCCGCCTGCATCGCGTCGCGCCGCCGTCACCGCCTCTGTTGGCCGCCGCCGTGCCTCCCTGACGACCCTATCCCCTCCAGCGCGCGCGCAGGAACGCGAGGACCTCGCCCGGGCTTACAATCGTGGGAAACCGAGGCCGCAGCCATCTCGACGCCGAGCGCCGCCGCTACCGACCGCCATCCACCGCCGTTCGACCGTCTCGTCGCCCAATCGTCGACCCCGAACCCCTGGTGAGATGCGCCCTGTCCCCCTCTTCCTCCTGGTTCAATCCGCACGCGAAACGGAGCTCCCTAGCCCCTGCGCCGCCCAAGTCCGGCCATCCACCGCCGCAAGCAGCTCGCCGCCGCCGCCCTCTGTCCCCGCCGGCGACTTAAACCGAGCCGAGCCGCCCCAGCCCTCCATCTCAAGATCGACGGCCCAGAACAGAACCCAGATACCCCTTCGCCGTTTTCATAAAGAGACCCCCCGACTTCCACAAAATTAACCCGCCGTCCTGCTCTCTGTTGAGAAACTTACCAGCTAACCCTCGAAGTCTATAGTTAATTACGTTTAGGTCCCTGGTTTTTCGCAGTTAAGTCCCTAGACCTTGTTTAGCCCCTAGATTGCACGTTTTAGCTCCGTTTCGATCCGTTCAAGTTGCGTTAGGCTCGTAATAACCTAATCTACGTGTTAGCAGTGACGTTCACCATAACCCTTGCTTCTAAAATTTAATTAGTAATTAATTTGATTAATGGTCAATTTAAACTAGCTTTTGTAAATAAAATATGATTAGGCTTTTACACCAGCCTTTCGCCTTGTCCATAGTTTCAGCAGAGCCCGAGCTTTAATGGTGATCATGACCTATCCAAATCTCATACCCTTCAGTCCTTTTGTTGCCACATAATTAGCCTATACCTTTGTTTCTATCTTATGGTATTTTGTCATCTGGCTTAATAAATGTTTAGTGTATGTACCACTATAATGCCAGTGTATTATTTTAATATTGAATTCATATATTGTAGCTACATATATGAAATCTTGATATTAAAATAGTATGTTGAAATGTATGTGCGTGTACTAAAGTTTGTTGATCCATTTATACAAAATTCTATTGAAGCTTTATCCTAATATTACATGATGACATCATGTTCATGCCTTGATGATGTCACAATCTATTTGTCCTCAACCAAAATAACCCCGGCCTATGTTCTTTGTACCAGTATACCTTTGATTCTTCAATTGCCCATACCTTTCCGACCGTAGCTCTGTCTTAGTGTTCCTTGCGCTCCCGAGTTCGTAGCAGTTAGTGTTTTCTAGTAGCGCTTTTTAAAACTGTTGTATTGATTGGTGTATTGCTTTGTTAGATGTATCTTGTGTGCTGGTGTTGATCGTGCCAATCGGTGAGCTGCTCGACATTGAAGGAGAGCAATGTTCTGAAGAAGAGGATTAATGGCAATACTTTGAGGAAGGTAAGTATAACACGAGCAATCCTTGATACCTATACACACTATTAATCACTTGCATTCATGCATGAGTTAAACTGTTTAGGATATCCCTAGTACTTTTGAGACTTATTTTCTTGCTCAACCGGGTTATGCATTGATGGGTAAATTGAGCTAGGCTTTACAACACGCGCTTACTGTCTTTGGACAGTGATACTTGATATTTATACAATGATGAATGTTAAAACTTGCTTTTTAGCAACATGGTTAGGAAGCTGGAGCATGTGCTGTGTGCTTTGTTCCCGGCAACCCTTATTCTGGAATATGTGCTGTGTGCTTTATTCTAGACAATTCACGATCTAGAACATGTGCTGTGTGCTTTGTTCTAGGCAACCCTTAATTTGGACATGTGCTGTGTGCTTTGTTCCATCCAACCTAAATCGGAACATGTGCTGTGTGCTTTGTTCATTAATCAACCTTTAAACTGGGACAATTGCTGTGTGCTTTGTTCTGAGCATCACTTGTTATGGTCTATCTTAAAGTGGCAACCCGGGAAAACAGTGCAACCACGGGAATCAAATGTGCTCTGGTCTTAACTAAGTAAATTGTATGATCCTAGCTTGTCTAAGTGGCTATCTGGCTTGACTTGGAGGAGAGGGCCAGAAGCGGTGGCCTTGGTCTGTCTCGGAAATGGGTCGATATTTACTTTTGGTGGGAGCAGAGAAGGTTCACACTGTCACTAGCGGCTAGGGTCTCTTTTGAAAGGTTTCGTAGCGTCCCTATGCAGTCACACCAAAGGTAGTGTGATGAATGTGCCTAGCTAGCACTGCATGGTTGGGTTATAAAGTTCTTTTGAGCTTTTACGCGACCAGTGGGGAAAGTGTACAACCTCTGCTGAGTGTAAAAACTGATATATCAGCCGTACTCACGGTTACGAGTGGCCTGGATCCTTTTTGACAGTGATCTTTACCCTGGTGATGTTTAAAATGCAAGGAACTGGATTGATGGTGAATTAAGAAATCTCTTTACTTATACTTAATTTGGGTTACAACTGGGTTATTCCTATTACATTGTAGTAATTTGGATAATGTTAAAACTGAACTACTAAAAGTGCTTACCGCAGTTTAACCGTGTCTAGCCTTTTAAGCCTTCATTCCTCGTGTTATATTTGTTAAGTAAGATGGTTTACTTATACTTGCACTATTCAACAAAATCCCGGATGGGTACTCAGATGAGGCAGCACTCGAAGATTTTCATGAAGATTTCTAGAAGAGTTCTAGGTTGTGGTTCACCAGCCGGCGTCCCTGTGGAATGGAGACTTCATCATGAGAGATAGTAAATAGAATTCCGCTGTGGTTTGTTTTAAGACCCTTGTCTTTTGTAATAGTTTCTTTTGTAATTCGAGCACTGGTTTACTTTGATATTCTATTTCTGGAGCTATATGTGTGTTTAAGACTTCCTGGGTACACATATAGTAGCATTCGGGTTCCTTCGTAAATCCGGGTGTGACATAACACAAGACGCAAGGATTGAACAGGTTCGGGACGTCAAGATGACGTAATACCCTACGTCCTGTGTTGGGTGTATGGATTGCTGTGTATGAAGTTCCTGAAGGATCTCCGTAGTTGGGTTCTGTCGTCGTGTTTTGGAGGGGGGTCCCAAGGCACCTTATATAGTCCGGCTGCCTTGAGTTACAAGTCGGCTAGAGATCATAACCTACCCGAAATACAAGGATGCGATCCTATAACGATTACAGATATCTTTCCCTATAATTCCGGCTAGTTTATCTTGATCTCCGATCTTCTTGCGTGATACGCCGTCTGCTTCCTTGCCGCGCGCGCCGTCGTAGTCATCCGGTTCGCCCGACTGGTGGGCCTCCTGAGTGGTGGGCCACCCAGTCTGACGAACCGGCCCGATAGCACTCGGATTGGGCCGCCCCTTGCTGGTTGGGCCAATCCACCTTCTGGGTACCCCTGGGGGTCTACCCCCGACAGTCAGTGAATTTGTCCAATGATTCAGAGATGTCCGTAGCCATTGTTATTCATTGAATTTATCAGAAGGACAGTTGGTTGATTTAGCCTTCCAAGGATTGTTGCCTCAAGTCAAAGATTGGTATACAAGTCAAGATTTTGAAGGCTTGGGACACATGATTCAGAAACTCTCTCAGTATGAAGGACGCAATATTGATTATAGGAGGGAGAAATATCAAAGGAAGATTGCCAATATTGAGTATGATTCGAAAGGTGACGAAGCTGAAGTCGATTTGGCTGAGTGGACTAAGAATAAGAATTCTGCTACCTGCCCATGGGTGAAGGTCGAGCAGAAAGGTACAGTTGTGATATCACTAAGGGCGATAAAATATTTGACTTATTACTGGCAGAAAAACAAATCAGGCTTTCCCCGAATCATACGATTCCTTATGCTAAAGTTAAAGAAGAAAAAGTACTGCAAGTGGCATAACTCAGTATCCCATCACACGAACAATTGCAAAGTCTTTTGTAATGAAATCCAATCGGCAATTGAAAAAGGGATTATTAAAGTAGAAACTGGCAAGAAGCTTATGAAGCTTGATGGGCATCCATTCCCTCAGAATATGGTTGAGATCGGAGCACCAGATAGAAAAATGAAGGCTAAAGTCCTCACATCGGACCATGCGAAGAAATTGGGAGTTGTCGATCCAGAATGTCAAGCATCCGCCGACGAGGTGAGGGATCGGAATTATCAGAATTATCGGGAAGACCACTGACACAGGGACAAGCCCAGAGTTACAAGAGGATAGCTTATTGAGAAATGTGTAAGGCAACAAGAAAGGGATTGGAGTCCTCCAATGAAGAGATTTGATGATGAGGATCATTGAGGATGTCCGTTCTTCAAGTTTTGTTGGAATGAGAAGTTGAGACTTCTATCAATTTACGATTGTCCAGAATGTAGTGATCAATATGAAAGTTATCGGGATTCAAAAAGATAGCGTCATTCTGTGCACGATCGATTGGATTATGGGCGTTGGTGTAACTGGCATGATGAAGTCGCTTATCAACAGGAGCGTGAAGATTGGCGTGAATACCACGATCGGCGTGAGTATGAGAATCGGTGCTATGACCGATGGGACGATGATTGCTAAAGGTATAATGATCGCCAAAAATATAAGGATGACCGTATTTCTGTACATGATCGTTTGGTGTATAAGAAAAAGGAAGATACACAGAAACCAAATGATGTGCAGGAATCGGAGGAGAATCAGGAGGTCAGACCAGGCCCGCATCCAAAGGTCAATCCGCAATGGTGTCCTGAGGGTTTGACCAGGACACAAAAGAGAAGGGTTCAGCGTTTCTAATTTAGGGAATTACTCGAAGAAAAGCATCAAGGAGATGATAATTCCAAGGTCTGGAGAGCTAAGCCCAAGCGTGATGATGAAGGGCCATCGGCATCGGTGAACATGATGTTTGTGTTACCAGCTGAGTATAATGTGAGTTCAACCAATGACGAAGTCCATGATGTTGAGGAAGCTATGGCGCAATTGATTCTACAACCTCAACAAGCTATGTTTGAAAAGCCGGTTGATGAGAAATATCGGCATTTGAGGCCTTTGTATGTTAAAGGATATGTTGATGGCAAGCCAATGACAAAAATGCTTGTTGATGGGGGAGCTACAGTGAACTTGATGCCATATATCACATATCGAAAGCTTGGAAAAGGCCCTGATAATTTGATCAAAACTGATATAATGCTTAAGGACTTTGGTGGGAATCCGTCGCCGGCTCGGGGGGCATTGAACGTTGAATTGACGATCGGAAACAAGACATTGCCTACTACTTTCTTCGTCATCGACAGTAAAGGATCTTACAGTTTGCTCTTAGGGCATGATTGGATTCATGCTAATTGTTGTGTGCCATCTACCATGCATCAGTGCCTCATCCAGTGGCATGGAGATCACATCGAGACTATTCAAGCTGATGAATCAGTCAGTGTTGCTACCGTCGATTTGACGGTTTGAGAATTTGAAGGAATAGAGTGCTTATCGGGCAGAGTCTGGGAAGGCAATTTTATTCAAGTATCCGATGATTGTTTAAAGCCGATCCAAGCAGTCGGCTCTGAAAGTTTATATTAATGGAAGAGTTTATTGAAGATGAGGGTAAACTTGGTCAAGGGTTTATATCTGCCGATGAATTAGAGGAAGTAGATATAGGTTTAGGAGATAGACCTCGGCCGATATATGTTAGTGCTAAATTGGATCCTGAGTTTAAACAAGAATTAATAAAGTTGTTGAAAGAGTATCATGATTGTTTTGCTTGGGAATACAATGAAATGCCAGGTTTAAGCCGATCTATTGTTGAACATCGGCTCCCGATTAAACCAGGGTGTCGGCCTTTTAAACAAGCGCCGAGACGATTTAGACCAGAGTTAGATAAAGAAATAAAAGCCAAAATAACTCAGTTGTATAAAGCTAAGTTTATTCAACCTTGTCGGTATGCTGAATTTATATCTAAAATCGTTCCTGTTTCAAGAAAAATGGGAAATTGCGAGTTTGTGTGGATTTCAGGAATCTTAATAAAGCAACTCTGATGGATGGTTATCCAATGCCGATTGCTGATATGTTGGTCGATGCAGCCTCAGGACATAAGGTGATTAGTTTTATGGATGGTAATACAGGGTATAATCAAATTTTTATGGCAGAAGAAGATATTCCTAAAACTGCGTTCTGATGTCCTGGTGCACTTGGATTATATGAGTGGGTTGTGATAACCTTTGGTTTGAAAAATGTTGTGCTACATATCAGAGAGCAATGAATTATATATTTCATAAACTGATCGGCAAGACTGTTGAAATTTACATTGATGATGTGATGGTAAAGTCCGATGGATACAAGCAGCATCTGGCCGATTTGCGGGAAACTCTTGAGTGCACAAGGAAGCATGGTTTGAAGATAAATCCTAACAAATGTGCATTTGGAGTATCGGCTGGGCAATTTTTGGGTTTCATAGTTCATGAAAAAGGCATTGAAGTCAGACAGAAGAGTATGAAGGCTATCAAAGATGCTAAACCACCCACCAATAAGACGAGTCTCCAGTCGTTGATTGGTAAGATTAATTTTGTTTGAAGATTTATATCAAATTTGTCTGGAAGAATTCGTCCTTTCCCGCGTTGCTGAAATTGAAAGCCGATAAGGAATTCGTATGGGGAGAAGAGCAACAAAAGGCGTTTGATGAAATAAAGCAATATATGATGACACCGCCAGTTTTGATTCCGCCTCAAAGAGATAAGCCATTCCGATTATATTTGTCGACCGATGAATTGTCAATCGGGTCTGTTCTTATACAAGAATTTGAAGGAAAAGAGAGAATGGTTTATTATCTAAGTCAAAAATTGATTGATGCAGAAATTAGATATCTTCCAGTTGAAGTTATGTTTGTGCTTATATTTCTCTTGCACTAAATTGAGGCATTATTTATTATCTTCTGAGTGCACGGTGGTTTGTGAAACTGATGTGGTTAAATATATGTTGTCCATGCCGATGTTGAAAGGCGTTGTCAGAATTTGATTTAAAATATGAATCAGCTAAAGCAGTAAAAGGACAAGTAATGGCTGATTTCGTAACACAACACATCAGAGATGAAGTTAAAATGGTTGAGCCGATGCCTTAGACATTGTTCTTTGATGAATCTTCATGTGGTCAAGGATGTGGTATTGGAATTGTGATTATTTCGCCTCGGGAGGCAAATTTTGAATTTAGCTATCCGATGGATCCAAGTTTTATGAATAATTGAGTTGAGTATGAAGCGTTACTTAAGGAATTGAAATTGTTATTGGAAATTGGAGCTGAAGCTGTTGAAATTTTTGGAGATTCCCAGTTGGTGATTTATCAATTAATCGGTAAATATGAATGTAAGGATGATATTCTGATTCATTATTTTGAAGAGTGCCGATTATTGCTAAAAGAATTTGTGATGGTTAATATTGAACATATCCCTAAGGCTCAAAATCAAGAGGCTAATAATGTAGCACAAGCTGCTTCTGGTTATCGGCGTTTTCAGGAGATTATGACGATAGAACCAGAAATCGGAGATTGAAGGTATGAAGTCATAAATTATCTTAAAAATCCATCACAAAAGGTTTCGAGAAAGTTAAGATTCATGTCTATTAAATATGTATTTCTTGATGACCGATTGTATTATAAGACGATTGATGGTGTATTACTCCGATGTTTGAGTAAATCGGAATCCAGAGATATGATGGATGAAGTACATGAAGAAGTTTGTAGTGCGCATCAATCGGCTTATAAGATAAAATGAGTGATTAGAAAGAATGGTTGTTTTTGGCCAACGATTTTAGAAGATTGTTTTGAATATTATAAAGGTTGTCAAGAATGTCAGAAGTTTGGGAATGTACAGAAAGCACCCGCGTCAGCTATGAATCCGATTATCAAACCATGGCCTTTTCGAGGATGGGAAATTGATTTGATTGGACAAATTTATCCATCATCGAATAAAAGACATAAATTTATATTGGTGTCAATTGATTATTTTACTAAGTGGGTTGAAGCAATTCCTTTGAAGATTGCTAATTCCAAGAATATGGCGGAATTTGTCAAGGAGCATATTGTTTATCGGTTTGGTATTCCTCAGACTATTACGACCGATCAGGGGACTATGTTTATGTCCGATGAATTTCAGAGTTTTGCTACTAGTATGGGTATTAAATTATTAAATTATTCTCCTTACTATGCGCAAGCCAATGGTCAAGAAGAAGCATCAAACAAAAGCATTATCAAAATTATCATGCGGAAGATTGATGAGCAACCAAGGCGATGCCATTTGACGTTGTCCGAATCTTTATGGGCATATCGGATGGCGTGTCATGGATCTACTAAGTTATCCCCATATCATTTGGTTTATGGATATGAAGTTGTTTTGCCTTGGGAGGTCAAAATCGGATCGAGGCGAATATCGGAACAAGGAAACTTGACTGCCGATGAGTACAAAAGTTTGATGGATTTTGAGTTAGATGATTTGGCTGAAACTGGATTGAGAGCTTTGGAAAACATTAAAAATAATAAACCAAGAGTTGCAAAATATTATGATAGGAAAGTTAAGCCAAAGGAATTCATCGAGGGGGAATTGGTTTGGAAACTGATTTTGCCGATAGGGACTAAAAGTTCTAAATTTGGAAAATGGTCGCCTAATTGGGAGGGTCCTTATCGTGTGAATTGGTGCATTCCTGAAAAGGCATATGTTTTGGAAACATTGGAAGGAGAAGAATTTTCGAAAGCGCTTAATAGAATATATTTAAAGAAATATTACCCAAGTATTTGGGTTGATTCGTAAAGCCGATAATCTACATGATGTTGACTAAGATAGCCGATACGACATGTATCGCCTTAAGAGCAAAAATATTTACAAGCATAGATCGATGTCATCGGACCAGATCAGGTATGTGTTGATGATCAATATCATCAGACCAAGTTAAGTACAACCAGCAGTTTCAAATATTACAATGTTTGCGAATCATCTCGATCGCGCGCAGGCGAATGTTGTCAATCTTCTGAATTTCCTCCAGGTCTTCAACATCGGAGCCGGTACATTCTTGATGTTCTTTTGGACTTGGTGGACTTCATTTAAGCGTTTCTGTAGGTTCTCTTGCACTGATGCAATGGTTGCTAGGACCAAGCTAAGTTGTTCTTGAGCATCGGATATCTCTCTGCGCACTTCTTTAAGCCTTTTGATGAGTTCAGCTTCGGTGTCCTGAAGTTGTTTGATCCGATCCTTCAATTGGCTTGGCTTGGCTTCTAAGGATTTGATTTGAGCTTGCATCGTTTTTAGTTCTTCCCTGCCTTCATTGCGTTTCTTAGTAAGGTCCTGCTGGGCCAGTCGCTCCGATATCCTTTGGCGGGCCACAAATACTTGGGGCTGGTGACCCTTGATGAAAGCAGCAGGGATGATAGCACTTTCCAGCTTCGATGGTAGCTTACCTTTCAAATCTTAAAGAGTTGGCGAATCGGTTCTGCGTCTTCCACCAAAACAGCGATGCTCTTGCCTAGATGAGTTAACATTTCCTCGAGCTTTGTTTTGACTGCATCGGAGACGGTTTCAGAAGATTGGGCTGAACTAATTTCCTCATCACGGATTGCAGCATCTAGATCAAATGATGCAAAGCTCATTGTTGGGGAATCTTGTGCCTGAAATAAGATGTCAATAAACAAGGATTATTTTGTAATAATAATTGACACAAAGAACTGATTGTTACCAGTTTAAATTGCCCTTCTCGGACATAGTCGGGAATTACTTCAGCAGGGATGTTTGCGCTGGGCATTTCAGCTTGGAGAGTTTGAAGAGATGGTTCAATCGGTGGGGCAGTTGGTGGAGTTACGATTGGTTGTTCAGGAATCGCCTCCGATTGAGTATCTCTAATTGGGTCCTCAGTGACGGGCTGAAGAGTGGTAGGGACCTATGATTGGATCGGTTAGAAGTATATGTATAAGGTTAAGATAAGCTAAATCGGAGATTACCTGTTGGACCGATTCCATCTGGGGTTCTTGGATTTGAGCCGGTTGAGGATCAGGCAAGATAATATTTGTTTCCTGAAAGAGATCTTTGTGTAAGATTTATTTTGAGAATGGAGCATGCGACAAGTGGGATCGGATTGTTACCGTTACTGCATCGATGAGTATTTTAGCAGCTTCGACAGCTTTTTCTGCAGCCTGCTCAGCAGCTCGAGAAGTTGATTGGCCAAGGATTTTTCCCCTCATGCCGGTGGACTGAATAAAGAAATTGTGGTTAATTGCAAATCAAGAAGAGAGGATCGGAGTTATAAGGAAATCATACCGGGGTGTGGCTTTTCTTCAATTTCTTTGGCACGATGGCCTTGATGGTGGAAGTTTTTCGTTTGCCCTTTCCATCCATGGTGTCAGCGAGGGATGGTACAGAAGAGCCGATTCTTGGATCTGGAATCCTAACCGCATATCGCGGTCTTCCGCTGTTGCTCACGACTAGCATGTTTTCTTCAACTGGCTGTTAGAGGATCAAGATATAAATTTTAGAGGTTTGATTTAAGAGAAAAAGCTGAATGGAGAAAAGGATTTCAAACGGGAAGGACTTATGGGATTTTCCAGTGCCTTATAATCGGAATCAATGATACTACAGTAGGTAATGGCTGAGACTCTGAATAAGTGAGTTGATAGTTCTTTCCACCAGACCCTGAATAATCTGGATTGGAAACTGGTGCACAGCCATTCAGTTATTTCGAAATCGGCTTCGGGGGCCAGCGCCATGATTCTATCCATTTCCAAGTCGGTTGATACTGATTCACGATGCTTGATTTTGTCAAGCATCGTGAATCAGTATCACTGATCGGAAGTTAGCAGAATCCCAATTGACGAGCTGCTACTGATGTGTTGTAGAATTCGTAAGAAGAATTCTTGCGGCCATGGACAATATTGCTACCCATGATAGCTGGAGTGATGAAGGATTTGAGCGTTGACATCTTGAGCTCATTCTAAATGTTGAATAATGGCAGCTCATAATCACGATCGGGATTGGCATAAGCAAAGTAGAGGAGAAATTCCGATGCGATCCCATGATAAAAGCTTTTGAAAAAGCTGGCCATGTTGCCGGAATCAAGTTTTGATCCGGGGCAAACTGATGTTGCTTCTCCAAATGACATGCATCGGCAGACGGCCGCGTCTTCTTCTTCTGTATGATAAGTTGGAAACTGGTGGTTTCTGAAGTTGTAGCGCAGTGCAGATCGGAATTGAGTTTGGTGCCAAAGTTGAATCAACCACCAGGGACCTCGAATATGACCGACGGATTGACCTGCCAAGAGTCTGGCCGATACTTGATGAAGTAGGTTATAAACTGCTCCGAGAAGGAGACGGCCAAGCGAGACCGATCCACCGCGAGCCAACGTTTCTGCGATTGATTGCATATTGGTTGTGGCTCCAAGTGTTGATCCGCAGGATACGAATCATTCCAGCCACATGTTGAGAAAGGTTGTGTGTTCTCTTTCTCCGATGGAGCCAGTTTTGTGGTGATCGGTGATATATTTTTTCCAGCCTTTAGACCCAGTGCCGACTAGCTTGTGGTTCAGATTGCAGAAGAGCCTCCTTGGGTTTGTGGCATCGGTGGTGTTCAAGCCAGTTAGCATGTGCACATCCATCAGCGTTGGTGTCATCGGACTGTGGCCAAATAGATAGGCATTCAGAGCATTGGACCAAAAGAGGGAGGTGGAGGCTAGCAAGTTTTCGTCCTTGGCCATATCGGCAAGAGATAGAGTAAGACATTGGCTAATGTCTTTCTCATCCCAGAAAGTTGACTTGACAGCATGGATTCTAAGGAACTAGTTTCTCCATCCTGGAATCGTACTTGGCCATGATTGGAAGGAGTTGTTCCAAACAGACACATATATGACCATTTGAATGGAAGCCTCTCCGATTCCATATTAATGATATCCGTCAGATCGAGATCGCCCATCGGACCAAGATAATATCCCGCTTGGACATGGGAGACAGGGATAACTATACAGTTCTTAAGGTTCTACATTTGAAAGAAATAAAGCGATAAATACAGATGTGGTAGCCTGCAGATGATTCTGGGAGTAAAATGCATGGAAAATAAGGAGCTAAAAGTTTTGAATTCTTTAGTTTATTTAATGCTTGTGGAAAGATGCATATTAAAAAATGAGTTTAAGTTAGATTTATCTCCAATTCGGCCTCCATAGTCGATGGTTTGTTTTAGTATATTTCATATCATCATGAATCAGACTCAAGGCCGATGGTTCATGCTTGCATCGGACTTCTCTTCATACTGATCTGATTGCTGGAACGAATCGGGGCTTTGTCCGATGAGTTCCTTGTTGTTTACTGAATAAATTCTACCTTGTCAATTTCAGGTCAAATTGACTGGCACGTCACGAACCTTAGGATTTTGGACCTGCACTGAAGTTCAAGCAAATCTTCCAGGCCACAGTGTTAATTTTCTAAAGTCAACGCCTGACTTTTTGGACGCCAACAATTCTTTATTCTTGGGAATGACTTCTTGGATGATGTGTCACATTTCTCATATTTTTATCATGATAACCCATGTATAAATAGTGTTCATAGCTTATTGCATAATGTCGACTTATGAGTATCCGTAAACTCTTTAGCACCAAATGACATCCATTGGGAAAATATAAATAACGATACCCCTGATTGCTCACGGGTGAAATGCTACAACGGTAATTCCGTGCGCTTGTGGATAATGTAAACATAAGAACTACCAAGGCATCTCTGGTGGCATTGCCAGGCTCATAAACCAGCTGGAGACACTAAGAGATGCCAACACTTACTTGCATTTGTTTGTGGGTTCCTCGGTCATTCTTAGTAGTAATACTTTGAGTAAATGTTTTATTCTTGCATGAGAGTAAATTAGTAATTGCTGGTCTAGGCATGGTGTCTAGACTAGTCGTTACCTTGGTTTGCACCCAGGTCAATAGATAGTTGTGGTAGCCACAGGTGGTGACAGTCCTATCTGGTCGACGTATTCCACCATGTTAGTTCTGGCCTGTAGGACTTAGGGGTAGGCACACTAATTCCCTTCTCATCCATTTCCACAAGTGGTCCATCTCGGGCGCCCGAAGTAAACAATAGTGAGTGAGGATCGATCTGCCTGACTAGTTAGAAAGATCATAGCTATCTCTTGATTACCCATTCTACCCACTCAGCCTTTTCTCTTCCCTTTCTTTGTTATCACCCTTATCATCTATCTCTGTACGAACTAGTTAGGATTAGTGTTGGCGGTTCTTAATGATAAAATATTATTGTCAACAAAGATATAAAAGAATGATAAAAGAAATAGACATAGGGTTATTTACTAATGAATTCCATGAGTTTTGGTGCATATACGCTTACAGGAATAAAGTCGCAAAAGAAGGACTAAAGTGGGCCCAGGGCCAGGTCGGCCGACCTGGGCCCAGGCCCAATGAGGTCCATCCTTAGCCCATTGACAGAAGCACACTCGGGAGTGATCAGAGACATTGAGATCAAGTCGGTGGAAATGAAGAGATGGGATTGGGCCACGTGGCAAGCACATGGATTCATGGGCCCACATCCCTGACTCAACCTACACATCTGCGCGAATACCCACCGGGAACCGACCATGAGGCCCACAAGGAAGTGTCCCCGGCAGAGTGGGGCCGAGGGGCTACAACCCCGGGTCGGCCGACCTAGCCAGATCGGCCGACCTAGCCGCGCGTCTAAACCGCCGCCGCCTTGACCTGCAACTGTCAACCGCCTCCAGGAAGCCATCCGTACCATGCATCGCCAGAGTCGGTGAATCCCACGGTCGGCCGACCCCCCTAGGTCGGCCGACCTGGGCCTACCTCCGGACCGTCTCAACCGCCGCACACCAACTCTAAACCGCCTCTCCAAGCTATAAATACCTGGACTCAGGGCAGGACTAAGCATCATTGAGATGAAGTGAAGATCCAAGGCGAAGCCCTCCTCATATCTAGAGTAGAAATAGGGAGAGAGTGAGGGAGAGTCTGGAGGAGTCCCGGCGTGTCGGCGACCCTCCACCTGTACCTCGACGGATGCAAGCTACTCAGTAAGTATCCGGGATTCAACTAGTTCTTAAGTTTGAGTTATAGAAAGCTGAGTTCTCTATTGTGCTTGTGGGTTCGTTGCTTTATTTGTAAAGTATTCTAATCTCTGATCAAGGTTGGGATAGCAGATATTATCTTAGGCGTGGTGCTTAGGTGTATATCTGCCCTCGTTAGCCTCGTAGCCCCACGGATTAGAATAGGCGGCAGGTGGTGACAGCCCTGTCCGTCCTTTGTAATCCTCCACGTTCGGGTACGGCATAGAGCTGTTGGCCGGCAATTTTCTAGAGGTCTGGGATACCCCGGTGCCCAAAGCAAGCATAGGAAAATTCCCTTCACTATATTCACAGCCTTAGTGCTAAGTTATCCTCTCTACCCAGCCTTTATATACACTCGATCGATCCGGTCATTCTTAATGATTAGACAGCCCTTTACGTTCCCCGTGGATTCGATATCTGGTTTACTCACGGGTGAAAGCTACTACAACAGCCTACATTTAATACTCTTAATTAGCATCGAAACATCTGATGTGATAGGGCTAAAGTTTAGTCCTGTTGGGATCCTAACAGGGCCTAAAGAGAGTTCTGCATAGCTGTACTCTCTCTCTCTCTCTAATAAGCCAATATCATATATACAGGTTGCATGGCTCCATCCTAACACACTCAACAAATATTGCCATCGATCTCATGTATGTGTTAATGCATCATTTCGAGCAGTGAGCGGTGATGTTAAGCTTGCGTGCGCCTGCACTTGACTTCGCATAGTCAAATCTCGTTTAACCATAGCTTCATTTTCTTTTTGATACGAACCACAGCTTTGTCTCTTTAGCACCATTGAAAGATATGATGGAAGTATCAAATAAAAAAAACTATGATAGAAAATAACATGCATGCGAGTACGGCAGAAAACGCCACTGCATGCACGCACCTCTGCTAGGTGCTGGCAGAAACACCCACCCCTCATTCGGCTCGTCAGTCGTCACCCATTCTCCCATGAGCAAGCCCAGTGGCTGCGGCGGCAACGCTTCCGCTTGCTATGCGACCGATGCGATAGCGGCACTGAGCTCCCCATGAGTTGAGTTGTTTTTTTTTATCGATTGGACTTCCTCTTGAACACTTGATCACCGGTGAATGCCACCAAGGGGAGCATCTGGCTGTGTTAATTCCACGCACGAACAACAAAGGCAGCGTGCCCGATTTGGTGTCTCCTGCGGTCCTACCCCGACATCCTCAGAAGCTAGGGAGGAAGAGCGCGAGTGCGAGCCACGAGGGGTTACGATGACCCACGTGTCAGAGGCTATAGGGATTTGACGGACGAAGCCCTCGCGGGACGAAACACTCTTCCTTTTAATATACCTGTACGTTGCTACGGCCACAAAAATCAATTAATGTAATATATGTTGGGAAGAGATAATTGATCATTTTGAAATACAAAATAATTATTTTAAAAACGTGTCCATGCCTTGAAAGTCCAAATTCTTGTGGGTAAAAATAAAAAAACTTAAGGTCCATGTGTGTACTTAATGGGTCACTGAATAATGAATGGACGGTAAGGAATTCAGGTGCATTGTGCCGAATAATGAATGGACGGTAAGGAATTCAGGTGCATTGTGCCAAAAATAAAGTACTCCGCCGATCATGCAATAAGCACACTGCTTTCTCGGCCATCATGCCGATCCAAACCGCTGGACATGGTGGATATAACATGCCTTCGTAACCATAACTACACTTTGAATTACGATCGGAGCGGGCTCTCTATGCACAGTGTGAGAGCATCCCAATCCATATTACGATCGCCAGTAGGGTTAGACACAAACCCTTTGTCTATGGCATCACTGACACACATGGAAGTTTGCTGGGTGGAACAACATCCAGTCGGACCCACTACGGGAAATCCCAAGTTTGCCGAGTGTCCCCATGTTTGCCGAGTGTTTTTTTTGGGCACTCACCGAGTGTTTTTCAAAAAACACTCGGCAAAAAAAAAAACACTCGGTAAAAATAGAATTTGCCGAGTGTTTTTTTAAAAAAACACTCGGCAAAGAATATCTTTGCCGAGTGTCAAAAAAAACACTCGGCAAACCATATCTTTGCCGAGTGTTTTTTTTGGCACACGGCAAAGTAATAATTTTTTTTCTCATCTCATCTCCAAACTTTTTCTACTCTCCACATACAACATATGGTACTCCATGTTAAAATTTGGCAATTTTTTGTATTTGTTTGCTATATTTAACTAATTAATTGCATTTCAAGCAATTTTTTGAATCAAGTCAAATTTGAACGACAAGTGATTCAAATAATAGAATAAAATGAGTGAAAAAATAATATTCATATTATTTAGCCCAGTTTGAGATCTTACCCGTGAAATTAAAAATAAATTTCCAATATCTTGTCTAGGAAACACGACAACGAACATGTGTTCGGATGATTTTAGAATTCTAAAAAATACAAATGAAGTCTGAAAATCATGAAATTCGTCAATATCTCATGATATCATACGTGGAGCCTGTGATAAAATTTTGAGTGAGTTTCGCACATTTTGTCACGTATAATGCTTACAAACTGAAACATCTCCGAAAAAGTTTCATAAAGTTGAGAAGTATGCGGTTAGGTTTGTAGACAAATTGACATTCAAAATGAGATTTTACATCAAAACATTTTCTATAGGCAACAGACAACATAGATTATTTTGTGTTAATTTTTGAAAATTTTCAGAGTCCGTTTGCTAATTTTAATTTATTAATAATAATTATAAATTTATTAATTTTGCCGTGTATACGGGACTGTGGCACACGGCAAAAGAAACTTTACCGTGTGTGAGAGTCCGACACACGGCAAATACTCCGGCCCCACCCGCGCCCTTATCCTCACCCGACCCCTCCCCTCCCCTCCCCTCTCTCTCTCCGGCCCTCACCCGCTCTCCTCCCCTCACCCCAATCCTTCCCGCCCCCTCCCTCACCCCTATCCTCCCGCGGTGGTGCGTAGCAGCTACTGTGCACACGCGTCGGCGCCGCGGGGCAGTGGGCGGGCCCGAGCTGCAGCGCGCTGGGACGGCGGCAGCGGATCTGAGGCAGAAGCGGCGGCAGATCTGAGGCAGGAGCGCGCAG
>CM014272.1:38678860-38823333 GCA_004135705.1 Alloteropsis semialata | reverse complement strand
ATTATTTGCACCGTCCAGGACCTACCCTTCAAGATCTAGGCTTCATGATTCTTCCAGTATGTACAAGGACAACACGTGCCCTAGCTTCCAATCTTGTCTGTCTAGGGATTGATTGGGAACCAAGGCAGAACATCATATATACTTCAATTCAGTACTGGAAATGCTTTCTTATTTGCATTTTTTTTTCACAATTTCTTCTAGGAACTTGGAAAAGAAAGGGGTTACATCAGTGAGACATTGTTTACATTCATCTTCCTCTCCTTTGTATTGGTACACATCTTCTTTACTGTATTTCATTTCCCTTTCTGTGGGGGGCATATGGCTAGTTTCATCACAAACCTGATGATTGTACATGAGGAAAATTAGTTATTTGTTTTAAGCTAACTGGTAATTCTGCAATATATAGCAGACAGATAACTATGCCATGCTTTATACATAAAGTACACACATCACTCATGCCTGTATGATTTCTAGTTCTTAGCTTACTTCTGTTATTCTCCATTTTCTCTATTTCTTTCTTGTTCTTTTCCTGAAATAGATTATTTTTCCTCCTATCAGCAAGTTTATCCTTGCACATTTGTAACATTGTGACTTCAATTAGCTGTCATCCTTCTGAAATGTACATTTGTTGCTCCTGGCCACAAGTTTAGCTTTGCTCATTTGTAACAGCGTCGCTTTTGCCTTGCAGTGGACATTTCAACCTTTCATCCTTCATACCAAGCGCTTCTACACTGTTCTGATCTGGCGCAGGGTGCTTGCCTTCTTATGTGTGAGTGCTCATTGGTTGCATGCTTTCTTTTATGCGATTTTTCTGATCAGCTGATATCTACGTTTTATTCTACAATTTACAAGGAATTGTTTTTTTTTTGGTTTCTTCAGGCTTCTCAATTTCTACGGATAATAACGTTCTATTCCACACAGCTTCCAGGGCCCAATTATCATTGTCATGAGGTATGGTGGTTTGTTGAGGCTAGTTCATCATGTTTTGTCAGATTTTGTTATAAGTTGGTTAGTACGCATTATGTGATTATGACTAGTGAATGTTTCATTAATCTCATACTACAGGGCTCACCTATGGCCAGATTACCACCACCCAAGAATGCAGCAGAGGTCCTTCTGATTAACTGTAAGTGGCAACTCATCTATGCTTCGTGCTACTTCTGACATTCCTCTTTTGTTGGTCCAAATATCTTAAACTAGCTATGTCATTTGACTACAGTCCCAAGGGGAGTGATATATGGCTGCGGTGACTTGATATTTTCATCCCACATGATTTTCACTCTAGTCTTTGTCATAACATACCAGAAGTATGGAAGTATAAGGTGAAGAGATGTTCATCAATTCTTTTCTCTTGTTTATGTCAGTCCAGCTGCAAAATATACTGTTGAATGATATTTAGATCCTATTTTTTGTTTATTCATGTCAGGTTTGCTAAGATGCTTGCATGGTGCATAGCTATTGCTCAGAGTCTTCTCATTATATCTTCTCGCAAGCATTACAGTGTTGATGTTGTTGTTGCATGGTCAGTCTGTACTTATTGCCTTATAGGATTACTGGTGCTTGTTTTTCCTTTTGTTGATGTATCTTTCCTACACAGGTATACTGTTAATTTGGTTGTTTTCTTTGTGGATAAGAACCTTACAGGTGAGAAATAATTCCTTGGTGGTATTGGGAATTTTTTTTTCTGAGTGGTTCCGTTCATTAGTAATAGTTAAAATTCATTCTGCAGAACTTCCTGATAGGTCAGCAGGTTCAGCATCCATACTGCCCATAAGTGCAAAGGACAAAGATACCAAGTTGAAAGAAGGGAACACGAGATTGCTGAATGGTAACTCTGGGGATGCAGCTGACCGGGTATGAAATGACAAGTGTTTATCTTGGCAGGATGGCTACACTTTTGTTAAACTGTCCTGCATATTCTTTGAACTGAGCAGTAGCGTTATGTTGCTGTGCAGAGAGCACGAACACAAATGAATGGAAAGCACACTGGGAATGAAAGCCATGTTGACAGTGAAAGTGTGAAAACATGATGAGTGCTAATGGGGCGATTTTTGTTAGTTGAAAAATGTTCCAGAGAACTAAGAAGGAATATGGTACGCCACGTGCTTTGGTGCCTAGCTTCTTGATGGCTCCATGGCATAGCTATGAAGGAAATAGTGTGACCTCGTAAAACCGTCTCAGCCGTCTAACTAATGACCCCTTTTTCTGGTGTCTTCATTTATTTTCCAGATTGGACTTCAAATTATTTATGCAAATTGTGTATAGTCAGCACAGAACCGAGATTCTTGGAAAAAGCAATCGCCTAGACAATAGGACTTTTACATTGTCTTGGAGTCTTGTTTAAGTGCCTACCTCTGAATGGTCACATGTTTTGTGAGTTCACACTTGGTCTGAAACAATCTCAGATCATCCCTTCAACGTTGTGTTATGATAGGTGGTCATACCGTTAGTTAAAACCACTATTTGACATGTAATATTTATAATTTAAACCAGAATAGAACAAAATTGGCATATTGTGGTAATATGTTTCCGTTGGCATAAAAACAATGTCTTCTGTACTCGACACTGCTGCTGGCAGGATGCCGCGGAGCTGCAAAGCATGCAATTTTCAGCTACCTGTATAAGACAGGAAGTGTGAAAATATTTCGAATGTTTTAATAGTAACTCTCAGTCGTAAGTTACTGGCTATTCCAACCCTTCGATCGTCTCTTCATAGTCACTACTCCCTCCATTCTCAAATAAATGACGTTTAGGACAAGCAAATTAGTTCATTTTTGAACTAAATAGCTTGTCCTAAACGTCATATATTTATGAATGGAGGTAGTAATCTTAGCCGTCAACAACCATCAACTACTAGACATCAAACGTGCTTAAAAACTGCAAAACTAAGAAGTGAGGCGGGCTAGAGCGCGTGTGGCACCTTTCTATCCGTACCTCTACTTCAGGTGCAGCTAAGTTTAACCTTATAGTTGGTTGGGTACCCTCTCACCTCTAAGGTGGTTTTATTCCAAATTTAACTACCAGCACTCTCTATGGGACTTGGAGTTTATTAATTAATTAGCTAAATAGGCATTAGGACCGGTTACTCTAACAATCCCAACTAAGTTTCAAGGCACATATTTGTAATTCTCATTCCCACTTGTTTTGATGAACGTGTTTGGATGGAGACCCGGTTAGGGTTGAACATCCACCTGGGCTATAAGCTATATTTGCCCATAATTGTGCACTAGACTAAAATAACTTACACTCAAGTCCTTAAGGGATACTATGGTGCAAAATGCATCCCCTTTGGTTGGAGCATATAAGTCATATGCCTTGCCTTTTCAAGAGTCTTTAGAGATCACCTAGTCTCATTAACCGTGACTAATGGTCAAACTCATATAGGAATGTTCCACAAAAGATGTTTCTATGGGACAACGTCTTTGCTTAAGATAAATAAGCCAATAATCACATTAAGGTATTAATCAACCAGCCATGCAAAAAAGAGAAAGTGCATCTCTAATGGAGTGGGACTATACAAAATAATTTCCTTCTCAGCTAGCCAATAACTTGTTTCACCATCTTACTTCATAGGATCTCCGATCAAATAATACAGGTTGCCACTAGGACATAACCCTCGTGTGGTTCTCAGTCCCATATCCCAAGGTTCCTCGTCAATCAAATTTCGTGAAAGACCTTTAGTAAAAGATCTACCAGATTCTCTCTATTTGAACACAGTCCAATCCTCTACTCCAGAGTTTCTTATTTTTTATTAGATTATAAATGTCTTTTCACATATTTTGTTGACTTCTATATTGTGAACTATTCACCTTTACAAACACAATTTTTTTTATCACAGTTTAGAATAGCGGGTATCAGTTTCTCGACCACCAACAGATCCATCAACAAATCACAAAGACACACAACCTCAAATGTGGCAGGATCCAACGTTGTGAGCTCTGCTACCATTATTGACCTTGTTAAGATGGTCTGCTTGCAATACTTCAAAGAAACAGCGCCACCACCAAGTGTAAACACATGTCCACTTGTGGCCTTATCTCATTAGCATCAGATGTCCAATTTGAGTCATCAAAGCCCTCTAGTATCTTAGGATACCCAGCATGTTGAACTGATAACTCTTAGTATCTTTTAGATAACTCATCACCCTCTCAACAGTGTACCAATGTTCATCTCCTGGATTTGAAATAAATTTGTTGAGTTTACTCATAGCTTATGACATGACAGGACTCAAAGCGCAAGCTAAATACTTAGCGTGGGAGCAGGCTTGCAGTTACAATATCCAAAGCAACTCAATACCTTTTTCCACATAATGGGACTGCAGGGGTGTAACCACTCCATTGCCTTCTCTTAGTAGCTAATACTCAAAATCACGTCAGCTACTCCCATGTCTTTCGTCTCAAAGTTTTGAGACAAAAAGCTCTTGACTTCCTCAGTCACCTTGAGGTTAATCCTAAAGATCAATATGTCATGATGAGTTCATACATCTTTCCACTTACATCATGCACACACTTACACCTCTTGATCACATTATATAACTTCATCTTCTTGGATCCGGTTTTTGACTTTGCAAAATATGTGAAACATGTATGCTGATGTGAACCCATAGGGTTTGGTGGACAATCTTTCGATGAGATACGGGGATGATAACTCGATTGGTGGAAGGAGGCAACGTTCACGGTCTGACTAAAACTGTCCAAAGACGTTGCATCTTAGGAACCGATACACCACCTCCGATGGTCGTCGCGATCATGCGGTGTGACAACCGGCCAATAGAGCACTCGTCCTGCAAGCAATGGAAGAACCAGCAAGAACAAGTAAACAAGCACTGAATTTGTGAAATGAAATTGAAGGTCTCAAACTGAATCTCAATTAAGTTGGGGTTCCGAAGATGAGTAGATAGGAGGTCGATTCAGTACGCACGTGTACAAGTGTAGTAGCAGCAATTAACTTGATCTAAAGAAAACTCAAGTGATCTTGGGGGCGGCTATAGGGTATTAGTATGTGAGAGGACGAGCTCATGGATGTTGGGGGGTCGCCCTCAAACCCTAGAATGCGTCCCTAATGGACCTGACTTGATACACGGTCCATTGGGCCCAAAATAAGGTGACGCAACACCATGGGCTGAAAAGGATTTTGTAGTAAAACGATGATTGTGGACCGACTCTGAATAGATATGGACTTGAGGCTGAATGCGTTTGAAAGTATACTTCATAAGCTTTCTAGGAAGTACTTGAACACCCAAAACAGAGTCCGTATGAAGTCATGGCAGGCATCACAAGTTGGTGCTATCCTGCAGTCTGAATCCATCCTGCGCGAATCCTCTCCCCTGTTGGTCCTCTCCATCATTCCTAAGGAAAATAAGAGTACATGCGTTTTCGTATTGTAAATAATCTGAACCTGAGCTTAAGAATGAACTCACCTGATTTTTGAGTTGGCGAGTACAAGCATGAGTAATAGGAGTAAGTGGTGTTAGCGATGTTAGTGTGATGTCCTCATCATCCTCCCCTTCTTGCATTTGAGTCGTCCTTGACTCAAGATCATCTTCCTCTCTCAAATATGGCTTCAAATCTGCAATGTTAAATGTTGGACTACCCCCAAAATCTGCAGGCAGATATAGCTCATATGCATTTTGCATTATCATTAATTTGGTCTAGCACTTGAAACTGTCCATTAGCCCTAGGCATCAATTTAGACTTTCGCAATTCGGGAAGCCTATCCTTTCGCAAGTGCAACCAAACCAAATCTCTAGGTTCAAAAATCAATTTCCTTATACCTTATAACCGGCAAGCTTATAATTAGCATTCATGCGCTCTATGTTTTCTTTTGTTGTTTCATGCAATTTTAACATCAATTCAGCACGTTGCTTAGCATCAAAATTTAATGTTTCAAAAGGTGGCAAAGGCATTAAATCAATAGGAGCATGAGGTAAAAAGCCATAAACAATCTCAGATGGGCACATCTTTGTAGTAGAATGCAATGAACGATTATAAGCAAACTCAACATGAGGCAAACATTCTTTCTACAATTTAATGTTTTTATTTAAAACAACCATTAACATCAGTTTGACCATTAGTTTGGGGATGACAAGTGTGACACTCCGGTGTCACTAATGTAATTAAGACCCTTAATTAACTTAATTAAACTCAGTGTGACATGCATCATTTTATAGTTGTGGTGTTTGTGCATAATTGTGTGTATGTGTTGACTTAGTCAACCAGATTAATCAAAATAGTCAAAGTACAAGAATTATACCAAAATGTCACAAATAATGTCCACTACATGTATATGAACTCACATGAGTATGGAAAGTTCAAACAAAATTTGAAATTCGATTTTGAACTCATTCGATCGTCATTTCATGTGCCGCGGGTATTGCTTTTTACCCTTCTCAAGCGGCTAATATCTTTATATTCTTCCTAAACACTTGAAATTTCACCAATATAAAAGTTGGAGTACAAAGTACCCTCTTTACAATGGTGGTGATGTGGATCAAGGAGAAGGCAGGTGCGTGTCCTCGCGCCATTGCGCCATTCACCGCCCTGCCCTCCAGCTGGCCAGGTGCGTGTCCTCGCGCCATTGCGCCGCTTGGCCGAGCCAGGTGCACCGGATGCGCTGGCCGGGATAAGGAAGCTCGAGTTCCAAAAGGCAGTAAAAGACCTCAGTCCTTCTCGACCAAATTCACCCCCCTCCGCCCCGTCATTCCTCGATTCCTCGCCCCTAGCGCTTCACCACATCGCCCTCTCCGCCCTCCAGAGCCTAGCCATCCCCGCCATAGCTCAGACGCAAGGAATTCCGAGAAATCGAGCCACCATTGCCGTTACGGCCGAGCTCCACCCTTTTCCGAAATCGTAGCTCCTCAATCGTTTTCCATCCAATCCAATCATCAAAATGCAACCACCGTAGTACCTTGATACTTGCCGACCCCTTTCCCTCCGTTTTCCGGCCACCAGAAGCCCGGCCGGCCCTCACCTGCTTCAGGCGCGGCAGGCGCCCGCGGCCAGGGCTGCTGGAGCCGGGGCCGGCCTCCTGCTGCCGCCCAGGGAGAGGCCGGGGGGAGGCGCTGCAGCTGCCCGCCTGCTCGCCTAGGGCAGGGAGGCCGCCGGTGCCCCTTTTGCCGCCGGCAGGAAGGCCAGGCCGAGCCGAGCAGCGAGTCTGTCGGAGGTAGAAGAAGAAGGTTTAAAGGGTAAGAAGTTAGATCTTTCAGGGGGTTATCCACGAAAATTTTGGACCTATGTGTGATTATGGAATCTTGCATGGGGTTTTCAACAAGAATCCGAGGACCTATTCACGAGGAAAGGATCGATCTGCAATTATTTTCAGTTTCTTGAGGGCCGGGATGTAAAGACCGATTTCACTATTCACGTTTTCTTTTCCTTTTAAATCGGCTGAACTTTCATAAATCACCAAAAATCACACAAAAATCGTAAAATCACAAACTTAGACTTTCTGGAATCCTTGAGAAATTATCTTTCCAGTGGTGTATCATATGCATGTGTAATCTGTGTGATTCACAATGTATTTTTGTATGTATGGAGATGTGCTTGAGAGAGTGTTTATTGCTTTATAAATCATAGGAATGTGCTAAAAATACAAAACCACTTTTGATGGATCTGTTGTGATCAGTAGAGTTGAGTTGAGTATCTGTTGGCTACAGTTTATTCATGATTTTGGTAGATTTGGAATTAAGTTTTTATAACTAGTTGAGAGGGGATAAATCACCAAATATTATATATAACTCAGAAAAATCTGAAAAATTCACATAAAATGCCTCTGGTAGAATAGTAGTTGCAGTAAAAATTTCAGCTGCAGAACATTTTTGTAGAATTTATTATGATTTTCTAATTGGTGATAAATGTTGGCTGTTAAGAAAAATAGAAAATAAATAGGTAAAATGCTGGAAAATTCCTGAAAATAGGTTTATCTGTCAAGAACACAGAAACATGTTTACCTTAATTTGTGTTTATAAAAATATATTTTCTAGGCTTTATTTGGTAAGAACTAGCTAGGAAATGCTTAATTAATAAATGGTTTTCGTGGGGTAAAATTAATTCTACAAATATGCATAGCACCTAGGAGTGCTGAACGTTAGATTTAGCAACTGAAACTCCATTGTATTACTAGTGGTTATTTGTAGATGTTTTGTTTAATTTATGTAGTAACTTGAGTGGTTATAACTTATTAAAAAGGGTTAATAAGATTTCTTTATATGTTATTTCAGAATTAAATTAAGTTTAATTAGCACCTAAAAGCAACCCACCTAGCTTTCTTTGTGAGTTCTTAGTTTGTTTATAATCCATAAATGATTGTCCAGTGATGTATTAGTGAGTTATTGCAGTAATGCTGTGATCGATTTGTTGTGCATTACCGCATCTCATGCATCCGCATTTCATGTAGAGCAAACTCTTGCTGACGGAATATACGAGATCGAGGTCGAGCCCGAGGACGATCCAGCTGCTGCTGAGTTGCACCTTGCTGCTGCACAAGACCCGAACCAAAGTTCGGAAGGGCCCAAGGCCAGTGGTGATCAAGAAGGCAAGCCCCGGAGCATAACCTACTGTTAAAACTAACACTTGTACTATATGCCTTACTTTGTGCATTTAAGTTTCGAGGAGTTGAATGAAACCCTAGTTGCATGATCCCTAGGTACCTATGTCCCAATACTAGTATGTGTAGGTCGTTTAGACTGCCATGCTTAATTAGGATCGGTAGAAGTCGAGTGATTGCCTTGTCGCTCGCGAGATATAGGTTTTACTTTATATCAGTTTGTGAAGTTCGGCAAGCGGGGCTTGTGCGATATTCCTGTTTGATTGAACACCCCGCTTGCGCAGAGGATTGTTGGCTAAGGCATTGCTTGTGTGGCGTTGTTGGTCAAGCTTTTGAAGGTACTAACCGTATGCCGAGAAATGTGGTAAACTGGTAAACCTAGTACTTGATTCAAACTGACGTCTGACGGGTCTTTCCTACTCCACTGGGCGAGGGGGATGATGGCGAGTGTAGCAGTGGCCGCGGCACAGGTTTGCCTCGGGCACCTAGGGTCCGTTGGGGCGTGCACTCGAGTGGAGTGGCCCCTGATGGCAGATGGCAGGGAGAGAGGGGAAAGGTTGCCTCGTGAGGTCCGAGGTGTCTCTCACGGGTCGTGCGATTAGGTTGTCCCATGCATGGTGAAAATCAACTCGAGTTGTCCGTCCTTCGCGGTTACATGAAGCTGCTTGATCGCTTGTCGCACATCAGTGGCTTGGCCAATGGGTTTAGAAGGGTGGTTAGAGGAGAAATGTTAATATCATGTTAATCAACTATTTTTCGACACTGAATGTTATTGGATAGCTTGGCAAATCTAGCAATGGTTAGTCTCACTTTAAAACTTGGCTAAAATATTAAAAATAGGGATCAACTTGTAGATGCTTTTGGCAAAACAAACCCCACAGCCAGAAAGCCTTGCATGTCTAGTACTTAACCTTGTCGGGTCAGTCTTGCTGAGTATTAGTATACTCAGCCTTGCTTGTGGATTAACTTTTTAGATAACGGTGATGGTTATGACCCTGTTGCTGCTCTGACTTGGCCTGGTGTGCTCCCTGATGGTTGGACAGTTGAGTGGGGGCCGTCTGAGTCCGACTCAGGCCGTGGGATTTGAATGTCATATGTGGGCTCCATGTGATGTTTTGTATATCGATGTTTAGATTTCCGCTGTATTATAACTCTGGTTTGTAATAATTAAAACATATGCACTGTGTTTGTATAATCATCTATGTGAAGCTCGTGTTGTAAAATTTGTGATGAGTTGCATTGCTTGAGCCCATCTTCGAGTGGGACTGCTGCTATTTCGTTTCGGTCGAGAGAAAAGGTGGTTTAATCGGGAAGGTATCCGACGGATTGCACGATTAGCTCGGTTTAAGGGCGTGGAGCACTGCTGTGATAGTGGGCCCATACTTTTAAACCGGATTAATTGGGGCGGTCTGCCACAACAAGTGGTAGAAAATAAAAGCTTAGTCCCCAATTTAGCCCATAAAGTTCTCCAAAAGTGGCTAAGAAATTTAGCATCTCGATCAGAAATAATTGTGTTTGGCACACCATGCAAGCAAACAATTTCTCAAAATAACAGATCAGCAATATGTGTAGCATCATCAATTTTATGAAAAGGTATGAAATGTGCCATCTTAGAAAATCGATGAACAACCACAAAAACACTATTATATCCCTTCATAGTCCGTGGCAACCTCAACACAACATCCATAGATATATCTTCTCAAAGAGTACTAGGAACAGGTTGAGGCATGTACAAACCATGTGGATTCAATCGTGACTTAGCCTTTTGACATGTCGTGCAGTGAGCAACAAATCCCTCCACATCCCTTATCATCTTTGGCCAAAAGAAATGACCAGCGGCTTTGTCCTCCGCCTTCTCATCAAGCCACCTCCATGCGCTTCCTATAACAACAACAAAGGAACAGAGTTAGCTGAAATGCATAGCTTATTAACTCTAAACAAAAACCCATCGTTGACGATGAATTTGTTCCATGCTTTCCCATCTTTACAACGCAGCAATACATCTTTAAAATTAGCATCATGAACATATTGGTCTTTAATTATTTATTATCCAAAGATCTTGTGATCAAGTTGGTTCAGCAAAGTATATCTCCTAGACAAAGCATCAGCAATGATATTATCTTTCCCCTTCTTGTGTTTAATAACAAAAGGAAAAGATTCAATAAATTCAACCCACCTGGCATGTCTATGGTTCAATTTTTCTTGACTACAAATATGCTTCAAAGATTCATGATCAGAATGAATAACAAACTCTTTGAGCCACAAATAATACTACCATGTTTCTAATGTACAAACAAGAGCATCTAATTCTTTATCATAAGTGGAATAATTCAAAACATGTCCACTTATTTTTTCACTAAAATAAGCAATAGGTTTTCCTTCTTGTAACAAAACACCACCCAACCCAATTCCACTAGCATCACATTGAAGTTCAAAGGTCTTATTAAAATCAGGAAGTTGGAGGAGAGGTGCATGTATCAACTTATCTTATAGCATGTTGAAAGAGCACTCTTATGTTGTGCCCCAAGAAAAGGGCACTCCCTTCTTTGTAAGCTTATTCAATGATGCAGCAATAGTGCTGAAATCCTTCACAAAACGGCGATAGAAACCAGCAAGTCCTAGAAAACTCCACACCTCTGTGACTGCTTTTGGTTCAGGCCATCCCTGTATAGCTTCCACCTTGGCTTTCTCAACTTCAATTCCCTGTGAAGTAACAACATAGCCAAGAAAAGAAACTCGATCTCTGCAAAAGGTGCACTTATCAAGGTTACCAAAATAGACACGCATCTCGTAAAGCATTAAAAACAACACGTAAATGATCAATATGTTCATCCATCGATTTGTTGTAAATCAATATATCATCAAAATAGACAACAACAAATTTTCCAATGAAAGCACGCAAAACCTCGTTCATTAATCTCATGACAGTACTAGGTGCATTAGTTAACCCAAAAGGCATCACTAACCACTGATACAAACCGAACTTAGTTTTAAAAGTAGATTTCCATTCATCTCCCAATTTCATGCAAATTTGGTGGTACCCACTACACAAGTCAACTTTGGAAAACACAAAAGCACCACTCATTTTATCAAGCATATCATCTATGCGTGGAATAGGATGACAATATCGAATGGTGATATTATTGATAGCCCGACAATCCACACACATACGTCATGATCCATCTTGTAGATGATCAAAATTGGCACGAGGCTAGTTTGACAGAAAAAATTGGTGGAACCGGATTCTGGAACCAGTGGGACTGGTTTTGATCTCCTGTAGCCGATTTGGCAACAGAAACCGGTGGAACCGGATTTGAAAACTGGTGGCACCGGTTTTTCTTGAGTCCTAGTAGGTTTGACTCTTTTATAGGTTCCGAGTTGTAATGGGACCTTCCTTGCGGGGCATGACCTCCCCACCCTATAAATATAAAGGGCCACGACCGATTGAGGTTTTATCCAATCGATCAAATACAAATACCTTTACTTTTTCATCATCTTCAAACCCTAGCTTGTCCAACCTCCATTGCTGTTTGTACTTCGTCTCTACGGCGTTGATGGCATTCTGAGTGGCCTATGGACCTCAGAGCAACCCTAGGTGTGCCAGCCCTGACAGGGTGCCTCCTGGGCCGGTGTTCGTAGGTCTTTCCAGCAATCCTAGGAAATCTGGTGGTACCGGATTCCAAAACCGGTGAAGCCGGTTTTGCTAGGGCTGCTGTTGATGAATCGATCCATTGCGGATCCGCGTGAGCTAGCGTACATTTTGGTGTGTTGACTAGAAAAAGTGTCAACACATTTTTGGCGACTCCACTGGGGACTTTAGAGATCCTGGTATCTATAACCAATCTATCAAACCCTAGCCAGATGGGCTCTATTACAGATCTGGACAAGTACAACATCGTTGCACCCTCTATGGAGGAGCTCAGTGAAGAGGAGCATCAGAAGCTTGAAGCAGCCCAAGAGTACATCACGAACCAGTTCATGATGGGGCTAAGGAAGGATCGCCACGGCAAGGTGACAAGATCTCATGAATTCGTGATGCCGGCGTTCACTTTGAAGGACAAGAAGGTGGAAGAGATATCTCCGGTAACTATAATCCCACCTGAAACATCTTCTACTAATTCTATTGATAAGATTGGTGCTGCGCTTTTACATACCAATGAGGTGGTGTGCACTCTTGTGGATAGGATGGATAGATTTGAAAAAGATAGGGTGGTAGATAGTTCCTATTATGCACATAATATGCCACCAACTATCCAACATGAGAATATACATGCGAATATGTCGACTATACCAGGGCAAACTTCTGAAAATTCATTGTATGGTATGCCAGCTAATTTTTATTCAGGACAAACATCGCCACCAGCACATGTTTCACCAGCCACGGCGAAACCTGTTTTGTTGTCCACTTTGTGCAGCAGTCAGCGCCGCCTGCTATAACCCTTCTTTGGGTAGTCCCTAACTGAAATAAAGAGGTGCCTAATCATACTGTTTAAATTGCTACATGTGCATACACATCACCTCCCATTCCAAATCAAAACATTAATGCTAATAGGATTCCTAATGATGTGTATGATCAATATTTGCGGCAAAGTCCTAATCGCACGCCTCATGTTGTTCAAGTTCAGTATACCACCACAATGCAACCGGAACTTACTCGTCTAAATTTATATGCTGAATTTTTGAAATTAAAGGACGATTTAGCTAGCATGATGCAAGATAAGCTAAGTATTGATATGGATAATTCTAAATTATATCAAAAACCATATTCTCTGGATTTTGATACCGTTGCTTATCTTAACAATTGGCATGTTCCTGATTTTGTGAAATTTAATGGTGATGATAATAAGACCACTTGGGAACACATTAGCCAATATCTTGCTCAACTTGTAGAAGCTAGTTCTAGTAATACTTTAAAAGTCCGCTTGTTTTTATTGTCTTTAATAGGAACTGTTTTTTCTTGGTTTTCTTCATTAACTCCTGGCTCAATTAATTTATGGAATCAATTAGAGCAAAAATTTTATGATCATTTTTATAGCAGAAGTACTCAATTAAAGTTGAAAGATTTAACATCGGTTAAGCAACAAAGAGATGAATATGTTTTTGATTACTTTAGATGATTCAAAGAAACTAGAAACTGGTGCTTTGATTTGTTGCTTTCTGAAAGGGATCTTGCTGATATTGTCTTTAATGGTTGGAGATCCTTTATTAAAGAAATAATAGAAGGCTTTGATCATATTTCAGTTAATCAAGTGCAAGTAAGGGCTATAGCTACTGAAAACCGATTGAAAAGTGCTAAAGATACATATAAGACTTATCGTTCTAATGTTCATGTTGTTAACTATGATTCTAGTAGTTCAGACGATGAGGAAAATGTGTATGCTGCTGAGCTTGTTTGGCCTTCTAAAAATAAATCATACGCATGTCCATCTCTTAAGCCGATTCATAAGGGTTGGCAAGAAGAAGTGCGATTTATTTTTGATGTTTCCAACTGTGATCGTATTTTTGATGAATTGCTAAAAAATGGAAACATTAAAATGACTCATACTATTCCTAAACCTGAAGAGCTTAAGAGGCGGGCATATTGTAAATTACATAATTCTTACTCGCATGCTACTAATGATTGCGATGTTTTCCGTCGACGGGTGCAATCGGCCTTGAATGAAGGACGTTTGACCCTGCATGAGATGCAAGTTGACAAGACACCTTTCCCTGTCAACACCCTTGAGGTGCAACCACCTAAGGTTCTGGTTCGGCCACATCAAGTTGAATCAACCAAAGGAAAAATGTCGTTGTGGGTGATGAGAAGCCTAAAAATTTAAAGGGAAAAGCAATAATCAGGGAAGTGGTGTGTGAGGGGACTCCTAATGGTAGAAAAACTTTTAAAATTACTGCAAGAACCTCAGATCTCGGGGGAGGAGGGCAAGGATCCTCAAAGAAACCGTTTGAGTCTGCATTGCAGGACAAGCCAGTTTTACCGCTTTCAGAAACCGATACTACCGGTTTTGGTCAGGGTCGCCCAAAAATGTTGAAATCTAAGCGACCTGAGATTGGGACCAAGTAAATGTGGCCAGAGATCAGGGTAAAGTTGCAAAGCTGAAGCCGACCTTTGACCAGTTATTTTCCAAATATGTGAACCAAAGGCCAGGTGATGAGGATTGGCCCGTAAAAAAAAGGGAAGAGATCACCTGTGCGCCAAGAGAAGCAAGTTTCACCTCCAAGGGCAAATAATAGGAAAAATGGTGATTTTGTTACATTACATCCTCTGCAAAATCAATATCAAGTGATGCCATGGATTCTGCAGTCGTATGACTCTCCATATTCGGCATGGGAATTTAATGGGATGTACATGCCCTATTACCCTATCCCATATCCTCCTTTTCATCCAGGATGGGGTAATACCAGAGGGCCTGTCCAGGAGAGATTGGTGGATAACCGTTCGGCACCTCATCGATCAAGTTGGGACAAGCCACCAAAAACCAGTGGCACCAGATTGCATAACCGGTGGAACCGGTTTTCACAGAAGAAGCAACCTTCTCCTCCCAAGAAAGTTTATCGTCCTAAAGAGCTGTAGGAAGGTATTCAAAAGATGGATGTTGAACAAGAGAGAACTACCGGTGCTGATGTTATATAGATTGGTGACATCAATGTGATTACAGAGGACGATGGCAAGAAGCCAATTGTTATTGGCGATGAGGCCAAGACATCTGTCCAGGAGAATATTGCTACAAATCTTGGTGAGTTTATGAAAGTTGAAATTGATAAATATAAATATTTCTTGCCAAGATGGTGTCCTCCAGGTTTGACACGTACACAGAAGAGGAAGCTGCAACGGTTTCGTTTCCAGGAGCAGAAGGATAAAGAGCTAGAGAAACAGAGGTATGAGTGCTTCAACAAATACAGGCCCATGGTCCCTCCAGGCAAAGGGTGGAAGCTCAAGACTGATGAAGCTCCTGCAGCAAAACAGGTGGGACCAGATTCCAAACCGGTGGAACCGGTTTGCCCGATGCAATGTCCAGCGCAATCTTAAATCCGGTGGGACCGGTTTCAAATCTAGTGGAACCAGTTTTGGTCAGCACAGGACCATCTCATGCTGTTTCTGAGGTGTTTGTTACTTCATCTTTTGATGAGAAGTTGTCATTGGGTCCACAGGATATGGACGATGAACAACTTGTTGATTATGAGTCATCACCTAATCGCATGAATGTTGATGCAAATGTGGTGCACCTCTCTTCGGATTATTACATCATTCCGGAGGAAGAGATGGCTCATCTTGACTTTGGTCCAAAGGAAGCTATATTTCAGAGGCCAAAGGATTCCGAAAATCACCAAAGCGTTGTATATGAAGGGACATATCAATGGGAAACATGTTTCTAGGATGCTTGTTGACACCGGGGCAATAGTCAATTTGATGCCCTATTCTATGTTCAAGAAGCTTGGTGGTTTGGATGATGAGCTGATCAAGACCAACATGACTATCTGTGGTGTGGGAGGAGGCGAGCCTATGAGTGCTAAGGGCGTTGCTTCTAGGGAGCTCACCATTGGGAGCAAGATGTTGGCTGCAACTTTCTTTGTCGCCAAGGCCCAAGGTAATTTCAGTTTAATATTAGGTCATGATTGGATTCATGCAAATAGATGTGTGCCTTCTATCTTGCATCAATTTTTTTATTCAATAGGTCGACGACGACGTTGAGGTTGTGCGTGAAGATACATCAGCTTGCGTTGCTGTAGCTAATGGTTCTACCATGTCTATGCATGATCATGTCAAATGCTTGACAGGTTTAGATATTTCAGACCTTGAGATGATCAGCTGTACTAAGGATGGCTTTGTGCCTGCTATTTTAAAGCCGGTGGAGAATTGGCTAAACCATTTATTATAAATTAATGAATAGTTCAGAATGGTTGCAGCAGAGACTTGAGCACTATCGGGCACAAGAGAACGATATGTGTGAGGCCATTGAGGATTTTGATGATATGAGTAAATTGGGACAAGGTTTCACGTCGGTTGATCCTTTAGAGGAGGTTGATATTGGTAATGGTTCTATACCTCGGCCGATGTTTGTAAACAAAAATTTAGAAGCTGATTATAAAGCTGAATTAATCAAGCTATTGAAATAATATGTTGATTATTTTGAATGGAATTATCAAGAGATGCCTGGTTTAAGGCGTGAGTTAGTTGAGCATCAGCTACAATTAAGCCCGGTTTTAGGCCTTTTAAACAAAGTGCTAGGCATTTTCATCCTAATATGTATGCCTAGATTAAAGAGGAAATTAATCAGTTGTTGAATGCAAATTTATTAGGCCTTGTCATTATGCTGAATGGTTATCAAATAATGTGACGGTAAAGAAAAAGGATTCGAGTAAGCTTAGAGTTTGCATTGATTTTAGAAATTGATAAAGCACTGGCCGATCTTCCGAGATGTAGAGGATAAATTCGATTGGTGGAGAACTCGACGTTGGCAACCCGGCTTCAAATCAGACACGATTCAAACCCTGCAACCGTTACACCACTGCTCTGTTGGTTATCAACCAAGCACAACTTGATTGACCTCGCCGAGAAGGCTTTCCCTGCAAGCGAATCGAAGAACATAAGAAAGATGATACATCCGGCCCAGGTGGGGTTGGCCGAGGCCCAATAAATTGAGGTTGCCCAGACCCCAACAGTTCTTAGGCCCACCCACTCGGGAAAAGGCCCAATCTTCCTAAAAGACTAGTCCAATAGAGGAAGGGTGGCTCTCCCTTTTAAGATGGGTTCCTCCTCCCAAGCTAAGCAAGGTGGGATTATTCAGAGGCTCACACGGTCGCCACCCGACTACAACTAGCCACTTGATCCCTTTGTTGCGTCTTTGCCAATGGTTAATAGTGGAGGATGTCCTCATCATTTCCACCCCCTTAAACAAGGACCCAGCTTTGATACCAAATGATACATCCGGCCCAGGTGGGGTTGGCCGAGGCCCAATAAATTAAGGTTGCTCGGACCCCAACAGTTCTTAGGCCCACCCACTCGAGAAAAAGGCCCAATCTCCCTAAAAGACTAGTCCAATAGGGGAAGAGTGGCTCTCCCTTTTAAGGTGGGTTCTTCCTCCCAAGCTAAGCAAGGTGGGATTATTCAGAGACTCACACGGTCGCCGCCCGACTACAATTGGCCACTTGGCTCCTTTGTTGCGTCTTTGCCAGCGGTTAATAGTGGAGGATGTCCTCATCACAAGAGAATGATAAACACACAATCTAAAATTACAGATCTGTATTAAGCTAATATGAGAGGGGTTCAAGCTCTAATCAATAAAGGACTAACCGCCTCAGGGTTGCAGAACAAGAAAGAGGGCCCTGGATTACTGTAAACGGACTTGTCACCACAGTTACAATGAATCTATCATAGTTTCGACTTCAAAAACTTGACTATACAAAACACTAACCTTAATGTGGCGATGGCTACTGAATATATGCTCCAAGGGTCAACCTAGACCCCCTGGTTACGCCCCTCTTGGGCTCCGACACGATACATGTGCCAATGGCCCAAAAGACGGTGACGCGGCACCCTGACAGATTCTGTACATCCCTTTATTTTGGTGCTTCCTATCGACTCATATGGAATTTTGATGTGGGACCAGTCCCATTGGAAGCTCTATGAAATTATCTTTCCATCCATATAAAGAACGCCCAAAAGGGACTCCGTATGCGACCTGGGTGTCCTTTTTAGAGCGGGCAGCTCCTGAACTCCGAGGTGGACTCGAACTTGAGTTGCTTTGGGCCTCCACCTTTGACTCGAATTGAATTAGCCTTGGGCCACCTTCTTTCCTTGAACACCCATGTTGGACTCCTCCTTCTCCATTACATGAACCAATCATGCTCATATGCATACGTGTCATGTCCTCATCAGGAATCTTAATAGAGCTACTCCAAAAGATGAATATCCTATTCCTATAGCCGACGTGCTTATAAATGATGCTTCTGGACGTAAAGTTATTAGCTTTCTTGATGGTAATGCTGGATACAATCAAATTTTCATGGCTGAAGAAGATATATCCAAAACGGCCTTTGTATGCCCACGTTTTGTTGGTTTGTTTGAGTGGGTGGTTATGAACATTGGTTTGAAAAATGCTGGTGCTACCAACCAAAGTGCTATAAATTTAATTTTCATGATTTACTTGGTTTAGTTCTAGAAGTTTATATCAATGATATTGTTGTTAAATCGGCTGGTTTGAAACCCCATTTGGCTGATTTGAGACATGCTTTTGAAAGAATGCGTCGATACGGCTTGAAAATGAATCTGCTCAAATGTGCATTTGGTGTGCCGGCTGGGAAGTTTCTAGGATTTATTATTCACGAAAATGGCATAGAAATAGACCCTAAGAAAATTGAATCTATTAAGAAGATTAAGGCTCCTATATGCAAAAAGGATTTGTAGAAATTCTTAGGCAAGGTGAATTATTTGAGTAGAATTTATTTGTAACTTGTCTAGGAAAGTTAGTGCTTTTACTCCTATTCTTCGGTTAAAAGATGAAGCCAAATTTACTTGGGGGGCAAAACAGCAAGAAGCTTTTGAGAACATTAAATATTACTTATCTTCCCCACTGGTTATCAAAGCTCCTAGGAGGGGGTTCCATTTAAATTATATGTGGCTGCCGAAGAGCGAGTAATTGGGGTTGTTTTGACTCAAGAAACCAAAGGGAAGGAGCACATTGTTACGTATGCAAGTCGCCAATTGTTGGATGCTGAAACAAGATATATATTTATTGAGAAGCTTTGCAATGATGCTTGTACTAAGATGAGACATTATTTATTGTCCAATACTTGTGTCGAGGTTGTACTCGGCAGATATTTGTCCGGCAAGCACCCCGCTTCATGCGAAGATTGATCATGATTGAAGAACAGAGAGACTCGGGATTTTATACTGGTTCGGGCCCTTGAGATTGAGTAAAAACCCTACGTCTAGTTGCTGCTTGTATTATTTCGGCAAGTACAGATTACAATGGTGTAACAAATACCCTTGGGTGGATTGGCTAAGATTGGGATACCCACTACATGCAGGACCCCCTCTATTTATACCCAAGGAGACGTGCCTTACAAGACAAAATAGACCTAGGACTCTAACTATCATCGGGTCTTCCTTCTGCGATTCGGCCGTCGTGTCATGTTCGGAGTCTTCTTCGCTCGGAGTCGGTAGTCGGCAATCCTCGTGATCGGGCACCCAGGAATTATGGCCTCAACAGTAGCCCCTGAGCTTATCTTATTCAGAAAAGGTTGAACCTTCAGTAGCCTTCGGGTCTTTTTACTGTTCCGGTGATTTTAGGATATGCAAATATCTCGACAATCACTTTAAAACGAGAGCTAAAAAAAGATCCCGAACTCTGAATGGAGAAACCTGCATCTGAATGATAAGATCAGAGAAAATATCAACCATAATAATAGCGAATAAAGAATATTCTGTCTTGGAAAGTGAAACGCCAAGGGTTGATGAAGCCTGCCCTGTGCATTTAAAACCCACTCTGCATGTCTCCCGAAACTTTAGCAGCACACGTGATGTAAATCACAGCACTGTTCCAGTTCCTCGATTTTCACATGAACCGTCGCCCCAGGGTCTTTAAATATCAAATCCCTTGGATAGATCTACACTTGAGACTTCCTCACTAAGCCTTCCTCCTCCCCGTACCATGGGAAAGAAGAGAATTAGCCGCAAGTTCAAGTTGCCTCGCCTCCTTTTTGGAGACTCCTCTCGTAGCTCCGCCGAGCCGCCACCCAGCGCGCTAGAGGGTCCACCGATGTCCACACCGCCCGCCGCTCCTCCTCCAGCTCCCCTCCTAGCTCTCCCCTGGCATGGGGATGAAGGAGTCGCAGTTGAGCCGCAATAGGAAGCTCTGGCGATGGCGCCTTCAGCTCCCGAGGCTACTCCATCGAGCGTTGCCGCCAGGAAAAGACCTGCGTCGCCTTCCCCAGCCCCGGCATCCCCCATCTCCATCCCCTCTGATGATGAATCAGACCAAGGGATGAGTGGGGCCCAACTGAACCCGGAGTCCTCATGCGCAGGCGCATCTTCGTCTTCTGCTCCAGTTGATACCAGCGGCGACGAGGAGTTCGCCCGGCGCTTCTTCGTCTCCCTAAACCGCGAGCTGATCGGGATTCCAGGAGACGGCGTGCTCGTGGACCTTGTCAGCGACTCCGAGGAGGAGGACGTGGAGGAAGCTCCACCGCCTGGTGCTGCATCGCCCTGATCCTGGCCGACGACGTTAGTCAGAGCCAGGATTGTTATTTTGAATTTTCTGTTTTGGGATAGTTATCGATCCCCTGTGAAATGTACACCTTTTGGATTAATGAAGCAATTTCACTTGAGAGATGCAATGATAATCCCTTTGTTGAGGTTGTACTCGGCAGATATTTGTCCGGCAATCACCCTGCTTCATGTGAAGATTGATCACGGTGGATGAACAGAAAGACATGGGATTTTATACTGGTTCGGGCCCTCGAGATCGAGTAATAACCCTACGTCCAGTTGCTGCTTGTATTATTTCGGCGAGTACAAATTACAATGGCGTAACAAGTACCCTCGGGTGTATTGGCTAAGATTGGAGATACCCTCTATGTGCAGGACCCCCCACTATTTATATCCAGGGAGACGTGCCTTACAAGATAAAACAGACTTAAACCTAGTAGGACTCTAACCATCTTCGGGCCTTCCTTCTGCGATCCGGTCGTCGTGTCTTGTTCGGAGTCTTTTTCGTTCGGAGTCGGTAATCCATGTGATCGGGCACCCTGGTATTATGGCCTCAATAGTAGCCCCCGAGCTTATCTTGTTTAGAAAAGGTTGATCTTTAAGTAGTCTTCGGGTCTTTTTGCTCTTCGGGTGATTTTAGGATATGCGAATATCTCGATAATCACTTGAAAATGAGAGCCAGAAAAGATCTCGAACTCTTGAATAGTGAAACCTGCATCTGAATGATAAGGTCAGAGAAAATATTAGCCATAATAATAGTAAATAAAATATTCCATCTTGGAAACTGGAACACCAAGGGTTGATGCCACGGTTGCCCTGCGCATTAAAAACCCACTCCGCACGTCTCCTGAAACTCTAGCAGCGCACGCGGCATAAATTACGGCTCTGCTCAGGTTCCTCGATTTTCGTGCGAAGCGTCGCCTCAGGGTCCTTAAATATCAGATCCCTTGGATCGATCTGTACTTGAACCTCCCTTTCTAAGCCTTCTCCCTCCCCACACCATGGCAAAGAAAAAGCTCAGCCGCAAGTTCAAGCTTCCTCGCCTCCTTTTCAGAGACTCTACCCACAGCTCCACCGAACTGCCGTCTGACAAGCCGGAGGAGCCGCCAGCGTCGACACCACCTCCTGCTCCTCCTCAGGCTCCTCTCCTTGCCCTCTCCTGGCATGGGGATGAAGGAATTGAGGTCGAGCCGCCAGAGGAAACTCCGGCAATGGCGTCTCCGGCTCCCGACGCCGCTCCGTCGAGCATTGTCATCGAGAAGCGCCCTGCACTATCTTCTCTAGCCCCGACATCTCCCATCTCCCTCTCCTCCGATGATGAACCAATTCAAGGAGGAAGCGGAGTTCGGCTGAAGCCGGAACCCTCGCGCGTAGGCGCATCTTCGTCTTCTGCTCCGGTGGACACCAGCGGCGACGAGGAGTTCGCCCGGCGCCTCTTCGTCTCCTTGAACCGCGACCTGATCGGGATCCCTGGAGACGGAGCGCTCGTGGATCTCGTCAGCGACTCTGAAGAAGAGAACGCGGTAGATGATCCACCGGCCGATGCCACACCGCCTTGATCCTCACCGATAATATTAGTCAGGCAAAGATCATTATTTTGATCTTTTTAGTTTTAGGATAGTTATTGATCCCTTGTGAAATGTACACCCTTTTGGACTTAATGAAGAAATTTCACTTGAGAGATGCAACAATAACCCCTCTTTCTGTGTTCGAGAACTTTTGTGTTAATCTGTTTGTGAAACTGCCTGCCTAGAGAATGAAATTTCCCGATCAAGAGTTTCTATCGAACAGACCAACTAAAAACTTAGCATGTTCGGGAAATTTGACCCCAATCAGGCATTATCGGGGTATTTCCTCTATACACACCAAGCATTCAGTCATTTAAAACTGGTAGCTTCTCAGGTAAGCTAGCAATCCTAAATGCATTGAATTTGACCTGCATGGCTTTTGAAATGATGCGTGCCACAGAAAAAGGAAAGAATCTTTTTGACCCAACAGTGATTGCGGATTGCACGGCTCGAGGCCGGTTTTCTCGGGGTTCGTGCTCCCTCGCGAAACCATAAAGCCCCCAGGCGCAGCCGCCTGAACTCCATTTGGGCATTCGTCTTCCTCGCTTGCATCTGCAAACACTCGCCATTCCTTATCCTCTTTCTACCCTCCATCCTTTTGCTCCTCCAGTCCCTTGAGCCAGCTTCTCGCCGCCATGGCATCCTCGCACCAATCTTCATCCGGGGGTGAATCATCTGGTGATCAGAGCAGCGCCACCGCCGGACGGGAACTTCGCAGCGGAAACACAATCTGCACCACGGACAAGTGTTGGGACAAATCCACCACCACAGCCAAGCAGCTGCAGCAACTGGAGGACATTGGATTGCTTCCAGACACCGCCATTTTTCCTCGCCGGCATGCCAAAGGTCAAGTCTATCCGACCCCCAACACCCTCAAGCTAGTAGCTTTTCCTGGAATTCTTCCATTGTGGTTTTGGGATTTATCCGTCAGACTTCTTCCACAACATCTGTGACTTCTACCAGATTGAGCTCGTGCACATCAAGCCTGGCACCATAACAATGCTTAGCATCTTTGCTTTTCTATGTGAAGCCTGGTTAGGAATTAAGCCTTCATTACTATTGTAGAGATATTTTTACACCCCGTCATTTTACAAGTATCAACTCATGATCGGGTCGATTGGGTTCTCCTTGAGAGATCGGGAGACTTACATCCCATTCCTAGTGAAGGATTGCTAGAAAGGTTATGAACGTCACTGGTTTTACATCACTTTCCCCCAGGCCTCACTAGCCAAGGGGAAGTATTTGATGCCCTATCTCAAGGAGAAAACAAAGGCCCTGCCCGAGGTCACCCCTGCTATGCAGAAACACCTTGATCGGATCCTTGAGCTCTGTCAGAAAGGACTGACGGTGATCCATGTGGCGGAGATTTTCATCAGATGGAGATTCATCCCACTCATGACACATGATCGATATGCCTGGACCTTTACAGGTGATAATGACCCGAACAGGATGAAGCCAGATGGTAAGCTCCTTTCTTTGACGTATTCGGTAAAATTTTCCTAGAACTTGGTCAGTCATTTGAATTATCATGACTCTTAACCAACAGTTGTCCCAGAATCTGAAGTGGCCGCCCGTCTGAAGAAGATGCTAGGCAGGGAACTTCCGGATGACTCTTAACCAACAGTTGTCCCAGAATCCGAAGTGGCCGCCCGTCTGAAGAAGATGCTAGGCACGGAACTTCCGGACTGGGCCGACGACCTAGCTCCCTACAGCCGTGACAACCCTCCTCCAAAGGTAAACTGGTTCTTTAGAAAATCTCCTGTCTTGCTTAAGATTCGTATGAAATGATTCTTTTTCTATCAAGGCCCCTCCAATTATTGATGCCCCCGCCCGGAGTGGAGCCATCGATATTGAAGAGGGCGGGAAGCAGCCTGTTGACCAGGGTGCCAGGTCCCCGATCGTCGAGCAGCCCGAACCAGCACCTGTGGCAGAAAAATGTCCCGAGCAGCCCTAAGGAGAACATCCCCTGAACCCGCAAACGCTCCCATGGAGCAAGCGCGGAATGGATGACCCCGGGTTCGGGCACCCCTGGTACACCCGGGTCTGATGAGCTGCTGCCCAGTCGCGATCCGCCTCGCCCTGTCGCCCAGGTACCAAGCATGATCGTATTCGGGCATTTATTCGCAGCATTTGATCGTATAACCGAAGCTAAACGTGTTCGGGAGATTTCTCGCCAGGAATTTCGTCCGACCACACGGCCATCAAAGCCCGCATCTGGAGCTAAGAGATTCAAAGTCAGAATCCCGACATCCAAGTAAGGACTTTGACCTGCTTGGTTATGTTCAAGCACTTCTCGCAGAGAGAGAATTTTATTTAACTGTTTTTGATTATTCGGGAGTGTAGGTCTTCCCAGCCTGCCATTTCCCCTCCCGCCAGGACGTCCGAAACGAGAAAACTCCCGAACCAGTTTCGGTAGCTCATCCTGGTGGTACCGAGAAGTCCATCGAGGTGGCGAGACCTGCTCCGACACCCTTGGGCCCGGTCATTGCTTCGCTCTTGACAGCTGAGGATCAGGGGTGTTCGCTAGACGCTCGTGCCTATGCTGCTGAAGCATCTGTGACCAGACTGGAGGCCCAAGTCACCGTTCTCCTCTCCGAGAAGGAAGGTACTTGTTTAATGTTATCAAGTCTATTTTTTGGTCCTAATCCACAAACTTGCGCTTATACTCTGCCTTTGATTCTGTAGCCAGCTCCAAGAGCATTGAGATGCACGAGAAGAAAAGCTCGGATCTAGAGGGCAGGCTACACCGCCAAGCTTGAAACTTCAGAGAAGTGCAACTCGTCATTGGAGACCAGGCTAATGGAAGGCGCCTGCATTGCAGCCACTCATACTGCCAGGGCTTTGAAAAGCCACGTTCCTGATCTCGATGCCTCGTTGCTCTCTAAAGGCTTCAAGTGCTCGACGACAGAGGCGGAGGTATTGTTTGACAGTCTTACCCCGCTGGTGGAACCGTTCGTTAAAAACCTTGATCTTCATTTGAGTGATTCAGAAGAATCACCTTGAACTTCTATGATTGGATCCTGTAATAGGGCAAAACTTGGATGTTTAGTATGCGACCTTACTTTGCGAAACATATGCTTGCATGTTTTTGCGTAAGTCTTAGAGCTGATCGGTATTTTGGTGGAGCTTTTTAACTGATAGCTTTGTCATAGCCAAAAGTCCCATTACCATAAGCTATTTTGGAATTGTTTAGTTGCTGAGACACGGGCGGCCTGCTGAACTGTGTAATTCCTTGTAGTCATGGTGTTCGGTAATTTAGCATAGCCTAGCTTTCCTGATTTAAAAAGCCTGATTCTTGTGTGGTAGTAGTACCATAACAGCCCCCGGCCTTTTTTTCAGTCATGCGGTCATGCTGAAAAAGAGTTTAGAAGTACTGACCACAAGAATTTCCCAATCATATGGGGAGCCCCCGAGCGTTGCGCTTGGGATGCATAGAATAGGTCTAAAAAAGAAAATCTTTCAGCGTAGTAGTCCCCGGCTCTTTGTTAGTATATGCAGTATGGTAACAAAGAGTAGAAACAGAATTGAAAAATAGAACCCAGCCCCCGAGCGTAAAAGCGAGGGTGAGTAAAGTGTGTAGAACTTATCTTTTTTTTTGTTGGCACTGTAGCGACGCGGATGACGGCTTTTATCTGCCAAACTTGATGGACAGGCTTGAGCTTACATGATTTCCTTTGTTTTAGGCATAGAATCCACGTAGTTGATCCATGTTCCACGTGTTTGGCAGTATATCTCCATCTATCTCCGCGATCCTATAGGCTCCTGGTCGGGCGATGTCTACTACGATGTACTACCCTTGCCATGGAGAGGACAATTTGTTTTTGTCCTTGGTGCGTTGATCTAACTTGAGCACCATGTCACCAATGCATAGGCTTCTCTTGCGAACATTAGCATCGTAGTATTGTCACAGCTTTTGCTGATACTGGGCCACTCTAAAAGCGGCTGCATCACGAGCCTCCTCCAGGAGGATTAGCTCATCTGTGCGTCTGTCAGGCTCTTCAGTTTCTGAAAACAGTGCCACGCGTAGGGCTTGTAGTCGAATGTTGGATGGTAGAATCGCCTCTGCTCCATACACCAAGAAGAAGGGTGTCTCGCCTGTTGCTCGGTTCATGGTGGTCCTCATCGACCAAAGTATTGTTGGAACTTCATGAATCCAACGCTTGTCGTAAGCTTCTAATCTGTTAAAGATTCTCTTCTAGATGCCTTGGAGCACGATGCCGTCTATTTGTCCGTTTGTCTTCGAGTGATTTACCGATGACCGATTATGCCTGATCCCGTAGTCGTAGCAGAAATCAGAAAACTTTTTGCTTTTAAACTGTGTTCCATTATTAGAGATTATCCTGTTCGGTACACCGAATCGTACGACAATACTCCGTAGGAATTTGGCAGCCGCCTCTTTTGTGATTTTCTGAACTGGCTTGGCCTCAACCAATTTTGTGAATGTGTCGATGCTGACGAACAGAAATCTGTAACCCCCAACAGCCCTTGGAAAGGGCCCAAGGATGTCTATTCCCCATGTGGCAAAGGGCCATGACAAAGGAATAGTGTTTAGAGCTTGCGCATGTGTAGTTTGTTTCCGTGCGAAGAATTGGCATGCCTCGCACTTCTTAACTAACTCGATTGCGTCTTGAAGAGCTGTAGGCCAGTAGAAGCTCTGTCGGAATATGCTTTCCCTGCTAGATATCGGGGAGAAGCATGTGATCCAAAGATTCCTCCGTGAATATCGTGGAGCAAACCAATGCCCTTGGTCCGTGTGATGCATTTGAGGAGCATTCCATTGCGGGTTAGTTTGTATAATCGCCCGTCAACCAATTGATAGTTCTTGGCTTTACGATGGATTTTCTCTAGTGTAACATCATCAGCCGGAATAGCTTGGTTTGTGAGGTACGCCCCAATTGGATCCATCCAGTTCTCCTCGTTTCCAACTAGAGCGGCAGCTCGGGCCGTACTGACCAACATAGACTCCTTGACGGATTCGTTGGTTGTAGAAACTGTGCCCTTTGCAGGCGCAGTTTTTTGGTTCGGTAATAAAATCGACACAGATGGTTTAGTAAGAACTTCAAGTAACACGTTATCTGGAAGCTGTGTGCGCTCGGCAGCTGCCTTTGCTAGCTTGTCTGCGTCGCCATTGAATTCCCTTTTGACGTGTCGTACTTCAAGCCCATCAAATTTGCTTTCCATCCTCCTGTATGCTTCCAAGTATTTGGCCATGACCTCGGTCTGCGCGCTGTACTCTTTCATGACTTGCTTTGCAGCTAACTCGAAATCCCCTTTCACGAGCAGCCTCCTAACGCCTAGAGATGCAGCTATGCGGAGTCCTGTCAAAATTCCTTCATACTCGGCAACATTGTTAGTAGGGATTGGATCAACAGAATTGATTTGTAATGTGTACCTGATGATGTCGTTGTGTGGCGAGAGCAGGACCACCCCAGCCCCCGCGCCTGATGATGAGGACATCACCACGCTGGACATACATGAGCCGGCCTCATCTCGAAGCTATGAGTCGTCGCCATGTTGGACAGCATCTTCGGTTCGGATTCAGCCGACGTGTCTGCACCAAAATGGCGATATCTCCCTCATACGGTGTCCAATCAAGGCATTCTTCGATGCGTTGGAACCGTGACAACGAGACGCTTCTTTTGGTTCTGGTCCTAGCTCCAGAAGCCTCGTGGATCATTCTGTGTGACCACGAAAATGTGTTGTATCACCTATTTTGGGCCTTTTTCAGGCTTTGTATCGTGTCGGGCCTTCGGCCCATGTTGTGGGCGCCCCCAACCCTAGGTCGTCTGTACCCTAACCAGTAGCCGCCATCGTTTAGACTTGGGTTTTGCTTAGATTATTCTGTCAAGAACAGTTTCACCGTTCGTTGGTTTGTAAAACCTCAACTCGTGTGCTTAATCATTCATCTGCAGTTTGTCACTTCATATTTGAGCTGCGTTCTTTCGAGTTCTTGCTTGTATTCTTCGTTTCGCAGGCAGGGATTAGCCTTCGTGGCGAGGTCAACTGGGTTGTGACATGGTTGATAACCAGAGGAGTCGTGGTGCTAAGATTGCAGGGTTCAGGTCTTTGGGATCTGAAGCCGGATCGGTGCGTCACATCCGCCCAAAACGAGTTATCCTTCACCTGACGGAAGATCGGGCACCCACGTCCCCATCAAGTGGTAATCAGAGGCTCAGGTATTACCGTCAGGATTATCCTCGTTTAGTTTGTTTTCGCCTTCATCCCATAGTCCACAAAAACCTACAAAAAAAAGTTTCCGCTGTCCTAGAACCCCCCTATTAGCCTTTGCAATTTCGTTTCAGATTATCTTTGTTGAGTTTGTGTCCGTGGTCGAGTCTTGTTGCTGGTTTAGATCGTGTTCGTGTCGTAGCTCAATCGCCCGTTGCCGTGTTTTTTTGTTTCCGCCGCTATCCCATCCACCATTACCAGATTACAAGTCGTGCCACCCCATTACTCGACTTGCCCCCGCTAGCCGCCTTGTGTGAACTCTCGCCGTGCAAACCCTAGATAGGTTGCAAGCCGCTTTGGTCGCCTTTTGCATCGCATACCTAATCCTTGTTTCATCTGGCGAATACCTATTGCTTGCTACACATACCAGGGAGGATTTACCCTTGGTTTTGGTTGCTGAGAAGCTTTGCTCAGCCATGATCGGATAGGGAAGCTTTGCCCTAGCCGCTGCTGTTCTATCTGCCGAGTTGTGCCTCTCCGAAAACATAACTTGAGGTACCTTCGGTTAAACGGGCATAACTTTTCGCTCGGTGCTCCGTTTTGGCTCATTTTTTTACAGCAGCTTGGCAACGAAAAGTTGCACATACGATTTTGGTGGAGCTTTTTAACTGATAGCTTTGTCATAGCCAAAAGTCCCGTTACCATAAGCTATTTTGGAATTGTTTAGTTGCTGAGACACGAGAAACTTTGTGTGGTTCCTTTTCTGGTGTTCCTAGTTGTGAGAAAAATATCAAAAAAATAAAACAAAAAAGAAAATCGAAAACAACTGTGATTCCTACTAGTGCCTTTTTGGCAATCCTAGTACAAATATTACAAAACTGCCATTCTGCTTGTTCTTTGAGCTTTTTCTATTGTTCTTTGTTCCAACTTGTTGTGCTATGTCTAGGAACACGTCTTAGCCAGCAATTGTGACTTGTGCTTTGGATACTTATTGAACTTTGCTACTCTGCATTCGTTAATTGTTCCACATATACATATTGTGCATGTCCTAAGCTCCACAAACAGATACTTCAGATCAGTACAGCGAAGGACCCTTGCAATCTTGGTACCACTTCCTCACAGGTATCACGAACCAGCCACCGGTTGTACCATCCACTGCTTGCATTGGTAAGAACTTGGTAAGAACTTGGTAAGACGTGTGTGAGGGTGTGATTCCACCAACCAGCCCACATAGTTCATAGGGTTTTTGTTGATCACTAACCATACCAGACGACGTGCCTGTGTTGTCTAGTCAGTTGCGGAGCTGAAGGATTTCTTCGTTAAGGAGATGAGCAAGCTAACGAAAGAAGTGCAAGAGGCCAATCATGTGACTGAGACTGTGGACAAGACCAGGTTCAACAGGTTGAACTCAACCCACCCAAGCCTAAAGAGGAGGAAGCATTTGATGATTACATAGAGGACGATGATGAGGTTATCTATGGGTCTGATGGCGAGCCTGATTTGATTAAGACCCACGCCGAGAAGTTACGTCGTCAACGTCTTCGCAAGAATACAAGAGGTATGGGAGGTCACAGAATTCGACGCAATCAAGGTAATGATGATCCTTACGCCAAAGTTAAATTTACTATACCATCTTTTCATGGGCGTTATGATGCTGAGGCATATCTAGATTGGGAGATGACAGTAGAACAAAAATTTGCTTCACATCTTGTTCCTGATCAACATAAGGTTAGACAAGCCACTAGTGAGTTTAAAGATTTTGCTATAATCTGGTGGCAAGAATGTGCTACTTTAAACATACAACCTGCTACTTGGGATGGGCTTAAAACAGCAATGCGTGATTGTTTTATTCCTGCTTCTTATAAGCGTGATTTGCGTAAGAAATTGCAACGTTTAGATCAGGGAGATATGTCTGTTCAGGATTATTATGCAGAGTTACAAAAGGGCATGATTCGTTGTGGGGTAGTAGAGGATTCTGAGGATAAAGTGTGTCGTTTCTATGGTGGTTTGAGACGTGAAATTCAAGATATTGTTGACTATAAGGACTTTAATACTACCAACCAGTTGTTCCAGCTTGCTATACTTGCAGAAAAAGAATTGCAGGGTCGACGCATGAGCGCATCCACGCCCACGACCTTCACGCCACCAGCGCGTACACGTTCGTCACCACCAGCTACAGCGTTTTCTTCTGAGGTAAGCACTGTGTCTAATGTGCAGGCCCAGCAGAACAAGACCCAGCCTACTTCCGCCAAGAACTCTTCGAGTAAGTCTGCAAACATCGTGTGCCACCGCTGCAAGGGCATGGGCCATGTCATGAAGGATTGTCCAAGTACTCGTGCTTTCATCGCTTCACCGAATGGAGATGGATATGTAAGTGCTAGTGATGTTGAAGATGATGTGGTTTTTGCTGCTAACATTGCTGCAGGTTTGAAGGAGACCACCATTAACTCCGAAGATGCTTCCGCGGGTTTTCCTAGCCTTCTTGTGCAGCGTGCGCTCTCCGCACATGAGGAACATGAGGACGACACGAAGGCCCAGCGCAACAACTTGTTCCACATGTTTCTCGTCGTCCAGGAGCGACGTGTCGTCGTCCATGATTGTTACCGCTCCCGTCGGTGAGATTGAGTGAACAACATACGGTCCATCCCATTTGCTTTGCAACTTTTCTTTCCCGAAGAGTTTGAATCTTGAGTTGTATAGTAGGACTTTGTCTCTCTTTTTGAATTCTTTACTTTGTAACCTCTTGTCATACCATCTCTTCCCTCTTTCTTTGTAGATGCTTGCACTATTGTACGCCTTCAATCTCAACTCCTCCAATTTGCTTATTTGGATTCCTCTTTTAACTCTAGCGGCATCCTCATCGAAATTCATTTCTTTCATTGCCCAATATGCCTTGTGTTCTAGCTCCACCGGCAAATTACATGTTTTACCATAAACGGATTGATACGGAGTCATACCTCTTGGCGTCTTATGTGCTGTCCGATAAGCCCATAGTGCATCATTGAGCTTCTTCGACCAATCTTTTCCACCTTTTGTCATGGTCTTCTTTAGAATATCCTTTAGTTGCTTGTTTGAAGTTTCCGCTTGCCCATTTGTTTGAGGATGGTATGCCGTAGATATTCTATGCTCGATCCCCAACTTTGCCAAGCACTTGCGAAAATCCTTGCCCATGAAATGCGTTCCTCCATCACTTATCAAAATTCTCAGGACACCATACCGAGGGAATGTCACCGACCTAATCATATGCATAGATTCTTCGGTTGATGCCTTGCGACATGGAATCACTTCAACCCACTTCGATACATAATCAACCATCACCAATATGTGCTCGTACCCATGTGAGTTCAAGAATGGTCCCATGAAGTCGATTCCTCACACATCAAATAGATCAATTTGCAAATTGTAATTCAACGGCATGGCATTCCTTTGCAATATGTTCCCATTCTTTGACATTTCGAGCAAGTTGCAACAAATCTTTTTGCATCCTCATGCATCTCCGGCCAATAAAATCCACATGACCATACCTTAGCATGAGTTCTATAATGTCCATAGTGTCCTCCATATTCCGATGAGTGACACTTTATTAAGATTTCTTCTCTTTCTTCTCTTGGAATACACCTTGATGAGGACATCACTCCTTCGGATGCACACAACACTCTTCCACTGGACATTCAAGGTCCAATCACTAGAGCTCGCGCGCGACAATTGAATCTAGAGGTGAGCTCGTTCCTAAGCACTTTCTTTTATGATTTTGAGAATTGATTGCTACCTAATGATTATATTGTGATTAGGAACCAAGGAGAGGATCAGAGGATGCATGGAGAGGAGTTTGGAGGTGTGCATGATCAGCAAGGGTCGACCAAGGTACATGGAGGCCCAATACAACTCGACTTCGGATCCATCTCGGAGTCCAGGAGCAGTATGTCTTAGATTGGAAGCCCAGGCCATATATGGAGTCCGATTTTGATGTTCTATATATGGATGGAAAGATAATTTGATAGAGCTTCTAATGGAACTGGTCCCACATCCAAATTCCTTTGGAGTCAACAGGAATCGTCGAAACAAGTGGACGTCCAGAATCTGTTCAGGTGCTGCGTCGTCGTATTTTGGCCTTTGGGCTGTGTATCGTGTGAGAGCCCATTAGGGGCGCGTCCAGGGGTTTCTCATGACCCTAACCTCTATATTCCAGTAGCCGCCGCCCAAGTTAGGGTTTGGGTTTTGCTTAGATTATTCTGTCAAGAACAGTTTCGCCGTACATCGGTTTGTGAGACCCCAACTTCGTGAGTTTAATCATACATCTGCAATTTGGTTGCATTCTTTCTTGTTCTTGCTTGTGTTCTTTGATTCGTAGGCAAGGATTAGCCTTCTTGGCGAGGTCGACCGTTGGTCGATAACCTGAGGATACGTGGTGCTGCGATTGCGGGGTTCGGGACGTGTTGTTCGGAAGCCGGGTCGATTTGTATTGCGACTCCACCAAATCGAGAGTTATCAGAACCTTTCGGAAGATCGGGAACCCTAGTTCACATCAAGTGGTAATCAGAGCTTCAGGTATACCTTCAGGTTCACCCTTACCCTAGTTAGATTTAATTTCGCCTTCATCTAGAGTCCACAGAAAAGCCAAAAAAATTTTCCCCGTCCCACACCGTGTTTAGCCTTTTGCATAATTCTCTTTCAGAGTCCGTAGTGTTGAGTTTGTGTCCTAGTTCGTGTCTTTGTTGCTGGTTTAGTTTGTGTTTTAGTTCAGTTGTGTGATCCCATATTCCGCTGCCATCATCCCACAATCTTTCTCCCACCCGATTCGCATCCGCCTCCGATTCGACCATCACAAACCCTAACTCGGAGGGTCCTCTTTGCAACGGGCATAACTTTTCGCTCGGAACTCCGATTGAGGCGTTCTTTTTTTTCTCGAAAAGCCCTCGAAATTTTGCACATACATTCACCCGCTTCGCCGATCACACCAATTTCAGAAAAATTAAAAAGAATCAGGAAGGGAGTCGTTTCGAGCTCCGAAGTTCCAGCATCAGTTTTTGAGAAGGCTCGTGATTTTGTATAGATCACATCTCACATTGGTTTGAGCTGATACTTGGTGGTGTTCCTATTCTTGTGCTCCTAGCTGAGAAAAAAATATCAAAAAAATAAAAGGAAAAAGAAAAAAATCTGATTTCTACTAGTGCCAAAAGACGAAACAGCTGGAGGCCTAGAAAGGATACACTTGCTGTTTTGGTTGTGCTGCTAGATACTTGCTGATATTGTCATTGTTTCTCATCATAACCATCCTTGATCCTTTCTTGTTGACACGAACACGAGTAGACCAGCAACTAAGGATAAGTAGCTTTGGACATTTATTCAGCATTACTATCTGTTATTGAATTATGTTCCACTCACATATTTGGCCTTCCTATAGCTCCACATACTACTTCTGGACAGCAGGTTTTTGACCCTTGCAATCGCGGCCTATGCCTTCCAGGTGTCCTTTGCCTTGCTGGTAAGAACCTTGTAAGAGCTTGGTAAGGTGTTTCCTTTTGCTGTGTTTGATTCAGAGGCACCACTACACCTGAGTAGTACATTATTAGGGATAACCTTCATCGTTTGTTCCTGTTTTGGTGTCTACAATGGCAGGTGATGATGAAAATAACACTCCTAAGGACTTCAACGAGTGTGTTAGTCAAGGTCAACTACAAGCTGCCATTGAGGAGGGGCAGAAGGTGATGACAGAGACGATCACACAGGCAATCACCACCGCGATCAAAGACCTCAAGCTCCCTGACATCGTTGAGAGGTTGGACAAATGATTATCCACACTAACCAACAGGGTTATTGCATTGGAAACTCATGGACCGACCAATGAAGATGAGGACGTGATGTATGATGCCAATGGTAATATAGATGAACCAGCTACGCGACAAGCACGACTATGACGTCGTCTCCGCATCCACACCACAGGTATGGGTGGTATCCATAACCGTGCTCCGGATGACCATTATGCTAAGGTTAAATTTATTATACCTTCATTTTCGGGATATTATGATGCTGAGGGATATCTAGATTGGGAGATGACAGTACAGCAAAAATTTAGTGCCCACCTTGTGCCTAAGCAACATAGAGTCAGACAAGCCACTAGTGAATATAAGGGTTTTGCTATCATTTGGTGGACTGGTTTAGTTGCAGCGGGTGTTTCACCTACTACTTGGGAAGAACTTAAAACTGCTATGCGAGATAGATTTGATCCCCCTTCTTATCATAGAGACCTGCGTAAGAATTTAATGCGTTTAGAACAGGGAGATAAATCTGTGCAGGATTATTATGGTGAGCTTCAAAAGGGTTTGATGCATTGCGATGTAGCAGAGGGAACCGAGGATTCTATTTGTCGTTTTTACTCAGGTTTGAGGCGCGACATTCAGGACATAGTGGATTATAAGGACTTTAATACTGTCAATCAGTTGTTTCAGTATGCTATGCTTGTAGAAAAGGAAGTGCACGGGCGTGAATTGCAGGGCAAGAGCAAGGCCAGCAACACGTACACACCACGCTCGGCGCCATCTTCGGGGCTGACCAAGCCCTCCTTTTTTCGAGCGTCCCCACCAGCGAGCAAGCAATCAGTAGCCTCCAGAGTTGCTGCACCACCAAAACCAGCTGCTACACGACTTTCAGGTTCAGGTAAAAATTCTTTGCAGGAACCATCGAAGAGTACCTCCTCTGTTGCTTCGATGGGACGTACTACCGGCATTCGGTGCCATCGCTGCCATGGACTTGGCCATGTGCAGAAAGATTGCCCAAGTCAGCGGGCATATATTGCTACAGAAGATGGGTACGTTAGCACCTCCGACATTGAGGATGATCAAGAAGACGAGGCTACTGGGGAGGGCGGTGATGTCCTTGGTAGCGAAGACACGGCGTCCTTTAGGAGCATCATTGTGCAGTGTATGCTCAGCGCACAAGTACAACAACCAGAGAAGCTTCAACGCCATAATTTGTTTCAGATTTTCTTCGTTATCAACAATCGACGAGCACATGTCATCACTGATGGCGAAAGCTGCAATAATTTGGTGAGTTCAGATTTGATCAAGAAGCTTTGTTTGACCACGCGACCACACCCCCATCCATACCATATTCAGTGGTTTAATGATGCAGGGAAAGCTAAGGTAACATAAACTTGTAGAGTTTCTTTTTCCATTGGTTCATATGTTGATTCTGTTGATTGTGACGTGGTACCTATGGAAGCTTGTTCACTTTTATTGGGTCATCCTTGGGAATTTGATAATGATGCTACACACCATGGTAGAAGTAATACATACACTTTTATGCATAAAGGGAAGAAAATTACTTTGATACCTATGACCCCTGCTGAAATTGTACAAGCTGATAAAGAATGGGCTGCTAGTTTGAATGATGTTAAATCTGAAAATCAGCAAGTTGCTAATTCTGTTTACCCACCTAAAAAGGAAAAGTCTGCATCTAATTCTAAGGCCGAGGGAATTAAATTGAAGGGTGGTGTTATGCTTGCAAGAAAATGTGACCTTGCTGAAATTTCTGATGATGATATTTGCTATACTTTGGTGTGCAAACAGACCTTGTTTTCGCTTGATAATGTTGCTAGCTTGATACCTCCTGTGGCCACTAACCTTTTGCAGGAGTATGAGGGTCTTTTTCCAGCTGAGATACCACCGAGGCTGCCACCTATAAGAGGAATAGAGCATCAAATTGATTTGATTCCAGGTGCAACTTTGCCAAATCGTGCTGCCTATAGAACCAATCCTGAGGAGACTAAGGAAATTCAGCTACAAGTCCAAGACCTTTTGGACCGCGGGTATGTACGTGAAAGTCTTAGTCCTTGTGCCGTTCCTGTTCTTTTGGTCCCTAAGAAAGATGGTACTTGGCGTATGTGTGTTGATTGTAGAGCCATTAATAATATTACTATTCGATATCGTCATCCTATTCCTAGGCTAGACAACATGCTTGATGAATTGTGTGGCTCTATAATTTTCACAAAGATTGATTTGCATAGTGGTTACCACCAAATAAGAATGAAACTTGGAGATGAATGGAAAACTACTTTTAAAACCAAATTCGGCTTGTATAAGTGGTTAGTAATGCCTTTCGGTTTAACTAATGCACCTAGTACTTTCATGCGCTTGATGAATGAGGTTTTGAGGGCTTTTATTGATCATTTTGTGGTGGTTTAATTTGATGATATATCGATTTAAAGCAAGTCTTTGGATGAACATATTAAACATTTATGTGCTGTTTTTGACGCGTTGAGAGCCGCACGTTTGTTTGCTAACCTTGAGAAGTGCATCTTTTGCACCAATCGAGTTTCTTTCTTTGGCTATGTTGTTACTCCACAGGGAATTGAGGTGGATGAGAACAAAATTGAAGCCATTGAGAGCTGGCCGCTACCCCAAAACATCACACAGGTGAGGAGTTTTCTTGGTCTTGCAGGTTTCTACCGCCGCTTTGTCAAAGATTTTATCACCGTCGCTGTGCCGCTGCATGAGTTGACAAAGAAAGGTGTGGTGTTTCATTGGGGAAAAGCACAAGAAGAGTCCTTTGCCACTCTGAAGGACAAGCTTACGCATGCACCATTGCTGCAACTTCCGAACTTTGGTAAGACTTTCGAGATTGCATGTGATGCTAGTGGAGTTGGCATTGGTGGTGTTTTGATGCAGGAAGGTAAACCTGTTGCATACTTTAGCGAAAAATTGAATGGCCCTGTTCTGAATTATTCTGCATATGATAAGCAATTGTATGCTCTTGTACGTTCTTTACAGATGTGGCGTCATTATTTGTGGCCTAAAGAATTTGTGATACACTCGGATCATGAATCGCTTAAGTATCTTCATTCTCAAAATAATCTAAACCGTAGACATGCTAAATGGGTTGAGTTTATTGAATCTTTTCCTTACATCATTAAACATAAGAAAGGGAAGGATAATATGATTGCCGATGCTTTGTCTCGACGATATGCTTTGTTGTCCCATCTTGATTGTCGGATTTTTGGGCTAGAATCAATTAAAGAACAATATGCGCTTGATCCTGATTTTAAAGATGTGTTGCTGAATTGTAAAGAGGGACGTACATGGAACAAGTTTGTGATTAATGATGGATTTGTGTTTAGAGCTAACCGCCTATGCATTCCAGTTGGTTCCGTTCGTCTTCTGTTGATGCAGGAAGCGCATGGAGGAGGATTGATGGGACATTTTGGAGCTAAGAAGATGGCGGATGTTTTGGCCACACACTTCTTTTGGCCAAAGATGAGGAGAGACGTTGAGCGGTTCGTTGGTCGCTGCGCTACATGTCAAAAAGCTAAGTCTCGCTTGAATCCACATGGTTTATACATGCCTCTTCCTGTTCCTTCTATTCCTTGGGCAGATATTTCTATGGACTTTGTTTTAGGATTGCCTAGGACTAAGAGGGGGAGGGATAGCATTTTTGTTGTTGTGGATCATTTTTCGAAGATGACACATTTTATACCATGTCATAAAAGTGATGATGTTGTTCATATTGCTGATCTCTTTTTTCAAAGAGATTGTACATTTGCATGATATGCCTGCTACTATTGTTTCAAATCGTGATGCAAAATTTTTGAGTCACCTTTGGCGTACTTTGTGAAACAAGTTGGGTACCAAATTGTTATTTTCCACCACTTGTCATCCACAAACCGATGGTCAAATGGAGGTCATGAACCGCACATTGGGAACCATGTTGAGGGCTGTTTTGAAGAAAAATTTGAAGTTGTGGGAAGAATGTTTGCCACATGTGGAGTTCGCATACAATCGTGCAACACATTCTACTACTAAGGTAAGTCCTTTCAGGTAGTGTATCACTACAATACATATTACCTTCTATGACGAATACCCCATGACAAAATATCAAAACGTCATAACGTGGTTCCCTTTTATGACGTTTCGTAGTCGAGAGTATGATTTAGTGACAAAAATTAGATGTTCGTCACTAAGACAATTCAGAAATTGTCATAACCTATTCCAATGCTATATTATGACGAACGCACGTCTATTTCCATGACAACTCTCGAGCGTCACAAAATTATAACTATATTTTATTGCCATAAATCTTTTCTAGAGTTTTTAAAACAAAATGTGGGCCCTTTGCCTCTTTTAATAATAAAATAATTTGCTTCAAACAAAAAATATAAAATAGTTGAGATTATTTTGCAGCTATTGAATATCATTTTGACTATCAACTTATATAATTAAATTAGTGTAAATTACATTGGTCCATAGCTGATGCCACAGGCCATCTACTGGCCTTTGGCGTTAAATAGTTTTTGTGCATTCTGCAGATCCAAATATTAAAATTGGAAATAGATAAAAAGATGACAAAAGCAAGCATTGGGAACCATTTGGCAGCGGGAGAATAAAAATTCATCAAAAATAAAGGCGCAAAGGGGATTCGAACAGGAGTCTTGCCTTACACTATGGCTCGCAATGTAAGGGTAACCAGTAATATTTGTGAGGGTAACCAAACAGGAGTCTTGCCTTACACTATGGCTCACAATGTAAGGGTAACCAGTAATATTTGTGAGGGTAACCAGTAATATTTTTATATAAGATGAGGCATATATCTATTAAACAAACTAAAAAAAGATGTATGCCAAAATATTCGAACGCAAGACCTAATGCTAGCCAAAATTATCACCTACAATATCACCGTGCACTCAATTTTTGGTTAATGTAGTTAACGAAAATCATAATGTGGCCTTCCAACGAAGAATTCGAATACATCTATGTTTAACGCTGATTGATTTTGTTGAACGGGCCAAAAAAACAACTCCTGGGCCATTCTCTGATACGGTCCAACTCGTCCTAGCCATTCATTTCAAATCCAACGATTCACGTCGAACCCGAGCTAGACAAAACTGCTGCCGGCCGGCACCCTCTCTGGAAGATTGGAACCCTAGAATCATTCTCCACCTGAACGCCGCCGCCCAGACACCGTGGCTGATGACACCTCAGTCATCTCCCCTCGATCCACCGCCGGCCTCCTCGCCTCGGCCTCGACCGCGGCCGCCCGCACCGAGGTGGACGGCATCCGCGCCGCGTCGCTCGCCGCGCGGCACTGGCTTGGCCTCGGACACAGCCGCCGCACCGAGGTGGAGGAATCCGCGCCACTCCCCGCACGGTATTGCCTCGGCCGCGGCCGCCGGAGCCTCAACGAGGTCGACGACACCCACGCCGCATCCCTCACCACGCGGCACTGCCTGGCATGGAGGACACCTGGTAAGCGGGACTGCTGCTCATCGCTTCCTATGTGCAGCTGCATCTCCCCAACCATCTCTCTCCATGGCGGCTAGGGCCAGGACCGAGGCGAGGCGGCCGGGATTGTACCGTTGGCGAGCGGTTTTTTTTGCGGTATTTTTTTCGGGTGCTGTTCCATGATTATCGTCTGCGTAGGAATAACTGTGATGAGCATTGCTTGCATATGACACCTCTTGTATGAGACAGCACCGATTATTCCCTTCACTGAGCAGATTCAACAATTCCTTTAGCTGGCCTGACCCTGTGCTGTATTTTTTGTTGCATCTAGTTAGAAATTCATGGAATCAATGGTTGTGTTGTGATCAGTTATTGCTTATTTCTGATAACTTTGTATGAGAAGGGATTAATCCCTTCCTTGAGGAGATCAGCAACTCTCTGAGCTCTTGCTGCAGAGTATGTGCCGGACTTATTTACTATTCTGTATGTTTTCCTATTTCACCTATCTATGAAATAATCTGACATGGTGCTGCTTATTAGGTACTTCTGCTTGTTTCTGTTGGATAAGAGTAGGAGCAGGATAAGAGTGGGAGAAGCTGTGAGTTGTTATTGATGCCTGTTTCTCACTTCTGAATGTTCTCAATGCTTGTTTCCTTGTGCAGTAGTATTACTTAAGTGAGTTTTCTGCAATTTGGAGACCTATGTGGCTGAAATAGGTTTATGTGACTTTTTTATATTACAATCCTTGATGATTGCTCTCGATCTACTCCACTTGTATAGATTTGTAGTTTGCTACTGTACTTGTATAAATTTGACTGCACTAGTATAAATTTGTAGTGTGCTACTGAACTTGTATAAATTTGACTGCACTTGTATGCACTTTTTCCTCATTAAACATTTTAGAAGTACGAGATCAAGAAAAGCAACAGAAGCATACTCGAGCAAAAAAGAACTCCATTCATTTACATGGAATTCTGGTTCTGTAAGTATTTGATCCCATCCTTCTCAGCACTTTACTTCAGTTCATCCTCGAAACGAGATTGTAATGTCAAATTTTCTATCATTGCAGCCTGTTTTTCAGTGCTATTTTCACTTGTGTTTGAGTGGATAATGTGCACTTGCTGAGAGGAGTGTGACAGAGGGGGGACTTATTGGAATTGATAGGTTGGGGGGCCAGGCTTTATTAGGTTGTATGTCCTTGAGATTGAGAGTCCATGCACAAACAGAAATGTCCACTGAACAATTTTTTTTGGGAAAAACTAGATGTGCGATCTTTTTGTTTTCTAATTTTCTTTTCTTGCCGAATGATGTTTCCTAGCCTATTCCGAGAGTAAGGTAGCAAATTTCATGAACATGTCAAGAATGCTCTTTGATGTCAAATTTCAGTAACATGTAAGAGTTTGCCCATAATCTGGAACCATTTGACTATGTTAGCATTGGCATTAGCAACAATTTTTTGTAGTTCTTTCCTTAAACTTAGAAGTAGTATGTTTTCTATTACATTAGCCATCACTTGAATTTTGTGCACATCTAGATACTGATGCAAAATATTGGTTTTCGACCTGCAGCCCCAAAGAGGAGTTAGAAATCTGCTGTTGATGCACGAGTGCAAGCATTTGAAGCTGAGGTCGAGTCATAGAAGCAAAGTGCTACTTGGTGGTCAGACGTGGGTCAGGTTGTCTTTGATGTGGCTAGAATCTTTTAGTCTTGCGATTTTGCTGACTTGGTCAGGATACCTTGATGTGGCTAGAAACTGAACCTTCTTTGATTTCAAATTTTTGTGAGTGTTGTGATGAAAGACCATTTTGATATGGTGATGCGAATCTGTATGTGTGTTTGGTAGCTATCTTATGTGACATGAATGGGCTCCAATATATGTAAATGGGTCTCCATTTAATAGACGGGTTTGAATTAGTTGTATGGGCCACATTATGTGAATTGAAATTAAGCTTGCAAGAGAATTGGGCTGGGTTCACACTAAAAGCCAAACTTGGCTGGGCCCATCCACGAAATGGGCTGGGCTCATACTTGAAATGGGCTTGCCATGTATATCCTAATCATCGCCACATCGCATGATGATGAAATTTTATGACGTTTTTTTTACCCTACATGGCCACCTGCTTGATAATCCATGCTCAAGATTTTGTGACGTTTTTGGGGCTTGTTAGCGACGAAAGGCGAGTGTCATAAATTAGTGATAATGATAGGATTGTCACAAATTTTATGACAAAAACATACGTTTTTGTCATAGAACATCTTTTATTACGCATGATAGATGACGAATGGATTTTCATCACGTGAGCATCACAAATTGCGAAACATGACGATTTTTTGGTCTTTGTGACATAAATAAAACGTTACCTATCAAAAGATTTCTTGTAGTGTATGGTTTCAATCCCCGTGCTCCTATTGACATTCTACCTTTACCTACTAGTGAAAGAATTCATAGTGATGCTAAAGAACGTGCTGATTTTATTTTAAAAATACATGAAATAACTAAGCACAACATTGAAAGGATGATTGAAAAGTATAGAATTGCCAGTAGTAAAGGTAAAAGAGAAGTTAAACTTGAAGTGGGTGATTTAGTGTGGTTGCACTTGAGAAAGGATCGTTTTCCAGATTTAAGGAAGTCTAATTTAATGCCTAGAGCTGCTGGTCCTTTCAAAATAATTGAGAAAATAAATGACAATGCATATAAGCTTGAGTTGCCTCTCGAGTTCGGGGTTAGTCCTACATTTAACATTTCAGATTTGAGGCCTTACTTGGGAGAGGAAGATGAGATTGCGTCGAGGACGACTTCATTTCAAGAGGGGGGGGATGATAAGGACATCACTCCTTCGGATGCACACAACACTCCTCCGCTGGACATTCAAGGTCCAATCACTAGAGCTCACGCGCGACAATTTAATCTAGAGGTGAGCTCGTTCCTAAGCACTTCCTTTTATGATTTTGAGAATCGATTGCTACCTAATGATTATATTGTGATTAGGAACCAAGGAGAGGATCAAAGGATGCATGGAGAGGAGTTTGGAGGTGTGCATGACCAGCAAGGGTCGACCAAGGTACATGGAGGCCCAATACAACTCGACTTCGGGTCCATCTCGAAGTCCAGGAGCAGTCTGTCTTAGATTGGACGCCCAGGCCACATACGGAGTCCGATTTTGATAGAGCTTCCAATGGAACTGGTCCCATGTCCAAATTCTTTCGGAGCCAACAGGAATAATTGAAACAATTGGACATCCAAAATCTGTTCCAGTGCTGCGTCGCCGTATTTTGGCCTTTGGGCTGTGTATCGTGTGAGAGCCCATTAGGGGCACATCCAGGGGGTTTCTCACGACCCTAACCTCTATATTTCAGTAGCCGCCGCCCAAGTTAGGGTTTGGGTTTTGCTTAGATTATTCTGTCAAGAACAGTTTCGCGGTATATCGGTTTGTGAGACCCCAATTTCGTGAGTTTAATCATATATCTGCAATTTGGTTGCATTCTTTCTTGTTCTTGCTTGTGTTCTTTGATTCACAGGCAAGGATTAGCCTTCTTGGTGAGGTCGACCGCTGGTTAATAACCTGAGGAGACGTGGTGCTGCGATTGCGGGGTTCGGGACGTGTTGTTCGAAAGTCGGTTCGATTTGTGTTACGAATCCACCAAATCGAGAGTTATCAGATCCTTTCGGAAGATCGAGAACCCTAGTTCACATCACACCTTCTTAGAACTCCATCTTCTCCATGTCTATATAAGTATGGCGCATCCCAATAGTATTTCCTTTTCTCGGAGATAACCTTTCGCCTTGCATTTCTATCCAAATGATCCAAAGGCATCCCCCTTATCGCTCTTATTAAGTCTTCCATCCATCCATCCCTATCAAGTATTCTATAAAGATGGTCATCTCGCATTTTATCTTCAATAGGCTTCATCCCATCATCTCCTTGATGCATCCTTGATAGGTGGTCGGCTACCATATTCTCCGACCCTTTCTTATCTCGAATCTCCACGTCGAATTCTTGTAATAATAAAATCCATCGAATCAAACGTGGCTTCACATCTTTCTTGGACAAAAGATATTTAATCACCGCATGGTCGGTGTACACAGTCACCTTTGAATTTACTATGTAAGATCTGAATTTTTCAAAAGTGAATACCACGGCAAGCAATTCCTTCTCTGTTGTTGCATAATTAGCTTGAGCTCCATCAAGAGTCTTGCTTGCATAGTAAATAGCATATACCTTCCCTTCTTTTCTTTGTCCAAGAACGGCTCCAACGGCGTAGTCACTCGCATCACACATAATTTCAAAAGGTCGACTCCAGTCTAGAGTTTGAATGATAGGAGCACTTACGAGTGATTGCTTCAACGTTCCAAAGGCATGCAAACATTTTTCATCAAAGTCGAACTCCACATCCTTTTCAAGAAGTTGCGTCAATAGTTTAGTGATCTTCGAGAAGTCCTTTATAAATCTTCTATAAAATCCGGTATGACCAAGGAAACTTCTTAGGGACTTGATATCCATAGGTGATGGCAATTTTTCCACGGTTTCGATCTTCGCTTTATCAACTTCAATCCCCCTTTCGAAAATGACGTGCCCAAGAACTATCCCTTGTTTCATCATAAAGTGACACTTCTCCCAATTAAGCACAAGGTCAACTTCTCCGCATCTCTTGAGAACTTTATCAAGATTTGATAAGCAATTTTGAAAGCTAGTACCATACACCGAGAAGTCATCCATGAATACCTCCATAATTTCTTCAATAAAATCCGAGAATATGGCCATCATGCATCTTTGAAAAGAAGCGGGTGCATTGCATAATCCGAAAGGCATTCTTCTATATGCAAAAGTACCGTATGGACAAGTGAACGTGGTCTTATGTTGATCATCCGGATGAATGGGTATTTGGAAGAATCCCGAGAATCCATCAAGGTAACAAAAATGTGAATGCTTTGCTAACCTCTCGAGCATCTCGTCAATGAATGGTAGAGGAAAGTGATCCTTCTTTGTAGCCTTATTCAATTTTCGATAATCTATGCACATCCTCCAACCCGTAATGGTCCTTTGCGGTATCAATTGATCCTTCTCATTCTTCACCACGGTGAGTCCTCCTTTCTTCGGTACACAATGCAAGGGGCTCACCCATTTGCTATGTGGTACGGGATATACAAATTCGGCATTCAACAGTTTGATTACTTCCTTCTTAACCACATCACGCATAGCATGGCTCAACCTCCTTTGATGCTCTCACAACGGGTTTGCATTGGTCTTCAAGTTGTATGCGATGAGTACAAAAGGCGGGACTTATACCTTTCAAGTCACCAATAGTGTATCCGATCACCTTCTTGTGCTTCCTCAATAATTTCAGCAACTTGTCCGTCTCCTCCGGGTTTAGTTCATCACTAACGATCACCGGGAATGTCTTGTTATCCCCCAAAAATTCATATTTCAGGCCCTTGGGTAATGGTTTCAATTCAACATCGGGTGCTTCCGGTTCCTCTTGATGCAAATCTCCAATATCTTCATATATTTCCTCTTCCAAGATTCCGTGTTGTGCCTCGAGTCCTTTGGTTGCTTCCTTTAGTTCTCCATCTAGATCATCATGAATGCTTCCACTTTCCATTGCTCGTAAAGTTTCAACAAAATGAAGGCTCTCTACTTCTCCGTTATCGAGAGGTAGAGGTAAGGCATACGCGAAGCGGGCAAGAAGTCATAAGTGTATTTGGTCTCATCTAATTCAATTGTGACTTTACCCCTTCCGACATTAAGAACCGCATTAACCAACTTAAGAAAAGGCCTACCAAGAATTATATCTTTATGTTCATCATGGCAAGCATTAAGCACAAAAAAGTCGGTTGGAATAATTTTATCCGAGATAGCAACATTCAGATCTTTAAGGATACCCAAAGGTTTAGTTGTTCTACCATCTCCCATGATTAATTTAGTAGACGTAGGAGCAAGGTTCAAAGTTTTATTATAAAGCTCATCATAAACCTTTGAAGACATAACACTGACTCGAGCTCCAATGTCGCATAAAGTTTTGCAAAATAATTCTCCATTGATCGTGCAACTTATATGAGGTGTAGGTAGTGGCGTACCTTCATCGTGTTTTGCTTGTATGGCATATACCTCGGCTAGGTGCACGAATGGAGATGCTTCCGGTTTGACTCCCATGATTTTCTTCACTTCGGCGACATGGTCGGGGTCTAACTCTTCATCTTCATCAAAAAGCTTTTGAATAATTTCTCCGGCCGATCCTTTTGTGGCGGAACCGTCTAGCTTAAACCGGCTCAAGTGCGTCAGATCATCATTTTACTGACAATCACAACTTACGCACTTCAGACGGTATAAACTCGGTAGTCCGTCAGATGTCTACAGGACATCTGAAACATCCACGAACTCAGGCATAATTCACATACACAGAATTGCACCACATAGGAGCACAACAGACGAATTCACAACACACATAATTATACAAGGAAAAGAGTTATTACAGACTTAAAAACAAACTTAAGTGCATGACAAACTACAGAGTTCCATAAACAGGGGTGGGTCATAACAAGGACAGTTTGATGACCACACTTGATCTAAACAAAACAAGACAAGTCAAGAGAACATGTTGGGCTCATCAACATGCCTCTTCTTCTTCTAGAGTCCTTCCCTGCCTTACTGAACATCTTCTGGCGGATCTGCAACAGTTATAGTATCTTGAGAACAAAAGTACTCAGCAAGTCTGACAATCTACATAAACATATAAATATAGACAGACAAGGGCATGCAAGGCTTTTGGGCTGTGGATAGGTAACACTTTTGCATAAAAGCTTACTAAAATTTATATCCTAAACTTTTAGAGTTTTAGTCATTATAGTGATTACCTGAACGTCTAGATTAGCAGCAGCAACAAATCACACATGTGGTATTTAAGCAAGCCTCAGGTTTCATAAGCATCATCAACATTAACTTGTTCTAAGCTGTCTAGCAGCGATCAAGCGGTATTCATACCGAGAAGTGCGGCGATCCGGACCAATTTTTATCCCTGCAGGGTATAATCTAGTCATACGCGTTGTGTGGTCCCTAGGGTGGTCCACACAAAGCACCCTTTCACTATGGTCACTCCAAGTCCTGAATTGCCCTCGCTCAAACCCAGGGATGCCCCCCACACCGGCCCCACGTCTGGCAGCACCCAACATGTGAGTTTACGGCCACGTCCCTGCCACCAACCTCGACTAGTCCAGCGAACCACAATTCAAGACTAGGAGGAACCACAGCTACATCAGCTCACCGGTTGGAATCTCCGGTATGACTAGTACATTCAAAGCTTGATCACAGGTAAACAACAACATTCCTAAGACGATCGAGACGATGTGTCGGCTTGAGACTCCTTTCCCAACCTTCACCCTCGCACCCGATCTCCATTTCATCTTAACAACATCAAGTAAAGGTGATAGAGCAAAACCTGAGCTCACTAATGCTATGATGGAACTGTGAGGAATCTAAGCATACTAAGCTTTACTAAAACAGGTTGACATCTAGTGTTGCCCTAATCAAGGAAGGTTATGCAATCAACAGTTCACACAACTCCTAGCACGTAATGCATGCAATACAATAGTAATACGTGGAGTAATAATCAAAATAGGGTTTGGATGCTCCGGTGCTTGCCTTGATCAACAGCAGGGTTAGAGTCAGCAGCAACGGCAGCAGCAACAGGCTCTGGCTCTAGCTCCAACTCAACCTCTTCAGGCTCCTGGGGTCCTTCTGGTGGAAGCTCGACGAACTCAACTTCTGAAGCTTCTTCTATTTAACGATATGATGCATAAGTTAGTACACTCAAACCTAATAACAAGACTAGACAGCGTTGCAAAAACCCTAAACAAGTTATTTTCTATTTATTTCTATTTTTCTAAAATTTTTAATAATTTTAAAAGCATTAATGAATTATTCTACACACATAAAAGAATTATTCTATTTATTATTATTATTAATTTCTTATTATAAATCATTATTCAAGATTTTATTTATACTTAATCTATTTATTTATTTAAATACCAAAAAGAAAAGGTATTTAAATAAATAATCTAACTATTATTATGAATTTAAACCTATTTAAAACTAAAACTAAAAACTAAAACAGCTTTACAGAAAACCCCCTAAGGTTCCTGGAAACCAACCCGCACTCCCTTCTCTCTCTCACTGACGCCTGGGCCCGGCCCCTTCTCTCTTCTTTTCCCCTTGCACGCTTGTGCGCGCACGCGCTCGGTCCAAGTGACCGGAGCGACGGCGGCGCTGGCCGCCCGGCGAGATCGTCGCGGCGGGCCTCCGGACGACGGCAACATACAAAGAAACCACACCCTTCTACCCAGGTCACACTCACAAGCTCGAGTCCCCTAACCCTAACGCGCGGCGGCAGCTGCGGCGAACGGCGGCGGCGCTCGGCTCGGCCCAACCGGGGTTCCCCGCGCCAACAAATGGCACGGACGGCTCCAGGGCGACCAGGCGAACTTGCCGCACATCTGAACCTAAGCCCTACGCGGCCCTACACAGACTTCCGCGGCGGCGGCCATGGCGGACCGGAGCACCGCGGCGGCGCTGTGGCGTTCCGGCCAACACAGCCACAAACCCGGTCAAAGAACACCCTGGTGAGCTACGCGGGAACAAGGGACGCACAACCAAGCTATTTATTCACGACGAAGACGACGCTAAGGAGGTTCTCACCGAGAGGCGCTCGCGCGGCTCGGCGGCGACCAGAGGTGGAAGATGACCTCGGTGCAGAGACTAGGGTGGATGGGGTCAGGCAAGACTGGGTGGATTGGAAAGCTTCCGAGCTGGGGAAGCTCTAAGCGGAGGGAATTGGCCGGAGGTTGTTTAACGGCGACGAGAATAGGCAGCAGAGATGCTGGTGAACGGTGACGAACAGAGGAAGAAGAAGAGGTGAGGACGAACGACCGACGGTTTTATCAATCAACGCCACCGCTTAAGTCCCTTGCCACCTCCTGCTGCACGGGCTTGCGCTGGACGACGGCTACACCGGCGCGTGGCGCGAACGACGGCAAGGCGGCGGTGCGGCAAGCAGCTGCGTGACGTCAGTCGCGCGAGCTGCTCTGCTAAACACTGCATTTCCCCTCTGAAAACCGTCCAAGTCATCGAATTCAAGTTAAATTTCCTCCAGATTTCAAATACAAACTTCTCAAAATCCAAATGTAAGAATTATAGCTGAACCTTAAGCATCTTGACTTGAATCTCAAAGGATCACAAGTTACAGGACCAAGAACTTGGACCAATTTTCACTGAATTTTCTGAAACTCTGAAACTCTTTCAAAACTGTCATTTTAAGATCCAAATTACTCCCAATTTCATAAGTAAACTTCATGAACTCCAAATACCGAACTTGTAGATGGTATATAGGGCTACATTTTTCCTTATATGCACTGGAGCTAAAACTTCCTAGAATTCAAGTTGTACTGCACTGAACTTTGGCCAAAACGAAGGAAATTCATCAAATTCAATTAGCCTTTTCTAAACCTGCCACATTTAGGCCAAGTTTTCTCCAAAAACCAAACACAAACTTTTGAATCTTCAAGAATCAAAATTGTAGTCCTAACATAGGGCTACATTTCTCTCAATATGACCTTGGGCTAAATCCTTCTAGATTGAGAGTTATAAGCCCATGAATTTGAACCAAAATCACCATTCTATATGGTTTGAACTTAACCAAATTCAAATGTTTAAATTTGAATTCATCTCAAACTTCACCAATTCAATCATGTTTGATAAATGACTAATATTTAGGGTCACTTCTCCAAGTTTGACCTGGTCAACCCTTCCAGGGTGACAAATTACCAAAATGCCCCTAGGGCTAACTTGGCTCAAATAAAAGCACTTAAACTCTTAATCTTGGTATTTCTCCTCATTAGTGCTCTAATGACTCTCTTAGTACTTCACTAACACCCGTGGTGTTACACCTTTGTCCTATACGTAGCCCGTATGTTTATCCAGTGGGAAATCCGACTCTATGGCTTTCATGGACTTCTTTTGATTTGGATGTGATCTTCCTTTGTCGAAGAGTTTACCGAAGTCGATCGGGATCCAATCTATTTGCTCAAATTCTTTTAGCGACTTTGCATTCGCCAAATTCCTCCCAATTTCCACCTCCGGCTTGCTCTTCTTTATGTCTCGAAACGGTGATTCTTCATCGTGGGTTGCTCTTGTATCTTTTTCATGTTTAGGTTGTTCTTCCTTTGCTTCCGGGGTTTCTTTCCTAAAAATTTCAGCAAGCACTCCAACATGAGATTCTTGCTCAATGTCTCCCGAAAGGTGATTTTCCCAATCTCTTCGCATGGCTGCCCCATTACTTATTTTTTGTAGAATTTGGGCAGCTTCCGTGAGTGTTTTCTCTATGAGACCCCCTCCTGCGCACATTTGTACGAACTCCATGCATTTGGGGGTTAGGGAAAAATAGAAAGTATGCAAGAGTACATCACCGGAGAATCCTAGCTTCGGTCCTTGTTCAATTAATCCATTGAATCTATCCCATGCTTGATCTATTCCTTCATCTTCTCCTTGCGTAAAGTTGATTACTTGCCTTCTAACGTGTTGGATTTTGGATATCAGAAAGAACCGTCCACAAAATTTCTTCATTAACTCATTCCAATTTTCTTTCACCTCGAAGGATGCAAGCGCGTACCATCTTTTTGCTTCGTTTGCAAGTGAATATGGGAAAGATTCCATCTAAACCAAGTTAAAGGAACTCCATCTTGTTGTATCGTATTGCATAGCATCGTGAACCACTTGATATGTCTATATGGGTTGTCCGTCTCCACCCCTCTAAATGAATTTGCAGCCGCCATCTTGATGATTTGAGGCTTGATTTCATACTTAGTGGCTTTAAGTGTCGAATCTGATTTTTGCATGTCGAAGTCCTCCGATTGCGGGCTTGCATAATCCCTTAGTGATTTTTCTCCTTTCTCCATGGGTTGGACGACAAGGGCCATCTAGACAACAAAAATAAAAACAAAAACAAAGATTTTTCTAGAAAAAAGGTTAGGTGTTAGTAACCAACAAAATTAATACAAAGGTAAACGTAGCAATCTAACTTGTTCCCCGGCAACGGCGTCAGAAAAGCTTGTTGACGGCCCTTAGGCACGCCAATTACGAACCGCAAGCGCACGGATCGGTTGTAGCTTTTCCCTTAGAGTATTCCCCCAAGGTTTATCAATCCACGGATCAAGAGATTTCTACGCTTAACCTAGCACTAATGATGTTAGCAAGAATGTTCTTTTGATTGAAAGATGATGTATGGATTAAAGAACAATCTAACCTAATCAACGTTACGAGCGGTAGAGAGGAGTATACAAGGTATGAAAACATTTGCCCATATGGTCTAGGATCACTATGAGATGTAATCGCCAAGCAAGATAAAACCAATCTAATCTATCAATAAGATGCGAACCAAACTCAACACTTTCCCTCCCGCATACTGTCACTACACGAGAGTACTCACTTATCGAGCTATAGGAACACGAATCGTTGATGCGATCTAGGTATGCGAAGCAACGAACGATGCATACCCATAGAGCTGCCGGCCGGCTATTAGGATGAAAAGCACCATCAACTAAGAACATGATAGATTGATCTCACAAAAGGATTCGGCAATTACAAATCAAGATCTCCTTACAACCCCATGGACAAACAAGGACTTTACCCCATGAAGCTAAGCATGACGTCGCGATTCATGGTGTGGAAGCCTCCGGCGAAGATGAGCTCCTCGCTGTCCTCCAACTTGAGACGGCGCCCGGACGACGGGTAGGACCTCTGGCGGCATCTCCTCCTTATGTTTCTCTCCAATGGTGACTTTAGATCTAATCTCCTTGATGGATCTCCTCTTGACGGCGCCCTCGAGGGTGTTTATATAGGTCTCTGGTGAAGGACGGCGGTTGGAACCCTTAGGGTTTGCATTTACTTCGCACTGAAGAAAGGGGAGCACGAACGGGCTTCAAAACGGGCTAGGCCGGCCGGCTCACAGGCCGGCCTGGGCCTGTTTTGCCTCCTCTCGTCTTCATCTTTCTGGTCCTTCTCCTCAATCCTTGTCCATGTAGGTGCTTTGGTCCATGTCAAACTCCGCCAAATATGTCATATTTCCTGTAAATTCACAACATGCTCCAAAATACAAGGCATATTCAAAAATGGGGTTATTTCAGGTGCCAAGTGGCGGGTTAGTATAAGAATTAGTCCAAAACCAATGCCAAATCAGCCCTAAAAGTGTACCAATAATGACCGTCAACATTGGGTGTCCCGAAGCAAGTAATACAGTAAATAACTTGAGCTCATCCTTTGATTATCCAGAATACCTAGAAATAACCCTCTCTACCTTCTACACATTTATCACTTCTGTTGTGCTTGGTCGTTCTTAACTCGTCAATAGTACACACATGTTCCCTGTGGATTCGATACCCTGGAATACTCTCGGGTGAAAGCTACATCAGTGTCCGTACGCTTGCGGATTTTTCTGTGATCATTAAAAATACCAACAAGCTTTCTGGCGCCATTGCCGGGGAACGGTTGCTGTACTAGAGTAGAACCGAGTTCTCCCATGTATCCCTATTCCATACCATCACATCATTCATTTTATCTTTATCGATCCATATTCATCATCACTACCCATCCGCTTAAAAAAAACTAGCAAGACCGTGTTCTTCGGTTAAGTTTTCTCTCGGGTATTTTTGGTCGCTAACCATTACAGGTTGAAACTAAAAAGAACGACGGGTGTACGATGCTTAAGAACATGAGAGCTACATCATCTGCTACACCTTGGTAAGTTTTGGTGATGGAACAAATTCGATGGAGGCCGACACACACTTGATTTTGTTGTCTAGCGACACGAAAATCCAAGTGTGGGGGAGATTTGTACTTATCTAATGACAAGTTCCATGAATGCCAAATTTCTATCATTGGTTTATAGATGATGCGAGTCCTTGTATCCTTTCTTGCTATAAAAAATAAAATTAAAAAAATCCTAAATGCCTACCTGGAGGTAACCAGGCATTATCCCTTGCATTTGTAAGCATTCATGTTGCACATCATATTTGCTTTGAAGTGTAAAACTCAAGTCCTTTTTGAATGGGTGGCTCCTCGGATTTGAACTGTATTCGGGTGCAGTGCCTAGTCTAGGTGGGTAGTGAAATCTTTCAGCACCTAACTATTCGGGTTCCTAGTCCAACTCATTGCAGCCCCTACATGGTTGGTTAATTGTCAAATGTGGTTGGTAGACCGATCAATAGGGTTAAATGGAACTGACTCCCCCCACGTCTTTTAGATCAAAAGGTTGATCAGTTTGCGCTTTGAGAAACGCCAGGCCTCGAGTTTCTGACAAATTGCATATCGTGTTTGGTTTTTCCCTTTGTTTTTGAAATTTCAATGTCGCAGCATATTTGTTTCATTCATGCATTTTAAATTGGTCGGCATATTTATTTCCAACCATGATTGCATTTAAAAAAAATAACAAAAAAATATATAGCCGGCGAGGCTCAGTGGGATTAAGACATCTGGGTGTGCAAGCCACAGAGCCCTTGCACCTCGGTAGTCCCCATATGCCTCCTGGGTCACCTTGCCTTGCATCCTTGGTTCGTGTGCATTCTTTCATGAGAAAAAATGATTGTTGCATTCTCGTGTTTTGCATATGTGCCAGCTACTTGTTGGAAACACCCCAACATTTAGCGCACACATGCTATCCGCGCGCGACCATGTCACCATTAATAATGTCATCAAGATCCAAGGAGCTACCGTGATGGAAATTCTCAACTCATCATCTAACGCCAGCGGTGAGTATTTTAACATGGTTAGGGATGGCAGTCGACACTCAATGCTACGTAAGGCATATGATAGTTATGATGATAGAATGAAACACAAGCCTGAAGATGTAGATATTGTTGAATGGCACTACTTGATCCGATATTTTGGATCTGAAAAATTCCAGGTCTGTTAGCATTTAGTTTATTTTTTAAAATACACTTGTTCCACACGAATTCTATGTTCAATGAATTAGTACTTGCATATTTTGCAGATGATTAGCAGCCAAAACTCAGAGAACTGCAAGCAACAAAAAACTCAGCATGTGACGGGATCTAAGCCATTTTCCCATTGCAGCTATGAGCAAATATTGAACTGATAAACTAGTCTGATCTTTTCATCAATAGTGACATATTCATATGGTGCATTGCTTCCATTTTAGAGAGATCCGGAAACTGGTGAAGAGCCAAATGTCAAAATGCTTTGGATGAGGACTCACTTGAAAAAAGGGGAATGCTCAAACGATGCATCTAAGGCCGTGTATGTGAGTATATGCCTATTTGTATTCACCATGTGATTCATAATACTGTGCAACATTTGTTATCTGACTACAAAATTGAATTATGTTATTTCACTTAGGACAATGCATCCTCAAAACTTGCTGAGCGAGAATTAGAGTCCGATCACTATGTAAAAAACCATAAAAGGAGATGCGGGTTACGAGTCAAAGGAGACGCTATTTTTTCACGTCTCTAAATTTGCGTCTCTGATGACAAGTCATAAGAGATGCTAATTTTTCACGTCTCCTTTGGGGGGAGTCATAGAAGACGCGTTTTTGCCAACCCGTCTCCAATAACCCTCACATACGGGACGTGGGTTGTTAAACCGCGTCTCCTATGACATGCATAGAAGACGCGGGTTGTTAACAAGCATCTCCTTTGATGAATTAAAAAACAAAAAAAAAGAAAATAAAATATATATTATACAGATCACAAATTAATATACATGATTTATCCATTACATACCTCAATAGACCTTTCATCACATGAAAAATAATCTACCAGATTGTGCTCGACATGGAGAAAAATCAACATACTATGAACGTCCAAAGCTAAAGAATGTTTCTTCTTGACCTCTTGAAAGCCCCCAAGCTTCTTGCTGTTCGTTTTGCCTGTAGTAGCAGTAGGCCTAAATAATAGTAACAATTAGTTAGATCACGCATACTGTTCTTTTAATAACAAAAAAAAATGATGCCCTAAAATCACAATTGCCAACAGCTAGTGCACAAGTCTCTGGTGTGATGATTTAATTCAAAACTACTTAAAGGAAACAGACAGCGCATTCTAAAAACTAAAGGCAAAAACTAGCACTGAACAGAGAACTGAGTTTAGTATTATTCAACATCATTATACAAAATTATTGCTTCAAATACAACAGGATGCAGACCAAAAGAATTCACACATGTATGACATATCATAGAGCTAAATGCGAGGAAATGTGGAATTAAAAGAAGTGACCCTGTCAATATATTTAAGGTAGAGAGATAGATCTGAAAAATAGTTAAACATGGGAAATTAGAACAATAGATTGATCCATAGGACTATTGAGTCCCTTCCCACCCCTTGATATAGTAATGATGAGTGCAAGAAAAAAGAACTCACAACAGGAATGCAATGTGTGGGCTTTCACTTCATCTACAAATCAACTAACAACTAGAAAAATGTGTGAGCATTTTACTTTGTCTGTAGCATATCTAAGTGTTCTCCGTGGTGTCCTACCATGGCAATGGTGAGGCCCGAAGCAGAGATTCGCTGGCGGTCAACAGCAAGACCTGGGATGGAGAGAACAGGTGACGAGCCATAGATGCAGTGGTGGTGCAGCTGTGCCAACACATGGAGGCTCATGGCAAGGATACTATGGCACTGCAGGACTAAAAGTATCGTAGAAGCATAGTCTGAATGCTAACCTGCAGGAACATATATTCTAGAGAACTCAGTTTCAATAGTTTTAGCTCAGAATGGTATATTTTTGTGTTGTAGACACTAATTCTAATGTATAGCTCTTTGTAGGAATTAGTACACAGAGTAAAAAAACATTAATAAGGATATGGACCAAATAATACCAGAGGTAATGTGTTCAAAGTTTCTCCAAGTACTGAACCAAATAATACCAGAGGTAATATGTTCAAGTACTTTCAACAACAAATTTAGTGATGCCTTTATCGCTTTACGCAAACTGAGTATGTGAGCAAACATTGGTAGTAAAAAAATGTACAGTGGAAGCCAAAGTTCTCAATTATTATGAAACAGAGGTAATGTGCTCTCTAAAATGTGCAATATTACCAGAGAGGTCTGATAGAAAACCATCTATTTGAAAGGAGAAGTTTAGTACTTCAACCATCTATTGAAATTAAAACTTGAAAGGAAACTTGCATAGTATCATGGCAAATCAAAAAAGTTTTGCTTTATGTGAGTGCCATTGTCATCAGCTCAAGTTAAATCCTCAAGAAATATACAAGGGAAATATTCTACAAAAAAAATAAATACCTCCAAACCAATAATCATTGAGATACCACATTTTTTTAGAACTCCAGACCAGTGTAAACAAATTCCAAATGCATAAGAAATGCAGCAAGGAAAAATGTAAAGCACTAACAGTATCATTAATGATGGCTAGTGAGGGTACAGAACCAGATATCATCACATTATGTCTAAAAGCTTGCTAAATCAAACTGTCAGTAATTCATCTAGCCACTGCAAAGGAGTAAATGACTGCTATGAGCCATGGGTTCATGGCTTTGAGCTGTGGAAGAACAGTACATAATATCATCACAGACAGTAATCTATTTTTAGGTCACTGGCTACTAATTTGCTTCCGCAAATGCAAGAAGCTAGCACAGGAAAAGGGAAAGAAGCTACCATTTTCATGGTCGTTCAGAGGAAAGGTTAGTGCCTGGTTGCTATTGCTACCGTGTGACAGGTTGCTCACTTATGTCTAAGAAGTTCGATAATACAGATATCCTCATAACCAAAAAAAAAATCCATTAGTACAGGTATCCAATGCCCCTGGACACAAGCATCGCAGATCTGAGGTGTTACCCATTCGTGAGCTTTTCCCTTGCGATTCCACCCATCAGGGGCCCGGCAGATCGAGAGGTTGCCTCCATAATTCAAGATCTATATATGAGAGAAGAGAAAGTATAAATCGAAACCCTAGACAAAGAAGGAGTGAAAGATGAAGCCTCAAGAGCGCAAAAGATGAGAGCGAGGAGAGAGAGGCTCACCGGAAGACCGCGGATTCGAAGGGTCGCCGGAGTTGGTCGGCTGCCGGCGAAGGAAGGCGCGAGCACGTGTAGGCGATGAGCGCACGAGTGGATTGAAGCCGACGAGGGGCTGCCGGAGTTGGACGCTCCCGAGGAGGCCACACGCGAGGGGTGGGGTGGCGACGAGCAGGCGGCGGCGAGGAGGCAGTGCCTCGCGCGCGAGGTGAGTGACAACGCTCGATTTAATCTCACGAGGATGGCTAGTGAAGTGGAGGAAGTCGAGCCGGCCGGCGGCGGAGACCAGGGAGGCGGAGGGAGAGACGAGAGAGAGATAGAGAGAGAGGAGAGGGAGGAGACGAGAGACGAGTCGTTTCGGGCGGACGCGGAACTGTACGCAGAACGCCATTTCATAAAACGTTCGGGTCCGAACTACTCTGGCGAGGCATTTTAGGGCCTGTTTTCCCACTGAAAGTTTGAGACTTCACTATTCATCAACATCAAAGGGAATCTTACATGCATGAAGTATTAAACATGTGTTAATGATAAAACCCATTCCATAACCCCCAGTAACTTTGCAAGACGAATCTAATGAGTCTAATTTGGCCATGATTAGACAACGTTGTGCTACAGTAAACAATATCTAATGATGAATTAATTAGGCTTAATAGATTCGTCTCGCGATTTCCCGTCCATCCGTGTATTTAGTTTTATAATTAGATCATGTTTAGTCCTCCTAATCTTCGATTTAGAATTGGAAACTTTCTTTCGCAAACTTACAACTCTAAACTAAACAGGCCCTTAATCTCACGCGTCTGTTTTTAAGTCCCACGAAGGAGACGTGTATTTGATACCCGCATCTCTTTTAACTCACAAATTTATTGGAGACGTGGGTCCTAAACACACGTCTCCTATATATCTACATAGGAGACGCGGTTATAGGAGACGCGGTTTGTCTATGGATATTTTTAGCAGACTCAAAGGAGACGCGTGTTAACAGCACGTGTCTCCTATGATGGTGTCTTTTTTTTACGGTTTCTTACATAGTGGATGTCCCGCTTTGTAGCGAACAATAAGATATTATTTTCCAAACAACCTACAAGCAAACCATAGGATGCAAAACTTCCAAACTTCATGGGTATGGATACTTGGCCAAATATCTATCAAGGATGCAATTGATGAATGCTAATTTGGAGTAACAAGCTGTAGTGAAACAAAAAGATATAGAGGTCCAAAAGTTAAGAGAAAAAATGACAACTATAGTTGCTGATAGGGATAAGGTAATTGAAGAAAGCAAGAGACAAATTCAAGAGGAGGAGGAGAAGAAAAGGGAGACACTTAGAGAAGAAATCAAAAAAGAGATGTTCTCATTGCTTGAAAAACAGAGAGAAGAAACTTCACAGGAGGTAATAAATTTCAAATAAGCTTGTATCTATGATGATATTTGCACACTGTATGGGACCTAACATTTTCCCCCTTTCATTTAATATGCAGTCTATCCCACAAAGTAGGCAGACAATGGTTGAAAAGACTACCTCTCGTAACAGTGCTGTTAACCAAAACCTTTTTCCAGACAACAATACCAAGGAGGCACAGAATTTTATTACCTCACAACAATTGAGGAGTACTGCTGCTCCTGCTAAAACTCGTCTACGCTCAAGGTAGCAAAATGTAATAAATGCAATAAGATTGACCAAACTCTGCAAAATTAGATTTCTACTATCATCAACCAGCTATTCTATACTTCTATATTCTATAATATGTTCATGGTTGCCTTCAGCACCTGTAGCTTAAATATTCTAAGGTGTGTGGTACTTTGCCATGATTGCATGATCTGAATGGTTCTACATGATCTTTTCTCTAGCTCATGTATGTCGTTCCTTCTAGTTATCAGTGGTATGTGGAGCTAAACTTTGTTAGTTTCATAGGTTGTAGTGTGTACCTATTTGTGTGAGCTTATCTTTTGTACAACAAATTATGCTATGTACTACTTGAATTTATTCATTGCTATGTAGTACTGAAATTTTCTATGCCTTGGAGTTTTCAATATGAGTACCAATAATAGTTACTCGTCCTGTGCATAGAATTGTTTTAGCAGTACCAAAAATTTGTTAGGGTTCTATACAAGTTGCTTACTCTACATCCCTATTTCTTTTAGTAGCCTATATAGAAATACTTTTGGAGTATTTCGTCATCATTATCATTAATTTTTTTTTTGCTATCGGATGCTAATGCGATTTTCTCATCATGATCAGCACGAAGCTAAATAGAAGTTGCATGGAGCGCTTGGAGTTGAAGCTTGCGAGGTCAGCTGGACAAGAACAAGCTGTCAAGGAAACATTATTCAAGTTTCCATCTTAATATTCCATAGACACTTTCTATTGTATGCATTGTTATTAACTAATTCAACAAACTATTTGAATGGATTGTCACTTTTATATTTCATACATTCAGATGGCTAATGCTATGCTTTCATTGTCATGTGAGTTCCATAAAAAAATTTTACACAACTGTATGCAAAGCGATGTATATAAATAAATATCAAATATTTTATAGGTAGCCAACCAAAGCACAACGTAATATTACCACGACGATATCTGCAATTGCCACGATATGTTTGAGGCAAAAGAGTCACTTGCCACGAAATGTATGCGAGTGTTGGGGGGGATTGGCCTGCCAAGGAAATGCCTTCACCCGCTTTATATTTGAGCTTCTGACATTTGCCATCGCTACAACTAACTAAAAGGCCATTGCCTTCGCTAGACTATTAGACACCGAGAGGCGAACCGCTACACTCGGTCGTCTGAAAGAGATGCGAAGGCATTATGAGGCGGCCTGTTGCCTTCGCTTTCCTGGTCCGTTCTGTGCGGATGCGAAGGTAATTCCCAGAAACCATCTAAATATACATGGTTTATTTTGTTATACAGGCTCAAGACAGGCCCGGGTGATGGCGCAGCAGTCTTTTACTCTCTAAGCATGAAATGGCGATGTGCGACCGAAGGGGCTCGGGGTGGTGAAGGCGACAAAGGTCACTGGAGGCATGGTTAAGGCAGCGTGGACCAGGTCCAAACCGAGTCAAAGACGGAGTTGATGGTCTACGTATTCACATTGAGACGTGTGAATGGACCCTTATGCCCCTAGCTAGCTTAAGTTGTTTAGTCTAGAGGATGATGCCTGATTTCCAGGGGCATAAGTGAAATGTAAAATGTGTCTCTTGACCTCCCTATAAAAGGGGACCTCCTACCAACGTGTAAAGGGCTGAATCCCGAGAACACTGTTAATAAGTAATTTACTGTTGCTTGTCTCTGTTCTCTGTCTTGGCTATTGTTTGGGCTTATTAGCTTCGGCATTAACCCAACAATTGGCGCCCACCGTCTGTACTGTGCACGAAGGAAACCCACGAACACCACTATGCCACCAAGAAGAGTAGTAACAAGTCCACCCACCAACACCACCAAAGACAAACCCTCAACCGGCGAAGCCGATGCCCAAGCCATAATTCCACCAAGCACCTTACCACCCATAACCGAAGCCATCACTGACGAAACGAAAGTCGATGAAGATGCCCTCACCACCGAAGAAAAGCTGCGCAGGGTGGAGGAAAGGCTCCGCCTTCGCCGTCTGGAGCAGCAGACAGAGCTCGAAGCTGCCCAGCTTGTGCTACAACAGCAAATGCAAGAAGAGGAAGAAGAGCAACAACACCAGCTACTGCAAGTTAGGAAGCAGTTGGAGGAGCTGAGGCAAGCGAAGCAAAGAAGATTCAACAACACAAGTTCCAGAGCTGTGAAGCTCTGAGAAGAACTCGAAAAAGCCAAGAAACAAGTTGTTGAGCTCCAAGCAGAACTCAATGATCCAATTGCCTTCACCAGTGCTGGAACAAATCGCATTTTCACATCGAAAACCGACTTCCAAGTGCTGCACACTCGTCCCATTGATCACACTTGCCTTCTCTCAGAAAGTCTGCAATTGGCAAGATGGCCGCCTTCGTACAAGCCCATCTTTCTACCAAGGTACAATGGTCTCACTGACCCCAAGCAATTTCTCATGAGCTATAAGGCTGCAATAACTCCGGCAGGGGAGATGATGTAGTGCTGGCAAAGTCTTTCATCATCGTTTGCGATGGCACCGCAATGAACTGGTATACCAAGCTTCCTGGGCTATCAATCAGCAGCTGGTACGACCTGAAAAGAGAGCTAATTAATCAAGAATTTCAGCATTATGGGAGATCAAGCACTCTCATATGCGGAGCTAACTCTACACCAACAGCCGAAGGAATCTTTGGAGGACTACTTTCGCAGGTTTGTGGGACTCAGATCTCAGGCTCCTCATATTCCTGATGAAGCCGCCAAATTTGCAGCTATACAGGGGTTTCGGCCTCGTCCATTCGCACAGCACATTGCAAGGGAAACTCCAGCAACCCTTGGTGATTTGTGTGAGGAGTTCAAAAAATATTGTCGATCTGCCAGTATGATTCCCAAAACAAGCACCACCACTACAACCAAAACCATTAACAAAACTACCCATCCCAAACTATCATGAACGTGGAGAGTCCGCCTTCGCTCTAAGAGAACAAACACTCTCACCCAAAAAGCCAATTCCAGAACCAAAGAAATGAGCCTATCCAAAGAGGTGGAAGAACCGGTAGAGGCCGAGGCAGAGGAAGGGGTCCGCTTTCGGGACCATAGCTTTTTTTGCCAATATCATGGCAAAAATCACATCCATGACACAGAGCAGTGCCGAGACATCAAGAAAATCATCGACAAGATGAAGGCAGAAAAATCCAAGCTACCCAAACGAAGCCACTTTCGGCTTCGCACCCCAACACCCAAACCCAAACACAAACCTAAGCTATTCAGCCATACTGCCCAGTCTATCCCTTCTTAAACTCAAACTTTATCCATCCCACAACTGTGATGGCGACTCAATTCTCGCCTTCGCCTCAAGCATTCCAACACTACTACCCACAAACATTATACCCACACCTATACCCTCAAAACACCCAGCCTATCCCAAACAAAGACATCAAAGTGGAGGAATTACCTCCACCACCACCACAAAAATCGCAAGATCAAAACAAGCCTACACCCTTGCCCAGTTATGGCCTCATTATGCCAATAACTGGAGGATCCTCACTTGCCTTCGAGACAAAGAAGCAGAGAAAGAGCTACTTTCGCCAAGTCAACAACATCTCAGTTGATGGTCCCTACAAGAAATCGAAATGGTCTCATATGCCAATCACCTTCTTAGAAGAAGATCTCAAGCTCCACAATTTTCCACATAACGACGCAATGTCGATTGAAGCCAACATTGCTGGCTGGACAATTGGGAAAGTGCTAGTGGACACAGGCAGCTCTGCGGATATCATCTTGGCGAAGACACTCAGGTCAATGATCAACATCAACCCAGACAATCTAGAGCCATCAGATACACCCTTGGTCGGCTTCGGGGGGAAGCGCACTGCAACATTGGGGAAAATCACATTGCCAGTATCATTTGGTGATACATCAAATGCAAGAACGGAGTTCATCACCTTCGACGTTGTTGACAAGTTCTTCGACTACAATGTTATCTTCGGCAGAGGAGTCATAAATGCCTTCGACATCATCATAAGGTAAGCTTTCTTGTGCATGAAAATGCCAGCTCTCAAAGGAGTTATCACCATCTTCGGTGACCAAACAGAGGCAAGAAGAATTGAGTATGCCAACACCCCAGGCCAGCGAAAAGTACATGTGCTCGAAGAAAGAGAACCTATATATCCTGAGGAGAAGCCGATTGCTGAGAAAGACAGCAAAAACAAGCAAGGGGCAACAGAAACAAAAGAAGTGCAATTGCAGCTTGATGTCTTCGATAGGAAAGTGATCATCAGTTCAGATCTTGAACCTGACGAAGAAGAAAGACTCATCGAGTTCTTGAGAAACAATAAAGATGTCTTCACATGGTCTAGCAAAGATTTGCCAGACGTCGACAGGAACATAGTTGAGCACAAACTCGCAATCAGCCCTGAGATAAAGCCGAAAAAGCAAAAATTGAGAAAAATGTCCAAAGAAAAAGTGAGTGCAGTCAAAGCTGAGGTGCAGAGGCTGCTAGATGCAAATGTTATACGCAAAGTCAAATATCCCCAGCGGTTAGCAAACACAGTGCCAGTAAAAAAGAAAAATGGCAAGTGAAGAATGTGTATTGATTTTACCGACCTCAATAAGGCATGCCCAAAAGACGACTTCCCCCTACCCAGAATTGACAAAATCATTGATCAAACAGCTGCAAGTGAGATGATGTCTCTTCTAGATTGCTTCTCTGGTTATCATCAGATTTGGATGAAGAAAGAAGATGAAGAAAAAACCAGCTTCATCACTCCTGCTGGCACATTTTGTTTCATCAGAATGCCCGAGGGGCTTCACAATGCTGGAACCACTTTCTATCGCATGTCTGGCACTGTATTCAAAGAGGAACTCTTTAAAACCATACTGGCATATGTTGATGACATCTTGTTCAGAAGTGTTAAAAGGCAAGATCACATATCAGACTTGGCAGTTGCCTTTATAAGAATGAGAAAAGCTGGCTTAAAGCTCAACCCCGAGAAATGTGTCTTCGGGGTAACCAAGGGAAAGATACTTGGCTGCCTGGTATCAGCGAATCAAATCGAAGCCAATCCAGACAAGACCAATGCAATCCTCAACATGGAAGAGCCCAAATACATGAAAGATGTGCAGAAACTCTCTGGCAGAATCGCAGCACTTAACAGATTTATTGCAAAGGCAGCTGAACGCAGTTTACCCTTCTTCGCAACTCTCAGAAATGCAACAAAATTTGAATGGGGAGAAGAGCAGTCGAAGGCATTTCAAGAGTTAAGGCAATATCTGATGCAGCTCACGAAGCTGACAATACCTGACCCAAAGGCACCCTTACTGTTGCACATCACAGCTTCGCAATCAGCCGTCAGTGCTGCACTTATTGCAGAGAAGCTAATTGAGGGCAGAAAGATACAGCAGCCAGTGTACTATGTCTCTGAGGCACTGGCTGGGTCAAAGCTATTCTACACTGAGATCGAAAAAATGATCTATGCTGCTGACAGATCAACCAAGTGCTCACAGATCAACCACTAAAAGAGCTGCTGAGTAACAAAGAAGCTTTGGTAAGAATACGCAAATGGGCCGCAGAGCTGTCTGAATAAGTAGTCGGCTTCGAGCGAAGAACAACAGTCAAATCACAAGTCTTGGCTGATTTCATAGCAGAATGGACATCGCCTTTGGCAGAAAATCTGATCAGAGAAGAAAGCTGGCTAATACATTGTGATGGCGCTTGAGGGGACAAAGGAGCTGGCATCATAGCAATTGTGCAATCGCCTTCGGGAGTCAAAATGAGATATGCAGCAAACTTAGAGTTCTGTAAAAACAGCGACAGAAGTATAAACAATGTCGCTCAATACGAAGCTGTGCTATTGGGGCTCAGGAAAGCGAAGGCACTGGTGGCTAAGCGCTTCATTGTGAAAACTGACTCGAAGGTGGTAGCAGATCATATTGAAAAAGAAAGTGTTGCAAAACAGCTAGAGCTGATCAAGTATCTGACTACAGTTCGAGCAATGGAGAAAAAAATTCAAGGGCTTTACAGTCGAATACATCCCGAGGGCAAAAAATGAAGAAGCCGATGCATTGGCCAAGGTAGCAGCAAAAGGGGACAAATTGCCACCCGATGTCTTCTTCCAGACACTAACAATGCCTTCGATCAAAGAACTCGATGAGGAACCACACTTTATCAATGCAATAAACTCAGAAGATTGGCGGTCATCTATAATGGCATACCTAAGGGGATACTATGAACCAATTGACGAAGATGACCTCAAAACTATGCAGCAGAGAGCAAGATCATATCAAATCATCGACAATATTCTATACAAGAAAGGGGTCGTGGCTCCTTGGCTTCGCAATACGCGAAGGTAGAGAGTTTATACAAGAGATACACAGTGGCCTATGTGGAGCTCACTTTGGAGCGAGGGCAATTATAGGGAAGGCAATGAGACAAGGGTTTTATTGGCCTTCAATCATCAATGATGCAACAAACACAGTCAAAACTTGTGATGAATGTCAAAAATGTGCTGCAACCAGAAAATCGCCTTCGGAGCCATCGCAGCTGATAACTCCAACCTGGCCACTGCAGAGATAGGGCATAGATCTGGTGGGTCCTCTTCCCACAGCTCAAGGAAACCTGAAATATGCAATAGTTGCAGTGGAATATTTCATCAAGTGGATTGAGGCAAGGCCATTGGCAAACATCACAGCGAAGACAGTCATAAAATTCTTCTGGCAACAAATTGTTTGCAGATTTGGAGTCCCAAGGGAAGTCACATTAGATAATGGCAAGCAATTTGATTGTGATGAATTCAGGCAGTACTGCATGTCCATCGGGATGAAGGCAAGATTCGCATCAGTATACCACCCGCAGTCCAATGGCGCAGTCGAAAGAGCAAATGGCACCATATTCACCGCCATCAGAGAATGCCTTGCAAATTGTAAGAAAAAAGGCAAATGGGTGGAGGAAATGCCAAAGGTAATCTGGGCTCACAACACATCCACTTCAAGAGCAACCCAATTCACACCATTCAAGCTATTATATGGCGAAGAAGCAATGTGTCCCGAAGAAATTCTTCATAAGGGGCTTCGCACTCAGCAAGAAGCGCCCAAAGATAGCGAAGCTATAGATAAAGATCTCACAGAAATTTACAGGCTGCAAGCAGCCAAAAACATCTCCAAATACCAAGAAGAAACCAGGAAATGGCGTGACAAGAAAGTAGTAAGGAAGGACATAAAGATAGGCGACTGGGTGCTAAGAAAGAACCCGAGTATGCCTTCAGGAAAGCTGCAGAACAAATGGGAAGGCCCATTCCTAGTTATCAAGAGTAACAGACCAGGATCATTTCGCCTAGGGGATGAAGAAAGCAATGAGCTACCGCATTCATGGAATGCAGACAGCTTATGAAGGTACTACATGTGAAGAACATGTAACAATTGGCTTCGTAATCTATAAACGAAGTCAATTGATAGATTAGAATTTCATTTTTCCTTCAAAAAGGCCCGTAGTCTTTTCCTCACAGGGGAACCCTTACCAAGGGGTGAGGTTTTTAACGAGGCAGTGCTAACTGTAACTCGTGTGAAATATATGAGCGAGCTATTCCCCAAAAAAGTTGCATCGAAAGCAATTGGCTTCGATCAAATCGCTGGTATTCGATAAACCAAATAGAATTAAATTGACCCTACCAAAGGTAAGGCCAATTCAGATCTACAAACGCTTACTCCGAGGAGTAAAAAGGGCTTCGGCTCAATTTGATTTTTACATCCAAAATGCTTACTCCGAGGAGTAAAAGGGGCTTCGGCTCAATTTGTTTTTTAACATCCAAAATGCTTATTCAAAAGGGTAAACAGGGCTTCAGCTCACATTATTCGTAAAAAACTAAAAGCATGAACTCCAAAAAGTAAGTGCGAAGAAAATTTCTCATCAAACTCGTCAAAATGCTTGGCACCTGAGTTTGAATGAAAAGCACAAACTCGCTTTGGGGGGAGGAGGCGTTTCTCTCAAAAGCGAAGGCAAATTGAGTTTAATCTTTTTCATTCAAACACAAAATAAATATTCATCTACACATACGACTTCGCACAAGTCATGAAGACACTCGCCTTCGAATGAATAAATACAAACTCGCTTTGGGGGGAGGAGGCGTTTCTCTCAAAAGCGAAGGCAAAACAAGTTCATATTCATTTATACAAAGTCGTAATTGCATCACATGTTACAGACTTACATCAAACACTCTCAAAACATTTCAAACACATATCCATAAAACTGCTCGCTAGACCTCCTAAAGCGAGGAGCATTGTAAACACATGCAAAGTCTTTGTCATCGGGACTAACTTCCAACGGCTCCGTCTTTGGAATGCCCAGAGAAACAGCTTTGGCATTCCTGCTCACAGCAAGTTCAACTCGATCCAAGCCATGAGCAATAAACACAGTGAAAAAGTCAAAAACACCGAATTCGGTGCGACGGTAAAACTCGTGACAATACTCCAGAAAGTCACCATGACTAGAGTTCAGATAAAGTCGTCGAAATTCCTTCCAAGCGAAGCTAGAAATACAAAGTGGCCCATCACGCATGGCCAGTGGCGTAAGTTCGAGCATCTCATCACCCTGAATATACACAAATGTACAAGTTCAAAAGGACTGCCCGCTCAATAAGTCCCAACTCTAATTACAATCTAAAAGGTCCTTAGACATGTGGATCGACTCCAGGGGCCCCTTGGCCACTTTGTCCTTGCGAAGAGGAAGAAGCACCAGCACCAGTCGCAGCAGCACCAGAGGTGGCCCCAGCTTCGGCAGCCTCCTTCGCAGCAGCCTCTCTCGCTGCGGCTTCGGCTTCGGCCTTCAGCTTCTCTTTCAACTCCTTTGACTGAGAATACATAAGCTATCAAACAAAACAATATAAAATTAAGAACAAAGCGAATAAAACATGACCGCGATGGCAATAAACAAGGTACCTTAGCTAACCGATCACGAATAATGTTCTGAGCCACCTAGCGTCCACTGGCAACCCAGAAGTGCTTTAAGAAAAGCGCCTTCGCAATCAACATGTTTTTCGAAAAAGAATCACCATCGGTAGGATCTTTGGGCTCCGGATAAGGGTAACCTTTCCGAACCAAGGCGTTATAATGCTCACAGCCGTTGTCAGAGAGAATCTTCAATAAATTGCACGAGCATAGGTTGACAGCGAAGTCACTAACAGACTCAATTATTGTCGAAAGCGAAGTAAATTCATGGTCAATCCAACCAAAAAGCTTATCCAGGCTGTACTCTATGGGGGAAGGCAAGGGACTCCGCTCCAAGCTGTTGCAGGGCCTCCTTGTATAAGCGATACAGCTTCAAGCCACGCTCCCAGGCAACATTGATCACATCTTCATTTTCCTTGCGAAGGGGAATGGTTCAAGTACGCAGCGACACGGCTTCACGCTCAAAGTTCTCACTGCGAGACCGATACGATTCGACATCACGAGATAGCTTCTCCTTAACACTCGTGAGAGTGTCAACCTCGCTCTTCAAGATTGAAATCAAGTCAGTATCTTTGACAACTTTCTTGCGAAGGCCCTCTAGGACATCATCCTTGTCCACAACCTGAGCCTCCAAGGCAACAACCTTTTCCTTAAGCAAGTTGGCTTCGCCAGCCTAAGCTTCCAAAGCAGCAACCCTGTCTTTAAAGTCTTATTCTCATTAACAATGGACTCCCGATCCTGACGAAGCAAATTCCTCTCATTCTCTAGATCTTGCTTGATTCTGTCAATATTTGCTTGGATCTGGAAAAACTCAGCTTTCTCCCTTCGCAACCTTACCAACTCCTCGCGCTCAGCAGCAATCGAGTTGAGGTTGGGAACTTGAGCATGCAACTCATTGATAGCTACAACAACCTGTGAAAGAAAATAATCTTCTCATTCAGTATTACGAGATCGGCAACTCAAAGCCAAGTCAATAACAAAGTTAAAGGCGAAGGTGTGAAATTCACACCTTCAATCCCGAAGCCAAAATGTTAGAGCTGATACTTTCAGGATCCAAGGTTCACACAAGTTGTTGATATTCTACAAGCAAAAAATAATGATAACATTGTTACCTTCGCAAAAAAATAGCTAAAGGAAAAAAAACTAGTTATAACATTGATCAAATAAAATACCTTCCCAAGCAAAGTCTTGGAGAAGCCCACCTTCGTGCATTCGAGCTGGCCCCTCGTCTTCGGCACCTATTAAACAAGTCTCCTTCGCATCAAAATCAAACAGCACAACAACCATTGTCGCTAAAGGAAAAAAATCAGAAAAAGGCAACTTCATAAGTACCTTCGGAAGTAGAAGGAAAGCCTGCCCCCGTATCAACTTCCATATCCGCCCGAGAAGCAGCAGCCCTCTCAGCGGCATCGGAACGCCAATATCAGTCATGGCAGCATCGGCCAGAACTTGCAAAGAGTCGCTTGCATGAGGGGGAGAAGCCAAAGTCGACGGAGGAACGTCAATTGGCACAGACTCCATTGGGGCTTCGGCGACTGGCTCCTCAACATTTAGCGAAGCTAGCTGTTCAACAGCTTCGAGAGCAGCATCAGCATCGCCGAGATTCTCTTCTACAACAGTCTCAATAATAGGAACATCCCGAACAGGGGTATCCTCAAACTGGCTAATGTCAATACCATCGTTAAAGGGATCAAGCAATCGAGCATCCCCAGATGTCTCAGGAACTCCTTCATAAGCAATATCAATATCAACAAATGGATTCTCCGCTAAGTACCTTCCTAGCAAAGGAAGACTTGTGCCCTGAAAATAATTCCAAAAGAGAGCAATCTCACCTAAGAAAATATCATCCCCACTCCGAGGAGCTGAGCTCGCAAAACTAGTGACGGGCGAAGCCGTCAACTGCGCTAGAGCCGGAGCCACCGGCGGCGCCCGAGGAGGAAGAGGCGGACGACCACCACGCGAAGCCGAAGAAACAACTCCAGATGACGAACGGCCACCGCGTGAAGCCAAAGAAGCGGCCCCAGCAGCTGAAGCCGCAACTGACAAGACAATGGAACAGTAGCAATTGGCGGCTCTTGGCGACGCCTTTTTTCTGCAGACTCATAAGAGCTGCTGCTGCTTTGCTTGGCTGGGGTAGAGGAAGAAGTTGCCTTCGCAACAGCTTTCTTACTTTCACCTCGGCCGCGACCCTGGCCATGGCCTCCACCACGTCCAGTCCGACCACCTCCCCGAGGACTGCGCGAAGACGCAGAGACATCTTCATCCTGTTCCTTCGCCTTTGCCTTACCTCTCTTTTCTTTTTTCTCTTTCTTCTTCTCCTTGGTAGGGACAGGAACCTCACGAGCACCGTAAGAAATCCCCAATTCTTCAAAAACTCTGTTCAGTCTTACATGAACATAATTGTCTTCGCTACTGCGATGCTCTTTTGTGGTGTATGGGCCAAGAATATCAATGGCCCGTCGCTCTACACAAGCAACAAACTCTGCTGCGGACATGCCTTCGGGGATCCTCGCCCCAAAACGAGGGAAAGCAACATTGGTATGATCACCATGAGGTTTCCACTCAACATTAAAAGGCTTCCAGTCGGCAAATAAAAAATAAACTCTAGCAGCGAGATCAGCAGCAATACCTTCCTCAATAAGATCACGGCTGAAGATTGTTCGCGAAGCCGTTCGAAAGGCCTTCCAGCATTCAATGAATCCAGCACTTTGCGTTAAACACTGGACAAGAAACAAATTTAAGCCAATCAACCTGGCTATGCAGAGGGAAAGAAACAGATTTTGTCCCATCCTCCAAAATAATCTTCTCCGAAGGTACCCTCACATAAAACCAGTACTTCTACCAATCCTTTGAGCGAAGGAAGTTTCCACCTTCGCAAAGTTGGAACCGCGACGACGCCCAGTGAAGGTCACACAACCAAAGTCTGGAGTGAATAGCTCGCCTTCAACTTCAGCTGACTTGCTCTAATTGTGACCCTCATACAATCGAAAGAATCCATCAACTGTAACCGATGACTCATGCGTCTTTACAGCCCAAAAAAACCGAAGGAGATGGCTGATGGCATTCGGCGTCAGATGATGAAGCTATAAGCCATAGGGTGCAATCATCTTTGCGATGATATTGTCAATGGGCACTTTTAGGCCCGCAATAAAAAAATCGGTGAAAACCACAGCTTCGTCTTCGCGAGGGTTAGGGGTAGTATCGGCACCAGGAGCATGGCTCTAACCCTCAGGAAAATATCCCTTCTCATCATAGAACTTGATGTCATTTTCACCGACCTTGGATTTGCCAAATACAAGTGTCTTTGCCCTCTTAGTGGGATCCACTAGATCCTCTACATCGGCCTCCACATCGTCCAGATTTGCTACTTCGCCAGCCTCATCATCCTCGGCATGGTCATCGCCAGATGTCTCCTCCACAGTCGGAGTATCATCCTCCAACTGCTGAGCAAATTGCTCAGCCTCAGTATCACTCATCTCCTGACGAGGAGACCTACCTGCCCTTTGTGCCTCGGGGCTGCCTTCGCCAGCCATGCTAGTTAGCAAAGCAGTCTGTCTGATGTGTACCACTGCAAAAATGACAACAATTGTCATTTCATTAGCCAAGAAAATCAGTAAAAACAAAAATAATCAGATATAGGTACAATGCGAAGACAAAATTCAAATTAAAACAAACTTTATATGAAGGTAAAAATAATGAATACCTCAAAGCCTGACAGCAGAGGGGTGAAAACCAAATGCCTTACAACACGAAGAAGCTAAAGCAAGCAGAAAGCGATTGACAGCGAAAGCAAATAAAGGTAAAAGGGGGGACACCTTCGGTCCTATTTATAGGGCAGTAAAAAATATGACCGTTATCCCAGATAATTCAAAAAATAATAAAAATAAAAATAAAAATAAAGTTAAAAATGAGAATAAAAATACAAAATGCGAAGACAAACTCAGAGCGAAGTCATCGACTCGAGTTTTACTCCAACGGAAGGAGGCATTTCTCTGGGACAAGCGAAGGCAATCCTGAATTTTCGAGGAAATCGGCCTGTTGGAGAAAGCCCTCGTCCATGAGGGGCTACTGTTGCGGGATTGGCCTACCAAGGAAACGCCTTCACCCACTTTACATTTGAGCTTCTGACATTTGCCTTCGCTACAACTAACTAAAAGGCCATTGCCTTCGCTAGACTATTAGACACCGAGAGGCGAACCGCTGCTCTCGGTCGTCTGAAAGAGATGCGAAGGCATTATGAGACAGCCTGTTGCCTTCACTTTCCTTGTCCGTTCTGTGCGGATGCGAAGGTAATTCCCAGATACCATCTAAATATACACGGTTTATTTTGTTATACAGGCTCAAGACAGGCCCGGGTGATGGCGCAGCAGTCTTTTACTCTCTAAGCATGAGATGGCGATGTGCGACTGAAGGCGCTCGGGGTGGTGAAGGCGACAAAGGCCACTGGAGGCATGGTGAAGGCAGCGTGCAGCAGGTCCAAACCGAGTCAAAGACGGAGTTGATGGTCTACGTATTCACATTGAGACGTGTGAATGGACCCTTATGCCCCTGGATAGCTTTAAGTTGTTTAGTCTAGAGGATGATGCCTGATTTCTAGGGGCATAAGTGGAATGTAAAATGTGCCTCTTGACCTCCCTATAAAAGAGGACCTCCCACCAACGTGTAAAGGGCTGATTCCTGAGAACACTGTTGATAAGTAATTTACTGTTGCTTGTCTCTGTTCTCTGTCTTGGCTATTGTTTGGGCTTATTAGCTTCGGCATTAACCCAACAGCCAGTCAATAGAAATTGTTGCCATGAAATGTTAGCGAGGCAAAAGAGCCCATTGCCATGAAACAGTAGCGAGGAAAAATAGTCAGTTGCCACAAAATTTTAGCGAGCCAAAAGATCCATTTGCCATGAAATATAGCTAGGCAAAAGAGCCCGTTGCCACGAAGTATTAGCGAGGCAATATTTTCAGTTGCCATGAAATACTAGCAAGCCAAAAGAGCCAGTTGCCATGATATATTAGCAAAGCAAAAGAGCCATTTGCCATGAAATATTAGCGAGGCAAAAGAGCCGGTTGCCACGAAATATTAGCGAGGCAATAGAGACAGTTGCCATGAATTATTAGCGAGACAAAAGACGAAGTTGCCACAAGTATGTGGTGGTAATAAAGAGACAATGATCGTTGCAATTGAGCCTATTGCAACAGTTTTGTTTGCAAGTGTTGTCTAATGCAATGCCTAAACATGTGGCAATAGAGCGGCGATGGTCATGGCAGAAGAGTCTATTGCCACAGTCTCGTTTGTTGCAAATGATGACTAATGCAATGCCTAATTGCAAGGCAATACCAATTATTGCCACGATATGGGTCATTGCAACTATTATCGAATGCAATGCCTCACTTGCGTTGCAATTACAACTATTACAACAAAACAAAAGAAAAATGTGGCACAAAGTTTATACCACATGACTACTAGCCACAACATCCCACGAATTGATTTCATGGCAATTGGTATTTATTGCAACGATTTCGTTGCAATATGTATATATTGCCACGTTTTCCCCCTTGCAATAGACCAAAAATCTAGTAGTGGTGCATCCCAACAACTGAGGAAGCACGAGGTGAACTACCCCACCCATGACCTAGAGTTAGCAATTGTGATTCATGCCTTAAAGATTTGGAGACACTACCTTATTGGCCACAAGTGTGATATATATACAGATCATAAGAGCCTAAAGTATATATTCACTCAGATGGACTTAGTCAAAAGGTGATCAAAACCGTAGATTGCATCCCTACCAAAATTACTCGAGTCTTCTCTCAGAACTTTCCCATGGGTGCCCTTGCGAGGTGCGCATCAACGCCTAGGATTTCCTAGTTTTACCTCAAACGCCCACCAAGCGCTCTTTACTCGCAGCTCCTCCCCACTTGGTGGCCGTGCAACAACTCCCAATGTACTTGCTATCGATCCAACTCAACATCACGTCGTCGCTAGAACCTTTCCCTCCCGCATGCTGTCACCACACTGGGGTAGTTGATGAACTAGCTAGAATGCGCTACTTGATTGTATCCACAAGATATGGACTAATCACAATGATTAGATCTAATCTTACTAAGAACATACGGCGGCCACACATATGGATATAAAGCATTCAAAGAAGTAGACCAAGGTTGAGACAACTAGAATAGATATTAGATTGATATCACCATCGTGTGTGTGTACATACCCCGATGAATCTTGGGGCTTGAATCTTGAGCTCCACCATGGCACAACCGCGCAGGGAAATCATAGCGGCTAGGGTTTGTCTAAGCCATGCCCTAGGTACCTTCGAAGACTTGTAGCGACCCTCGCCTCCCTTTGGTGTTTGCCCTAGTTTTTGCCAACTTCTGGAGGATTGATCTGCGTGCCTTCGGGTATCGGGGCTATAAATAGTCCGAGAAAACCGTAGCTCGAAGGGGAGGCCGAGGTGGCGCAGAAAAGGCCTAGACCGGCCGGCACGGGCCCCTCTGGGCTGGGCGTCCTAGGGCCTTTTTGGCCCGCCTTGGTCCCATCTTTTGCGTGCAAGCTCCTTGATCCCCTAGGAATTGATTTGCCAATGCATGTGGGTATTTGATGTTGGTTGCTTCGGGATAAGATTGGGTCTTGATAACTTTTCAAATGTGTGCTGATTTGCCTTGATCCCGAAGTCATCCGACCTTATCTTCAAGTCTTTGCCCTTCCACATTCTTGGAGGTTGGTTCACCATAGATGAGAGCGATCGAAATCCGAGTTGTATTAGGTTTTTGGCCTTCATATTCCTCCGTGCTACGCATGATCTTGGTCTTCGTCCAAAAGTGCTCATTTATAACTCAAAAACCTGCGTAAACCAAAATCCTCCAAAAACACATGCATATGCGAAAATGGGGTTATTTCAAGTGCCAAGTGGCGGGTTAGTATATGAATTGGTCCCAAAACACCACTTAATTAGCACTAAAAAGGTGTCGCTAATGAGCGTTCAACAATCCCCCCATGCTTAAACCTTGCTCGTCCTCGAGCAAGTCCAGGATCTTTGCTTAAAGGGAAATCAGCGTTGCCTTTTAATGCCTTCCCTGCACTTAGTTATACTCAACAAGACACATTGCTCTCAAGTATTTAGCATTTAAAGTTCAAGTTGTGACCGACTACTTTTCATTATGGAGGATAGACTAGCAATAAAGAACAAGCCACAATAATAAATAAATGCAATGCTCTTGAATTTAAGCGAACTTTAGATCTTTACCTTGTTCCATCGTGAAGAGTTTTCAAAAACATGCATATCCAACATAAGTGAGATTCTCTTGCAAAAGCTCATGGAAATGCTAAACTCATCAAGTCGCTCAAGTCTATACTAGATTATTTTCAACCTATTCTACTCATATATGGAAGTGGAAGGCTTAGGTGGAGCTTGTTAGGTAAAAACAATCCTAGCAGAATATTATATATGAAATATTGTCAAACTAAGAGAAAAATCTATTGAAATTACCGAGACTATTCAAAAAGGCCATGGAGAATAAATATTGGAAAGAGAGAGTGATGGAACACACACATTTAGATAGGTGGACATGTGCAAATGACGAGTGGATGATCCCGAGGCACAAATGGAGTCCTCGTTATCGGATTGCACATGATTGGAAAATTGAGTATGGAATTGTCTTCAAAGCACTTGGATTTCAATGAAGCTAAAAGAACCAAGGAGCATTTTATTTCTTTTTTTCTTATTTTCCTCTTTCCTTTTCTTTCTTTTTCATATTTTTCTTTCATCATCATTTTTTCTTTTCCTCTCTTTTCTTTTTTTTTGCTCCTTAGAACCTTTGGCAACATGGTACTTACTCAGCATCCTCCCCCCATGCTTAAACGATTGCTCGTACTCGAGCATAGAAGTGAGGGTCGATAATTGCTGAAGTAAGTACACAAAGTCCATCTTGATCTTCTAAAAAATCACTTGAATCTTCAGGGAGTTTCTTCTCGATGCCTCCCAAATTGATGTTCTCTAAATTACACTCTCGATTCTTCTGGATTTTCATCGAGAAAATGATCCATACTCAATTGTGGGTTGTGGTCAAGGAGGTAATCACAAAAAGATATTTGGGTTTAGGGTGGATATCCAGCGAAGTTTGCGACGTTTCCGGTGTAGAAACTCACAATGCATGGATAGAAAGGCTAGCAAAAAGAAGGTACGCAAAAATGGAATGGCCAGCTTCTTAGTCTCGAACCATAGAAATCAATCTTAATCTAACTCATCAAAATATAAGTTTGCAATCTAAAGGTTTCATCATGAAGATCATGTATATGTAAAGGCTTTGGTAGGTAGAACTTTGCAAGAGATTCACGAATGTAGATAGCATAAGAATCAAGTTTTAAATAAAACAATACAAGGCATAAGGTCATCGGTAAACTTAAATCAAAGAGCAATGACATGTATGTGGGTCTAGAATTTAGTCATTTAACCTCCACAAAGAAAACAGCCGGTATTTAAGCAATTTAAGATTATTTTATGGAGAGCAAAAGGTCAAGTCACATATAACATCATGTGGGTGGAACAAAGCGGCAACTTTCATCACTTTTCCATAAGCAAAAGCATTCAAAATATTTCATCGTGGTGAGCACAAAGTGATGGTGATAACTATTTATTGAAAACAAAAACAAAACTAGGTTGTCCTCCTAGTAGCCATGTTATTAACAAGAGAGATATACAAAGGTTTCTAACCTGTGGTCGATGGCATACAAATATACAAACATTTAGAAAGAGATGAACAAAGAGAAGGTTGAGGGAGAGTAACCGTCCTTTTCGATGCTTGCAATGAAGTGTAGCACAGCTTCCCCCCGTGCTTAGGCATGGTGCTTAGCATGGAATAAGAGTAATGAGCATCTTGTGGTGAACACGATCATTGTACTCCATATGGCCTTTTCCTTTTCATCGAACAAGTCCTCCCCCATGCTTAGCATGTTGCTAAGCGTAGAAGAAGAAGATGAACCATCTTGTAATTCTTGAAGTCCTTCCGCCATGTGCTTGGAGATCCTTATGACACTTCACCTTTGTTGCCTTAATTTTCCTTCAACCCCTTCCCATTGTCACTAAGCCTTGGTCCCAATCATTCCTCCTACCGTTATCACCTCATTGCTTATTGTCTTCATTGCTTCCTCATCTCCCACGTATTTTTGCTCTTCTTCCAGAACCGAACATGTCATCATTTCTCTTTCCAACAAATCATCATTTGCCTAAAACAGATTCTGAAGAAAAGAGTTATGCCTGTTTTACTCCAGCACTACAATCTGTCCCGAGCTGATTTTAGAACGTGCAGTGCCCAATGTTTCTGTCATATCTCCTTGTATGGGTCTTTAAATTCGTTGATCTTGGATGCACTGGAACGAGAATTCCATGGAGTCTCTGAATATCCACTTTTCCTTTCTTGTACATCTCTGAACATGAGCAGATTTTTGATGAAAACAGCAGCTTCCCTTTCAATCTTCGGAGATGTTAACGGTCTTGGTCGTAACTTTGATCACGAATTCATGGGATTCCTTGTCCATGCCTGCAAAACAATTGAGACGCACAAACTACCCCCGGGTTGATGGTAGGGAGTATAAGCAAATGCCAACAACGAATGACATCCCCAAGACCTTAACTTGTGGCATAATTAACCTAGTAAAAGAGAAAAAACCTAATGGGTGTGCGTGTGTGCAAAGTGAGTATGCAAATGAGTGGAAAGAATATAAACAAAGACAATGTTTACACCTAGTTTTAAACACCATGTTTACAACTTGGTTGCCGAATTTCTCCATAGTCATAAAGATCTATTAACCAAGGTTAAAACACCATGTCTATCCCAAGGTTAACAATTCCTTATAGCAGAAGAAAAACAAAGCGCATTGCAAAGCTTATAAACCGACCAATGCAAAGTAAATGCTAACAAGGCTTTCAAAACTAAATGATGATGGTCCGCGATCATGTCTAAACACCATGTTTACACAAGATTGCAAATGAAAAATGCCCCGCAAAGCATTGACATGAATATGAAAGCATTCATCATTAGTTTCGTGAAAGAGCCAAGCTAACAAATACATGATGGAACGATGGAATGGATGCAAAATGCAAATGCAAAGAATTAGCAAAAACAAGGGTTAGCAAGGTTTGAATGGTCTTTTAATGTTGTCATTCATCAAAAAGAACCGAACAACCTAGCTAACGAGGTTTAGGGGAAGTTTCATGGGTATCCTATATTTTTGACTTAAAACAAGAATTTTGAAGAGAGAAGTCAAGCTTAGAAAATCTACCTAAGGTGGTTGAAAACAAAAAGAAAAACAAAGGTTGTTTCATTCGGTGGAAAACAAAACCTATGGTTTTAGGATGGCTATAAGTATGAGAGATTTTCCTAAGGGTTTAGGATCTCGCGGGGAGGCTAGTCAAAGTTTTCAGTTAGGACAAGTAATAGAGATAGACTTGGCTAATATGAAGTGACGGCAAGCAAATAAACACAAGTCAATCCTACCCATGTTGGCTCCGATTTTTGGCGGGTGTGATAGGAAGGCTTAGGTGGGTTTAACAAAAGGTTAGATCAAAACAAATATGCAATGCAATGCAAGGGTGAGAACAACATGGCATGAAACGAACACGAGGTGAATGAACAAAATGACATGACATGATATGGTGGTCTAAAAACAAAACAAAAGTTAGTCTAAGTCAACTAGCCACAAGTTTAGAATCAAAGGGTGGTGCCATACTTCATATTTATCTCTAAAAAGACTCAAAAGAAAAAGACTCTAACACTACTAGCAATAGGCACACAAAAGGGTCTGCAAGTTTTCCAAGATCAAATAACAAAGTGCTCTCTCAATAACATTTAGATCATACAACATAAAGTTGTGGCATTGATTAGAGCAATGGTACAATGTTACCTGATGATCCAATTAAAGAGCACAGTATAGACCGTCATCTCATATAGATAATAAACAAAAAGATCGAGTTGCCTCCCGCAAAGTGCTTCATTTAAAGTCATAGAGCTAGACTTCTCACCTCGATTATTTTCATGCGAAGCCATGGTCTTTTGTGCGAGAATCCAAAATGTCCATGCAGCTTGATGTCTCCCTTGTAATCCATCATGGTTTGCTTTAAATATCTTCATGTATCGAATGTCGCCGGCTTGTGTCTTTATATGTCAATGTTCTTGATGTCTTTATTTTGTTCTAAGCTTCTGAATTTGATCTTGTGTGCTCAATGAAAGTATTGCCCAAGCTCCTCTTCATTGTTGTCATCGTTATCTCCTCTATCTTGTTCTCATCACGCTGCTCCTGTCTCTTCTTCATGGATTGTCCCCTATGTCCAGAATAGAACATATACCAGAATAGCTCTAATGAAAAGGTTATGAAATTACCTTCCCAACGAGTGGTTATTCATCTTAAATAGAGTTCAAACGAGAGAGTTATGCCCATTTTACTTTAGCACTATGTGCTGCCCAGAAAATTTCAGAATGCACGACCTTCGATGTCTTGATCATAACTGCTTGTAGGAATCTTCGATTGACTTGGTTCTTGATTCTTCGAACCGGAACTTCATGGGGCTTTTAAATATCCAAAAATATTCTGTTGCGGCCTTCAGAGGTTGCACAGAATTTCAATGTGAACAGTACCTTCTTGTAAATTGGTCTTGAGATGTCGATGATCTTGATTTTGTAGCCTTCGGAGCGTCGTGTTGTACATCCTTAGGATTCAAGGTCATCACCATTGATTCAACAGCGAGTGGCATTCCAATGATGTGTCTTCTCCATAGTTCTTGCTTTAGCCAATGTGTCGGGATCATAGGGGGCTCTTGTGCTTTGTTTTGAGCATTTCTCTTCGTTGGTAGCATCACTCAATTAGAAGCTTCTTGAGCATCCTACTGGAAAAGATTAGTGGTGTTATGGTGCTTCTAATATTGTTGCCTCCAGTTTTTGATCAACTTCAAATCATCATCTTTTGTGCTCAAGGCCCTCCAATCTTCTCTTGACATCATCATCACCTTCTCGGTTGTTTGCTGCTGCCTCTTCTTTATTGAATTCTTCTTCGTCCAGTATAGAATGTGTACCAAACTTCTACTCCATTGCAATGTGCATCAAATTCCCTTTCCAATGAGTGTTCATTCACTTCAAACGGACTCCGGATGAAAGAGTTACGCTTGTTTTACTCCGGCACACGCGTAGTGTTGAAAGATTTTACGATAACTCTTTGCACCGATCTCCAAAATTTATAATTTTTGATGCGTTGGAAACAAGACTTTATGGAGCTTCATATTTTCTAATTTTCCTTCATGGTACCTGTCTGATCATGGGCGAAAAACTGGTCACAACAGCAACCTTCCGGAGATGTTGATGATCGGATCTCACGACTTCTTTCGAGCATGATTCATCACCTATAGCTTGGACAAACAAATCTCCAAGAGAAATTAGTCTTTAAAAATTAATTGACACAGCGCATACCTTGTTCATCTTCACTTGTTTTGGGTGTGGGCTTGATAGCGGATGTTGGGCCACTAACAATAGTTAGCACCTACCACTAAACGGCGGATCTTGACGTAGCCATCAACTTGTTTGAGCAAGATTTGGACTTGTAAAAGTCCGGATGTTGAGAACTTTTCGTTCACTTTGTGTCTAGGTTTTACCTGCATTCATGGACACAAACAAGAAACATAGGATATATGCAACAATAAAATTAGGGTTAGTCCAAAAAATTAGATAGATCTCCCTAGGGTTCGTGTTGCCGATCCCGCAATGGCGCCAGAAAAGCTTGTTGACGGTCCTTAGACGCACCAATTGTGAACCGCAAGTGCACGAATCAGTTGTAGCTTTTCCCTAGAGTATTCCAAGGTTTATCAATCCATAGATCGACACTGAACTACCTAGGGTTTTCTACCTAGCTAAATGGATCTAATCCCAACGTTCGGCATAGATTGCATATGAGTGTAAACAAAATAGATGTGAGTGAAGTGTAGGGTTGATCTCATCCGGAAGCATAAGTAAAGATAACATAACCAAGGATAATGAAGGCCTTATCGTCTCTAGGTACAGCTCTTATTCAAAAGGTGATCAAAACCATAGATTGCATTCCTACCAAAGGTACTCGAGTCTTCTCTCAGAACTTTCCCATGGTTGCCCTTGCGAGGTGCGCATCAACGCCTAGGATTTCCTAGTTTTACCTCAAACGCCCACCAAGCGCTCTTCACACCCAGCTCCTCCTCTTGGTGGCCGCGCAACAAACTCCCATCGTACTTGCTATCGATCCAACTCAACATCAAGTCATCGCCAGAACCTTTCCCTCCCGCATGCTGTCACCACACCGGGGTAATCGACGAACTAGCTAGAACACACTACTTTAATGTATCCGCAAGATATGGACTAATCACCACGATTAGATCTAATCTTATTAAGAACATAGGCGGCCGCACATATGGATATAAAGTATTCAAAGAAGTAGACCAAGGTTAAGACAACTAGAATAGAGATTAGATTGATATCACCATCATGTGTGTACATACCCCGATGAATCTTGGGGCTTGACTCTTGAGCTCCACCATGGCACAACTGCGTAGGGAGGCCATGGTGGCTAGGGTTGGCCTAAGCCATGCCCTAGGTACCTTCGAAGAATTGTAGCGATCCTCGTCTCCCTTTGGTGTTTGCCCTAGTTTTCACCGACTTCTGGTGGATTGATCTGCGTGCCTTCGGGTATCGGTGCTATAAATAGTCTGAGGAAACCCTAGCTCGAAGGGAAGGCCGAGGCTGCGTAGAAAAGGCCTAGGCCGGCCGGCACGGGCCCCTCTGGGCCGGCCGGCCTAGGGTCTTTTTGGCCTGCCTCGGTCCCATCTTTTGCGTGCAAGCTCCTTGATCCTCCAGGAATTGATTTGCCAATGCATGTGGGTATTTGACGTCAGTTGCTTCGGGATAAGATTGGGTCTTGATAACTTTCCAAATGTCTGCCTGATTCGCCTTGATCCCGAAGTCATCCGACCTTATCTTCAAGTTTTTGTGAAAGACCGAGATCCATGGGAGTCCTTATGGGTTGTAGGCCCACGAGGAGATTGGGCCGCCAACTCTGACAGATACAAGGAAGAGACTTACAGGTTAAGGGAACTAGTCGGCTACTAGGAAACAACCCGGCCTAATCTTGTTAGGACTCTATGTTTAGTATCCGACTAGGAGTTTGTATTTCCTGCCTTGTAGACCCTGTCTCCCGAATATGGTGAGGCAGAGACCCCTTGTAAAATCATAACCATCAATACGAGGCGATCCACCATACAGGACATAGGGTATTACGCTCTCTCTCGAGGCGGCCTGAACCTGTCTAAATCGTCTCGTGTTCACCATTGTGCTTCTTGTTCCAGCGAGGCCCTTGCGAACAACTCGACTACTCAGGGCCCCCTATAGTAGGCTAGCCGATATAAAAAAACCGACAGTTGGCGCGCCAGGTAGGGGCTCTCATCGAGAATAGTCAACAAAGCTCGATGGCACCAGTCATCATCAACTGCAACGGCGACATGGCATTCGTGAAGGGCGCCAGCTTCGTCTTCGGCTCCTAGGTCTGCACGGCGGATGGCGCGGGCAACTTTGATCGCGTCCTCAAGTCACCGACTTCGGAGCAACTCGCCGACAAGCTCGACGAGATCGAGCCCCCGGGTCCGAATTCAACTCAGGCTCGGGAAACCTCAAGTCCTAGTTCGACTCCAACTCGGACTGAGAAAATTCCAAAGTGGACTAGTTGGTCCGAGTCAGTCTCTGAACCATCGGTCACACTGAAATCCACCAATTCAAAAATGCAGAAGAAGAGGGTCTCAGCCACTGCTAAGCGTGAGGTTAACACCCCGAGCCAGATTCCTTTTGGTCTCGTGGGAATCTTCAAAGCAACCTCGATCTCTGGTCAAATTCGACGAACTCCCTCTAAACCAGAAACAAGTCAGACTCGTCATCACCTCAACTCCAGAAGGAAGATTCGTCCACTGGTCTGGACGCAAGCCAAAACTTGGAGCAACTCCGCAAGAAGACCTGGACATGTCTCGCATCATCATGTGCATTGATCCACTCCCGTTTCAACACGGGCAGCCTCTGGACTCTTCAAGCGGGCATGGCTCAACTGTTCCAGCAACCTCAAGCACAGGGAGCTTTTCACTAGGGTGACAAGCCATGGTGATCCTGTGCTAAGAAGAAGAAGTCTCCAATGATGAGCCAACGGTGGAGAACGAAGTTGCGGACGACTGATAATGGTGCAGGCAACGAAACGCTGCTCGCGCAGATCGTCGTTGCCGAGCCGGCCATAGACTTCCCTCGCAGAACCTCAACGAACGATTCGTGCAAGTCGCTGGGCAAGATAACTACACCAATGCTGCAGCCAACATCTTGGCTGTCGCAACAAAGCTTGTCAACATGAACCAAACTCTAGAGATCCAAAGGATGAAGACGATGCTCGAGACAGCGGCAATCCAGCATGATGCAATCAACCCTGCTCAAACTATCACCAAGTCCAAGGCAACAAGCCACCAAGCAAGCAGCCGCCCTGCTGAAGGCGGAAATCGTGGCAACCCATCTCATCACCCAAGCAGAGACGGCCGAGAACCCAGCAACATGGGCGGCATGGTAGTCGGCGCCGGAGTTAGAAACCACGGCGTTGGGCCTAGCCACCACGTTGCTCAACAAAGTCACAACGGCGGACGCGACGGCAACAGGGACAGAGATGGATGCCGCAACTACCAGGATGACGACAGGGATGTGCGACATCACCTGCAGAGCAAAGACGCACGCACTGTCATCTCCGCGTGAGTTCGGGATCACGAAGAAGAAGAACGCAGGCGGCGCCAGGAGTACGACCAGGTCTACAAGCCCCCAGGCAAGGGCTACCATAACCTTGGCAAGTACGAAGGGTTCCTTGCCTTCTCAGGCGCCTCCGTGCCACTTCCTGGCCTGAAAAGTTCAAACCGGCCCATATCGAAAGATGCGACGCCAAGCGTGATCCCGAGTAGTGCCTCCGCATCTACTACTCAGCGATCAAGGCGGCGAAGGGCGATACTGACACCATGTGAACCTATCTTCCAGTAGTCCTCGACTAGGCTCCACTGACCTTGTTGGAAGGACTAAAACCAGACTCCATCGACTCTTGGGATGCACTCTGCAAGGTTTTCATCAACAACTTCCAGGGGTCATGGTAGAAGCTGGGTACTCGCTTCGACCTAGCCCAGTGCAAACAAGGCCAGAATGAGTACCTCCGAAGCTACAATCGCCGATTCTGGGAGAAGCGTTCAACATGTGTGGGGCTATCCAACCAAGACATCATTGACTGCTTCCATAGTGGTCTCATCGATCCCACGCTGCACCTCGACTTCGGGAGGAACAGGCCCAAGACGCTGAAGGCTATGCACGAGCTTATTGGTCGTTGGGCCGACGCAGAAGACATGCAGCGCGAGAGTTTCAACCGAAACAAGTCGGGCGGCGAGTGCAACAACAGCAATGATCGTAACAAGGGCAAGAATGTTGAGAGCAGTAGTAAGCCCGACTACAATAACAAGAAACGCAAGCTCGAGGACTCAGTCAACATTGTTGAAAAAGGCCCCTCCCGCAAAAGGTTCGAGAAACTACTCGACAAGCAATGCCCTTTCCACCCAAAGGACAAGCACTCCAGTAGGGACTGCATCGGGCTGAAGTAAGCTTTCAGCCCCGGAGGTGCCCCCAAACCCGACGACCCTAACAACAACGGAGGCAAGGGTGACAAAGACACCAGCTACCAACAAGCCGACAAGGTGGTCAACGTCATCTTTGGAGGGATCACTTAGACAGACTCAAAGCGCAAGCAAAAGCTGATCCAGCACGAGATTGGGTGCATCGAGCCTACCATCCCCACCTTCCTGAAGTGGTCAGAAGTCCCGATCAGTTTCTCTCGTGACGACCAATGGACCAACATCAAGAACTCGGGAAGGTACCCTCTCGTACTAGATCCAGTTGTAGCAGGTGCACGACTCACGAGGACGCTGATCGATGTCGGAAGCGGACTCAACATCCTGTTCGCCAAGACACTAAAGAAGATGGGCTTGGACATCACCAACTTGCTCAAGCCCACTGATTCACCCTTCTACGACATCGTCCCAGGCAATGCTGCCGTACCATTCGGCCAGGAATCACTTCCAGTCACATTTAGTACCGAGGCCAACTACAGGACCGAGTACATTACATTTGAGGTCACCGACTTCGAGTCCTCGTACCACGCGATCCTGGGAAGACCCGCTCTGGCAAAGTTCATGGCGATTCCACATTACATCTATCTCGTCCTGAAGACGCCAGGCCCTAAAGGGATTTTATCACTGAAGGGCGACCTGAAGACCTCCTATGACTGCGACACCAAGGCAGTGACGATTGCTGCAAGCATGCAGCAACCGAGCCTGGCAGCAATTGTAGCAGCTATGGCAAAACAACTCAGCAAGGCTGAGATGGACATCCCAACAATAAAGCCAGCCGTGTCAACCATGAAGCCCTCCCAGGAAGTGCCAATCAAGACAATTGACCTAGGGACGGGCGACCCCTCCAAGGCGGCGCTGACCTACCTACCAAATAGGAAAGCGCTCTCACCAACTTCTTACGGGACAACCGTGACATCTTCGCATGGAAGCCATCTGACATGCTGGGAATCCCAAGAGAGTTGGCTGAGCACAAACTCAATGTCGATCCTGCCGCGAAACCCAAGAAACAACGCCTGCGACGTTTTGCCCCGGACAAGAAAGAAGCCATCCGATCGGAGCTGGCAAAACTACTAGCAGCCGGGTTCATTAAGGACGTGTTCCACCCCGACTGGCTCGCTAATCCTGTCTTGGTGTGAAAGAAGAACAACAACGAGTGGAGGATCTGTGTCGACTGCACCGACTTGAACAAGCACTTCCCAAAGGATCCTTTTGGGCTGGCGCGCATGATCAAGTGGTGGATTCTACAGCGGCTGTTCCCAAAGGATCCTTTCGGGCTTCCTCGACTGCTACTCGGGCTATCATCAAATTAGCCTGCATGAAGACGACCAGATGAAGACGACGCTCATCATTCCGTTCGGTGCTTACCGCTACACGACAATGTCCTTTGGACTCAAGAATGCAGGGGCAACATACCAGCGCGTAATTCAGAGTTGTTTGAAGGCTTAGATTGGCCGCAATGTTGAAGCCTATGTTGATGACATCGTTGTGAAGACAAAGAACCCGGACAGCCTCATCGACGACCTATCCGAGACCTTTGCACATCTCAGGGAGTTCCAATGGAAGCTCAATCCAACCAAGTGTTTGTTTGGCGTGCCCGCAGGAAAATTGCTAAGCTTCATAGTCAGCCACCATGGCATTGAGGCCAATCCCGAGAAGATCACAGCAATCACATCCATGGCACCTCCAAAGTGCCCTCAACAGATTCATCTCAAGACTGGGTAACGGAGGATTGCCCTCCTTCAAACTCTTCAAGAAGCCAATGCGGCGTTTGAAGACCTCAAGAAATTCCTCCAGACACCACCAGTACTGACTGCACCAGCTGATCAGGAACCACTGCTCCTCTACATTGCAGCCACAACCCACGTGGTGAGCACTGCCATTGTAGTTGAGCAGGATGAACCCGGCCATGTATTTAAAGTATAGAGGCCCGTCTACTTCATCAGTGAGGTGCTCACAGAGTAAAAAGTACGCTACCCCAAGGTCGAGAAGCTACTATATGCTGTCTCGATCATGTTTCGCAAGCTGCGCCACTACTTCGACGCTCACCGGGTTGTTGTAGTCACCTCCTTCCCAACTGGCGACATCCTCCACAACCGGGACGCAACAGGGCGAATTTCCAAATGAGCGGTTGTTGGCACACTTTTGGTGTCATTTAAGCGGTATTTTTGGATTAATTCATATACTAACCTGCCACTTGGCACTTGAAATAACCCCGTTTTCGCATATGTGTTGTGTTTTGGAGCATGTTGTGTTTTTGCAGGAAAATTGCCCAATTTGGGACATTTATATTCAAAGCCAAAAACCAACTACGAGCCCAAAGGAATCGAGCCTAGCGGAGCCCAACCAGTGGACCATGTGGGCTTTCATAGCCCAACTCATGGTCCTAGGTGTCCACATTCAATGAACCTTGGGCTTGAGAGACTTAAGCATGAAGGAATTGGAGAGATATTCGAGCAGCCCAGGACAGCATAATCTTTCGGTGCAGATTCAGAGATCTAAGTGGCCTCTAATAACAAAATGTTGAATACTAAAGTTGCAGCCATCATCGAGATCTTCAATTTGGGTATATGAAAAGTATATTTTGGAATATGGAGCTGGGAGATATGGCCCCCGAAATGCATGCTGCACAGAGAAGTCTGAAGTCAGACAGATTATCTTCCGACGCTATTTTGGGGATCTTAACTTCATTTACAGGTAAACTTATGAACACGAAAGTTGAAGATAATTTCATGCTACACAATTTAGAGTCTAAATTTTCCCTATTTGGATTCTGGACGTAGAAGATATGATGTCAGGAAAGCAAGGCTATGAATCAGGAAAATCTGGGCGAGGCAAATCTTATGGAAACCAAGTTTGCTTAACTCCCAAGGAAGGATCTCGTGGAAGGGAAGGTGGAGCACACCCCAAGGCACCCCTAGGGTACAAATATAAGCCCCTAGGCACCCTCAAGAGGAAGGGAGTCATATCCCATTATTTTGGAGAACCAACAAAGAGAGGGAGCCGCATTCCGGAGAGAGGAGCGACGCCGGGAACCCTAGCAAGGTCCCTCCGGCGCCGCCACAAGATCAAGAACAAGGAGGAGATTGGATCTACAAGGGAGGAAGCAAGATCGTCTTCCCCATCGGTCTACATCTACTTCGGAGGATTCTACACCATGTTCATCGCTACAATGTGTAACATTATGGGATAAAGTCCTTGTTTGTCCTTGGGGTTGAAGGGAGATCTTAAGTTGTAATCGCCGAACCATTGTTTTGGATCTTTGCTATCATATTCTTGTCGTTGGTGCTTTTCATCTAATAGTCAGCCGACATTGCCTAGGGGATGCATCGCTTGTAGTTTTGCATACCTAGAATACATCGGCAATCTTGTGCTCTTGTGGCTCGATCACGGATTACCCTCATGTAGTGACAGTACACAGGAGGGGGTTGAGTTTGGTGCACCTTTATCTTTGATAGATTAGATCGGTTCGTTCTTGCTCGGTGGTTGCATCTTTAAGTGATCCTAGATCCCTTGGACTAGCATTCTACATATCTTATTCTCTCCATATCATTGCTCTCTACGTTGTTCTCTTTAACTTAGATTAGATTAAGTTCTTTACTCATATACACTCTCATTCGATACAGAGCTTTCAATCAACGAGATTAGTGCTTAGTTAAGCGTAGAAATCCACTTGTTCCACGAATTGATAAACCTTGGGGGATACTCTAAGGGAAAAGCTACAATCGATCCGTGCGCTTGCGGTTCGTAATTGGTGCGCTTAAGTGCCACCAACAAGCTTTTCTGGTGCCGTTGCCGGGGAACAAGCTAGTTTGCTACGTTTACCTTTGTATTAATTTTGTTGGTTACTAACACCTAACCTTTTCTTTAGAAAAAAAATCTTTGTTTTTGTTGTCTAGACGGCTCTTATTGCTCAACCCATGGAGGAAGGAGAAAAATCACTAAGGGATTATGCAAGCCCGCGACTGGAGGACTTAGACATGCAAAAATCATATTCGACACTCAAAGCCACCAAGTATGAGATCAAGTCTCAAATCATCAAGATGGATGCGGCAAATCCATTTAGAGGGGTGGAGATGGACAATCCATATAGGCACATTAAGAATTTCACGATGCTATGCAACACGGTACAACAAGATGGAGTTCACTAGCTTGGTTTAGATGAAATCTTTTCCCATACTCATTTGCAGATGAAGCGAAAAGATGGTACGCACTTGCATCCTTCGAGGTGGAAGGAAATTGGAATGAGTTGATGAAGAAATTATGTGGACGGTTCTTTCTGATAAGCAAAATTCAGTACATTCGGAGGCAAGTGATCACTTTCGCGCAAGGAAAGGATGAAGGAATAGATCAAGCTAGGGATAGATTCAATGGATTAATCGAGCAAGGACCAAAGCTAGGATTCTCCAGTGATGTACTCTTGCATACCTTTTATTATTCCCTAACCCCCGAATGCATGCAATTTGTTCGGATGTGTGCAGGAGGAGATCTCATGGAGAAAACACTGATGAAAGCGGCCCAAATCATACAAAGAATAAGCAAAGGGGCAGCCATGCAAAGTGGTTGGGAAAATTGTCTTTTGGGAAGAGCTGAGCAAGAAACTCAAGTGGGAACGCTTGCTAGAATTTTTGGAAAGAAGCCCCGGAAGCGAAGAAAGAAGAACTGAAGCAAGAAAAGATTGAAGAAGCAACTCACGATGAAGGAGGACTAATCCAAAGCAACAAAAATTGCAAGCCGGAAGAAGTAAAAAGAACAAGTTTGGCGAATGCAAGGTCACTAAAAGCATTTGAGCAAATGGATTGGATCCCGATCGAGTTTGGAGAAATATTCGACAAGAGAAGACCTTATCCTAATAAAAAAGGATCGGTGAAAGCCATAGAATCGAGCTTTCTACCAGAGAAGCACTAGGGGTATGAGTTGGACAAAGAATCAGCTGGTGAGATTATTCGAAAACTTTTCAATAAAGAGGAAGAGATAGGTCCGGACCACATTGCGGAAGTGAAGAAAATTATGGGAGTAAAGTCGGAGGCATCTCCATTGGCGCACCTAGCCGAGGTGTATGCCATAGAAGCCAATTATGTTGAAGGTACCCCACTACCTACACCTCACGTAAGTTGCACGATCAATGGAGAAATATTTTGCAAAGCTTTATGCGACATCGGAGCCCATGTAAGTGTCATGTATTCAAAGTTTTATGATGAGCATTATAGAAAACTTTGAATCTTGCTCCTACTCCAATTAAATTGATCATAAGAGATGGTAGAACAACCAAACCTTTGGGTGTGCTTAGAGATTTAGATGTTGCAATCTTGGGTAAAGCTATTCCAACCGACTTTTTTGTAATTGATGCTTTCCATAATGAACATGATGAAATAATTCTTGGTAGGCCTTTTCTTAAGTTGGTTAATGCCGTTCTTGATGCCGGAAAGGGTAGAGTTACGATTGATCTTGATGGAACTAAATACACATATGATTTCCTACCCGCTTCTCGTATTGCTTTACCTCTACCTCTTGATAACGAAGAGGTAGAGAGCCTTTGTTTTGTTGACAATTTCAGGGATCGTCTCCAACGTGCAATGGAGAATGACACTATTCATAATGATCAAGATGAAGAATTAGTGGAAGCAACCAAGGGATTGAAGGCACAATATGGAAGCTTGAAGGAAGAAAAATTCAAAGATATCGGAGATTGCAATAAGGAGAACCCGAAGCACTCGAAGTTGAACTAAAGCCATTACCCAAGGGGTTGAAGTATGCATTTTTGGGAGCAAACAAGACGTACCCGATCATCGTGAGCGATGAATTGAGTCTGGAAGAGATGGATAAATTGCTGAATTTATTGAGAAGGCATAAGAAGGTGATTGGGTACACAATAAATGACTTGAAGGGTATTAGTCCAGCCTTTTGCACTCATTGCATACAACTTGGAGATCAATACTAGCCGGTTGTGGAACATCAAAGAAGATTGAGTCATGCCATGCACGATGTGGTGAAGAAGGAGGTGATTAAATTGTTGAATGCCAGAATAATATACCCCATGTCACATAGTAAATGGGTGAGCCCAGTGCATTGTGTGCCAAAGAAGGAGGATTAACGGTCGTGAGAAATGAGAAGAATGAATTGATACGACAAAGGACCATGACCGGATGGAGAATGTGTGTCGATTACAGCAAATTGAACACGGCGACGAGAAAGGATCATTTTCCACTACCATTCATCGGTGAGATGCTTGAAAGGTTAGCAAAGCATTCACATTTTTGCTATCTTGATGGATACTCAGGATTCTTCCAAATACCTATTCATCCGGAAGATCAATACAAGACCACATTCACATGTCCATATGGAACTTTCGCATATAAAAGAATGCCCTTTGGTTTATGCAATGCACCGGCATCCTTTCAACGATGCATGATGGCTATATTCTCAGATTTTATTGAAGAAATTATGGAGGTATTCATGGATGAATTCTCGGTTCACGGGATATGTTTTGAAAGTTGCTTGGAACATTTGGATAAAGTTCTAAAAAGATGTGGAGAAGTCGATCTAGTGCTTAATTGGGAGAAGTGTCACTTCATGGTGAAACAAGGGATAGTCTTGGGGCATGTCATCTCTGAGAGAGGTATAGAAGTGGATAAGGCTAAAATTGAGACTATTGAGAAATTGCCAGCTCCAACGGATATCAAATCATTGAGAAGCTTTCTCGGACATGACAGATTCTATAGAAGATTTATATAGCATTTCTCAAAGATCACAAAGCCATTGATGCAACTTCTCCAAAAAGATGTGGCATACGACTTTGATGAAAATTGCTTGCAACCATTTCGAAAATTGAAGCAATCTCTCATTAGTGCACGATTATCCAACCACCGGATTTGAATCTTCCATTTGAGATAATGTGCGACGCAAGCAACTATGCCGTTGGGGCTGTTCTTGGACAAAGGAAAGAAGGGAAGGTACACGCAATTTATTATGCATGCAATACTCTTATTGAAGCTCAAGTTAATTATGCAACAACGAAAAAAGAATTGCTCCCCGTAGTATTCGCCTTTGAAAAATTCAGATCATACATTGTGAACTCAAAGGTGATTGTGTATACCGACCATGCCGCGATCAAGTACCTTTTCTCCAAGAAAGATGCCAAGCCATGTTTGATTCATTGGATTCTATTATTATAAGAGTTTGACATGGAGATTCGTGGCAAGAAAGGGGCGGAAAATGTTGTAGCCGACACCTAACTAGAATGCATCAAGGAGATGATGGGATGGAGCCTATTGAAGATAAAATGAGAGATGATCATCTATATCGGGTACTTGATAAGGATGGATGGATGAATGATATTATAAGGTGCATACGGAAGATGCCTTGGATCACTTGGATAAATACGCAAAAAGAAGGGTGATCGCCAAGAGTACAAAGTTCTATTAGCATGCACCATAACTTTATAGATATGGACATGACGGAGTGCTAAGAAGATGCATACCACGGGAAGAGAGACAAGAAATTCTAAGAAAATGCCACTCATCGGAATATGGAGGACATTATGGGCATTTTAGAACGCATGCAAAGGTATGGGGAAGCGGATTTTATTGGCCGGAGATGCATGAAGATGCGAAGAGGTATGTTGCAACTTGCCCGGAGTGCCAAAGAACGGGAAACGTGTCACAAAGGAATGCCATGTTGCTGAATTATAAATTGCAAATTGATATGTTTGATGTTTGGGGAATCGACTTCATGGGACCATTCATGAACTCGCATGGATATGAGCACATCTTGGTCATGGTTGATTATGTTTCGAAGTGGGTTGAAGCGATTCCATGTCGGAAAGCGTCTACGAAAGAATCTATTCAAATGATCAAGACGGTAATATTCCCTAGATATGGTGGTCCTAGAGTTTTAATAAGTGATGGAGGAACACATTTTACGGGCAAAGATTTTGGCAAATGCTTGTCGAAGTTGGGAATTGAGCATAGAGTGTCTACCGCCTATCACCCACAAACAAATGGCCAAGCAGAGACTTCAAACAAGCAACTCAAAGATATCCTCAAGAAGATGGTGACTAAAGGAGGAAAAGATTGGTCAAAAAAGCTAGATGGAGCATTATGGGCATACCAAACCGTGCATAAAACACCAATAGGTATGACTGCACATCAATTCGTCTATGGAAAAACATGTCACTTGCCGGTAGAGCTAGAGCACAAGGCTTATTGGGCAATAAAAGAGATGAATTTGATGTTGATCCGGCACAATTAAAACGGAGGATTCAAATAAGTGAACTTGAAGAGCTAAGATTGAAGGCATATCATAGCGCAAGCATCTACAAAGAAAGGATGAAGAGATGGTACGACAAAAGATTGCAAAAGAAGGAATTCAAGGAAGGAGACAAGGTCCTACTATACAACTCTAGGTACAAAGTCTTTGGCAAGGGAAAATTGCAAAGCAAATGCGATGGACCATATGTCGTGCACTCGGTGTCGCCTTCACGAGCGGTAACAATCATGGACATCAAGGGAGACCAATACGTGGTGAATAGACAACGACTCAAGGTGTTCTCGGAACCGGACGTCGTGCCCATTAAATACATCGATGTCTATATCTTGGAGGGTGACCCGGATCGTCAAGCCTAATGACGAAAAACAAGGTAAGTTTGTAAATAGCTTTATCTTTATTTTTTATGAGCGTCTCTCCTTTCCCCTTGCATTTATATTACGACGAGGACATCGTATGTTTTAAGCGTGGGGGGAAGGTGTTACCGTTCGTGTTATTTTGCTTGGTTTGAGAGTCTTAATTTAGTGTGCGTGAAGAGTCTTAAATTAGTGTGAGTCAAAAAAATCAAATGAAGAGTCTTTTCTTTTCGTTTGAATAAATCCTTGGATCGTGCAAGTTTATTTTTTTATCTACAATGCATGCTTGTCTTTCTTTGTCCTTTTAAGCATTTGATCATGAGCTATGTCTTGAATTAAATTCTTGGTTGTGGAGCTTAGTAGATAATTTGTTCATGCAATACCCATGCTCCATCTTGATCTAGGGCTTTTGTTTCGACTAAGCTAATGAGTAAGGCTTGAATTCGAGGTGATTGTTTTGTTGCCTATCTAAAACCCCCGCAAAACAAGGTTGACTAATTCTTTTCCAAGTTGAGAGCTATGCCTATCCTATCCAAAGCATAAATTTTTAATTTTAATCGTACCACCATAAGCGGAGTTGATGCAATGAATTGGGTTAGGATCTTTCTCTCTTGGTAGCTTTAATTTCAGGCATTGATCATGTCCATATTTTCTATATCTTATTGCTAGCCTCGACATTGTTCGGTAATGGGAGTTCCTCATTGGAATATTCATATGATCTACCGGATTCCAAAACCTAAACCAAAAATTTCTTTGATTCATTACCTTTCCCTTGAACACAACCTATTACTCGAAGATTTGTTCTGTTTCTGGGTGAAGTTGGAACATATATGAGCTCTGGAAGAAATAAGGAAGATGCATGCAAAAGATGAGCCAGAGCCGAGCTAAAAAAGAGCCAGGCTGGCCGGTCTGGTCCCCTCTGCGCCGGCCGGCCCAGGCTGTTCCATCATCGGCTCGGGTGCAGAAAAATTGGGGAGATACTTTGAAGGTTTTCTTAATTATTTACATGAGGTTTTGTTTAGAGGAGGTTTGAAGATGAGATGTAAAATTCGTGGAAAGAAAGAAAGAAGAAAGAAGAAGAAAAAAGGAAGAAGAAAGAAAGAAAGAAAAAATAAAAGAAGAAGAAAGAGGAGAGAAGGAATAAAAGAAATAAAAGAGGGAGAACTCTATCGTCGGAAGAACAAGAGAAGTGCAAAGGAAGATCGCCTTGTTGTTGAGAACAAATCTTCAATTCCAACCATGTGCAATCCGACAACGAGGACAACACTTGTGCCTTGAAGTCAATCATTTTTTCTTTGCCCTTGCACATGTGCACCATTCTATATTTTCTCATCCTTGAAACCCTCACATTATGGTGAAATTCTCATGATCATTGGCTTGGAAGGTAAGCAACCATTAGAGAGTTTTCTTAACTTGATGATATTTGTATTAACTTTGCTAGCCCTCCCATAGCTCCACCATATACTTGAGTGATTATTTTTGAGAGATGAGAGCTTGCAACAAATAGGATAGCCACTTTATATTGAGAGACATGTGAATGCTTGGAAGAGAACTTGGTTTAATTCTTGTTGCAGGGAGATTGTTTTCACGACGAAAGAAAAAACCCTCCAAGGAAAGCAAGAAAGTAAGTATCGTTGATCCATGAAGTTACTTAGCTAAAGGTGAGAAGTCATGGGGGTAATTTTTGCTTGGATAAATCTTTGAATGCCCATGCTTTGATTATCTTTGCTACTCCTCTGATATTTGCCTGGAGGACTCGGTTTTTGACTCGCTTTCCTAATATGATTTCCAAACAAGATCTTTGTTTAACCCCGAAGGAAGTTTGTGGTGACTTGAATTGCTCGAGGACGAGCAAGAGCTAAGCGTAGGGGGTTGTTGGCGCTCATTAATGTCACACTTTTGGTGTCATTTAAGCAGTGTTTTTGGACTAATTCATATACTAACCCGCCACTTGACACTTGAAAGAACCCCATTTTCGCATATGCGTTGTGTTTTGGAGCATGTTGTGTTTTTGCAGGACAATTGCCCAATTTGGGACATTTATATTCAAAGCCCAAAACCAACTATGAGCCCAAAGGAATCGAGCCCAACCAATGGACCATGTGGGCTTTCATAGCCCAACTCATGGTCCTAGGTGTCCACATTCAATGAACCTTGGGCTTGAGAGACTTAAGCATGAAGGAATTGGAGAGATATTTGCGCAGCCTAGAACAGCATAATCTTTCAGTGCAGATTCGGAGATCTAAATGGCCTCTAATGATAAAATGTTAAATACCAAAGTTGTAGCCATTGTCAAGATCTTCAATTTGGGTATATGGAAAGCATATTTTGGAGTATGGAGATAGGCGATATGGCCCCAAAATGCATGCTGTACAGAGAAGTCTGAAATCAGACAGATTATCTTCTGACGCTATTTTGGGGATCTTAACTTCATTTACAAGTAAACTTATGAATACCAAAGTTGGAGATAATTTCGTGATACACAATTTAGAATCTGAATTTGCCCTATTTGGTGTCTGGACATGGAAGATATGATGTCGGGAAGGCAAGACTGCGAATCAGAAAAATCTGGGCGAGGCAAATCTTATAGAAACCAAGCTTGTTTAACTCCTAAGAAAGGATCTCATGGAAGGGAAGGTGGAGCAATCCCCAAGGCTCCCCTAGGGTATAAATATAACCCCTTAGGTGCCCTCAAGAGGAAGGCAGTCATATCCCATTATTTTGGAGAACCAACAAAGGGAGGGAGCCGCATTCCGGAGAGAGGAGCGACGTCGGGAAACCTAGCAAGGTCCCTCAGGCGCCGCCACAAGATTCAGAGCAAGGAGGAGATTGGATCTATAAGGGAGGAAGCAAGATCGTCTTCCCCATCAGTCTACATCTACTTCGGAGGATTCTACACCATGTTCATCGCTACAATGTGTAACATTATGGGGTAAAGTCCTTGTTTATCCTTGGGGTTGAAGGGATATCTTAAGTTGTAATCGCGGAACCATTGTTTTGGATCTTTGCTATCATATTCATGTCGTTGGTGCTTTTCATCTAATAGTCAGCTGACATTGCCTTGGGGATGCATCGCTTGTAGTTTTGCATACCTAGAATACATCGACAATCTTGTGCTCTTGTTGCTCGATCACGGATTACCCTCGTGTAGTGACAGTACACGGGAGGGAACGGGTTGAGTTTGGTGCACCTGTACCTTTGATAGATTAGATCGGTTCGTTCTTGCTCGGTGGTTGCATCTTTAAGTGATCCTAGATCCCTTGGACAAGCATCCTACATATCTTGTTCTCTCCATATCATTGCTCTGTACGTTGTTCTCTTTAACTTAGATTAGATTAAGTTCTTTACTCATATACACTCTCATTCGATACAGAGCTTTCAATCAACGAGATTAGTGCTTAGTTAAGCGTAGCAATCCACTTGTTCCACGGATTGATAAACCTTAGGGGATACTCTAAGGGAAAAGCTACAACCGATCCGTGTGCTTGCGATTCGTAATTGGTGCGCTTAAGTGCGACCAACAAGGTCGAGTTGGGCTCTCGTGCCATCGACTTCATCCCTCGTGCTGCAATCAAGTCCCAAGCCCTGGTCGATTTCATCGCTGAGTGGACCGAGATACAACACGCAGTGCCGGAAGATCCCGTCGAACATTGGATTATGTACTTTGATGGATCAATGAAGCTTGAAGGAGCCGGCGCAGGAGTACTCTTCATATCTCCAAAAGGCGATCAACTCAAGTACGTCCTCCAGATCCTTTGGAAAGCCACCAACAATGAAGCCGAGTACGAAGCTCTACTGCACGGGCTATGCCTGGCTGCTTCCCTTGGCATCAAGCACATGGTGGTCTACGACGACTCCTCGGTGGTCATCAATCAGGTCAACAAAGATTGGGATTGCACCAAGGAGAACATGGACGCATACTGCATGGAGGTCTGCAAACTCGAGAAGCACTTCCATGGACTCAAATTTCATCACGTCCTCAGAGATAACAACATGGCTGCTGATGCATTTTCCAAGCTTGGTTCCCACCGAGCACAAGTACCGGGTGGCGTTTTCGTCCGAACTGTTACAACCATCCATCAAGGAACAGGAAATACAGCCGACTACAACACCCCCTCATCATTAGGTCATGGTGATTACACCCGAGTGGACAAAGCCCTTCAACGAATACATTCTACATCAGAAAGAGCCCGAAGATATGGTGGAAGCAGAGCAATTCATCAGGCGAAGCAAGCACTACGTAGCAGTCGGCTCCACCCTATTTCGACGTGGCGCATCATCTGGCATCTTGATGAAGTGTGTCCCTCCAGTAGTCGGACGGGAGAACCTTGAAGAAATCCACGCTGGAATCTGCGGCAATCACGCTGCCCACCGCACGATTGTCGGCAAGGCCTTTCGATCCGGGTACTATTGGCCATCAGCAGTGGCCAACACAGAAGAAGTTTTCAAAACTTGCCAGCGCTGCCAATTCTTCGCTCGACAAACTCACGTCCCCGCAATGATCCTCAACACCATAACACCCTCATGGCCCTTCGTATGCTGGGGCTAGATATGGTCGGACCACTCAAGAAAGCGCCAGGGGATTTGAATATCTCTACGTGGCAATCGAAAAGTTCACAAAGTGGATTGAAGTCAAGCCGCAAGTCAAAGCTACAGCACCAAAGGCGGCCAAGTTCATCCAAGACATTGCCCACCGTTTCAGTGTCCCGAATCGCACCATCACTGATCTTGGCTCCCAATTCACGGGGAGCGAGTCCTTTGACTTTTGCGACAGCCTGGGAATCGAAGTCCGCTATGCATCAGTGGTGCACCCTCGTGCCAATGGACAAGTTGAGAGAGCTAACGTCCTCATACTCCAATGACTCAAACCAAGGCTCTACGAACCACTCAAGAAGTACGACGGCAAGTGGGTGCAAGAGTTGCTAGCCGTGGTATGGGGCTGAGAACCCAGCCTAGCCGCGCGATGGGGCAATCACCTTTCTTCCTGGTCTATGGCTCCGAAGCAGTACTCCCGATGGATATCGAGCACAATGCTTCAAGAATTCAAAACTACTCGGAGGAGGCGGCGGAGCAGAGTAGAGCAGAAGACGTGGACATGCTAAAAGAAGCGAGGCTAGCCGCGTTGATGTTGACGGTCCTTATAACGAAAATCCGACCATCAATAGCCTTTGAAAACCAATAAAGATAAGGCATAACTTAAGCATTTGTATTGAAATAATGTTGTAGCATGCACATCCAGAATATATTTGAGTACAGGGACCATGGTGCAAAAGATGGATGAAATTGGGCACAGGCACAAGTCGGCCGACCTGGCCTGGACCCCAATCGAGCCCACCCTCCACACAGGTCAAGAAGCACACTCAGAGGTGATCGTGGACGCTGAATCATGGTCGGTTGAAGTCAATGGTAAAAGATGAGCCATGTGTCAATCCCATGGATTGAAGGGCCCACAACCAGAGATTCATTCACTCAAACAGACAGTACCCACCTGGAACCGACCTCAGGACCCACATGACAAACTCCTAGAGAAAGGTGGGCTCGAGAGGCGGTTGTGGAGGGTCGGCTGACCCCCCTAGGTCAGCCGACCTCTCTGTGCGCCCGACTCGGCCCCCCTTTGACCAGTACCTGTAAACCGCCTTCGGGAGTGCATCTCAACCGTGCAATGCTCAAGACGGTGGATCTAAGGGTCGGCCGACACCACCCCTTCGGCCGACCTGGGCCCATAGCCAAATGGCTGCAACCGCCTCTGGCTGATCCTCAACCGCCTATGGATGCTATAAATACCTGCAAGGGGCGCCGTACTCAACATACACTAGAAGAAGAGCTCTGCTTTGCTATAAGTTTAGTCTTAGTCTTAGTAGTGATAGTTCTAGTAGTAGATCTTCTGAAGGGCTTTCGGAGGAGTCTTGGTAAGTTCTAGAGTTCAGTTCTTGTATTCTCTTACTTACTTGTAATACTATGAGCTTAATGGAAGTATCTTTATACTTATGTTGTATGCCTCAGTTATACTTTATCTACTTAGTATATACTACTTATGTCTTACACCTTGTTCATGTGAATGTATGCTATGACATTGGCTCAATGTGCCTCATGGTTGCTGTATTTATTAGCGTGATAGATAGAGTTGTATTTCATACTGCAAACATGGTGTTTGGATTATGGAATACTGTTGAGGGTATCGCTACCCCAATGATTAGTAGAGGTAGCGGTAGGTGGTAACAGCCCTGTCCGTCCTTTGTAATCCTCCACGTTCGGGAGATGATATTAGGCCTTGTTGGGTTAATGCCGAAGCCACTAAGCCCAAACAATAGCCAAGATAGAGAACGGAGACAAGCAACAATAAATTACTTATCAACAGTGTTCTCGGGAATCAGCCCTTTACACGTTGGTGGGAGGCCCCTTTTTATAGGGAGGTGAAGAGGCACATTTTACATTCCACTTATACCCCTGGAAATCAGGCATCATCCTCTAGACTATACATCTTTGGTTTCCTAGGGACATAAGAGTACATTCGCATGTCTCAGTGCGAATGCGTAGACTAGCCACTCCGTCTTTGACTCGGTTTGGACCTGGTCCACGCTGCCTTCACCGTGCCCTCCATGACCTTTGTTGCCTTCACCACCCGGAGCACCTTCGGCCGCATGGTGCCTTCTCCATAGGGAGGGGAGAGAAACCATCATGCCCTCGCCCGGGCTCGTCCTGAACCTGTGTAACAAGATAGACCGCAGATATGCAGGTAACATTTGGGAATCGCCTTCGCATCCCTTCTGGATATCTTTTAGCGACGAAGGCAGCCTATCGCCACCCGGTGCCAAATCACCTAGCGAAGAAAAAAGGGTTGAACGCAGACATGTAATTGGAATCAATGTTGCGAAGGTAATGGATCGCTACGCAACGCCTAATCGCTAGCGAAGGCAATGGCCTTTCAAGTACGTGTAGCGAAGGCAAATTCGAGGAGCTTAAATGCAAAATGAGCGGGTGAAGGTGTTTCTTTGGCAGGCCAATCCCCCAACAGTAGCCCCTCACGGATGAGGGCTTTCTCCAACAGGTCGATGTCCTCGAAAAATTTGGGATTGCCTTCGCCTATTCCAAAGAAACGCCTCCTCCCGTTGGAGTATGTCCCGAGTCGATGGCTTCGCTTTGAGTTTGGCTTCGCGTCCTGTATTTTATGGTCATTTTCCATTTTATTTTTATTTTTATTATTATTATTATTTTTTGAATTTTCCAGGCCATTTCGATTTTTGAGCCACGATAACGGTCATATTTTTTACTGCCCTATAAATAGGACCGAAGGGGTCCCCCCTTTTTACCTTTTCTTGCTTTCGCTTTCTATCGCTTTCAGCTTGCGAATTTTTCTTCGCCTTGTGAGGCATCCGGTTTTCACTTTTGTTGTGAAGCTTTGAGGTATTCCCTTGTTTGCTTGTCATACTTTTCCATTATTTTTGCCTTCGTATGTAAATTGTTTTAATTTGAATTTTGTCTTCGTTTGGTCAGATCATAAACTGACCGTTGCTTTCACGGTTTTTAGCTTTGATACCAATTTGTTGCAAGTAAAGTACGCTCTCTGTGATTAAATATTTTGTTTTCATTTATTTCCTTCGCTGCAGTAATGACAATGTTGTCATTCTTGCAGTGGCACGCACCAGGCAGACAGCTGTGCTTATAGATATGGCTGGCGAAGGCAATCCCGAAACACAAAAAGTGATGAGTGATACTGAGGTTGAAGAGTTTGCTCAGCAGTTGGAGGACGAAACTCCAGCCGCTGAAGATGCTTCTGGCGACGAGCACGTCGAAGAAGAAGAAGCTGGCAAAGATGAGAACTTGGACGACGTGGAAGCCAATGTGGAGGATCTAGTTGATTCCACTAAGAGGCCGAAGACACTTATCTTTGGTAAATCTAAAGTTGGCTTGAACGACATCAAATTCTATGAAGAAAAGGGGTATTTTCCTGAGGGTTGGGGCCGTGCTCCTGGTGCCGATACTACCCCTAACCCTCGCGAAGACGAGGCTGTGGTTTTCATAGATTTTTCATTGCGGGCCTGAAAATGCCCAATGATAACATCATCGCAAAGATGATTGCTCCCTATGGCTTGCAGCTTCATCATCTGGCGCCGAATGCCATCAGCCCTCTCCTTCGATTTTTTTGGGCTGTAAAGACGCATGAGTCTCCAGTTACCGTTGAGGGGTTTCTTCGACTATATGAGGGTCATAATCAGAGCAAGTCATCTGAAGTCAAAGGCGAGCTTTTCACTCCAGACTTTGGTTGTGTGACTTTCACTGGGCGCCGCCGTGGTTCCAACTTTGCGAAGATGGAAACTTGCTTCGCTAATAGAAATAAATGGACCAAGGATTGGTAGAAGCACTGGTTTTATGTGAGGGTGCCTTCGGAGGAGATCACTTTGACAGACGGGACTAAATCTATGACTTTTCCTCTGCATAGCAAAGTCGATTGGCTTAACTTTGTTTCTTGCCCAGTGTTTGGCACAGAAAGTGCTGGATTCACTGAATGTTGGAAAGCCTTTCGAACGGCTTCACAGACGTTATGCAGCCGTGATCTTATTGAGGAAGGCATTGCTGCTGGAACTTATTTTTTATCTGTCGACTGGGAGCCTTTTAAGGTTCAATGGAAACCTCATGGTGATCATACCAGTGTTGCTTTCCCTTATTTTGGTGCGAAGATCCCCGAAGGCATGTCCGCAGCGGAATTTGTTGCTATTGTAGAGCAACGGCCGTTGGTATCCTTGGCCTGTATACTTCAAACGAGCATCGCAGTTTCGAAGACAAGTATGTTCATGTTAGACTGAACAGGGTTTTTAAAGAGTTGAAAATTTCTTATGGTGCTCGTGAGGTTCCTGTGCCTACTAAGGATAAGGCAAAGAACAAGAAAGATAAGAAAGGTAAAGGGAAGGCGAAGGAAGGTGATGAAGATGTCTCGCATCTTCGCGCGCTCCTCGTGGAGGGGGTCGGACTGGACGGGGAGGAGGTCGTGGCCAGGGCCGCGGGCGTGGAGATAATAGGAAAGCTGTTGCGAAGGCGGCCTCTTCCTCTACCCCGGTGAAGCGAAGCAGCAGCAGCGCTCATGAGTCTGTAGAGAAGAGGCGCCGCCAAGAGCCGCCGATTGCTGCTTTTCCATTGTCAGTTGCAGCTCCAGCTATTGGGGCCGCTTCTGCTGCTTTGCGCGGTGGCCGTTCGTCATCTGGTGTTATTTCTTCTACTTCGCGCGGTGGTCGTCTGCCTCTTTCTCCTCGGGCGCCACTGGCGGCTCCGGCTCCAGCGCAGTTGACGGCTTCACCCTTCATTGGTTTTATGAGTTCGGCTCCTCGGAGTGGAGATGATGTTTTCTTAGGTGAGGTTGCTCTCTTTGGGAATTACTTTCAAGGCACAAGTCTTCCTTTTCTTGGAAGCTACTTAGCACAGAATCCAATTATTGATATCGATATTGCTTGTGAAGGTGTCCCTGAAACACCTGGGGATGTTCGAGTTCCGAATCCATTTGATGATGGTATAGACATTAGCCAATTTGAGGATACTCCCGTTTGGGATGTTCCTATTATTGAAAATGTGTCTGAAGAGGTTAATGTCGAAGATGATATTGAGGAGCCTATCGCCGAAGCCCCCCATGGATTCTGCGTCAGTTGACGTTCCTCCGGTGACTTTGGCTTCTCCCCCTCGAGCTGATGACTCTTTGCAAGTTCTGGCCGATGCTGCCACGACTGATATTGGGATTCAAGATAGAGGGAAGCAAGTTGCCGAAGCTGAAACTTCTGATGCCGCTGAGAGGGCTGCTGCTTCTCGGGCGGATATGGAAGTTGATACGGGTGCAGGCTTTCCTTCTACTTTCGAAGCTACTTGTGATGTTGCCTTTTCCTTTAGCGACAATGGTTATTGTGCTGTTTGATGTTAATGTGAAAGAGATTTGTTTAGTAGGTGGCGAAGAGGAGGGTCCAGCTCGAATGCGCGAAGGTGGGCCTCTTCAAGACTTTGCTTGGGAAGGTGTTTTATTTGATCAGGGTTTTAGCAAGTTTTTTTTTCTTAGCCATTTTTTGTGAACATAACGGTGTTATGATTACTTGCAGAATATCAACAACTTGTGCGAACTTTGGATCCTGAAAGCATCAGTTCTAACATTTTGGCTTCGGGGATGAAGATATGGATTTTACGCCTTCGCCCTTAAACTTATTATTGACCTTGGCTTCGTGTTGCCAGTCTCGTAGTACTGAATGAGGAGATTATTTCCTCTCACAGGTTGTGTTTAGCCATCAATGAGTTGCATTCTCAAGTTCCCAACCTCAACTCAATAGCTGCTGAGCGCGAGGAGTTGTTGAGGTTGCGAAGGGAGAAGGCTGAGCTGTTCCAAATTCAGGCAAACGTTGATCGAATCAAGCAAGATCTTGAGGACGAGAAAAATTTGCTTCGCCAGGACCGGGAGTGTTAATGAAAATAAGTCTTTAAAGGACAGGGTTGTTGCTTTGGAAGCTCAGGCTGGCGAAGCCAATTTGCTTAAGGAAAAAATAGTTGCCTTGGAGGCTCAGGTAGCGGACAAGGATGATGTCCTAGAGGGCCTTCGCAAGAAAGTTGTCGAAGATACTGACTTGATTTCAGTCTTGAAGAGCGAGGTTGACACTCTTACGAGTGTTAAGGAGAAGCTATCTCGCGACGTCGCGTCGTAACTGTCTCGCAGCTAGGACTTTGAGCCTGAAGTCGTATCGCTGCGTACTTCAACCATTTCGCTTCGCAAGGAGAATGAAGGTGTGATCAATGTCGCCTGGGAGCGTGGCTTGAAGCTATATCATTTATACAAGGATGCCCTGCAACAGTTTGGAGCGGAGCCCGCTGCCTTCCCCAACAAAGAGTATAGCTTGGACAAACTTTTTGGTTGGATTGACCATGAATTTGCTTTGCTTCCAACAGTCATTGAGTCTGTCAGTGACTTCGCTGTCAACCTCTGCTCATGCAATTTGTTAAAGATTCTGTCAGAAAATGGTTGTGAGCATTATAATGCCTTAGTTCAGAAAGGCTATCCTTATCCAGCGCCCAAGGATCCTGCTGACAGTGATTATTTTTGAAAAGAAATGTTGCTTGCGAAGGCACTCTTCCTGAAGCATTTCTGGGTTGTCAGTGCACATCAAGCAGCTCAGAATATTATCCGCGACCGTCTTGCGAAGGTACTTTGTTAGTTACCGTGGTCGACTTTGATTCAATTTTGTTTTTAATTTGTTATTGTTTTATTTGATAGCTTATGTATTCTCAGTCAAAGGAGCTAAGAGACAAAAAGCCAAGGCCGAAGCCGCCGCGAGAGAAGCCGCTGCCAAAGAAGCTGCCGAAGCCGGCGCCACCTCTGGTGCCGCTGCAACTGGTGCTACTGCCTCCGAGGCTGGTGAGTGGTGCCGCTGGAGTCAATCCTCAGGTCTAAGGACCTTTTAGATTGTAAATAGAGCTTAGAACTGATTGAGTGGGCAGCCCTTTTGAACTTGTACATTTGTGTATATTCAGGGTGATGAGATGCTTGAACTCACTCCACTGGCCATGCGTGACGGGCTGCTTTGTATTTCTTGCTTCGCATGGAAGGAATTTTGACGACTTTATCCACACTCTAGTCATGGCGACTTTTTGAGTATTGTCATGAGTTTTATCGTCGCACCGAGTTCGGTGTTTTTGATTTTTTCACTTCGTTTATTGCTCACGGTTCGGATCGAGTTAAGCTCGCTGCGCAAAGGAATGCCGAAGCTATTTCCCTGGGCCCCCAAGGCGGAACCGTTGGAAGTTAGTCCTGATGTTAAAGACTTTGCATGCGTTTATAGTGCCCCTCACTTTAGGAGGTCTGGCGAACAGTTTTATGGTTATGTGTTTGAAATGTTTTGAGAATTTTTGATGTTAATGTCTGGAAACGATGTAATTACATCTTTGTATGAATGAATGTGAACTCGATTTGTCTTTGCTTTTAAGAGAAACGCCTTCTCCCCCAAAAGCGAGTTTAGGTTTATTCATGCGAAGATGAAATATGCTCATGATTCTTGCGAAGCTGATCGTGTAGTATGCATCGTGTTTGAGCGAAAGAGATTGAACTCGTTTTGCCTTTGCTTTTGAGAGAAACACCTCCTCCCCCCAAAGTGAGTTTAGGCTTTTCGTTCAAACTCTCGGTCGTCGAGCATTTTGACGATGGTTGAATTTAATGAGGATTTTTTTGAAACCCCCTTTTATTCTTTAGAGCGATCATTTTGCTCATAAGAGTTCAAACTAAGCCGAAGCCCCTTTTATTCTTTTTAGAGTAAGCATTTTGTATATATGAAAAACAAGCTGAGCCGAAGCCCCTTTTACTCCTTAGAGTAAGCATTCTTCGATCTGAATTGGCCTTACCTTTGGTGGGGTCAATTTAGTTCTATTTGGTCTATCGAATACCAGCGATTTGGTTGAAGCCAACCGCTTTCGATGCAACTTTTTGGGGAATAAATCGTTCATATATTTCAGACGAGTTACAGTTAGCACCGCCTCATTAAAAACCTCACCCCTTGGTAAGGGTTCCCCTGTGAGGAAAAGAGTACGGGCCTGTTTGAAGAAAAAATGAAAATCTACTCTATCAATTGACTTCGTTTATAAATTACGAAGCCAATTATTACATGATGATCACAGGTAGTACCTTTGCAGGCTGTCCACATTCCATGAATGCGGCAGCTCATTGCCTTCTCCATCCCCCAAATGAAATGAGCTAGGTCTGTTACTTTTGATGATCAGGAATGGACCTTCCCATTTGTTTTGCAGTTTTCCCGAAGGCATACTTGGGTTCTTCCTTAGTACCCAGTCGCCTATGTTGATGTCTTTCACTTTCTTGTCACACCATTTTCTTGTTTCTTCTTGGTACTTGGATATGTTTTTGGCTGCTTGCAGCCTGTATATTTCTGTGAGATCTTTGTCTATAGCTTCACTGTCTTTGGGCGCTTCTTGCTGAGTGCGGAGCCCTTTATGAAGAATCTCCTCTGGGCATACTGCTTCTTCGCCGTATAATAGTTTGAAGGGAGTGAATTGAGTTGCTCTTGAAGTAGATGTGTTGTGAGCCCAGATTACCTTCGGCATCTCCTCCACCCATTTGCCTTTTTTCTTACAATTAGCTAGGCATTTTCTGATAGTGGTGAATATGATGCCATTTGCCCTTTCAACTGCACCATTGGACTGGGGTTGGTATACTGATGCAAATCTTGCCTTCGTTCCGATGGACATGCAATACTACCTGAATTCATCGCAGTTGAATTGCTTCCCATTATCCACTGTGATTTCCCTTGGGACTCCAAATCTGCAAACGATTTGCTGCTAGAAGAATTTGATGACTATCTTCGCTGTGATGTTTGCCAATGGCTTTGCCTCAATCCATTTGGTAAAATATTCCACTGCAACTATTGCATATTTCTGATTTCCTTGAGCTGTGGGAAAAGGACCCACCAGATCGATGCCCCATCTCCGCAATGGCCAGGTTGGAGTTATCAGTTGTGATAGCTCCGAAGGCGATTTTCTGGTTGCTGCACATTTTTGACTTTCATCACAAGTCTTGATTGTGTTGGTTGCATCATTGATGATCGAAGGCCAATAAAACCCTTGTCGCATTGCCTTCCCCACAATTGCCCTCGCTCCAAAGTGAGCTCCGAATAAGCCACAGTGTATCTCTTGTATTAGCTCTCTTCCTTCGCTTATTAACACGCAGCGAAGCCATGGAGCCACGACTCCCTTCTTGTATAGAATGTTGTCAATGATTTGATATGACCTTGCTCTCTGCTGCATAGTTTTGAGGTCGTCTTCGTCAATTGGTTCATAGTATCCCCTGAGATATGCCATTATGGATGACCGCCAGTCTTCTGAGTTTATTGCATTGATCAATTTCGGCTGCTCATCGAGCTCTTTGATCGAAGGCATTGTCAATGTTTGGAAGAAGACATCGGGTGGCAGTTTGTCCCCCTTTGCTACTGCTTTGGCCAATGCATCGGCCTCTTCATTTTTGACCTCGGGATGTATTCGACTGTAAAGCCCTTGAATTTTTTCTCCATTGCTCGAACTGTATTCAGATACTTGATCAGCTCTGGCTGTTTTGCAACACTTTCTTTTTCAATATGATCTGCTACCACCTTCGAGTCCGTCTTCACAATGAAGTGTTGAGCCCCGAGCGCCTTCGCTTTTCTGAGCCCCAATAGCACAAGCTTCGTATTCAGCGACATTATTTGTACTTCTATCACTGTTTTTGCAGAATTCAAGATTCGCTGCATACCTCATTTTTACGCCCGAAGGCGATTGCACAATTGCTGCGATGCCGGCTCCTTTATCCCCAAGCGCCATCACAATGTATTAGCCAGCTTTCTTCTCTGGTCAGATTTTCTGCTGAAGGCGATGTCCACTCGGCTATGAAATCAGCCAAGACTTGTGATTTCACTGCTGTTCTTCGCTCGAAATCGACCACATATTCAGACAGCTCTGGAGCCCTTTTGCGTATTCTTACTGAAGCTTCTTTGTTACTTAGCAGCTCTTTTAGTGGTTGATCTGTGAGCACTTTGATGTTGTGCCCCTCGAAATAATGCCTTAGCTTTCTGGATGCCATCACCACGGCATAGATCATTTTCATCTCAGTGTAGAATAGCTTCGACACGGTCAGTGCCTCAGAGACATAATACACTGGCTGCTGTATTTTTCTGTGAGCACTTTGATGTTGTGCCCCTCGAAATAATGCCTTAGCTTTCTGGATGCCATCACCACGGCATAGATCATTTTCTCGATCTTAGTGTAGAATAGCTTCATCGCAGTCAGTGCCTCAGAGACATAATACACTAGCTGCTGTATTTTTCTACTCTCAATTAGCTTTTCTGCAATAAGTGCGGCACTGACGGCTGATTGCGAAGCTGCGATGTATAACAGTAAGGGTGCCTTCGGGTCAGGTATTGTCAGCTTCGTGAGGTGCATCAGATATTGCCTTAACTCATGAAATACCTTCGACTGCTCTTCTCTCCATTCAAATTTTGTTGCATTTCTAAGGGTTGCGAAGAAGGGTAAACTGCGTTCAGCTGCCTTTGTAATAAATCTATTAAGTGCTGCGATTCTGCCAGAGAGTTTCTGCACATCCCTAATGCATTTGGGCTCTTCCATGTTGAGAATTGCATTGATCTTGTCTGGATTGGCTTCGATTTCATTCGCGGACACTAGACAGCCAAGTATCTTACCTTTGGTTACTCCGAAGACACATTTCTCCGGGTTGAGCTTGAGACCAGCTTGTCTCATTCGGGCGAAGGCAACTGCCAGATCTGAGATGTGATCTTGTCTTTTCACACTCTTGACCAGGATGTCATCAACATATGCCAGTATAGTTTTGAAAAGTTCCTCTTTGAATACGGTGCATGACATGCGACAGAAAGTGGTACCAGCGTTGCGAAGCCCCTCGGGCATTCTGATGAAGCAAAATGTGCCAACGTGAGTGATGAAGCTGGTTTTTTCTTCGTCTTCTTTCTTCATCCATATCTGATGATAACCGGAGAAACAATCTAAGAGAGACATCATCTCACTTACAGCAGCTTGATCAATGATTTTGTCGATTCTTGGAAGTGGGAAGTTATCTTTTGGACATGCCTTATTGAGATCAGTGAAATCGATACACATTCTCCACTTGCCATTTTTCTTTTTCACTGGCACTGTGTTTGCTAACCACTGGGGGTATTTGACTTCGCGTATAACATTTGCATCTAGCAATCTTTGCACCTCAGCTTTAACTACACTCACTTTTTCTTCGGACATTTTCCTTAATTTCTGCTTCTTCGGCCTCATCTCTGGGCTGATTGCAAGTTTGTGCTCAACTATGCTCCTGTCGACGCCTGGCAAATCGTTGCTTGACCATGCAAAGACATCTTTATTGTTTCTCAAGAACTCGATGAGTCTTGCTTCTTCGTCAGGTTCAAGATCTGAACTGATGATCACTTTTCTATCGAAGACATCAGGCTGCAATTGCACTTCTTTTGTTTCTATTGCCCCTTGCATGCTTTTGCTGTCCTTCTCAGCAATTGGCTTCTCCTCAGGATAGATAGGTTCTCTTTCTTCGAGTACATGTACTATTTGCTGGCCTGGGGTGTTGGCATATTCAATTCTTCTTGCCTCTGTTTGGTCACCGAAGACGGTGATAACTCCTTTGAGAGCTGGCATTTTCATGTATAAGAAAGCTTGCCTTATGATGATGTCGAAGGCATTTATGACTCCTCTGCCAAAGATAACATTGTAGTCGAAGAACATGTCAACGACATCTAAGGTGATGAACTCGGTTCTTGCATTTGATGTGTCGCTAAAGGATACTGGCAATGTGATTTTTTCCAATGTTGCAGTGTGCTTCCCCCTGAAGCCAACCAAGGGTGTATCTGATGGCTCTAGATTGTCTGGGTTGATGTTGGTCATTGACCTGAGTGTCTTCGCTAAGATGTTATCCGCAGAGCTGCCTGTGTCCACTAACACTTTCCCAATTGTCCAGCCCGCAATGTTAGCTTTAATTGACATTGCGTCGTTATGTGGAAAATTGTGGAGCTTGAGATCTTCTTCTGTGAAGGTGATTGGCATGTGAGACCATTCCGATTTCTTGTAAGGACCGTCAACTGAGATGTTGTTGACTTGGCAAAAGTAGCTCTTTCTCTGCTTCTTTGTCTTGAAGGCAAGCGAGGATCCTCCAGTTATTGGCATAATGAGGCCATAATTGGGCAAGGGATTTGGTGTGTTTTGATCTTGTGGTTTTTGTGGTGGTGGAGGTGGTAACTCCTCTACCTTGATGTCTTTGTTTGGGACAGGTTGAGTGTTTTGAGGGTATAGTGTGGGTATAATGTTTGTGGGTAGTAATGTTGGAATGCTTGTGGCGAAGGCGAGAATTGAGTCGCCATTGCAGTTGTGGGATGGACAAAGTTTGAGTTTAGAGAGGTATAAACTGGGCAGTATGGTTGAATTGCTTGGGTTTGTGTCTGATTTTGGGTGTTGGGGTGCGAATCTAAAAGTGGCTTCGTTTGGGTAGCTTGGATTTTTTTCTGCCTTCATCTTGTCGATGGTTTTCTTGATGTCTCGGCATTGCTCTGTGCCATAGGTGTGATTTTTGCCATGATATTGGCAGAAGAACTCTGGTCCCGAAGGTGGACCCCTTCCTCTTCCTCGGCCTCTGTCGATTCTTCCACCCCTTTAGGTAGGCTCATTTCTTTGGTTCTGGAGTTGGCTTTCTGGGTAGGTAGGTTTGTTCTCTTGGAACGAAGGTGGGCTCTCCACGCTCATGATGGTTTGGGAAGGGTAATTTTGGTAGTGGTTTTGGTTGTAGTGGTGCTGTTTGTTTTGGGAATCATACTGGCTTTTCATGGCAGCTTCTCTGGTGATTCGCCTTTGGTTGTCATTGTCGGATCGACAATATTTTTTGAATTCCTCATAGAGATCTCCGAGGGTTGCAGGTGTTTCCCTTGCAATGTGCTGCGCGAATGGGCCAGGCCGAAGCCCCTGAATAGCTGCAAACTTGGCGGCTTCATCAGGAATATGAGGAGCTTGAGATCTCAGACCCACAAACCTGTGAAAGTAGTCTTCCAAAGATTCCTTCAGCTATTGGTGTAGGGTTAGCTCTGCGAATGAAAGTGCTTGATCTCCCATTATGCTAAAATTCTTGATCAGTTCTCTTTTTAGATCATACCAGCTGCTGATAGATAACCCTGAAAGCTTGGTGTACCAGTTCATTGCTGATACATCCGGCCCAGGGGGGGTTGGCCGAGGCCCAATAAATTAAGGTTGCCCGGCCCCCAACAGTTCTTAGGCACACCCACTCGGGGAAAGGCCCAATCTCCCTAAAAGACTAGTCTGATAGGGGAAGGGTGGCTCTCCCTTTTAAGGTGGCTTCCTCCTCCTCCGCTAAGCGAGGTGGGATAATTCGGACGTGCACGGCTGCTGCCTACACTGTTGTGCGCCTGGCCAAACCGCGTGCACGGCTGCCGCCTACACTGTTGTGCGCCTGGCCAAACCGTGCTCCTGCTGGGCCACGACTGCCGCCTACACTGTTGTGCGCCTGGCCAAACCGCGTGCACGGCTGCCGCCTACACTGTTGTGCGCGCTGGCCAAATCGTGCCCAAGGATGTCCTCATCATTCTCACCCCCTTAAACGGAGGCCCAGCTTTGATACCAAATGATACATCCGGCCCAGGGGGGGTTGGCCGAGGCCCAATAAATTAAGGTTGCCCGGCCCCCAACAGTTCTTAGGCACACCCACTCGGGGAAAGGCCCAATCTCCCTAAAAGACTAGTCTGATAGGGGAAGGGTGGCTCTCCCTTTTAAGGTGGCTTCCTCCTCCTCCGCTAAGCGAGGTGGGATAATTCGGACGTGCACGGCTGCTGCCTACACTGTTGTGCGCCTGGCCAAACCGCGTGCACGGCTGCCGCCTACACTGTTGTGCGCCTGGCCAAACCGTGCTCCTGCTGGGCCACGACTGCCGCCTACACTGTTGTGCGCCTGGCCAAACCGCGTGCACGGCTGCCGCCTACACTGTTCTGCGCGCTGGCCAAATCGTGCCCAAGGATGTCCTCATCAATTGCAGTGCCATCGCAAACAATGATGAAAGACTTTGCCAGCACTACGTCATCTCCCCCTGCCGAAGCTATTGCGGCCTCATAGCTCATGAGGAATTGCTTCAAGTCGGTGACGCCGTTGTACCTTGGTAGAGGGATGGGCTTGTATGAAGGCGGCCATCTTGCTAATTGCAGACTTTTTGAGAGAGGGCAAGTGTGATCAATGGGACGAGTGTGCAGCACTTGGAAGCCGGTTTCCGATGTGGAAATGCGATTTGTTCCAGCACTGGCGAAGGCAATTGGATCATTGAGTTCTGCTTGGAGCTCAGCAACTTGTTTCTTGGCTCTTTCGAGTTCTTCTCATTGCTTCGCCGCTCTAGGGTTTGTGGAGTTTAATCTTCTTTGCTTCGCTTGCCTCAGCTCTTCCAACTGCTTCCTGACCTGCAGCAGCTGGTGTTGTTGTTCTTCTTCTTCCTCTTGCATTTGCTGGTGCAGCTCTAGCTGGGCAGCTTCAAGCTCTCTCTGCTGCTCCAGACGGCGAAGGCGAAGCCTTTCCTCCACCCTGCGCAGCTTGTCTTCGGTGGTGAGAGTATCTTCATTGACTTCCGGATCTTCTGTGATGGCTTCGGTTATTGGTGGTAGGATGCTTGGTGGAATTATGGCTTGGGCATCGGCTTCGCCGGTGGAGGTTGTATCTTCGGTGGTATTTCTTGGGTTTTTGGGTACTCTTTTTGGTGGTGGCATGGTGGTGTTCGTGGGTTTTCTTCGTGCACAGCACAGACGATGGGCGCCAATTGTTGGGTTAATGCCGAAGCCACTAAGCCCAAACAATAGCCAAGACAGAGAACGGAGACAAGCAACAATAAATTACTTATCAACGGGAATCAACCCTTTAAACGTTGGTGGGAGGCCCCTTTTTATAGGGAGGTCAAGAGGCACATTTTACATTCCACTTATACCCCTGGAAATCAGGCATCATCCTCTAGACTATACATCTTTGGTTTCCTAGGGACATAAGAGTACATTCGCATGTCTCAGTGTGAATGCGTAGACTAGCCACTCCGTCTTTGACTCGGTTTGGACCTGGTCCACGCTGCCTTCACCGTGCCCTCCATGACCTTTGTTGCCTTCACCACCCGGAGCACCTTCGGCCGCATGGTGCCTTCTCCATTAGGGAGGGGAGAGAAACCATCATGCCCTCGCCCGGGCTAGTCCTGAACCTGTGTATCAAGATAGACCGCAGATATGCAGGTAACATTTGGGAATCGCCTTCGCATCCCTTCTGGATATCTTTTAGCGACGAAGGCAGCCGATCGCCTCCCGGTGCCAAATCACCTAGCGAAGGAAAAAAAGGGTCGAACGCAGACATGTAATTGGAATCAATGTTGCGAAGGTAATGGGTCGCTACGCAATGCCTAATCGCTTGCGAAGGCAACGGCCTTTCAAGTACATGTAGCGAAGGCAAATTTGAGGAGCTTAAATGCAAAATGAGCGGGTGAAGGTGTTTCTTTGGCAGGCCAATCCCCCAACAGGCCTTTATGATAAGACGTCCTCCTGTCGTCCCTTGATGAGGGAACCACTGGACACCTCGATATGTCCTGTTGCATATGTACATTGTATGAGTTTTTATAGGGTATTGTATTGTATCCAAGTCCCATTCGTATGATGCAAATGAACCCTTTGTAATCTTTACTAATGTTCTATGACTAACTAAGACTACCATAATGATGAGCAATGAACTTCTGTGTGTTACATTACCCTTTCATTTCCATATCTTTTACCCCTGTCTAGACTAAGTTATATTAATAGTGTTGTATGTAAATACATGGGATGACACCTCTCTTTAACTAAACACTTTCCCTGTGGATAAACAAATAACGATACTCTGGAATACTCCCAGGTGAAATGCTATAACGTACTTCTATGCGCTTGCAGAATATCTGTAATGTTTAGATTTACGATAAGGCATCTCTAGTGCCATCACTATTCTAAGTGGTGACGCTAAGAAATACCAACAAGCACATCTGGCGCCGTTGCCGGGGAAAGCAATGGTTAAAGAGTCTTGATCATCCATGTATTTAATGCAGCATGATTAATTGCCAGTAATCTAGCAGGTTTACCTTTTTGCTCTGTTTCTCTGTGACGTGAAACAGGGTAGTGTATGACCTGTTTCCAATTACCATCCAACTACATCGAGAACCCGAATACCATAGGAAGGAGGGTACATTCTCGTGTCATAATCCCTTAGGTGTTCTTGTCGGAGACCGAGCCAGTCATTGGAGAGTCATCCAACCAAGGAGAACAACCATTCCCGTAGCACCCCAACTGGAAGAAGCCATGGCTGACAGGACAATCCGTGACTACTCCGCCCCGTCCGCTGCCCAGATCCCTACGGGTCCGGAAGTGGCTGTGGGGGACCATGCTTTTGAGCTCAAAGCCCCGCTGATCAATATGGTGCAGGCCAGCCCCTTCTGTGGGAAGGCCAATGAAGACGCTAGTGCTCACTTCCAGTACTTCCTGGAGGTGTGCAGCACCATCACCATCCGGGGAGTCAAACAAGAGGCCATCCGGCTCCACTTGTTCCTGTTCTCGCTGTTGGGAAGAGCCAAACAATGGTTCTACTCCAACCGTGAAGCGGAGAACACATGGACCAAGTGCTCCAATGCATTTTTGGCCAAGTTCTTCCCCATTGGGAAAACCAATGCTCTTCGAGGAAGGATTTCCAGCTTCCAGCAAGAGTTCGGGGAGACTGTATCAGAGGCGTGGGATCGTTTCTAGGACTACATCCTGGCATGCCCATACCACGGTATGGAAGAGTGGCTCCTGCTTCAGAACTTCAACCATAGGCTGTCCCATACCGCCCGTGAACATATGGACACTGCTGCTGGAGGGGCATTCCTCTCCTTGACCGTGGCCGCCGCCAAGTTGCTCATTGAGAAGATGGTGTCAAACCAAGCCTGGAGGGATGACTGCCTTCAGGGGCGCAAATGCGGTATGCACACCGTAAAGGAGGTGGACATGCTGGCCGCCAAGATGGACCTCATCATGAAGTGCCTTGACGACTGCACCAAAGATGGGGTCGACAATGAAGGACCACTGGATTCACACATGACGTGTGAAGTCTGTGGAGAAACCAGCCATTCGGAGAACAACCGCCCTGAGACATAAGAGAAGGTACAGCTTGTTAACGGCAACAATGGGTACCGGCCTCAAGGGAACTAGAATCAGCAACGCCCATTCTACCAGGGAGGTAACAACAACAACTCTTTCTCTAACCAACCCTCTCTAAAAGATTTGGTCCTTGGTTAGGCCAAGATCAACGAATCTATTTCGAAAAGGCTTGCTGCTAATGTTAAGGCCCTAGAGGGCATAAACTCTAAAATAGAAAGTTTGTCCTCCACCTTCCAGAGCCAGTTGAGCTTTAATAAAATGCTAGAAACCCAGTTAGCTCAGCTAGCCGCTACTGTTCCTTCTGGTGACAAGGGCGAATTCCCGGGCAATCGGATTCATCCTTTGAAAATGTAAAGGCTGTTTCTACGAGGAGCGGTAAGGCTACTCGGGATCCAGTCCTACCTAACCATGCAGGGAAGACAGCAGCGCCAAGGAAGGAAACCCCATCAAAAGAAGAGGAGCCTGAAGCCGAGCTAGCACCAGTAGGAAAAACTGCGCCACATGAGTTCTACGACACCAACGTACTGTCGTTTCCTCAACGACAAAAGAAGCCATCGGCAGATGAGCAATTTTCCAGGTTCGTAGAAGTCATTCAAAAGCTAAACATACATGTACCATTGTTGGATGCTATGCAGGTGCGGACTTATGCCAAGTACTTGAAGGACATACTGAACAACAAACGTCCACTCCCAAGTACAGAGGTCGTAAAGTTAACAGAGGAGTGCAGTGCAGCCATCTTGAACAAGGTCCCGAAAAAAAAGAAGGACCCAGGGTGTCCCACCATCACGTGCACAAACAGGACACAGCACTTCGAGCACGCACTCTGCGACTTAGGGGCAAGCGTTAGCGTAATGCCAAAGGTAGTCTTCAACCGGCTTAACTATACTACCTTGTCCCCTACACCCATGGGACTGCAGCTGGCCGACTCCACAGTCCGCTACCCGGAGAGGATAGCCCAGGATATTCCGATACGCATCCGGGATTCCTTCATCCCTGTCGACTTCGGGGTGCTGGACATGGACGTGAGCAACGACTCGTCGCTCATCCTTGGGTGACCCTTCTTGCGCACAGCAGACGCTCACATTAATGTGGGTGCTGGAGAGATCCAGCTCCACATTAATGGCAAGAAGGAGAAGTTTGAGTTCAGGCCAAAAGTGGAGCAATGCTCCATAATCAAGATCAAGTATGGGAGGAACAGTGAAAATGTGAAGGAGGAGGTTACACCTCCAGAAAAAGACAGCTTGATAAAATTCATGGAGAAGTTCTGGGAGAAGGAATTCCCCATCCGGTATCACACAAAGAACAAGAAGCCTATACGAGGTGCAAAAGCATAGGCGAAGAAAACACCGGAACAAGCTGTCGACCGCCAGAAGAAGGTAAAACAGGTATGGCGGGTTAAATCATCTGTATCCTCATCTCCAGGGTCAGATGCTGCTTCATCAAGCTAATCCAACTACGGAGACATCATCACTCGACGACATAAAACACGAGTCCTGCGCCGACAGGTTAATCGGTGTCAACAAAATAGCCTGGGGGAGGACCCCCAATCAGGTAAGTTCAGGTAAGCATTTATGAATAAAGTTTTCTTTCAGAATAAATTTAGTAAATGAGAGCTATCTAGGTTAGTCCCTTAATGTCATAAATTTTGCTTAAGTCTTTATTTTGGATATGATGAATAGTTGCTTTTATTTCTTTCTTGTACCTATGTTTCAACTTGCTATTCTCCTAAGCTTTGAGTTTGCTGGTCGAGCATGATCTTTTCTGTTATCTTGTCTGTCTGTGGATAGCATATGCAAGCTCTAGTTTAGGTTGTTATTGGCTATGATATGATAAGACTTGAGTTACCTTAAGTTCATACTGAGTAAGACTTGGTGATCGGAATTTTCTTTTAAAAAGAATAAAATAAAGAGTTCCTTATGGTGATTCAATTTCCTACCAAAGCTCATATTGCTAAACCCCTACAAAAGCTACTTGTTGTTGCATTGAGTTTTCTCAAGGTCATTGTGATTTTTAGAGATTTACTTCATGCTTTTAAAGCCAAGATCACACATACACCACCATATACATGTTTCACTTCTACTCTGGAAGTAAGCATGCCATCCATCCACTAAATAAAAGCTCTGCATAAAGTATGGTACTCTTCCCTGACTTTATTGCAAAGAGTAGACATGGGCTGATGAAAAAAATATGGACACATGAAGGTCCGAGTATGTAAAAAAAAAGAGAGAGCACATGAAAGCTCTTGGTTCAAGAAAAATAGAAATGTCTCTAAAAGTAACCTTTATAAGGGAAGAGGAACCTGCAAAAAAGGGAGCTATCATTCATCATGCCATCCACACATGTGCACATCTTGGTTTGAGAGTATGACTTACTTATCTTTGAATCCCAGTTTTGACTTTACAATATGTGCAATGCAAGTAAGCTACAAAGATCTCCTAGCACAAACTCCACTTCAATGAGTGAAATGAGAGTTGAGAGAGGATCTTGGTAAGGAAATACACCATGAGTGACTCGAGAGTACCACCTAAGGAACTCTGCCTTTTTGAAAAAACTTCAAAAACCTCCAGTTTGATTGTCAAGCAAGGTAGAAGGCAAGGTGCTTGGTCTAAGTCGTTCTGGCCACCAACCGCCCAAGACAGGGAGAAGCTACAAGCCCCATAAAAGGCCAAGGTAATAAGGGAAGTTTATTTTACCAGCTTATTCAATTCTTGGTAGAATATCCTGTTGAACCACTGGTACTTTTGAGGAGTAATGGGGAAGCAACTCCTGATCCACTGAGCCTAAAAGTTCTAGTCTTTGCTCGGGACGAGCAAAGGGCTAAGCTTGGGGGAGTTGTTGACGGTCCTTATAACGAGAATCCGACCGTCAATAGGCTCAGAAAACCAATAAATATAAGGCATAACTTAAGCATTTGTATTCAAATAATGTTGTAGCACGTACATCCAAAATATATTTGAGTACAAGGACCATGGTGCAAAAGATAGATGAAATTGGGCACAGGCCCAGGTCCGCTGACCTGGCTAGGTCGGGCGACCTGGCCTGGACCCCAATTGAGCCCATCCTCCACAAAGGTAAAAAAGCACACTCAGAGGTGATCGTGGAAGCTGAATCATGGTCGGTTGAAGTCAATTGTAAAAGATGAGCCACGTGTCAATGGGGATTGAAGGGCCCACAACCAGAGCTTCGTTCACTCAAACAGACAGCACCCACCTGGAACCGACCTCAGGACCCACATGACAAACTCCCAGAGAAGGGTGGGCCAGAGGTGGTTATGGAGGGTCAGCCGAGCCCCCTTGGTCGGCCGACCTCCCCGTGTACCCGACTCGGCCACCCTTTGACCAGTACCTGTAAACCGCCTTCGGGAGTGCATCTCAACCGTGCAATGCTCAAGACGGTGGATCCAAGGGTCGGCCGATGCCACCCCTTCGGCCGACCTGGGCCCACAGCCAAATGGCTTCAACCGCCTCTTGCTGATCCTCGACTGCCTATGGATGCTATAAATACCTGCAAGGGGCACCGTACTCAACACACACCAGAAGAAGAGCTCTCCTTTGATACAAGTTTAGTCTTAGTCTTAGTAGTGATAGTTCTAGTAGTAGATCTTCTGAAGGGCTTCCGGAGGAGTCTTGGTAAGTTCTAGAGTTCAGTTCTTGTATTCTCAATGTGCCTCATAGTTGCTATATTTATTAGCGCGATAGATAGAGTTGTATTTCATACTGCAAACATGGTGTTTGGATTATGGAATATTGTTGAGGGTATCGCTGCCCCACGGATTAGTAGAGGTAGGCGGCAGGTGGTGACAGCCCTATCCGTCCTTTGTAATCCTCCACGTTCGGGAGATGATATTAGGCCTTTATGATAAGACGTCCTCCTGTCGTCGCTTGATGAGAGAACCACTGGACACCTCGATATGTCCTCTTGCATATGTCCATTGTCTGAGTTTGTATAGGGTATTGTAGTGTATCCAAGTCCCATTTGTATGATGCTAATGAACCCTTTGTAATCTTTACTAATGTTCTATGACTAACTAAGACTACCATAATGATGAGCAATGAACTTCTGTGTGTCACATTACCCTTTCATTTCCATATCCTTTACCCCTGTCTAGATTAAGGTATATTAATAGTGTTGTAAGTAATTACATGGGATGACACCTCTCTTTAACTAAAGGCTTTCCCTACGGATAAACAAATAACGATACTCTGGAATACTCCCGGGTGAAATGCTACAACGTACTTCTATGCGCTTGCAGAATATCTGTAACGTTTAGATTTACGATGAGGCATCTCTAGTGCCATCACTACTCTAAGTGGTGACGCTAAGACATACCAACAGTTGACCAGGACAACCAAGTACCAGCAAGAACTCAGGAGGTATCACGACTAAAACGTCCAGGCAAGCTCATTCAACATTGGCGATTTGGTCCTCCAAAGAATCCAGAGTACAAAGGATCGACACAAGCTATCTTCGCCCTGGGAAGGCCCGTTCATAGTATCAAGGGTTATCGGCCCGGGTACTTCTCCGCTACAACGGGAAGATGGAACAGAAGTGGACAATGCTTGGAATGTCAAGCACTTACGACGTTTTTATCCTTAAAAGCTTGTTAGGAGTCGTTAAGAGTCAATAAAAGTCAGTCCTTTCAATGTACTAATGTTGGCCTTAAGCCAAACGATAATAAAGTGTCTAGATTTCACTGTCATCAAGCTTGGAATTCGGATACAACTGTTATGCCATGCTTGCTTGCCAAGTAACGCATATACAAGAGTTTTTGAATCATACCGAGTTGTTTAAATGCAATTTAGATAGGCTACATTCATAAACCAAAGCCATCTATTTTCTGTTTTCACACAAAGAGATCGGGCGCCTCAAAATACAGATAACAAATACTCTTGTTGACGAAACATTAGTATTTACATCTAAGAGTTCATTACAAAAGGTTCCTTCTACACAATGAAAGAACCAAGAACTTAAGCTGAGAGACTATCTTCTCGGTCGTGCCCTTCTCCTCCTCCATATAGGCATTGAACATGTCTCCAGTACACGCTCGATTGATATTCCCCTGAGTCATGCTCAAGGGCTGGGCTGGGAACCAGGATCAGACTAGGCCGTACTTGCCTAGTGCAAGACTGAGCTATCCGTTGACAATATGCTCGCACCTGCCCAGGCGTAGCCCAGAGACGATCGATCTGTGGAGGAGCAGGAGTGCCGGCGGGTAATTTGGCATACACGTCCACCAGCGGAACAACAGCATCCTTGAAGGACCCGAGTTCCATGCCAAGCCGGTCGATTTTCGTGCAGAGAGCTTGGATTTCATCCTCTTGGTCGCGGATCTTCGTCATGTCCTGGATGAGCTGTGCATCGGCATCCTTGCGCATCTGCTTCTCTTCAGCAAGTTCCACCATGCAGTCTCGTTCCTGCTGCTCGGCTTGATTAGCGCGCTCTTATTGCCGGTAGAAGAGGTTCTTCATATCGGTAGATTGAGCCCTAAGCGCCTCAAACTTTTTCTCTTGTTCTGCACAAGCGAACATAACATTAACATAATATGTGAATTGTGCTAACTCCATGAGAAGAAGATGGCGACATACCTACAAGTTTCTGCTTGAGTGACTTTGTCTTCTCCAAGACATCTTCATGTTGGTTTTGGTACAAGTTCATCTTCTAATACGCTATGTCCAGTTCCAGGTGAAGTTTGGCCCGTTCTTCTTCCCACGAAGATTGACCCTTGGCTAAGTCATTCTCCACCTTCTCCGCACGTGTAAAACATGCGCTGGCCCTTCGGCGCATCTCCGACTTCTGGTGCTAGCGGTGAAGGATATTCTATTTTCAAAACAAGACGGCAGAGTTGTCAGCACAATATATAGAGGAGCTAAGTATACTTTCTGTATTGATTTACTTTATACTAACCTATTTGAGCTTGCTAAGTTGCTTTTGAAGCTCTGCCCCCTTCTCAAGATCTTCCTGATCAACCTAGGAGTTGAACAGGAATGCGTTGTCATCATCGGGGCCTACGCCTGGTGTTTCTGTGTAGATCTGGAACGGCTCAGGCAACGGCTCCCGGGTTTTCTTCTTCTCCCGGATTATTTCTTCAATGGTTGCCGTCTTCACAAGTCCGGCGGCCGCATTGAGTTTCTCGGTACGAAGACTAGCCATCCGGGTACTTTCTGCTGATTTAGGCCATGCGCCCTGAGCAGAAGTACCCAAAGTGGCTTGCTCTAGTACTTTGGAAGACGACGAAGCTTTGGCCCTTGATTCTTGAGGGTGCGGCTATGGAGATATCCGGGGGCTAGGCTCCTGCTCCAGTCCCGCCTCCTTGGTTTGGATATCCGCGGACGGGTTAACCTCCGGGATTTCTGGCGATTGGGCAGGCGGCGGAGTGGGCGACCGGCAATATGAGAGATAAGAATAAGAAGATCAGTCTACTGGATACAATGGATGAATAGATTACATTGACTAACAGGACAGAGTACTTACCTGGCGAAATCCATGTCAAACTCTGGCTCATCCAGGTCAAAGGAGATTCCTCCAGACGGGATGTTTTGAGGCTCGTGAGTCTTCTCCTGCGACGAGGGTTCTTTTTCTTGCGTCTGCTGCACAAAAAGAACTCAGGTAAGGTCAAAGAGCAAGATTTCAAGTAATATTGACATACAAGACAGGCATACCTGGGGTGGGGACGTATGCAGAAGGATACCCGTCAGTATTTCTATGTCTTTCTCCGCCTCGGTCCTGACCTCTTCCGCTTCAGGCAAGATGGCGTCAGCAGGCTTCTAAATAGAAGATCCGAGTTTCTTCCATATCACTCATCTCTTCTTGGGGACTTGGGGGCTTGGCGCGTTGTCAGAGAAGGGCCTCTTCCGGCCTAATCCTCCTTGGCCTAGGTCTCCAGGACGGTGCTGTGGCGTCACTTCCTCATCGGATGAGGTGTCTTCAACCAACACCCTTTCTTCAGCAGCTGGCTCTGCTAGTCTATTCCCTTTTCTAGAGCCACCAGCAGTCTGCTTGGGCGGCGAGGAGAGGGGTGGCTCCGGTAGTCAAGTTAGTCTCCTCAACGGTGGGGGAAGCAGAGGCAAATCATGTGCACAATTCCTACAAATGGGTACAGGGAGAATTGTCAGTAACATGTTTGAAAAAGAAGACGAATAATAAAAACAAAAAGTATTCGGATTAACTTCAAGCTTACCGCCGGCGGAGGACGACTAGCCGAGTACTCAGGTACCCGGCATGGCAGCTCATGCGCATCCATGAATAGAGCTTGGACGCGGACCGTGACTTCATCGGATGACAAGTCGACGNGCTCCAGAATCGTCTTGGAGATTTGCGAATCTGCTGTGTTAAAAAGAGATGTTGAACTGAATCCAAAGGGGCTGTGTGCAATACTTTTTGTGTTGGTTGTCATAGTACCAACAAAAGTTTTAGGCCCTGAAAAAGAAGAAAGAAGAAAAAAAAAGTGAAAAAAAAGAAGAAGGAAAATAAGAAAGGAAGAAGAAAAAAGAGTTCTTGTTGCTGCAGTACCCTGTTTGTATGCCTTGTTTGCCGCTGTTTGGTGACTACGTTTGTGTCTAGGCTCACGTCTCTAACAAGGTTTAGCCTAGGACCAGCACGGTACCATTGTGAACATTTATTCAACTTGCTTTGGCTAATGTGGTTCTAGCTATTTCTTGATTTTACTTGCAGCCACCTATAGCTCCACAAATCATCTACTACTCCACAGGGCTGTGATTGTACCACTGTTTGTGTTGATCTTGCTGCTGCCAACACCAAGTGCTTTGTGTGGTGAGAACATGTAAGAGCTTGTATAACAGGTTGAGAGTTAGAGAACACCACACAACATTTACATCTAGTAGTTGTAGGGACTTTTCTACTTCACTTGTTTCCTGTTTGCTCTTGTATCTTTACCATGGCAGGAACAGGGGATGGGGATGAGGATGATGTAGGACCGCTTACACCTCGTACCAAGGGCATCATGCAGCATTTGCAGAAGCAAGTGAGAGAGTACACCGAAGGGATTGATAATGATTTGCAGGTGATAAATGAGAGGATTGGGCAAATGGAGACCGCGCAGACCACCAACAACACCAAGCTTGCAGGGTTGGAGGCAACGGTTGGTCGTGTGGACAAGAGCCTCACTGCTCTTCTGAAGCGCTTTGATGACCTCCACGCGAAGACGAACGATAAGCATAAAGATCGTCACCAAGGAGATGAGGACAGCGCAGAAAATTCAGAAGCTGATTATGGTGCTGACACTGAAGTTGAGGACAGAGATCGGCGACGTCTACGCCAGAACCGTCGAGGTATAGGTGGGCATCGCCCACGTGTGGTACATCACAATGACAATGCTTTCAGCAAGATAAAATTTAAGATACCCCTTTTGATGGTAGATATGATCCGGATGCTTATCTTACTTGGGAGATGGCTGTTGAACAAAAGTTTATTTGTCATGATTTTCCTGAGAATGCTTGTGTTAGGGCAGCAACTAGTGAGTTCACTGATTTTGCTTCTGTTTGGTGGATAGAATATGGCAAGAAAAACCCTAATAACATGCCACAAACTTGGGATGCTTTGAAGCGGGTCATGAGGGCTAGATTTGTTCCATCTTACTATGCACGTGATCTATTAAACCAGCTGCAACAATTAAAACAAGGAACTAAAAGTGTAGAGGAATACTATCAAGAGCTGCAAATGGGTATGCTACGCTGCAATTTAGAGGAGGATGTGGAACCTGCGATGGCTAGATTTTTGGGAGGATTAAATCGGGAAATTCAGGACATCCTTGCTTATAAAGAATACACTAACATAACCCGTTTGTTCCATCTTGCTTGTAAAGCTGAAAGGGAAGTGCAGGGACGACGTGCTAGTACCAAGAATAACATTTCTGCAGGGAGGAATTTGTCCACGCAGCCCCGCACGAGTTTTCCCTCAACTGGACGTGTTGCTGCGCCGTATTCATCATCAAATAGAGCAGCAGCCCCATCGTCTAGCGACAAGCCTCGTGACAGCCCCGCGAATTCAGCAGCAAAGACCGTGCAAAAACCTGCTGTAACCACTTCATCGGTGGCATCCACAGGCAGAACAAGAGACATTCAATGCCGCCGCTGCAAGGGGTTCGGACATGTCATACGTGACTGCCCAAGCAAGCGTGTTTTGGTGGTCAAAAATGATGGTGAGTACTCATCTGCTAGTGAACTTGATGAAGATACACTTGCATTGCTTGCGACTGACATTGCAGGAAGTGAGGGCTGCCCAGAAGAACATATTAATGCAGCTGCAGCGGACCGCTATGAGAGCCTCATTGTGCAGCGCGTGCTGAGCGCACAAATGGAGAAGGCGGAGCAGAATCAGCGACACACATTGTTCCAAACAAAGTGTGTCATCAAAGAGCGGTCGTGCAGAATGATCATCGATGGAGGTAGCTGCAACAACTTGGCTAGCAGCGACATGGTGGAGAAGCTTTCGCTCACCACCAAACCTCACCCTCATCCATATTACATTCAATGGCTTAACAACAGTGGTAAGGCAAAGGTAACTAAACTTGTGCGAATCAGCCTTGCCATCGGCTCCTATAAAGATGTTGTTGAATGTGATGTTGTCCCAATGCAAGCATGTAGTATTCTGCTAGGAAGGCCATGGCAATTTGATAAAGATTCATTACATCATGGTAGGTCAAACCAATATTCCTTTCTATACCATGATAAAAGGATTGTGCTGCATCCAATGTCCCCTGAAGATATTTTGAACGATGAACTTGCTAGAGCTTGTAAAATAAAGAACCATGAGCATTCTATGAGTAAAAATCAGATTGTGGCAAGTGAACTTGAGAAGCACAAAAAGGAGAATGCCAAATCTGGTCCCAATCACAAAAATGAGATTAAGTTGAAAGGGTCATGTTTCATTGCAACCAAATCTGATTTGAATGAGGTTGATGCTAGTGCTGCTGTTTACTATGCTTTGATTTGCAAGCAAGCTTTGTTTTCACTCGAGGACATGCCTTCTTCTTTGCCTCCGGCAATCACTAACCTTTTGCAGGAATATGCGGACATTTTTCCAAAGGAAGTGCCACCGGGGCTGCCACCCATGCGTGGGATTGAGCACCAGATTGACCTTATTCCTGGAGCCTCCTTACCCAACCGTGCGCCATATAGAACCAACCCCGAAGAAACTAAGGAAATTCAGTGCCAGGTGCAAGAATTGCTTGACAAAGGTTATGTGCGTGAGTCCCTGAGCCCTTGCGCTGTTCCTATCCTTTTGGTTCCCAAGAAAGATGGATCTTGGCGCATGTGTGTAGATTGCCGAGCGATTAATAACATTACAATCAGATATCGTCATCCTATCCCTAGGCTAGATGATATGCTTGATGAACTGAGTGGTTCAATTGTGTTCTCGAAAATTGATTTACGTAGTGGTTACCACCAGATTCGCATGAAGTTAGGAGATGAATGGAAAACAGCGTTTAAAACTAAATTCGGTCTATATGAGTGGTTAGTCATGCCTTTTGGTCTCACTAATGCACCCAGCACTTTCATGAGATTAATGAATGAAGTTTTACGCGCTTTCATTGGCAGATTTGTTGTGGTGTACTTTGATGACATCTTGATATATAGTAGATCATTAGAGGAACATCTTGATCATTTGCGTGCTGTTTTTAATGCTTTACGGGATGCACGCTTGTTTGGGAACATTGAGAAGTGCACCTTTTGCACAGACCGCGTTTCTTTTCTTGGATATGTTGTGACACCGCAGGGAATTGAAGTTGATCAAGCCAAGGTGGAGGCCATACACAGCTGGCCTATCCCCTCCACTGTCACACAAGTGCGAAGCTTTCTAGGACTTGCTGGTTTCTACCGACGATTTGTGAAAGACTTTAGCACCATTGCAGCCCCATTGCATGAACTCACCAAGAAGGGTGTGACCTTTACTTGGGCTGCAGCTCAACAGGAAGCTTTCGCCACTCTCAAAGATAAGCTCACTCATGCACCTTTGCTACAACTTCCAGATTTCAGCAAAACCTTTGAACTTGAATGTGATGCTGGTGGGATTGGTTTGGGAGGTGTGCTGCTACAAGATGGCAAACATGTAGCCTATTTCAGTGAGAAACTAAGTGGACCTAGTCTGAATTATTCAACCTATGATAAGGAATTACTTGCTTTAGTTCGGACTCTAGAAACTTGGCAGCATTATTTACGGCCAAAAGAGTTTATAATTCATTCTGATCATGAGTCTTTGAAACACATTTGAAGTCAAGCAAAACTGAATCGTAGGCATGCTAGATGGGTTGAATTCATTGAGTCTTTTCCTTATGTCATCAAACACAAGAAGGGTAAAGAGAATGTCATTGCTGATGCATTATCTAGGCGTTATACCATGCTGTCACAACTTGATTTTAAAATCTTTGGTTTGGAAACAATTAAAGCGCAATATGCCCATGATGATGATTTCAAAGATGTGTTGCTGAATTGCAAGGAGGGAAAAACATGGAACAAATTTGTCATGGCTGATGGGTTTATTTTTAGAGCTAATAAGCTATGCATTCCAGCTAGCTCCGTGCGTTTGTTATTATTGCAGGAAGCGCATGGAGGTGGGCTGATGGGACATTTCGGAGTAAAGAAGATGGAGGATATCCTTGCTGGACATTTCTTTTGGCCCAAGATGAGGAGAGATGTGGAGAGGTTCGTTGCTCGCTGCACAACATGCCAAAAAGCTAAGTCACGCCTAAACCCTCACGGTTTATACATGCCTCTTCCTGTCCCAAATGCACCTTGGGAAGATATTTCAATGGACTTTGTTTTAGGACTGCCTAGAACAAAGAAGGGGAGGGATAGTGTGTTTGTTGTTGTGGATAGATTCTCTAAAATGGCTCATTTCATACCCTGCCACAAGAGTGATGATGCTACACATGTTGCTGATTTGTTCTTTCGTGAGATTGTTCGTTTGCATGGTGTCCCAAATACCATAGTTTCTGATCGTGATGCAAAATTTCTTAGTCATTTTTGGAGAACATTGTGGGCGAAGCTGGGGACTAAGCTTTTGTTTTCCACTACTTGTCATCCCCAAACTGATGGGCAAACGGAAGTTGTGAATAGAACCTTGTCAACTATGCTTAGGGCTGTTTTGAAACAGAACATCAAAATGTGGGAAGACTGTTTACCTCATATTGAATTCGCTTATAATCGTTCACAACACTCTACCACTAAGAAGTGCCCTTTTGAAATTGTTTATGGTTTTGTGCCACATGCTCCTATTGATTTGCTGCCACTTCCAACTTCAGAACGAGCAAACCTTGATGCTACACAACGTGCAGAACTGATCCTAAAGCTGCATGAAACTACTAAAGAAAACATAGAATGCATGAATGCCAAGTATAAACTTGCTGCTGACAAAAGAAGGAAACATGTCACCTTTGAACCCGGTGATCTAGTTTGGCTACACTTGAGAAAGGATAGGTTTCCTGATTTAAGAAAGTCAAAATTGCTGCCTAGAGCTGATGGTCCTTTTAAGGTGTTAGAAAGGGTTAATGATAATGCATACAAACTCGAATTGCCTGCAGACTTTGGGGTTAGTCCCACATTTAACATTGCAGATTTAAAGCCTTATTTGGGAGAGGAGGATGAGCTTGAGTCGAGGACGACTCAAATGCAAGAAGGGGAGGATGATGAGGACATCCATTCCATTGATACAACCATGCCTAATGTTCAGCAACGACCAATGACTCGAGCCCGTGCACGACAACTCAACTATCAGGTAAAGTCGTTCCTCGCTGTTCATACAAATCCATCTCAGAATTGGATGCTACTAAACTATGGTGATGAATGTCTTATTCTTAGGAACATGGGACATAAAGAAGAGGGGAGAAGCAGCCACAACAACCCAGAACATCAGCAAGCTCCACGTTTGGAGATGAGGGGCGCTCCCACGCAAACGGAGTGATTCCTCCCGTTTTGAGTCGAGTGGGCAGCCGAACAGCACAAGATTGTTTCGCCCATAACTCTTAGCTCCAGATGTTGTTAGAGGCGTATGAGTACTTGTTGGAAAGCTCTTGAAGTCTTCTTTCAAATGAATCTAACCTCATGCCCAGATTCGGTCGGAGCAGGGAGAAATCGACCAGGCAACGTTTCGACCTCCAGGCTGCACACAACCTCACCTTTTGGTATTTGGGCCTTGTATTCAGTCTGGCCCATAAAGAGGGCGTCCTAGGGTTAGAAGAGCTTCTCCAGGACCTCCTGGTAGCAGCCGTCCTATAAATAGAAGTAGCAGCCACCATTGAGAACTTGGGTTTTGTTTAGATGCAAGTTAGCTACTGCTACTTCCTAGTGAACGCGTGTGTCAATCTGACCACCCGATTTGCTGATTCAAGACCCCAACTTGTGTTCCAGATTCATATTGTTTCCAATCCGTGAGTTATTTGCTTGTCATCTTGTTCTTGCTTGTTCTCGATTTCTAGCAGGAGCATTGGTGTTCTTGGCACGGCAAGAGTACCTCAAACGGAAACGGTGTACCTGTTGCTAAGGCGCAGCCCCGGATGGTGTTGTAGTCGGACAGTCAACGTCGATTCCACCCCCAAATCGAGTTTACCCCCAACTCTCATTGAAGGTCAGGAACAAACCCTAGCGGGTTCTATCACATGATTATCCTTGATTGGCTTGCATATTCTTTATTCCTTGCACATACACCTGTTGCTTGTGAACATATCTCTTTAGGAAAACATGTTTATCTAAGTGGTTGATTAATGAGATATGGTATGATGAAAGAAATCTTGCTCTTTCTGTATAAAGTACTTGGGATGTCTTTATTGCAAAAGTTTAAAATCAATAGCCTAGCAAAGCTCCTCAATGATATTCCTTTCCTACCAAAGCCATATGTTGCTCAAGTTGAAAACCTTTACACATATGTTGCTTGCTATTACATTGAGCTTTGTCAAATTGTTGTGACCCTTGTAAGATGCTCTTCATGCTTTCTTGATCAAGATCACGTACACTCCACATACATATGCTAAAATTCCGCAATGGAAGTTAGCAATATCCATTCATCCACCAAATAAATGCTCCATATGTTTTATGAATCTCTCTCCAAATATCCTTTGCAAAAGAGACATGGGCTATGGAAAAATATTTTGGACACATGACGGTCCAAGAAGAAGAAAAAAAAGAGATGCTCATAAAAGCATTGAGCATAATAAAAAAAGAAAAAAGGGAAAAAAATGAGATAGCTATGTTCTCAAAATAAAGAGGAGACAGATCATACAAAAAGGAGCTATCATACTTCCCATATATGTTTTCATTTGTTCCACACACATGCACATTTTGATCATATTGTATGAATAGTTTTCTTCTTGGATCCGCTCTTTGACTTTGCAATATATGTGATGCAAGTATGCCTTATCTTTGCTCCTACCTTGAGATCCACATAAGCCTTTTAGAAGTAGGGTGAAAGAAGGCAAAAGAATGCCTTGGTGAGGAATTATACACAATGAGCGATCCAAGAGAATCATTTGAGGAGCTAGGTAAGGTTATATTTTTGAAAATTTATCAAAAACCCAAGTTACTTAACAGAAGAGTTGAGACGACTTGAATCAAGGCCGTTCCGTTCCTCAACCATCCAAGATGACATGATAGACACATCAAAATTCACAAGTGCAGGTATGTCTTGGAATAACTTATATGCTTGCATCATATCAGTTGGAGTCATATTTTCTACCTTAGTCCTAAAGCTTTACTCGAGGACGAGCAAAGGCTAAGTGTGGGGGAGCTTGTTGACGGTCCTTAAATGCCAATTTTGACCGTCAACTCCTGCAGAGAATATGTCAAATATAATCACCAAACATAGTGATAGGGTTTATATCTAATCAATTCCACAAGTTTTGGTGAATATGTGAATGCAGGGACTAATTGGCAAAAGAGGAGGAGATTTGGGCTTAGGGCCAGGTCGCCCGACCCACCTAGGTCGGCCGACCTGGGCCCAAGCCCAATGGAGCCCATATTTGGCCACAGCAAAGAAGCACACTTCAGGACCATCATAGTCGTTGATTCCATGACAGTTGGATCCAAGAGATGGGAATGGTCCAAGGGTTGGTCACATGGATTGAGGGGCCCAACAACATATCTAAACGTACTCAAATTGAGCCACCCACCTAGAACTGTCATTAGGATCCACTCTACAGTCACCCAGACGAAGATGGGCCTGAGAAGAGCCGGTGGCCGGTCGGCCGACCTGGTATTTCCACCAAATCCACTCAACTTTGACGGCGTGCTTCCCACCGCCTCCAGGAGTCCATCTCGGCCGTGCATCACTCAAGTCGGTGCATCCAAGGGTCGGCCGACCTGGTCCTGGGGCCAAACGGCTTCAACCGCCTCCAGGTGCTTCTCCACCGTCCTACCAAGCTATAAATAGATGGCCTCAACTTCAGTTCAACACACACCAAGAAGGAAGAGCTCTCTTCTTTGCCTCACATTCTAGTCTTAGTTAGTAGTGAAGTAGTCTTAGGAGTTGAGCTTCTACGGGCTTCCGAAGGAGTCTTGGTAAGCCCAGAGCTTTAGTTATCTTTTATCTTTTGTTTACTTATAAGACTCTGAGCTTTAATGGAATTACTATCTTGCTTATGTTATTTGGCTTATTGCCTTATTTGTTCATCATATAAGTTGTATGCCTTACACCTTAGTATAGTGGATGCATGTTATGGCAATGGCCCAATGCGCCGCAAGGTTGCTCTGTTTATCTGGACAATAAATAGAGTAGTTATTTCATATTACAAACGTGGTGTTTGGGGTATGAAATACCATTGGGGATACCCTACCCCACGTATTCAGAGGTAGACGGCAGGTGGTGACAGCCCTGTCCGTCCTTTGTAATCCTCGCCGTTCGGGTTTGGGCGTTTGCAGGCCTTTGTGATAAACATCGTGACAGTACCCTTGGATGAGGGGATCCCACGATTCCTCGATTTGCCCTCTAACATGTGTTCCGTCTGAGCTTGTATATATACACTTGTAGGAATGTAACCCATATGCAAGAAGTACATAGAACCCCTAGTTCTCTTTTAGGACCTTCATATTAACTAGACCTATATAATGAGCAATGAAACCTTCTGTGTGTCACACTACCCCATTATCAATGTTTACCCCTTGTTGGACTTTGGTATATTAATAATGTTATGATTGAATACAATGGATAACTACTCTAGTCAACCATCACCTTCCCTGTGGATTCGATACCCTGAATACTTCCGGGTGAAAGCTACAATGGTATCTGTGCACTTGCGGATTTATCTGCGACCGTAAGAAATACCAACACAAGTCATGATGCATTGCAATTGCATACACATAGACGTTTGCTAACAATATCTTCTTCTCTGGTAAGAATTTTAGATTACATTTGCAACTGAAGTAACATTCTATTGCACCGTGCTTTATATCACATTTGCAACACTCTAAGACGAGACACCACATTTGCTAAAGGAATAACATCCAAATTGCAAGCCACGATGCACTACACTTGTGTATACATTTACAACATTTCCATACATAAGAATTCTAGACTTGAAACATTCAACAACCTGATGAAGTGCATCTACAATATGGACACAAAAATATACTACAAAGGGGCAACATATAGTCATTGAAATCATACATGAAATTTGAGTAGAATTGTTTAATGAATATGTCATACAAAAACTTGCATGACTAACATTCTTAACAAACTGACCATTCCAATTGTACATAAAAATCATGACATAAATCCCACCATTGCTCCTGAATGTTTGGTTACCACAAACAGTAATAACTCAAAGAGGAAAAAAGATAAATAATAAATACAACAATATATAAGATGAAGCACGGAATAATACTTCCGAAGCATATTGTTGAGGCCATAATACCAGGGTTCCCGATCACTAGGATTACCGACTACCGATTCTGAACGAAAAAGACTCCGAACAAGACACGACGACCGGATCACAGAAGGAAGGCCCGAAGATGGTTAGAGTCCTATTAGGTTTAGGTCTGTTTTGTCTTGTAAGGCACGTCTCCCTGGATATAAATAGTGGAGGGTCCTGCACGTAGAGGGTATCTCCAATCTTAGCCAATACACCCGAGGGTACTTGTTACGCCATTGTAATCTGTACTCGCCAAAATAATAAAGCAGCAACTGGACGTAGGGTTATTACTTGATCACGAGGGCCCGAACCAGTATAAAATCCTGTGTCTTTCTGTTCATCCACCGTGATCAATCTTCGCACGAAGCGGGGTGCTTACAGGACAAATATCTGCCGAGTACAACCTCGACAGAGGCGCGCCAAGTAGGGGCCCTCGCGTGAAGAAAGATCATGCCGATCATCAACGGAGTCTGGATCGCCGACGCGTCGAGTTCATCAATGCCCTACATGCCCAGTTCTGTCAAGTCGGAAGCCATCGGAAGTTCTGCCTCCGCTTCCGATCTCTACGCTCACAGCCATCTAGTGCCTACACGGGAGATCCACTTCGGGGATCTTGTGTTCGAGCATCAAGGCGATTACGAGCTCAAGCTGACAGGGATCCATGATCCCGACCTCACATGCGCCGGTCGGGAAGTTTTCGCCACCTTCACGGAGCCAACTCCCGAAGACAATGCCGATCGCACTGCACAGTTGGATCTCAACTACAGTGGATCTAGCAATGGGTCGGAACAGCCTGAAGACCGCCGCATCCATGTGCTAGCTGCAAATAGGAGCGAGGCCGCCGCCGAGTCCTCCAACTCGCGCAGATCCATACCTCCTCCGCGTCTCAGCAATGCACCAACTCTTCAGACGGCTAAAACCCGTACACAGCAGGTCGCATCCTCACTGGCTCCCCAAAATCTCAACAACGATTTCTGGGCAGTCGAGCAGGACAACCTGCAGATCCGAACACTCTTGGAGACAATGGAGGCAATGGCCGAGAGAACTCCGATGGCCACCATCGCCAAGAAGGCTCGGGAAGCAGCGGACAAAGCCAAGGAGCGCCTCGAGGCCGCCGCTGCCGCACCACCGGCTCCGTCAAACAGGCCTGGTGAACCTCGACCGGTTCGTTCCCGATCTGTTAACGGATGACCCCGCTATTGCTCGCACGAAGGGCATGACATGAGGCCGCAGCTCGAACGCAACCGTCGCACTCGCGACGCTCGGGAAACTCCCAACTACAATCGAGATTATCGAGCATGTCAGGGCTACTACCGGTCTCATCCAGATTCGCCACCACGTGACTCCTGCCAGGCACAGGAGGATGTCTCGCATACTCCCCAGGCCTGCGCAAGTTCAGGTGGCCGGAAAAGTTTCGTCCTACTAACATCGAGAAGTATGATGGAACGACCAACCCCGCGAGTGGATTCAGATCTATTCCACAATCATCGACGCCACCGGGGGTGACGACTACGTCAAGGCCAATTACTTGCCGACTGCCCTGTAGGGATCAGCCTGAACATGGCTCATGAACCTGCCCGAGGCCAGCATCAAGTCATGGAGCCATCTCCGGGAGACGTTTGAAGCCTACTTCCAAGGCACCTACAAACGCCCCAGACACAAAGGAGATCTGCTCAATTGTGTGCAGAAACCTGGAGAGTCCCTCCGGGACTACATCTGTCACTTCAGCGACACGCGTAACACCATCCCCAACATGGTGGATGATTGGGTGATTGTGACCTTTAATCAGGGCTGCAAGGACGAGCGAACGGCGGAGGAGCTTGCCAAGAAGAACCCGAAGACAGTGGCTGAGCTCTACGGGATCCTGGAAGAGACCGCCAAGATGGCGGACGCCCGAGCACGGGTCCATGGAAAGCCCGAACAAAGCCAGCCAACTGGGGAAGGCAAGAAAAAGAATAAGCACAAGAACAAAAAGCGCAAGACCGAGGGTGACGAAGTCATGGCCGTGGACAACAAACCCCCGTACAGGCGTCAAGGCAAGCCTACCGATCTCCCAATGTACTGCCCGATTCACCGGTCAACAAAGCATCACTTTGTGGATTACATGGTGTACAAGAAGCAAAAGCAGCAGGAGGAGAGCCAGCAGCAGGGGGCTCTACGTGACCAGGCCGCTCATAATCCTCGAATGGCGAACTACATGAATTGTGACAATGAGGCAGACCTTCCCGAGGATCTGGAGATCGCCACAATTTTCGGTGGCTATTCTACCCGAACCTCCAAGTCCCAGCTAAAGCTAGTCGAGAGGCAGATAGCAAGCACCGAGCCCTGCAAGCATCCGTTAAGGTGGTCCGAAATCCCGATCACATTTGATCAGAGGGATCACCCCGAGACGCTGTACAACGGGCCGCTACTCCCACTGTGCATCAAATCCTGGATCGGGCCCCGCAAGATCGGGCGAACCTTAATCGACAGTGGATGCACCTTCAATCTGCTGTTCGTCAACGCCTTTGATGAGGTCAGAATCCCGAGGAGGTCCTTGTCCCCGGTGGAGAAGCCTTTCTACGAGGTCATACCAGGCATCCAAGCCTTTCCCTTAGGGAGGATCAATCTGCAGGTGACCCTCATAGAGGGCAAAAACATCCAAACAGAGTTCCTCACTTTTGAGGTGGCTGACATCACATCGGCCTATAACTGCATCTTGGGCCGACCGTTCCTGAAAAAGATCATGGCGGTCGCCCACTTCGCCTACTCCATGATCAAAGTCCCAAGGCCATTAGGCCCGATCACCGTCTGCGGCGATCGCAAAGGCGCAGTCTAGTGCGACATGAAGACCTTGGACATGATCAAGGGAGACGAGCAGGAGCCTGCAAAGGCTGCCGAACCTGCCAGAAAAAGACCAAGAGCCTGCCAAAGGCTGCCGCAAAGGCAGCGGTGGCAGAAACCTCCTGAGCAGCGGAGACCCGATCAAGGGCCAAGGGAAAAGAAGTTCTCGAACCAGTGCCTGCGGGAGAAAAGAAGATCGATGACGGCACCGCCGAGAAGCAGACTGTGGTGGACTAGACCCCGATCAAGGGGACGCCAACGCAGCAAGCAGGCGAGTCACCAGCCGCCGCCTCGCCAAGCGCGCCACCAGCGAAGCGCACCGAACCGGGCACCAAATCGGTGGCCCTTGATGAGGCAGATCCAACCAAGACCACCCAGGTGGGCTCTGGTCTGGGTGACAAATAGGAACTGGAGCTCATTGCTTTCCTCCGGGCTAACGCGGATGTGTTCACTTGGGAACCATCTGACATGCTCGGGATCCCCAGGAAGGTAATCGAGCACAAGCTTGGCATACGAACTGGTGTCCGACCAGTCAAGCAGAAGCAAAGGAGATATACCCCGGAGAAGCGAGACGCCATTAACGAAGAAATCAACCGACTACTCAAAGCCGGCTTCGTTCGAGAGGTCCCTTTCCCGGAGTGGCTGGCAAACCCAGTCATGGTGAAGAAGCCCAATGGAATGTGGAGGATGTGCGTGGACTACACCGATCTAAATAAAGCTTGCCCGAAGGACGAGTATCCACTGCCTAGGATAGATCAAATTATAGATTCAACCTCTGGATGCGAGCTGCTTTGTTTTCTAGATGCCTATTCGGGGTATCACCAAATCAGCATGTGGATTGACGATGAGGAAAAAACTGCATTTGTAACTCCCTTCGGTGTTTATTGATATATAAAGATGCCTTTTGGTATGAAAAATGCAGGTTGTACATATCAAAAATGTGTTCACATTGTTCTCGAGGGCCAAATCGGCCGTAATGTGGAAGCATACATAGATGACATTGTTGTAAAAAGTAAGTTAAAGGGAGACCTGATCGCTGATTTAACCGAAACATTCAACAATTTGCATGCAAACAGGATGATGCTCAATCCCGCCAAATGCACCTTCAGTGTATCATCGGGTAAGCTCCTCGGTTACCTTGTTTCCCAACGAGGTATAGAGGCAAATCCACACAAGATCAAGGCACTCGACGACATGAAGTCTCCGCGCAGCTGCCACGAGGTCCAGAAGTTGGCAGGAATGATGGCGTCCCTTAGTCGATTCGTATCCAAGTCAAGCGAACGAGGTATGCCATTCTATAAATTGCTACGTAAAACTGATCTTTTTGAGTGGTCGGCAGAAGCAGAAGAGGCGTTCCAGGCGTTCAAGCAATACCTACGGAAAAGCTCGTACTGGTCCCACCGCAGCCACAAGAGGAGATGCTGTTATACGTGGCAGCGACACCAACTGTCGTAAGCACTGTTCTGGTGGTTGAGAGACCAACAGAGAAGTCAACAACACAACACTCCATTTATTTCGTAAGCGAGGTGTTACATGATGCCAAAACAAGGTACCTCAGATTCAGAAATTTCTATATGCTGTGCTAATGACTTCCAGGAAGCTCAAGCATTATTTTCTGAGCCACAAGATCAAGGTTGTGTCAACTTACCCCCTAGGCAACATTTTACATAATCGAGATACCGTGGATAGGATCGCACAATGGCCTGTGGAGCTGGGGGCCTACGACGTTGAATTCATACCCAGAACTACCATCAAGTCGCAGGCTCTGGCAGATTTCATCGCAGAGTAGACTAACCAGAACCTGAAGAGGCCGCCCAAAATCCCGAACACTGGACCATGTTCTATGACAGAGCATTTTGCAGAGCAGGCGCGGGGGCTAGGGTGGTCCTGATCTCGCCACACAACAACGTCATCAGATACGCATTACAAATCAATTTTGTTGATCCAACCCCTACTAACAATGTTGCCGAGTATGAGACCGCCCATGTCTCAGCAACTAAACAATTCCAAAATAGCTTATGGTAACGGGACTTTTGGCTGTGACAAAGCTATCAGTTAAAAAGCTCCACAAAAATACCGATCAGCTCTAAGACTTACGCAAAAACATGCAAGCATATGTTTCGCAAAGTAAGGTCGCATACTAAACATCCAAGTTTTGCCCTATTACAGGATCCAATCATAGAAGTTCAAGGTGATTCTTCTGAATCACTCAAATGAAGATCAAGGTTTTTAACGAACTGTTCCACCAGTGGGGTAAGACTGTCAAACAATACCTCCGCCTCCGTCGTGGAGCACTTGAGGCCTTTAGAGAGCAACGAGGCATCGAGATCAGGAACGTGGCTTTTCAAAGCCCTGACAGTATGAGTGGCTACAATGCAGGCGCCTTCCATTAGCCTGGTCTCCAAAGACGAGTTGCGCTTCTCTGAAGTTTCAAGCTTGGCGGTGAGGTCAGCAACATCCTTGTCCCGAACTGCAAGTTTGCCCTCCAGATCCGAGCTTTTCTTCTCGAGCATCTCAATGCTCTTGGAATTGGCTACAGAATCAAAGGCAGAGTATAAGTGCAAGTTTGCGGATTAGGACCAAAAAACAGACTTGATAACATTAAATAAGTACCTTCCTTCTCGGACTAGAGAACGGTGACTTGGGCCTCCAGTCTGGTCACAGACGCTTCAGCAGCAGAGGCATGAGCGTCCAACAAACGCCACTGATCCTCAGTTGTCAAGAGCGAAGCAATGACCAGGCCCAAGGGTGTCGGAGCAGGTCTCGCCACCTCGATGGACTTCTCGGTACCACCAGGATGAGCTACCGAAACTGGTTCGAGAGTTTTCTCCATTTCGGACGTCCTGGCAGGAGGTGAAATGGCAGGCTGGGAAGACCTACACTCCCGAATAATCAAAAATAGTTAAATAAAAGTCTCTCTCTGCGAGAAGCGCTTGAGCATAACCAAGCAAGTCAAAGTCCTTACTTGGATGTCGGTATTCTGACTTTGAATTTCTTAGCTCCAGATGCGGGCTTTGATGGCCGTGTGGTCGGACGAATTTCCTGGCGAGAAATCTCCCGAACACGTTTAGCTTCGGTTATATGATCAAATGCTGCGAATAAACGCCCGAATACGATCATGCTTGGTACCTGGGCGACAGGGTGAGGCAGATCGCGACTGGGCAGCAGCTCACCAGACCCGGGTGTACCAGGGGTGCCCGAACCCAGGGTCATCCATTCCGCGCTTGCTCCACGGGAGCGTTTGCGGGTTCGGGGGATGTTTTCCTTAGGGCTGCTCGGGACATCTTTTTCTGCCACATGTGGTGGTTTGGGCTGCTCGGCGATCGGGGACCTGGCGCCCTGGTCAACAGGCTACTCCCTGCCTTCTTCAATATCGATGGCTCCGCTCCGGGCGGGGGCATCAATAATTGGAGGGGCCTTGACAGAAAAAGAATCATTTCATAGGAATCTTAAGCAAGACGGGAGATTTTCTAAAGAATTAGTTTACCTTTGGAGGAGGGTTGTCACGGCTGTACGGAGCTGGGACGCTGGCCCAGTCCGGAAGTTCTGCGCCTAGCATCTTCTTCAGACGGGCGGCCACTTCAGATTCTAGGACAACTGTTGGTTAAGAGTCATGATAATTCAAATGACCGACCAAGTTCTAGGAAAATTTTACCGAATACATCAAAGAAAGGAGCTTATCATCTGGCTTCATCCTGTTCGGGTCATTATCACCTGTAAAGGTCCAGGCATACTGATCATGTGTCATGAGTGGGATGAATCTCCATCTGATGAAAATCTCCGCCACATGGATCACCGTCAGTCCTTTCTGACGGAGCTCAAGGATCCGATCAAGGTGTTTCTGCATAGCAGGGGTGACCTCAGGCAGGGCCTTTGTTTCCTCCTTGAGATAGGGCATCAAATACTTCCCCTTGGCTAGTGAGCCCTGGGGGAGACTGATGTAAAACCAGTGATGTTCATAACCTTTCCAGCAATCCTTCTCTCAAGGAGAACCCAATCGACCCGATCATGAGTTGATTCTTGTAAAATGAATGGGTGTAAAAATATCTCCACAATAGTAATGAAGGCTTAATTCCTAACCAGGCTTCACACAGAAAAGCAAAGACGCTAAGCATTGTTATGGCGCCGGGCTTGATGTGCACGAGCTCAATCTGGTAGAAGTCACAGATGTTGTGGAAGAACTCTGATGGATAAACCCCAAAACCACAATGGAAGAATTCCAGGAAGGCTACTAGCTCGAGGGTGTTGGGGGTCGGATAGACTTGACCTTTGGCATGCCGGCGAGGAAAAATGGCGGTGTCTGGAAGCAATCCAAGGTCCTCCAGTTGTTGCAGCTGCTTGGCTGTGGTGGTGGATTTGTCCCAATACTTGTCCGTGGTGTAGATTGTGTTTCCGCTGCGAAGTTCCCGTCCGAAAGCGGCGCTACTCTGATCACCAGATGATTCACCCCCGGATGAAGATTGGTGCGAGGATGCCATGGTGGCAAGAAGCTGGCTCAAGGGACTAAAGGAGCAAAAGGATGGAGGGTAGAAAGCGGATAAGGAATGGCGAGTGTTTGCAGATGCAAGCGAGGAGACGAAGGCCCAAATGGAGTCCAGGCGGTTGCGCCTGGGGGCTTTATGGTTTCGCGAGGGAGCACGAACCCCGAGAAAACTGGCCTCGAGCCGTGCAATCCGCAGTCACTGTTGGGCCAAAAAGATTCTTTTCTTTTTCTGCGGCACGCGTCGTTTCGAAAGCCGTGCAGGTCAAATTCAATGCATTTAGGATTGCTAGCTTACCTGAGAAGCTACCAGTTTTAAATGACCGAATGCTTGGTGTGTATAGAGGAAATACCCCGATCATGCCTGATTAGGGTCAAATTTCCTGAACATGCTAAGTTTTTAGTTGGTCTGTTCGGAAGAAACTCTTGATCGGGAGATTTCATTCTCTAGGCAGGCAGTTTCACAAACAGAATAACACAAAAGTTGCCGAACACAGAAAGAGGGGTTATTGTTGCATCTCTCAAGTGAAATTTCTTCATTAAGTCCAAAAGGGAGTACATTTCACAAGGGATCAATAACTATCCTGAAACTAAAGAGATCAAAATAATGATCTTCGCCTGACTAATGTCATCGGCGAGGATCAAGGCGACACGGCACCGGCCGGCGGGTCATCTACCGCGTTCTCTTCTTCAGAGTCGCTAACGAGATCTATGAGTGCTCCGTCTCCAGGGATCCCAATCAGGTCGCGGTTCAAGGAGACGAAGAGGCGCCGGGCGAACTCCTCGTCGCCGCTGGTGTCCACAGAAGACAAAGATGCGCCTGCACGCGAGGGTTCCGGCTTCAGCAGAACTCCGCTTCCTCCTTGAACCGGTTCATCATCAGAGGAGAGGGAGATGGAAGACGCCGGGGCTGAAGAAGACGGTGCAGGGCGCTTCCCGGCGATAATGCTCGACGGAGCGGCGTCGGGAGCCGGAGACGCCATTGCCGAAGCTTCCTCTAGCGGCTTGACCTCAATTCCTTCATCCCCATGCCAGGAGAGGGCAAGGAGAGGAGCCTGAGGAGGAGTAGGAGGTGGTGTCAACGCCGGCGGCTCCTCCGGCTTGTCGGACGGCGGTTCGGTGGAGCTGCGGGGAGAGTCTCCGAAAAGGAGGCGCGGAAGTTAGAACTTGCGGCTGAGCTTTTTCTTTCCCATGGTGTGGGGAGGGAGAAGGCTTAGAAACGAAGGTTCAAGTACAGATCGATCCAAGGGATCTGATATTTAAGGACCCTGAGGCGACGCTTCGCGTGAAAATCGAGGAACCTGAACAGAGCCGAAATTTATGCCGCGTGCGCTGCTAGAGTTTCGGTAGACGTGCGGAGTGGGTTTTTAATGCGTAGAGTAGCCGTTGCATCAACCCTTGGTGTTCCAGTTTCCAAGATGGAATATTTTTATTTACTAATATTATGGCTGATATTTTCTCTGACCTTATCATTCGGATGCAGGTTTCACTATTCAAGAGTTCGGGATCTTTTCTGGCTCTCATTTTCAAGTGATTATCGAGATATTCGCATATCCTAAAATCACCCGAAGAGCAAAAAGACCCAAAGACTACTTAAAGATCAACCTTTTCTGAACAAGATAAGCTCGGGGGCTACTGTTGAGGCCATAATACTAGGGTGCCCGATCACGAGGATTACCGACTACCGATTCCGAACGAAAAAGACTCTGAAGAAGACACGACGACCGCATCGCAGAACGAAGGCCCGAAGATGGTTAGAGTCCTATCAGGTTTAGGTCTGTTTTGTCTTGTAAGTCACGTCTCCTTGGATATAAATATTGGGAGGTCCTGCACGCAGAGGGTATCTCCAATCTTAGCCAATACACCCGAGGGTACTTGTTACGCCATTGTAATCTGTACTCGCCGAAATAATACAAGCAGAAACTGGACGTAGGGTTATTACTCGATCTCGAGGGCCTGAACCAGTATAAAATCTCGTGTCTTTCTGTTCATCCACCATGATCAATCTTCGCACGAAGCGGGGTGCTTACCGGACAAATATCTGCCGAGTACAACCTCGACACATATCATTCGAATGCTTTGAGCACCACTTGAACTCAAAAGAATAATTTTTCAATTCTTTCATAAAGATTTCTGCTAACTGGCATAATTTCTGCAAGTTGTTCAGCTACAAAAAAATTGAAAATATTAATTACATATTCTACAATAACAAATTCGCATAAAACAAACTCTTACAATTAGATTAAGAGACTTATGAAATTCTTCTTGAGATATTTCTCAAAACCAGCCAACTGATATTCTAATGTCCTTATAACTAGATCAAGGACTTGCACTTGTTTTACTTCATGATTGACATACATAAGAAGCCAAAGACAATTCCAAAAAATTGGGAAAAACAACTACAATGAGAAATAACACACAACGACAACATAAGGTTATTTTAAAGAAAGAAGAAATGTAAAGTATAGAGAAAATCTGTCACAAGATATCATACCAATTTAGAATGTGAGATATCCATAACTTTATAAAAAATTTTCAACTTAGGTACTAATGTTTCTGGATTCACTTTCCATGCGCTATATGAGAGAAGAAAGTCCTACAACAAATAATTAGAGCAAAAGTTATTTGTAATGAAATAAAATATGATTCACGCTACAATATTGAAAAAGATATTGAGTTGGTACCCTAATATTTGTAGTGAAAGCAAATTTCTTAATAGGGTGAGTGTCACAGATGTCTCGATGATTATAGTTAAAGAATTGCAAAAAACATCCATCAACTCATCATAAATTTCACTCTTAGGTTGTAGACATTCACGAAAACATTCATAAGAGCACTTGTATCTAAGAATTGAAACAAAAGGGCGTCTGGTATATGAAAGTAAAATAATGTTCAGTGTTACAACCATTTCAAAGTTAGAAACATTAAAATTTAGAAAAAACTAAAAGTGCAATTTAAAAATACTTACGATAGATGATGCGGATGAGCCTCAAAATAATTCACATGAACATATTTAAGATATGCAATTTCCATCTCGTATGTGTTGACGGTCCTTAAGTACGACTTTTGACCGTCAACTCCTGCAGAGAATATGTCAAATATAATCACCAAACACAGTAATAGGATTTATATCTAATCAATTCCACAAGTTTTGGTGAATATGTGAATGCAGGGACAAACTAGCAAAAGAGGATGACATTTGGGCTCAGGGCCAGGTCGCCCGACCACCTAGGTCGGCCGACCTGGGCCCAAGCCCAATGGAGCCCATCTTTAGCCACAAAAAAGAAGCACAATCATGGAACATCTTGACCGCTGCTTGGGTGTCGGTTACGATCAAAGGACAAGATGAAGCCATGTGTCTATCACTTGGATTGAGGGGCCCACAACGAGAACTAAATATACTCAGTTCAAGCTGACCCACACAGAACTGACCTTAGGACCCACGGGGAAGAGACTAAGAGGAAGATGGGCCCGAGGTGAGCCAACTCCAGGTCGACCGACCTGGCACGTCGGCCGACCCACACGGGCGACAGAATCGGTCCCCATTCGACGACCAGCTCCATACTGACTCCAGGGACACATCTGGACCATGCTTGAGGCAAGGCGGTGCATCTGAGGGTCGGCCGACTCCCCTGGGTTGGCCGACCTGGTCTTGGGGTCAAACGGCCTCAACCGCCTCGAGCGACCTCTCCACTGTCCTACCAAGCGATAAATAGATGCACCCGGCTCCGGTTCAAGACACACAAGATTGAGAAGCCACAAGCTCCACTCCAAGGCGAAGCTCTACTCCACCATAGTATCTAGAGAATATGGAGAGAGTGAGGGGTAGTCTGGGAAAAGTGCCGGGGCTGTCGGCACTCTTCCCTGATCTTGTACCTCGACGGATGCTTTCTTCTCTTAGTAAGTGTTCGTGGTCTCTTATGGCATTAAGTTCTCTTGATTAAGTAAGTTCACTTCTATAGTTGCTTGCGGGTTCATCATTCATTAATCATTTGTGAATGCTTAGTGAATACTTTGGTCTAGGAACAAGACTAAAGTAGTAATTAATAGCATAGGCGTGGTGTCTAGGCTAGAAGTTACCTTTGTTTGCCTCATAGCCTCATGGATTAGTAGAGTTAGGCGGCAGGTGGTGACAGCCCTGTCCGTCCTTTGTAATCCTCCATGTACGAGTACAGCGTAGAGCTGTATGTCGGCAATTTCCTAGAGTCTAGGATACCCCGGTGCCCAAAGTAAGCAAACTACAGACGCTGAGCTTATCCTTCATCTAGGTCCTTATCCATAGGAATCCTCTCTACCCTCACCATTCATTCTCGTGTTGTCCTTGGACGATCTCGTTAGAAGATTAGTACACACGTTCCCTGTGGATTCGATACCCTGAATACTTCCGGGTGAAAGCTACAACGGTATCCGTGCGCTTGCGGATTTTTCTATGACCGTAAGAAATACCAACAAGCTTTCTGGCACTGTTGCCGGGGAACGGTTGTTGTGTTATCTTCGAAACTCGTTCGTCCTCGTATCTTTTTATTTTATTTTATTTTTCTCTTACCTTATTACCATGGAGCAACTATCTATTCTAGAATTCTCTGCTCCAAGGTGTGAGTTCTTTGAGCAACCACCTTCTGATCAACCAATCACCACATCTGGCTTTGAACTCTGCCCCGGCTTTATAGCCATGGTTTGGAATAAATCCTTCTCAGGAGCCAACCATGAAAATCCTTACGATCACCTACGAGAATTCGAGCTGTTGTGCTCATGTCTGAGGATCTCAGGCATGACACAAGAGACCATCAAATGGAAGTTATTTCCATTCTCTCTTAATGAGAAGGCAAGGAGATGGTACTACCAAACCGTCAGGGATGTAAATGGAAATTGGGGAAAACTACGGGACAAGTTTTGTCTTTACTTTTTTTCCCATTCACCGTATATGTGCCCTTCGGAGGGAGATTGTTTGCTTCCAACAGGGTGAGAAGGAAACTCTAGGTGCAGCTTGGGAAAGATTTGTTTCACTAAACAAATTTGGCCCAGACTTAGGCATACCCGACTTCATGCTCATGCAACATTTTCGATCGGGCCTAAAAAAGAAGCTGCTTTCATCCTAGATGGTGCCGCCGGTGGTTCGTTCATGCATGTAACCCTGGATGAAGGGAGAGCTCTTCTAGAAAAGATTCTGGAAAACACTCCCTCCACCGAAACACAGCACAAACCCCAGCATAGTTCTAAGATAAGATCCGAAAAAGATGATCCTAGAATGGCCATATCCGAGCCCAACCTATTCACCTCGCAAGATCTAGCCTTAGAGCCTACTCCCGAACCAAAATCCTTGAAGGAAGAAGAAATTCAACCTTCAAGATTCAATTTTAAACTCGAGGATGATCTATATGAAAACCACGAAAACACCTCGAACTACTCTTGGCACAAGAAGGCTTCGACACTCCCTCTTTGTCATCCTTCCGATCCTCCCAATGAAGCATTTCTCGTGAAAGCCATAAAGGAGGAATGGTCGGATGGAGTGAGGCACTTTTCCGAAGCAATTTGGAATAGTTCACCTTCCACAATCCTTCCATGTTATATAAGGGGAACTGTTGTAGAAGCCCATTTCAAACCCATCATGGAGATCAATGTCATGCCATGGCACCTAGCATACGCTCTTTTGGGAAATGTTCCACTAAGGCCATCCGACACGTTTCTCAAAAGTTGTCCTTTTGGACACACCCTTCAATGTCGGGGGTCGCAAGTGCCGTGGTGATCACGTTAGACAAAATCGAGGTAAACTTAGACTTTCATATCTTCGATACCCTCGATCTCCTCCTAGGCCACCCACTAGAAAAGCTTCTCCAAAAAAAAGTATCTCATGGGAGCCTCAATGGGGAGCTCGGGAAAGTTACTCTTTCCACTCATATTTCTTGCCCAGAAATTCCTATGGCAAAGCCTCTCCCTTAGCATAACTCACTTGAGAAGGTGATGTTTGTGTCACTGTTCATTTCATCTGACATGACTTCTCATCTCTATGAAACCGAACGACCTCCATCACCCTCGATCAAGCAGAAGCCATGTCCCTC
>CM014272.1:38647092-38677860 GCA_004135705.1 Alloteropsis semialata | reverse complement strand
CATCCGCATCCCTACTACATCCAATGGTTGAACAACAGTGGTAAGGCAAAGGTAACTAGACTTGTGCGAATCAATTTTGCCATCGGTTCATACAAAGATATTGTTGAATGTGATGTTGTTCCTATGGAAGCTTGCAATATTCTGCTAGGTAGACCTTGGCAATTTGATAGGGATTCAATGCATCATGGTAGATCAAATCAATATTCTTTTCTATACCATGATCGAAAAATTGTGTTGCACCCTATGTCTCCTGAAGCTATTATGCAAACCAATGTTGCTAGGGCTGCTAAAGCAAAGATTGAGAGCAATAAAAATGACCAATCTGTTGTTGATGACAAAGATGAGATAAAACTGAAAGGACGTTGTATGCTTGCTACGAAATCTGATATTAATGAGTTCAATACATCCACCTCTGTTGCTTATGCTTTGGTATGCAAGGATGCTTTGATTTCAATTGAGGATATGCAGCGTTCTTTGTCCCCTGTTGTTGCTAACATTTTGCAGGAGTACTCTGATGTCTTTCCAAGCCAGATACCAGGGGGGCTGCCACCAATCCGCGGGATTGAGCACCAAATTGATCTTATTCCTGGTGCCTCTTTGCCGAACCGTGCGCCTTATCGGACAAATCCGGAAGAAACAAAGGAGATTCAGCGACAAGTGCGAGAACTACTAGACAAAGGTTATGTGCGTGAGTCTCTTAGTCCTTGTGCTGTTCCAGTTATTTTAGTGCCTAAGAAAGATGGAACATGGCGTATGTGTGTTGATTGTAGGGCTATTAATAATATCACCATTCGATATCGACACCCTATTCCACGATTAGATGATATGCTTGATGAATTGAGTGGTGCTGTGGTGTTTTCAAAAGTTGATTTGCGTAGTGGATACCACCAGATTCGTATGAAATTGGGAGATGAATGGAAAACTGCTTTCAAAACTAAGTTCGGTTTATATGAGTGGTTAGTCATGCCTTTTGGGTTAACTAATGCACCTAGTACTTTCATGAGATTAATGAACGAGGTTTTGCGTGCTTTCATTGGGAAATTTGTTGTAGTCTATTTTGATGATATACTGATTTACAGCAAATCCATGGATGAACATCTTGATCACTTACGTGCTATTTTCAATGCTCTACGTGATGCACGTTTGTTTGGTAACCTTGAGAAGTGCACCTTTTGCACCGATCGAGTATCGTTTCTTGGCTATGTTGTCACTCCACAGGGAATTGAGGTTGATAAAGCCAAGGTGGAAGCTATACAAGGATGGCCTGTACCCACGACGGTCACACAAGTGCGAAGTTTCCTAGGACTTGCTGGTTTCTATCGCCGTTTTGTGAAGGACTTCAGCACCATTGCTGCACCGTTGAATGAGCTTACCAAAAAGGGAGTGCCCTTTTCATGGGGAAAAGCACAAGAGCATTCTTTCCACATGCTAAAAGATAAGTTAACACATGCACCTCTGCTCCAACTTCCAGATTTTAATAAGACTTTCGAACTTGAATGTGATGCTAGTGGAATTGGATTGGGTGGTGTTTTGTTACAAGAAGGCAAACCTGTTGCATATTTTAGTGAGAAATTGAGCGGGCCTCTACTGAATTATTCTACATATGATAAGGAATTATATGCTCTTGTTCGGACGCTAGAAACATGGCAGCATTATTTGTGGCCCAAAGAATTTGTTATACATTCTGATCATGAATCATTGAAACATATTCGTAGTCAAGGAAAATTGAATCGTAGACATGCAAAGTGGGTTGAATTCATTGAATCTTTTCCTTATGTTATTAAACACAAGAAAGGGAAGGATAATATCATTGCGGATGCATTGTCTAGGAGATATACTTTGCTGAATCAACTTGATTACAAGATCTTTGGGTTAGATACTATTAAAGACCAATATGCGCATGATGCTGATTTTAAAGATGTGTTGCTGCATTGTAAAGATGGGAAATCGTGGAACAAATTCATCATCAATGATGGGTTTGTGTTTAGAGCTAACAAGCTATGCATTCCAGCTAGCTCCGTTCGCTTGTTGTTGTTGCAGGAAGCGCATGGAGGTGGCTTGATGGGACATTTTGGAGTGAAGAAGACGGAGGACATTCTTGCTGGTCATTTCTTTTGGCCAAAGATGCGACGAGATGTGGAGAGATTTGTTGCCCGCTGCACAACATGTCAAAAGGCGAAGTCACGGTTAAATCCAAACGGTTTGTATTTGCCTCTCCCTGTCCCTAGTGCTCCTTGGGAGGATATTTCTATGGATTTTGTGTTGGGATTGCCACGGACTAGGAAAGGGCGAGATAGTGTTTTCGTGGTTGTGGATAGATTCTCTAAAATGGCACATTTCATACCATGTCATAAAACTGATGATGCTACACATATTGCTGATTTGTTCTTTCGAGAAGTTGTTCGCTTGCATGGTGTGCCAAATACAATTGTTTCTGATCGTGATGCTAAATTTCTAAGCCATTTTTGGAGAACTTTATGGGCTAAATTGGGAACTAAGCTTTTATTTTCCACCACTTGTCACCCCCAAACTGATGGACAAACTGAGGTTGTCAATAGAACTTTGTCTACTATGTTAAGGGCTGTTTTAAAGAAGAATATTAAGATGTGGGAAGATTGTTTGCCTCATATTGAATTTGCTTATAACCGTTCGCTGCATTCTACTACAAAGATGTGCCCATTCGAGATTGTTTATGGGTTGTTACCACGTGCTCCCATTGATTTAATGCCATTGCCTAGTTCTGAAAAGTTGAATTTTGATGCTAAGCAACGTGCTGAATTGATGCTGAAACTGCATGAAACCACTAAAGCAAACATAGAGCGCATGAATGCTAAGTACAAATTTGCTGGGGATAAAGGTAGAAGGGAATTGATTCTTGAACCTGGAGATTTGGTTTGGTTGCATTTGCGAAAGGATAGGTTTCCTGAATTAAGAAAATCGAAACTGATGCCTAGAGCTGATGGCCCGTTTAAAGTGCTGGAACGTGTTAATGAGAATGCATATAAGCTTGATCTTCCTGCAGATTTTGGGGTTAGTCCCACATTTAATATTGCAGATTTGAAGCCTTATTTGGGTGAGGAAGATGAGCTTGAGTCGAGGACGACTCAAATTCAAGAAAGGGAGGATGATGAGGACATCAACACCAATCATACGTCCACGCCGTCCACGCCGACACCTGCTGGTCCTATTACTCGTGCTCATGCTCGAAAACTTAATCATCAAGTGAGGTCCTTCTTGAGCTCTTGTCCATCCTGTTTAGATCTTGGAGACACGTGCACTCTTGTTTTGATTAGGAATCAAGGAGAAGACCAAAAGGGAAAAGGAATCGCGTAGGCTGGATTCGGACTGCAGCACACCTCCAACTCGTGACGGTCGCCACGGTTACATACGGAGTCGGATTGGGATGGTTCTGGACTTGTTGGAAAGCTGATCAAGTCTACGTTCATATGGTTCTGGTGTCATACACATATCTGTCCAGAAGCGACGTCAATGGCCCAAAAGATACCGAGAGGTCGTTCTGTCAAGGGTGCTGCGCCACCTTAAGTTAGCCCAATGGGCTTGTATTGTTTAGAGTCCAGTAGGGACACGTCCTAGGGTTGGAGCACGACCCAAACTCTCCTTTGGTCGTCCTCCTCACGTCATATATCCCGTAGCCGTCACCAGGAACACTTGGGTTTTGTTTAGATCAAGTTTAGCCATCGCTACTTGCTTGTAGGCGCGCGTGCTGATCCAGTCGCCCGTCTCCTTGTCTTCGGAACCCCACTCTTATTAAGATTCAGTTTGAAACCTTCAATTTTATCTTGCAATTTCAGTGCTTGTTTCCTCGTTCTTGCTAGTTCTTCGATTGCTTGCAGGACGGGAGCCCTAGTGGCTGGTTGTCGCGCTCCACAAGATCGTGATAGCTTTTGGAAGTGGTGTATCGGTCGCTAAGGCGCGGTCTTGGAAGGCTGTAGTCGGGCCGTGAACGTCATCTCCATCTACCAATCGAGTTATCTCACACCTCTCATCGAAAGATCGGCCACAAACCCTAGCGGTTTCATATCAGGGGGAGGTGGGTAAGTATTTCGCAACAAGTTCCATTTGTACAAAATTTTATCTTAGTTTTCTAGTGATGTTGGTCTTTCTCTTACTCTATAAAAAATGTTCCATAAAAATTTGCATAACTAAATAAATAAATAAATATTTGAATTCAATAAGGCTCTTGGTCTTTGAAACCAAAGAGCCATTGTTTTGTTTCCACCATGTATGAATAAATGCATGTACAAGATCAAGTGTGGGGGTCTCTCGAGTTTTTTGATGTGCACATATTCAAGACAACCCACAGACAGGATGTACAACATCGTACATGTCAGCTCAAGAAAGATCAAGGCGACTGAGGCCCAGTAGGAGTCGGCCGATACCCTTGGTTGGTCGAAGGCCGTCTGGCATCCCTTGTCCACATTTTCGTCTAGAGCGATGGTTTGCACATCCTATCCCTCACCCTCTTTAGTTCATGAGTTAAATCAATCCTATCTTGAGATAATCTTTATAACTAAACTCATGATAAAATGAACTTGGATGCTCTTTTGGTTTATATGTCTATCCTTGATTGGCTTGCATATACTTTATTCCTTGCACATACACCTGGTGCTTGTGAACATATATCTTTAGGAAACATGTTTATCTAAGCGGTTGATTAATGAGATATGGTATGATAAAAGAAATCTTGCTCTTTCTGTACAAAGTACTTGGGATGTTTTTCTTTCAAAACCTTAAAATCAATAGCCTTGCAAAGCTCCTTAGTGATGCCTTATTCCTACCAAAGCCATATGTTGTTCATATCGCAAAACCCATACACATATGCTGCTTGTTTATTGCATTGAGCTTTGTCAAATTGTTGTGACCCTTGTAAGATGCTTTTCATGCTTTCATGATCAAGATCACGTACACTCCACATACACATGCTAAACTTCTACACCGGAAGTTAGCAACATGCATTTTAATCATCCACAAAATAAATGCTCCATATAAGTATTGATCTGTCTCTCCAAATATCCTTTGCAAAAGAGACATGGGCTACAAAAAACCATTTTGGACACATGAAGGTCCAAGAAAAAAAAAGAAAAAATACATGCTCATAAAAGCATTGAGCATGAAAGAAAAAAAGAAAAAAAAGAGATAGCCATGTTCTCAAAATATTTTCAAGAGGAGAGAGATCATACAAAAAGGAGCTACAATTCCATTGTTCCACACACATGCATGTCTTGATCAGAATGTATGAATGGTTTTCTTCTTGGATCCGCTCTTTGATTTTGCAATATATGTGATGCAAGTATGCCTTATCTTTACTCCTAACTTGAGCTACACATAAGCCTTTTAGAAGTAGGGTGAAAGAAGGCAAAGAAATGCCTTAGTGAGGAGTCATACACAGTGAGCGATCTGAGAGAATCGGTTGAGGAGCTAGGTAAGGTTATGTTTTTGAAAACTTATCGAAAACCCAGGTTACTTAACAGAAGAGTTGAGATGACTTGAATCAAGACCATTCTGTTCCTCAACCACCCAAGATGACATGATAGACACTTCAAAATTCACAAGTGCGGGTATGTTTTGGAATAACTTATATGCCTGCATCATATCAGTTGGATTCATGTTGTCTACCTTAGTCTTAAGCTTTACTCGAGGATGAATAAAGGCTAAGTGTGGGGGAGCTTGTTGATGGTCCTTAAGTACCACTTCTGACCGTCAACCCCTGCAGAGAATATGCCAAATATAATCACCAAGCACAGTGATAGGGTTTATATCTAATCAATTCCACAAGTTTTGGTGAATATATGAATGCATGGACTAACTAGCAAAAGAGGATCACATTTGGGCTCAGGGCCAGGTCGCCCGACCCACCTAGGTCGGCCGACCTGGGCGCAAGCCCAATGGAGCCCATCTTTAGCCACAACAAAGAAGCACAATCAAGGAACATCTTGACCGCTGCTTGGGTGTCGGTTTCGATCAAAGGACAATGAGAACTAAATATACTCAATTCAAGCCGACCCACACAGAACCGACCTTAGGTCCCACAGGGAAGAGACTTAGAGGAAGATGGGCCTGAGGCGAGCCAACTCCAAGTTGACCGACCTGGCACGTCAGCCGACCCCCACGGGCGACAGAATCGGTCCCCCTTCGACGACCAGCTCCATACCGACTCCAGGGACACATCTGGACCATGCTTGAGGCAAGGCAGTGCATCTGAGGGTCGGCCGACCCCCCTGGGTCGGCCGACCTGGTCCCGGGGCCAAATGGCCTCAACCGCCTCGAGCGACCTCTCCACCGTCCTACCAAGCTATAAATAGATGCACCTAGCTCTGGTTCAAGACACACAAGATTGAGAAGCCACAAGCTCCACTCCAAGGCGAAGCTCTATTCCACCATAGTATCTAGAGAATAGGAAGAGAGTGAGGGGTAGTTCGGGGAAAGTGCCGGGGCTGTCGGCACTCTTCCCCGATCTTGTACCTCAACGGATGCTTTCTTCTCTTAGTAAGTGTTCGTGATCTCTTATGATATTAAGTTCTCTTGATTAAGTAAGTTCACTTCTATAGTTGCTTGCGGGTTCATCGTTCATTAATCATTTGTGAATGCTTAGTGAATACTTTGGTCTAGGAACAAGACTAAAGTAGTAATTAATAGCGTAGACGTGGTGTCTGGGCTAGAAGTTACCTTTGTTTGCCTCATAGACCCACGGATTAGTAGAGGTAGGCGGCAGGTGATGACAGCCCTGTCCGTCCTTTGTAATCCTCCACGTACGCGTACAGCGTAGAGCTGTATGCCGGCAATTTCCTAGAGGTCTAGGATACCTCGGTGCCCAAAGTAAGCAAACTACAGACGCTGAGCTTATCCTTCATCAAGGTCCTTATCCATAGGAATCCTCTCTAACCTCGCCATTCATTCTCTTGTTTTCCTTGGACGATCTCATTAGAAGATTAGTACACACGTTCCCTGTGGACTTGATACCCTGAATACTTCCGGGTGAAAGCTACAATGGTATCCGTGCGCTTGCGGATTTTTCTGCGACCGTAAGATATACCAACAATATGTAATGAACAATTCAACAGAATCACTGCTCACAACATTGTTCTTCTTCTTTTCTTCTCTTGTCAAATGGGTTTCGGTCTTCCTTTTTAAAGAAACAGCTATAAAACAACATTCATTTTACCAAGCAGGAAGTAAGTCATTGGCTGATAAAATTACAATTACTTATAGTATATTGTAATAACCCAAGTGTCGACATACAAGCTAAATAATAGGACAGAACATGGATATATTTCATTCTCAACACCTAAAATAAATTAAATGCCACTCTTGTTTACTAGTAAAACAAGAGTGATGTCATTCAGAACAATTTCGAAACAACACATTAAAATTTGCTGTGCTAAAGTTTAGCAAACGAAGCTAGAGAAAAAAGTAGCAGCAAACATGAATTATAGCTAATCTGTACGAACTATCCTAGGAAATAGACCATATAACAAGTTTTTGTCAACACGATTTAACAAACGGGACTTCAGTTCGGTGCAAAAGTAGTGAGCAATATTTTTCAGCTAAACTACTTGCAGATTTCTAAGAAGCCGATTTACGGAAGGAACGCAAATACATGAACCTGGTAGATAATTTTCCATGGGGTAAAGTTTGCGGAAGCAGCTGGACGGATGAGAAGCGGAGGGCAGTAATCCAGCGAGAGATCCATAGAACGACACCGCCAGAAGAGAAGAGATGCGCGCGATAGATCCACAAAAAAGAAGAACAAGAGAGGACTATACCAGAAGAAAAAACAAAAGGAAACAGCAATTGTTGCACTTGCAACAACTGGAGGGATATAAAACTAGACTTGCAATTGCAAATGTCCTACACTACGGCTTGCAAATGTAATATCAAAATACAGACAATGAACTATTGCAATTAGAGACGTCAAGACGTCAACTTGTTGCAATTGAATGCTAAACATTCAATGCAAAAGGATGTAGCAAAATTTTCAAATATAGTTCATCTGCAAGAAAATTTTGAGCAGGACAACTGGAACGATTCATATGGAACATTACATTTATATTGGGAAACAATCTATACTTGCAACGACAAACATCATTGAAAAAGCACATCCAAATATGCTGCACTATCAAAACGTGAGCAATAGAAACTACAAAACTCTAGGCTTGCAATTCATCTTTCAATTGAGCCGAGAACAACTGTTGGAAAACAACAACAAAATAGTTTCAATTATATTGCAAAAAGAGACTACATTTGCAACTGAACGAACATTCAATTGTGTGGGGAAATGTTGTATTTTGTTGGAAGATGTAGAGGGGAAATGACAATGTATAATTGCAAGCCATGGTGCAACTCATTCGCAACCTTACAACTGTATTTGCAAACTGGTTCCAACAAATGATTTACAACTCTAGTACTGTTATAATAGAAATTTAAGTTTGTACACTAACAAATGTTCAAACTATATCAGCACCACTACTTCTTTGCTTGAAGTGATGAGATATCAACTTCATTCTTGAAAGAAGTCATCAGCTTGTGTGCAACGAGCTTTCGAAACTGACTTGTAGTTGCCTGAAAGAATTATACAGCTATTAATGAATTCTGAATATAGTATATAGTTATTGTGTTGACTGCAATAAAACAACGTAATGAATGTGTTTAAATCAAACTTACTTCAGTGAAATGTTTCACAGATTTTCCATTGAAGTTTTCCATAAATAACATAATGTAAATACCACAGTCAAAACTGCGAAATAAAGAAACACAAGTAAGCTTTTATGAAAAAATATGAAATCACAAAGTTTACAAAGAAAATAGAGTTGATTAATTGGCATAAAGAAAATGAAGATTTACTTGTTTGATTGGACAGGGCATTTTGGAGAAAGTTTTTCATATTTTGAGAAGTCTCTGTTGAATATTCCTGCAATTTTTCATGTGTTTTGGAAATTGCAAGCCTGCATTATGAAAAGAAGCAAGATATAAGAAGTAACCACACCGATCAAGGACAGTAATCAAATAACAGGTGTATAAGTGTTGACGGTCCATAGACGCGTCAATTGTGAACCGCAAGTGCACGGATCATCGTAGCTTTTCCCTTAGAGTATTCATCCAAGGTTATCGATCCGTGGATCGACAATGAACTACCTAGGATTTTTCATCTAATCTAACGGATCTATTCCTAGCATTAAGCATTGATTGCATATAAGGGGTAAAACCTACTAAAAGATATGAGTGGTGTGTAGGTTGATCTCACCCATGAACATAGGCAAGGATAAAGCACAACCAAAGGGGTAAACGAGCCTATCGCCTTCTAGTTGTAGTTCTAGCCAAATAAGAGCAAGCACATCATGCATCTCATCCAAAGCCATCTTTAAACTACTATCCTCCGGTCAAACCCCCGAAAGCCCCACCTTACACGAGATCACATCCTGTCACGATGCTCCCTTTCGGCGTGGGTAACTTAAGAGCACGTTCGCGAAGAACGTGTTGAACCTCTTGGTAGATCCGGTATGAACCTCTAGCCTCCATAGCTACAAGATCACCCCAAGCAATCTATATGCATAATAGATTGAGAGCAAGCAAACCAAGAAAAGCATAAGATCATAAAAGGAGGAATCGAGTTGCTAAAAGATCAGATGACATGAAGAACATTACTCACATAATAGATGTATTAGATCATCACCTCCAAGTACATACCATAGATGATCCACTACTAGCTCTTGAACTCCGCCATGGCACAACCACGCAGGGAGGCCATGGCGGCTAGGGTTGGCCTAAGCCATCCCTAGACAACTTCGAGGACTTGCAGCGGCCGTCGTCTCCTTTTGGTGTATGCCCTAGGTTTCGCCGAGTTCTGGTGGTTGGATCGCCGTGGCTTCGGGGTACAGGGTCTATAAATAGTCTGAGGAAACCCTAGCTCGAAGGGGAGGTTGAGGCGGCGCAGGAAAGGGGTAGGCCAGCTGGGCCCATAGGTCCTGGGCCGGCTGGCCTAGGGCCTTTTTGGCCCGCCTCGGCCTCATCTTTTGCATGCAAGCTCCTTGATCCTCCAGGAATTGATTTGCCAATGCATGTGGGTATTTGATGTCGGTTGCTTGGGGATAAGATTGGGTCTTGATAACCTTCCATATGTCTGCCTGATTCGTCTTGATCCCGAAGTCATCCGACTTTATCTTCAAGTCTTTGCCCTTGCTCATTCTTGGAGGTTGGTTCACCATAGATGAGAGCGAACAAAATCTGGGTTGTATTAGGTCCTTTGCCTTCATATTTCTCCATGCTACACATGACCTTGGCCTTCGTCCAAAAGTGCTCATTTGTAGTTCAAAAACCTGTGTAAACCAAAATCCTCCAAAAATACATGCATAGGCGAAAACGGGGTTATTTCAAGTGCCAAGTGGCTGGTTAGTATATGAATTGGTCCCAAAACACCACTTAAATAGCACTAAAAGTGTGTCGCTAACGAGCATCAACAATCCCCCATGCTTAAACCTTGCTCGTCCTCGAGTAAGTCCAAGATCTTTGCTTAATAAGGAAATCAACGTTGCCCTGGAATGTCTTCCCTACACTTAGTTATACACAACAAGACACATTGCTCTCAAGTGTTTAGCATTTAAAGTTCAAATTGTGACCGGCTACTTTTCATTATGGAAGATAGACTAGCAATAATGAACAAGCCACAATAATAATAAATGCAATGCTCTTGAACTTAAGCGAACTTTAGACCTTTACCTTGTTCCATCGTGAAGAGTTTTCAAAAAGATGCATATCCAACATAAGTGAGATTCTCTTGCAAAAGCTCATGGAAACACTCATCTCATCAAGTCGCTCAAGCATATACTGGATTATTTTCAACATATTCTACTAAGATATGGAAGTGGAAGGCTTATGTGGAGCTTGGTAAGTAGATACAATCTTAGCAAAACTTTATATTTGAAATATTGTCAAACTAAGAGAGAGCTCTATTGGAATTACCGAGACTAGTCAAAAAGGCCATGGAGAATAAATGTTGGAAAGAGAGAGGGATGGAACACACATATTTAGATAGGTGGACATGTGCAAGCGGCAAGTGGATGATCCCGAGGCACAAATGAAGTCCTCGTTATCGGATTGCACATGGTTGAAAAATTGAGTATGTAATTGTCTTGAAAGCACTTGGAATTCGATGAAGCTAAAAGAACTAAGGAGCATTATTTTTCTTTTCTTTCTTTCTTTCTTTCATTTTTTCCTTTTATTTTTATTTCTTTTCTTTCTTTCTTTCTTTTATTTTTCCACATTTTTCTTTCTTTTTGCTCCTTAGAACTTTTGGCAACATAGTACTTACTCAGCATCCTCCCCCATGCTTAAACGATTGCTCGTCCTCGAGCATAGAAGTGAGGGTTGATAATTGCTGAAGTAAGTACACAAAGTCCATCTTGATCTTCTAGAAAAACACTTGAATCTTCAGGGAGTTTCTTCTATGCCTCCCAAATTGATGTTCTCTAAATTAAGCTCTCGATTCTTGTGGATTTCCATCGAGAAAATGATCCATACTCAATTGTGGGTTGTGGTCAAGGAGGTAATCACAAAAAGATATTTGGGTTTAGGGTGGATATCCAGCGAAGTTTGTGAAGTTTCTGGTGTAGAAACTCACAATGCATGGATAGAAAGGCTAGCAAAATGAAGGTACGCAAAATGGAATGGCCAGCTTCTTAGTCTCGAACCATAGAAATCAATCTTAATCCAACTCATCAAAATATAAGTTTGCAAATATAAGGGTTTCATCATGAAAGATCATGTATATGTAAAGGCTTTGGTAGGTAGAACTTTGCAAGAGATTCACGAAAGCAGATAGTATAAGAATCAAGTTTTAAATTAAACAATACAAGACATAAGATCATCGGTAAACTTAAATCCAAGAGCAACATAAGTGATATGTGGGTCTAGAATTGAGTCATTTAACCTCCACAAATAAGAGAGCCGGTATTTATATCGATTTAAGTTCATTTTATAGAGAGCAAATAGTCAAGTCATATACAACATTATGTAGGTAAAACTAGACGGCAACTTTCATCACTTTTCCATAAGCAAAGGCATTCAAAATATGTCATCGCGGTGAGCACAAAGTGGTGGTGGTCATTATTTATTGAAAACAAAAACAAAACTAGGTTATCCTCCTAGTAGCCATGTTATTAATGAGAGAGATATACAAAGGTTTCTAATCTATGGTTGATGGCATACATATATGCAAGCATTAAGAAGTAGATGAACAAAGAGATGGTTGAGGAAGAGTTACTGTCCTTTTTCGATGCTTGTCATGAAGTGTATATATGTAGCGCGGCTTCCCCCATGCTTAAGCATTGTGCTTAGCATGGAAGAAGAGAAATGAACAACTTGTGGTGAACACGATCGTTGTACTCCATATGGCCTTTTCCTTTTCGTCCACCAACTCTTCCCCCATGCTTAGCATGTTGCTAAGCGTGAAAAAAGATGGTGAACCGTCATGTGATTCTTGAAGTCCTTCCGCCACATGTTTGGAGATTATCTTTATGCCACTTCACCTTTGTTGCCTTAACTTTCTTCAACCTCTTCTTATCATCAAGCCATGGTCCCAATCATTCTTCATATCATTATTACCTCTTTGCATGTTGTCTTCATTACTGCTTCATCTTCCGTGAATTTTTCTTTATTTTCGGAACAGCACATGTACTGCACCCTTACTCCACTGCAAAGTACACAAATTTTTCTTTCCAACGAGTCATCATTTTCCCAAAAAGGATTCCGACCAAAAGAGTTATGCCATTTTTATTCCAGCGCTGCAATCTGTCCTGAGCTGATTTCAGAACGCGCAGCGCCCAATATTTTTGTCGTATCTCCTTGTATGGGTCTTCAAATTCATTGATCTTGGATGCGTTGGAACGAGAATTTGATGGAGCTTCTGAATATCAACTTTTGTTCCTTGTACATCTCTGAACATGTTCAGATTTTTGATGAAAACAGCAGCATCCCTTTCAATCTTCAGAGATGTTAACGATCTTGGATGCAACTTTGATCATGAATTCATGGGATTCCTTTGTCATGCCTACAAAACACTTAAGATGCACAACTACCCCCGGGGTGATGGTCGGGAGCATAAGCAAATGCCAACAACCAATGACATCCGTAAGACCTTAACTTGTGGCATAATTAATCGAGTGAAAGAGAAAAATAAAATCTAATGGGTGTGCATGTGTGCAAAGTGAGTATGCAAATGAGAGGAAAGCTTATAAACAAAGACAATGTTTACACCTAGTTCTAAACACCATGTTTACAACTAGATTGCCGAATTTCTCCATAGTCATAAAGATTTGTTAACCAAGGTCAAAACACCATGTCTATCCCAAGGTCAATAATTCCTTATAGCGCAAGAAAAATAAAGCGCATTGCAAAGCTTATAAACCAACCGATGCAATGCAAATGCTAGCAAGGCTCTCAAAACTAAATGATGATGGTCCGCGATCATGTCTAAACACCATATATACACAAGATTGCAAAAAGAAAATGCCGTCCAAGCATTAACATAGATATTAAAGCATTCATCATGAAATTTTGTGAGAGAGCCAAGCTAACAAATGCATGATGGAACGATGGAATGGATGCAAAATGCAAATGCAAAGAGTTAACAAAAACAAGAGTTAGCAAGGTTCGAAAGGTCTTTCAATGTTGTTCCGCAATCAATTCATTCAAAAAGTAATTGCTTAGAGCGACAAAGCTTGGCCAACCACCTCATAAGAAGTGAAGCATTGTCGACAAGAAAATCATTCATCAAAAAGAACCGAACAACCTAGCTAACGAGGTTTAGGGGAAGGTTCATGGGTATCCTATATTTTTGGCTTAAAACAAGAATTTTGAAGAGAGAAGTCAAGGTTTAGAAAATCTACCTAAGGTGGTTGAAAACAAAAAGAAAAGCAAAGGTTGTTTCATTGGGTGGAAAACAAAACCTATGGTTTTAGGATGGCTATAGGTATGAGAGATTTTCCTAAGGGTTTAGGATCTTGTAGGTAGGCTAGTCAAAGTTTTCAGTTAAAACAAAGAATAGAGATAGACTTGGCTAATCCGAATGGTGATGGCAAGCAAATCAACACGAGTCAATCCTATCCTTGTTGGCTCCGGTTTTTGGCGGGGTGATAGGAAGGCTTAGGTGGGTTTGACAAAAAGTTGGATCAAAACAAAACATGCAATGCAATGCAAGGGTGAGAACAACATGGCATGAAGTGGAAATGCGGCGGGTAAACACAATGACATGACATGATGTGCTGGTCTAAAAACAAAACAAAAGTTAGCCTAGGTCAACTAGCCACAAGTTTAGAATCAAAGGGTGGTGTCATACCTCATATGTCTCTCTAAAAGACTCAAAAGAAAAGACTCTAATGCTAATAGCAATAGGCATACAAAAGGGTCTACAAGTTTTCCAAGATCAAATAACAAAGTGCTCTCTCAATAACATTTAGATCATACAACATAAAGTTGTGGCATTTATTAGAGAAATGGTACAATGTTACTTGATGATTCGATTAAAGTGCACAATATATACCGTCATATTATATAGATAATAAACAAAAGATCAGGTTGTCTCCCGCAAAGCGCTTCATTTAAAGTCATAGAGCTAGACTTTCTCACGTACCTTTTCATTGTTGTGAAGCCATGGTCCTTTGTGCGAGAATCCAAAGTATCCATGCAGCTTGATGTTGCCTTTTGTAATCCATCGTGGTTTGCTTGAAACATCATCATGTATTGAATGTTGCCTTATTGTGTCTTCTATGCCAACGTTCTTGGGGGTTTTCATTTGTTCTTAGCTTCTGAATTTGATCTTGTACGCTCGATGAAAGCATTGCCCAGGCTCCTCTTCATTGTTGTCATCATTATCTCCTCTATCTTGTTCTCATCAAGCTGCTCCTGCCTCTTCTTCGTGGATTTTCCCCTGTGTCCAGAATAGAACATATACAAATATAGATCTATTGAAAAGTTTGTGAAATTACCTCCAACGAGTGGTCATTCATCTTAAATGGAGTTCAAATGAGGGAGTTATGCCTTTTTTATTTCAGCGCTGCGTGCTGTCCAGGATTGATTTTAGAATGCACGACATTCGATGATTTGGTCATAACCGCTTGTAGGAATCTCCGATTGACTTGATTCTTGTTTCGTTGGGACCGGAACTTCATGGGACTTTTAAATATCCAAAAATATTCTACTGTTTTCTTCAGAGGCCATGCAGAATTTTGATGTGAATAGTACCTTCTTGTGAATTGAGCCTAGATGTTGATGATCTTGATCTTGTGGTCTTTGGAGCCTCGTGTTGTCCATCCTTAGGATTCAAGGTCATCACCATTGCTTCACCAAAAGTGGCATTCCAATGATGTGTCTTCTCCATAATTCTTGCTTTACCCAAGGTGTCGGGATCATGGGTGGCTCTTGTGCTTTGTGTCGATGATCTGAGCGGTTCCCTTCGTTGGTAGCATCACTCAACTAGAAGCTTATTGAGCATCCTACTGGAGAAGACAGGTGGCATCATGGTGCTTCTAATCTTGTTGCCTCTAGTCTTGATCAACTTCAAATCATCATCTTTTATGCTCAAGGCCCTCCAATCTTTCTCTTGACATCATCATCACTTTCTCGATTGTTTGCTGCTGCCTCTTCTTCATTGAATTGCTCTTTGTCCATTACAGAACCTGTACCAAACTTCTACTCCACTACAATGTGCATCAAATTCCCTTTCCAACGAGTACTTATTCACTCCAACGGACTCCGGATGAAAGAGTTATGCTTGTTTTCCTCCGTCACTACGTTCTGTCCTGAGCAATTTCAGAACGTGTAGTGTTGAAAGATTTTACCATAACTCCTTGCACCGACCTCCATTATTCACGATTCTTGATGCGTTGGAAAGAAGACTTGATGGAGCTTCATATTTTCTATTTTTCGTCAATGGTACCTGTATGATCATGGGTGAAAAACTGGTCTCAATAGCAAGCTTCCAGAGATGTTGACGATCGGATCTCACGACTTCTTCGGGACATGATTCATCACCTATAGCTTGGACAAAAAAATCTCCAAGAAACATTAGTCTTTAAAAATCAATTGACACGGAAGCATACCTTGTTCTTCTTCACTTGTTTTATGTGCGGGCTCGATAGCGGATGATGGGCCACTAACAAAAGTTAGCACCTACCACTAAAGAGTGGATCTTCATGTAGCTATCAACTTGTTTGAGCGAGATTTTGACATGTCAAAGTCCGGATGTTGAGAACTTCTCGACCACTTTGTCATTTAGGGTTTTATCTACATTCATGGACACAAACAAAAAACATAGGATATATGCAATAATAAAGATTAGGGTTAGTCTAAAAAAATTAGATAGATCTCCCTAGGGTTCGAGTTGCCGATCCCCGGCAACGGCGCCAGAAAAGCTTGTTGACGGTCCATAGACGCGTCAATTGTGAACCACAAGCGCACGGATCATTGTAGCTTTTTCCTTAGAGTATTCATCCAAGGTTGTCAATCCGTTGATCGACAATGAACTACCTAGGGTTTTTCATCTAATCTAACGGATCTATTTCTAGCATTAAGCATTGATTGCATATAAGGGGTAAAACCTACTAAAAGATATGAGTGGTGTGTAGGTTGATCTCACCCATGAACATAGGCAAGGATAAAGCACAACCAAAGGGGTAAACGAGCCTATCGCCTTCTAGTTGTAGTTCTAGCCAAATAAGAGCACGGCTAGGGTTGGCCTAAGCCATCCCTAGACAACTTCGAGGACTTGCAGCGGCAGTCATCTCCTTTTGGTGTATGCCCTAGGTTTCGCCGAGTTCTAGTGGTTGGATCGCCGTGGCTTCGGGGTACAGGGTCTCTAAATAGTCCGAGGAAACCCTAGCTCAAAGGGGAGGTCGAGGCGGCGCAGGAAAGGGGTAGGCCGGCCGGCCCCATAGGTCCTAGGCCGATCGGCCTAGGGCCTTTTTGGCCCGCCTTGGCCTCATCTTTTGCGTGCAAGCTCCTTGATCCTCCAGGAATTGATTTGCCAATGCATGTGGGTATTTGATGTCGGTTGCTTGGGGATAAGATTGGGTCTTGATAACCTTCCATATGTCTGCCTGATTCGCCTTGATCCCGAAGTCATCCGACCTTATCTTCAAGTCTTTGCCCTTGCTCATTCTTGGAGGTTGGTTCACCATAGATGAGAGCGAACAAAATCCGAGTTGTATGAGGTCCTTTGCCTTCATATTCCTCCATGCTACGCATGACCTTGGCCTTCATCCAAAAGTGCTCATTTATAGTTCAAAAACCTACGTAAACCAAAATCCTCCAAAAATACATGCATAGGGAAAACGGGGTTATTTCAAGTGCCAAGTGGCTGGTTAGTATATGAATTGGTCCCAAAACACCACTTAAATAGCACTAAAAGCGTGTCGCTAATGAGCGTCAACAATAAGATGTTTAAAGAACAAAATTTACCAAATTATCCAATAGAGAAAGCTGTTTTCTCTGAGTTGGAGAATTTGTTGAACTCAAGCATTGAAGCTGCTTGTCTAATTGGTTGATACAGATCAAAAACCAATGTTTGTCAATACAAAGTGGGAACATAAGCTGCAATATATAGTATATTTAATGATTCATAACGTATTAAAAATATAGTAAGGTGCAAAATTCATAAGTAAGTTGTGTGTAATAGGTACGTACAATGTCTGCTTTCACTATATCAAACTCAGCATTCATCCTCTTGATTTCAGATAAAGTGGAACTTGATGAATATGATGCTTTACTGGTAACAAGCTTTGACTACAAAAATATATCAAAAATAAAAAAACTTAATTTAATATAACATGTTAGAATAAAATATTTACAAACAAATATTAGCACTTACGTTAAGAAAAGATGAGAATGCAACTTTGATTCTCGAAGCTCTAGTATCAACCTTCTCTTTGTTTTCAAAGTTCAACAATTGTGCATAGAGACTCATGATATCATCAACGATGTGACCTCTAGGTTTCAGTGACTCACGAAAATGTAAATATGAACATTTGAAACAAGAAATGACAACAAAGTCAGGACTCTCCTCTCTGTAAAATATTTCGTTAATAAGATGTAGCACAAAAAATTAACAAAATGGATTGCAAAAAAATATAGAAGAAAATGGACTTATGACTTCTTAGTTCTAATGTGTTGACCGCGCACGTATTTGGTATAAGATACATCAACGTCATTAGAAACTATCAGATGCAGATTATCATCTTCATCGTCAGAGATAAAGGCCCTTTTTTCCTCTTCCTATTCTCCAAAGTAGTTGAGCGTGTTCGCTGATTTACAATACCTGGACATATGTAAATGAAAATCACGAACGATAATGTAAAACAGTGGAGAAAAAATTGCAAAAAAAATTTTAATCAAGCGTAATATATTGAATTACCTATAGATTTGGGAGCTGATTGATCAATGTCAAGGATAGGAGTGGATTTAGCATTGGACATATCCGTTTGCATTTCAATATCGTTGGCTACTGCACTATCCACATCAACTTGCACATTATTTGAATTATGAGGCGTTTGTAATGAACAGTTCATTCCAGACAATGCAACCGAATAAATTTCAGAAGAAAGCAGAGATAGTCTGTTCGCAACAGATGCATTTGCTGAGTTAGAAAGTGGCAAATTTGAGCTCTGACGAAGTTCCTTACTTAGTAGCTCAAAATGCTTCTTCACAATAGGCTGAATATTCACATTGAGCTGATTTTTTTTAAAAAAGCAATTTTAATGGTTTTCATGGAAAGAGTAATATACAGGAAAAAGGTTGAATTGTGTTTCAGAGAAAAAACTTACATCTGCAAAGTTGGGGAACATTGAAACTGAAGGATCAACAGACTCTGAAAGCATATCTGGAGAGAACAGGCTTTGAAGCGACCTTATTTCCAGATAAGAATGAGTCATGTGCATTAAAATCTTCACTATTTTGTAAATTCATATTCTCATTTTTTGAACTAACTCTGTATTGCATGGTTCAAAGTTACAAGGGCTTCTGACAAAGATACCAGGAGTAGATAAACCTAGTTTTGCATTAACATCAACAACATTATGGACTGAAATTTTTCAGAATGGTTGGCTGAACAACCATGATCACTTTTTAACAGATGAGCAATATCAGTAGCACAAAATTCATTACAGTAAGGAGTGCTTGCTATGTCTCTAAACTGTAATAGAAAAATACAAACAAATGATAAGAAACATGTAAAGAATAAAAAGATATGCATAAGTAAAAGAATGATACTTACAGACAGGTTATCGAAAGATGGAGATTGCATATTCCAGTCCCAATCACTTTCAATGACATGAACAAAATCTTCTTTGCAGACGTAGCAAAACCTTGGAGTTGAATAACAAATTTGATATCCAATGGAAGCATCACTACTGAAACCTAAGAAATCCATGTAAGCAATCTGGAAAAAACATAAAATGGTTGAAGATATTATGAAAAAATTTGTTGCATTCAAAGAGTACATAATAAAATGAGAAGACAAAAACATACTACCAGAAATGGGAGGCAAGCACCAAAATAATGCACGGAAGATTTATCAACCTTTTCAACAGAGGCCACATAATCTTGATATGTCTTCACACAGTTCATAATTTCTTTCAATATATGACCAGCCCAGTCAAACTCCTTGATCTTGGAAGGCTCCATAATAAAGGGTAGATATTCCAAAGATAGAGAAATTTGCTTAGAAGGACAGAGGACTGATGAAATCGCTATGAGCATGAACGAGCACATAAAATAATCTTCGTTGTGATCAGCACAACAAAGAGAAGCAGCTTTCTCAATGGTAGACACGTTACGACCACCAACTTTGTAAGAAGAAGCAACTTGTCGGACCTTCAATTTAACATCTTCTGTTATATTCTTGAGATCAATAGGAATACATCTAGAAGGGATGCCAATAACATGTTGTATCATTGAAGTAGACATGTTGAATGATCGGTCCTTGTACTTGAACTCACAATTAGAAGTATCAACATAGGTCATGATCCATTCCAGCAAAGGTATAGGAACGTTGAAAATAGATAACTTGAGAAAAGCACCAAAACCATTCTGAATGACGAAATGCTTCTGAACATCGTCTAATGAATCAACAACGTGTCTCAAGTGACGACATGAGAAACGTGTTTTGAGAAGATCAGGCATACTAAACTGTGTTACATAAAATTAAAGTAAAATCAACCATCTATAGATAATCCGAAAATATATATAGCACAGAGTAATACATTATGAAGTCTTGTCTATCAATCATAATCATTGCCAACCTATTCAGTAATTCAGTAACTGAGGTTCAATAGGAACAGTAAATATATCATAAACTTTACGTGCAGCAATAGTAGAAAGGACTGCAAGTAACAAGAGAAAGCATGGATAGAAGTGAAATCTAAACATAGATCCAAAATTGATGATGCAATGTATGAAAAAAAATGAAGATTAATGATTTGCGATTCCAAGCATATGAGAAACGAAAATAAATTGATACAAAATGAAAGGATTAGATCCAGGTGAAACAGAAACTTAAGCGACATGGATTGGTTTGTTCATATTGTTCATATCCAACAAAAATTACCTGCGATTATGCAGAGGAAAAAAAGCTAAAGGGGGAAGAGAGCACAGGAAGGATACAAGACAAGAAGGCGGCGCGGTGGATAGGAACAGGGCAGAAAGGGCAGGACGATGCGCTCAAAAGGTAATTCATTATGAAACAGTCTATAAACATGACACAAATCTCAAAGCACTATCGGAGCCATAAATATTTCACATTACCAATAAAATTTCATGCAATTGCAGTTACAATTGCAACTACCATTGCAATTGCAATTGTAATTGCAAACATGGTATGCTGCTAGCTGCAACCAGTTTAACAGAAGGACAAAGTGACAAAGAGCAATTATATAAAATAAAATATATAGAATATCCATTGCAATTGCAATTCGAATTGCAAACGCGGTATGTTGCTCGTTGCAACCAGTTTAACCGAGGAACGAAACGACAAAGAGCAACCGGAAAACCCTAGGCAGTTCATTGTCGATCCACGGATTGATAAACCTTAGATGGAATACTCTAAGGGAAGAGCTACGATGATCCGTGCGCTTGTGGTTCACAATTGGCGTGTCTATGGACCGTCAACAAGCTTTTCTGGCGCCGTTGCCGGGGATCGGCAACTCGAACCCTAGGGGGATCTATCTAATTTTTTGGACTAACCCTAATTTTATTATTGCATATATCCTGCGTTTCTTGTTTGTGTCCATGAATGTAGGTAAAACCCTAGACACAAAGCGATCAAGAAGTTTCCAACATTCGGACTTTGACAAGTCCAAAACTCGCTCCCACAAGTTGATGGCTACGTGAAGATCCGCTCTTTAGTGGTAGGTGCTAAGTTTTGTTAGTGGCCCATCATCCACTATCGAGTCCACATCCAAAACAAGTAAAGATGAACAAGGTATGCCACCGTGTCAATTGATATTTAAAGACTAATGTTTCTTGGAGAATTGTTTGTTCAAGCTATAGGTGATTAATCATGCCCCAAAAAAGTCGTGGGATCCTATCGTCAACATCTCTGGAAGGTTACTGTTGAGACCAGTTTTTCTCCCTTTATCAGAGAGATCCCATTGAGAAAAATTATAAAATATAAAGCTCCATCAAGTCTTCTTTCCAACGCATCAAGAATCATGAATTTTGGAGATCGGTGCAAGGAGTTATGGTAAAATCTTTCAACACTATACGTTCTGAAATCTGTTCGGCACAGAATGCAGTGCTGGAGTAAAACGGGCGTAACTCTTTCATTTGCAGTCCCTTTGAAGTAAATGAGCACTCATTGGAAATATAATTTGATGCACATTGTAATGGAGTAGAAGTTTGGTACATGTTCTACACTGGGTGAAGAGGAATTCAACAAAGAAGAGGCAGCAGCAAACAACCGAGAAAGTGATGATGATGTCAAGGGAAGATTGGAGGGCCTTGAGCATAAAAGATGATGATTTGAAGTCGATCAAGACTGGAGGCAACAAGATCAGAAGCACCATGACACTACCAATCTTCTCCAGTAGGATGCTCAATAAGCTTCTAGTTGATTGATGCTACCAATAAAGGAAACCGCTCAGATCATCGACACAAAGCACAAGAGCCACCCATGATCTCGACACCTTGGGTAAAGCAAGAACTATGGAGAAGACACATCATTGGAATGCTACTCGCTTGTGAATCAATGGTGATGACCTTGAATCCTAAGGATGCACAACACGACGCTCCAAAGACCACAAAATCAAGATCATCAACATCTCAGGCTCAAAACACAAGAAGGTACTGTTCACATCAAAGTTTTGTACAACCTCTGAAGAACACAACAGAATATTTTTGGATATTTAAAAGCTCCACGAAGTTACGATTCCAACGAATCAAGAACCAGTCAATCGGAGACTCCTACCAGAGGTTATGATCAAAACATCGAAGGTCATGCATTCTGAAATTTTCTGGACAGCACACAACGCTAAAGTAAAATGGGCATAACTCTCTCGTTTGAACTCCATTTAAGATGAATGACTACTCGTTGGAAAGGTAATTTCATAAACTTTTCAATAGGTCTATACTTTGGTATATGTTCTGTTCTATACACAGGGGAAAAGCCACAAAAAATAGGCAGGAGCAGCATGATGAGAACAAGGTGGAGGAGATAACGATGACAACAATGAAGAGGGGCTCAGGCAATGCTTTCATCGAGCGTACATGATCAATTTCAGAAGCTAAGAACAAATGAAGACCACCAAGAACATTGGCATATGAAGACACGAGCCGGCGACATTCAATTAATGAAGATGTTTTGAGAAAATCACGATGAATTACACCAAGTGACATCAAGCTACATGGATACTTCGGATTCTCACGCGAAGGACCATGGTTCACAACAATGACAAGATACGTGAGAAAGTCTAGCTCTATGACTTTAAATGAAGCGCTTTGCGGGAGGCAACCCGGTCTTTTGTTTATTATCTATATAAGATGATGGTCTATATTGTGCTTTTTAATCGAATCATCAAGTAACATTGTACCATTGCTCTAAAAAATGCCACAACTTTATGTTGTATGATCTAAATGTTATTGAGGGAGCACTTTGTTATTTGATCTTGGAAAACTTGTAGACCCTTTTGTGTGCCTATTAGTGTTTAGAGTCCTTTTCTTTGTTTTTTTAGAGAGGAACATAAGGTATGACACCACCCTTTGATTCTAAACTTGTGGCTAGTTGATCTAGGCTAACTTTTGTTTTTAGACCACCACATCATGTCATATCATTTTGTTCATCCACCTCATGTTGCACTTCATGCCATGTCGTTCACACCCTTGCATTGCATATTTGTTTTGATCTAACCTTTTGTCAAACCCACCCAAGCCTTCCTATCACCCTGCCAATAACCAGAGCCAATAAGAGTAGGATTGACTTGTGTTGATTTGCTTACCGTCACCATTCATATTAGCCAAGTCAATCTCTATTCGTTGTCCTAACTAAAAACTTTGACTAGCCTCCCTACGAGATCCGAAACCCTTAGGAAAATCTCTCACACCTAAAGCCATCCTAAAACCATAGGTTTTGTTTTTTCACCCAATGAAACAATCTTTGTTTTTCTTTTTGTTTTCAACTATCTTAGGTAGATTTTCTAAGCTTGATTTCTCTCTTCAAAATTCTTGTTTTAAGCCAAAAATATAGGATACCCATGAACCTTCCCCTAAACCTCGTTAGCTAGGTTGTTTGGTTCTTTTCGATGAATGACAATATTGAAAGACCTTTCAAACCTTGCTAACCCTTGTTTTTGCTAACTCTTTGCATTTGCATTTTGCATCCATTCCATTGTTCCATCATGCATTTGTTAGCTTGGCTCTTTCACGAAACTTAATGATGAATGCTTTCATATTCATGTTAATGCTTGCGCAGCATTTTCCCTTTACGGTCTTGTGTAAACATGGTGTTTAGAAATGATCGCGGGCCATCATCATTTAGTTTTGTAAGCCTTGTTAGCATTTACATTGCATTGGTTGGTTTATAAGCGTTGCAATGCACTTTATTTTCTTGTGCTATAAGGAATTGTTGACCTTAGGATAGACATGCGTTTTGGCCTTGGTTAACAAATCTTTATGGCTATGGAGAGATTAGGCAACCTAGTTGTAAACATGGTGTTTAGAACTAGGTGTAAACATTGTCTTTGTTTATATGCTTTCCTCTCATTTGCATGCATTCACTTTGCACACACGCACACCCATTAGGATTTTATTTTTCCCTTTTACTAGGTTAATTATGCCACAAGTTAAGGTCTTAGGGATGTCATTGGTTGTTGGCATTTGCTTATACTCCCGACTGTCACCCCGGGGGTAGTTTGTGCATTTCGAGTGTTTTGCAGGCATGAAAAAGGAATCCCATGAATTCATGATCAAAGATGCAAACCAAGATCGTTAACATCTCCGAAAGATTGAAAGGGACACTGCTGTTTTCATCAAAAATCTGCACATGTTCAGAGATGTACAAGGAATAAAAAGTTGATATTCAGAAGCTCCATCAAATTCTCTTTCCAACTCATCTAAGATCAATGAATTTAAAGACCCATACAAGGAGATACGACAAAAACATTGGGCGCTGCGTGTTCTGAAATCAGCTCGGGACAGATTACAGTGCTGGACTAAAAAGGGCATAACTCTTTTGTTCGGAATCCTTTTTGGGCATATGATGACTCGTTGGAAAGAGAAATTTGTGCACTTTGCAGTGGAGCAAGGGTTCAGTACATGTTCTATTCTGGAAATAAAGGAAAAATTTGTGGAAGATAAAGCAGCAATGAAGACAACAAGCAAGGAGGTGATAACGATACGAAGAATGATTGGGACCATGGCTTGATGATAAGAAGAGGTTGAAGAAAGTTAAGGCAAGAAAGGTGAAGAAGCATAAATATAGTCTCCAAACACATGGCGGAAGGACTTCAAGAATCACATGACGGTTCACCATCTTCTTCCACGCTTAGCAACATGCTAAGCATGGGGGAGGACTTGTTGGACGAAAAGGAAAAGGCCATATGGAGTACAATGATCGTGTTCACCACAAGATGCTTAAGATTCTTCTTCTATGCTAAGCACAATGCTTAAGCATGGGGGAAGCTGCGCTGCACTCCACTGCAAGCATCGAAAAGGACGGTAACTCTTCCTCAACCTTCTCTTTGTGCATCTACTTCTTAATGCTTGTATATATGTATGCCATCGACCATAGGTTAGAAACCTTTGTATATCTCTCTTGTTAATAACATGGCTACTAGGAGGACAACCTAGTTTTGTTTTTATTTTTAAATAATTGATCACCACCACTTTGTGCTTACCACGATGCAATATTTTGAATGCCTTTGCTTATGGAAAAGTGATGAAAGTTGCCGCTTTGTTTTACCTACATGGTGTTGTATATGTCTTGACCATTTGCTCTCTATTAAATGATCTTAAATTGATATAAATACCAGCTCTTTTATTTGTGGAGGTTAAATGACTAAATTCTGAACCCATATATTCTTTATGTTGCTCTTTGATTTAAGTTTACCGATGACTTTATGCCTTGTATTGTTTTTATTTAAAACTTGGTTCTTATGCTATCTACATTCGTGAATCTCTTGCAAAGTTCTACCTACCAAAGCCTCTACATATACATAATCTTTCATGATGAAACCCTTAGATTTGCAAACTTATATTTTGATGAGTTGGATTAAGATTGATTTCTATGGTTCGAGACTAAGAAGCTGGCCATTCCATTTTGTGTATCTTCCTTTTGCTAGCTTTTCTATCCATGCATTGTGAGTTTCTACACCGAAAACTTTGCAAACTTCGCTGGATATCCACCCTAAACCCAAATATCTTATTGTGATTACCTCCTTGACCACAACCCACAATTGAGTATGGATCATTTTCTCGATGGAAATCCACAAGAATCAAGAGTTTAATTTAGAAAACATCAATTTGGGAGGCATCGAAGAAACTCCCTGAAGATTTAAGTGCTTTTCTACAAGATCAAGATGGACTTTGTGTACTTACTTCAGCAATTATCAACCCTCACTTCTATGCTCGAGGACGAGCAATCGTTTAAGCATGGGGGGAGGATGCTAAGTAAGTACTATGTTGCCAAAGGTTCTAAGGAGCAAAAAGAAAGAAAAAAAGAAGAGGAAGAAAGAAAAGAAACAAAAATGAAATGAAAGAAAGAAAGAAAGAAATAATAAAAGAGAAATAATGCTCCTTAGTTCTTTTAGCTTCATCAAATTCCAAGTGCTTTGAAGACAATTCCATACTCAATTTTTCAACCATGTGCAATCTGATAACGAGGACTTCATTTGTGCCTCGGGATCATCCACTTGTCATTTGCACATGTCCACCTATCTAAATGTGTGTGTTCCATCCCTCTCTCTTTCCAACATTTATTCTCCATGGCCTTTTTGACTAGTCTCGGTAATTCCAATAGATGTCTCTCTTAGTTTGACAATATTTGAGATATAATGTTTTGCTAGGATTGTTTTTACCTACCAGGCTCCACATAAGCCTTCCAATTTCATATATGAGTAGAATATGTTGAAAATAATCTACTATAGGCTTGAGCGACTTGATGAGATGAGTGTTCCCATGAGCTTTTGCAAGAGAATCTCACTTATGTTGGATATGCATCTTTTGAAAACTCTTCACAATGGAACAAGGTAAAGGTCTAAAGGTCGCTTAAGTTTAAGAGCATTGCATTTATTATTATTGTGGCTTGTTCTTTATTGCTAGTCTATCTTCCATAATGAAAAGTAGCGGGTCACAATTTAAACTTTAAATACTAAACACTTGAGAGCAATGTGTCTTGTTGTGTATAACTAAGTGTAGGGATAGCATTGAAGGGCAACGCTGATTTCCTTGTTAAGCAAAGATCTTGGACTTACTCGAGGACGAGCAAGGTTTAAGCACGGGGGGATTGTTGACGCTCATTATACGTACACTTTTAGTGCTATTTAAGTGGTGTTTTGGGACCAATTCATATACTAACCCGCCAGTTGGCACTTGAAATAACCCCGTTTTCGCATATGCATGTATTTTTGGAGGATTTTGGTTTACGCAGGTTTTTGAGCTATAAATGAGCACTTTTGGACAAAGACCGAGATCATGCGTAGCGCGGAGGAATGAAGGCCATGTGACCCGGATTTTGTTCGCTCTCATTTATGGTGAACCAACCTCCAAGAATGAGGAAGGGCAAAGACTTGAAGAGAAGGTCCGATGACTTTGGATCAAGGCGAATCAGGCAGACATATGGAAGGTTATCAAGACCCAATCTTATCCTGAAGCAACCGGCATCAAATACCCACATGCGTTGGCAAATCAATTCTTGGAGGATCAAGGAGCTTGCACGCAAAAGATGAGGCCGAGGCGGGATAAAAAGGGCATAGGTCGGCCGGCCCAGGACCTATGGGGCCGGCCGGCCTACCCCTTTCCTGCGCCGCCTCGACCTCTCCTTCTAGCTAGGGTTTCCTCGGACCATTTATAGCCCCTGTACCCCGAAGCCACGGGAAGGAATCAACCAGAAGTCGGCGAAAATTAGGGCATACACCAAAGGGAGACGAGGGTCGCTGCAAGTCTTCGAAGGTACCTAGGGCGTGGCCTAGGCCAACCCTAGCCGCCATGGCCTCCCTGCGCGGTTGTGCCACGGCGGAGCTCAAGAGTCAAGTCCCAAGATTCATCGGGGTATGTACACACACGATGGTGATATCAATCTAATCTCTATTCTAGTTGTCTCAACTTTGGTCTACTTCTTTGAATGCTTTATATTCATATGCACGGCCATCATATGTTCTTAGTAAGATTAGATCTAATCATGGTGATTAGTCCATATCTTGCGGATACATTGAAGTAGCGCGCTCTAGCTAGTCCGTTGATTACCCCGGTGTGGTGATAGCATGACGGAGGGAAAGGTTCTAGCGATGACGTTATGTTGAGTTGGATCAATGGCGAGTACGATGGGAGTTGTCGTAAGCCACTACAAGAGGAAGCTCGTCGAGCGCTTGCTAGTCGGTTGGGTAAAGCTTTGGGAAACCTTAGGCATTGGCACGCACCCTGCGGCGGTGACCATTGGAAAGTAGGCCGCTTGCGAGCCGCCTTTCGGAGAGAAGACTCGGGTACCTTTGGTAGAGATTCAATCTTTAGTTTTGATCACCTTTTGACTAAGAGCTGTACCTAGAGACGAATAGGCCTTCGTTAACCTTGGTTATGCTATCTTTGCCAATGCTTTTGGATGCGATCAACCTTTATACTCACATCATAAAGGTTTACCTCTATATGCAATCAACGCTTAATGATAGAAATAGATCTGTTAGATTAGATGGAAAACCCTAGATAGTTCATTGTCGATCCATGGATTGATAAACCTTGGATGGAATACTCTAAGGGAAGAGCTACGATGATCCATGCGCTTGCGGTTCACAATTGGCATGTCTATGGACCGTCAACTGGGTCTGCGCGAGCTGGATGACTCGGCGGCAGCGCTCCCCTCATTCCTAGTGAGCACATGGATGCGGCAGTCTTCGGGCTGTTCCGACCCATTGCTTGATCCACTGTAGTCAAGATCTAACTGCGTGGTGCGATCAGCAATGTCTTCGGGAGTCGGATCCACGATGGTGGCGAAAACTTCCCGACTGGCGCATGTGAGATCGGGACCGTGGATCCCTGTTTGCTTGAACTAGTAGCCGCCTTGGTGCTCGAACACGAGATCCCCAAATCGGATCTCTCGTGCAGGCACTAGATGGCTTGGAGCGTAGAGATCGGAAGCAGAGGCAGAACTCCCGATGGCTTCCGACTTAACGCTGGGCATGTAGGGCATCGATGAACTCGACGTGTCAGCGAACCAGACTCTGTTGACGATGGGCATGATCTTTCTTCACGTAAGGGCCCCTACCTGGCGCGCCTCTTTTGAGGTTGTACTCGGCAGATATTTGTCCGGCAGGCACCCCACTTCGTGCAAAGATCGATCACAGTAGATGAACAAAGAGACTCGGGATTTTATACTGGTTCGAGCCCTCGAGATCGAGTAATAACCCTACATTCAGTTGCTTGCTTGTATTATCTCGGTGAGTACAGATTACAATGGTGTTACCAATACTCTCGGGTGGATTGGCTAAGATTGGGGACACCCTCTACGTGCAGGACCCCCCATTATTTATATCCAGAGAGACGTGCCTTACAAGATAAAACAGACCTAAACCTAGTAGAACTCTAACTATCATCGGGCTTTTCTTCTGCGATCTAGCTGTCGTGTCTTGTTCGGAGTCTTCTTCGCTTGGAGTAAGTAGTCGGCAATCCTTGTGATCGGGCACCCAGGTATTATGGCCTCAACATATTGTTTACCTCGATTTCCTTTGTGCAAGGGAAAACTCCACCAAAATTTCCTATCCATGTATAGGTGCCTAGTTTATTTCATTTCATCTTGCACATTTATAGGGGGAGCTTTCCTTACACTTTGATTTTTTATGATAGTTATCCACCTTTCTCCTTTGATTATCATGCCATGGATAAATATGATCAAAATTCGCTCTCAAGTCCACCTTATACCTTGTGTGTAAAGTTGGCTTGAAAAATTCTTTTACATCACTCCTATATGAGATTGTCATCAATTACCAAAAAGGGGGAGATTGAAAGCATCTAGGCCCTAATTTGTGTTTTGGAAATTAATGACAACAATTGTGGACTAATGATTTCTTTTGAGATATGAAAATAGGATTAGTCCTAGAGATGTGACATGTGGCGGATGATAACTTGGTGAAATCAGAATCATGATGTGAAGTGGAATCTCATGTCAAAGGTATAAGATACGAATTTCTGTTTTGCTGGTCAAAGAGGAGATTAGAGAAGAAACATTGGCCGTGTTGATAGGCTAGATAGTCGTATTATCAAGAGGGGTCAATGTCTTTTGCATGACGATTCCATAGTGCCACCTTGCTCAAATGTTGCGTTGCATGCATATGGATTAGTGGCATACTGTTGACGGTCGTTAAGTACCACTTTTGACCGTCAACTCCTGCAAGAAATATATCAAATATAATCACCAAACATAGTGATATGGTTTATATCTAATCAATTCCACAAGTTTTGGTGAATATGTGAATGCAGGGACTAATTGGCAAAAGAGGAGGAGATTTGAGCTCAGGGCCAGGTCGCCCAACCCACCTGTTGGGGGATTGGCCTGTCAGGGAAACGCCTTCACCCAACTACCTCGCTTCTGGTTCCTGGGATTTGCCTTCGCTACATGTCACTGGAAGGAAATCGTCTTCGCCCGTGATAAACAAGAATCTACCTTACCTACGTGCGAAGGCAATCTGTGAGCATCACACCTGAGTTCGGTCTCTCTCTCTCTCTCCTTCGCTAGGAGATTGGCACTAAAGGGCGGTCTGTAGCGCATGGCGCTAAATAAACACCTAATAGTGATGCGAAGGCACTATGAGGTCCCGGACTGCCTTCGCTACCCGGACCATTTTGCGATGGTGCGAAGGCAATTCTCATATTTTACGTTATACTTTGGTTCATCTTTTTATACAGGCCCAAGACAGGCTTGGATGATGTCCCATGGAGCTTTTCTCCTCTGAGCAGGAGAAGGCGCTGTTCGGCCGAAGGAGTCCAGACGCGGTGAAGGCAACAAAGGTCATGGGAGGCACAGTGAAGGCAGCGTGGACCAAGTCCAAACCGAGTCAAAGACGGAGT
>CM014272.1:38599948-38647010 GCA_004135705.1 Alloteropsis semialata | reverse complement strand
TCTCGTGTAAAATGTATACCCATTTATGTCATAGCCTTGGAACGTCAAGAATGAGGATGATGGTCCCCTTCCGAGAACACTGTTGATAAGTAATTTACTGTTGCTTGTCTCTGTTCTCTGTCTTGGCTGTTGTTTGGGCTCATTGGCTTCGGCTATATCCCAACAACTGGCGCCCACCGTTTGTGCTGTGCACGAAGACAACCCACGAATACCACCATGCCACCAAGAAGAACAATAAAACCACCAACCAACACCATCGAAGACAGATCCCCAGCCGACGAAGCCGATCCCCAAGCCATAATTCCACCAAGCACCCTACTACCTATAACCGAAGCCGTCAATGAAGACACGAAAGTCGATGAAAACACTCTCACCACCGAAGAAAAGCTGCGCAGGGTGGAGGACAGGCTCCGCCTTCGCCGTCTGGAGCAGCAAAGAGAGCTCGAAGCTGCTCAGCTTGAGCTGCAACAGCAAATGCAGGAGGAAGAGGAAGAACAGCAACACCAGCTGCTGCAGGTCAGGAAGCAGCTGGAGGAGCTGAGGCAAGCGAAGCAAAGAAGATTGAACTCCACTGGTTCTAGAGCTGCGAAGCTCCGAGAAGAACTCGAGAAAGCCAAGAAACAAGTCGCTCAACACCAAGCCGAACTCAATGATCCAATTGCCTTCACCAGTGCTGGAACAAATCACATTTCCACATCGAAAACTGGCTTCCAAGTGCTGCACACTCGTCCCATCGACCGTACCTGCCCTCTCTCAGAAAGCCTGCAGTTGGCTAGATGGCCGCCTTCATACAAGCCTATCTCTCTACCAAGGTACAATGGCCTCACTGACCCCAAGCAATTTCTCATGAGCTACAAAGCTGCAATAGCTTCGGCAGGGGGAGATGACGTCGTATTGGCAAAGTCTTTTGTCATCGTCTGCGATGGCACCGCAATGAACTGGTACACCAAGCTTCCAGGGTTATCTATCACCAGCTGGTATGATCTGAAAAGAGAGCTGATCAAGAATTTCAGCATAATGGGAGATCAAGCACTCTCATATGCAGAGCTAACTCTACATCAACAGCTGAAGGAGTCTTTAGAGGACTACTTTCGCAGGTTTGTGGGACTCAGATCTCAGGCTCCTCATATTCCTGACGAAGCCGCCAAATTTGCAGCCATACAGGGGCTTCGGCCAGGTCCTTTCGCCCAACATATTGCAAGGGAAACACCAGCAACACTTGGAGATCTCTATGAAGAGTTCAAAAAATACTGTCGATCCGACAATGATAACCGAATGCGGATTGCCAGAGAAGCCGTCCTGAAAAACCAATATGATTCCCAAAACAAGCAGCATCACTACAACCAAAACCACTACCAAAACTACCCATCCCAAACCATCATGAATGTGGAGAGCCCGCCTTCGCTTCCACATAACAAACCCACCTACCCAGAAAACCAATACCAGAGCCAAAGAAACGAACCTACCCAAAGAGGTGGAAGAGCCGGCAGAGGCCGAGGAAGAGGAAGAGGTCCACCTTCAGGACCAGAGCTGTTTTGTCAATACCATGGCAAAAATCATACCCATGGCACAGAGCAGTGCCGAGACATCAAAAGAACCATCGACAAGCTGAAAGCAGACAAAATCCAAGCAACCCAAACGAAGCCACCTTCAGCTTCGCACCCAAACACCCAAACCCAACCACAAACCCAAACTATCCAGCCTTACTGCCCAGTCTATCCCTCCCTAACCTCAAATTTTGTGCATCCCACAATCACGATGGCGACTCAATTTTCGCCTTCGCCGCAAACATTCCAGCATTACTACCCACAAGCCATGTACCCACAATTCTACCCTCAAAACAGCCAGCCTATCCTAAACAAAGACATCAAGGTAGAGGAATTGCCGCCTCCACCTCCACCACCACAAAAACAATAAGACCAAACCACAGCAAATCCCTTGCCCAGTTATGGCCTCATCATGCCTATAACCGGAGGATCATCATTTGCCTTCGAGACAAAGAAGTAGAGAAAAAGCTACTTTCGTCAGGTCAACAACATCTCAGTTGACGGCCCTTACAAAAAGTCGGAATGGTCTCACATGCCAATTACCTTCACTGAAGAAGATCTCAAACTCCACAACTTCCCACACAATGACGCAATGTCGATCGAAGCCAACATTGCTGGCTGGAGAATTGGGAAAGTGCTAGTAGATACAGGCAGCTCTGCGGATATCATCTTGGCAAAAACTCTCAGATTGATGACCAACATCAACCCAGATAACTTGGAGCCATCTGACACACCTCTGGTCGGCTTCGGGGGGAGCGCACCGCAACATTGGGGAAAATCACATTGCCAGTATCCTTTGGCGACACATCAAATGCAAGAACAGAGTTCATTACCTTCAATGTCGTCGACATGTTTTTCGACTACAATGTTATCTTTGGCAGAGGAGTCATAAATGCCTTCGACATCATCATAAGGCAAGCTTTCTTATGCATGAAAATGCCAGCTCTCAAAGCGGTCATCACCGTCTATGGTGACCAAACAGAGGCAAGAAGAATTGAATACGCCAACACCCCAGGCCAGCGAAAGGTTCACGTCCTCGAAGAAAGAGATACTATTTACCCAGAGGAGAAGCCAATTGCTGATAGAAACAGCAAAAGCATGCAAGGTGCAGTAGAAACAAAAGAAGTTCAATTGCAGCCTGATGTTTTTGACAAAAAGGTCATTATCGGCTCGGATCTTGAGCCAGATGAAGAAGAAAGACTCATCGAGTTCTTGAGAAACAACAAAGATGTCTTCGCTTGGTCAAGTAAAGATTTGCCAGGCGTTGACAGGAGCATAATTGAGCACAAACTCGCAATTAGCCCCAACATGAGGCCGAAGAAGCAGAAACTGAGGAAAATGTGCGAAGAAAAAGTGAGCGCGGTCAAAGCCGAGGTGCAAAGGTTTCTCGACGCAAATGTTACACGCGAAGTTAAATATCCCAAGTGGTTAGCAAACACTGTGCCTGTGAAAAAAAATGGCAAGTGGAGAATGTGTATTGACTTCACCGACCTCAACAAGGCATGTCCAAAAGATGATTTCCCACTCCCAAGAATCGACAAAATCATTGATCAGGCTGCTGCAAGTGAGATGATGTCTCTCCTGGATTGCTTCTCCGGATATCATCAGATATGGATGAAGAAAGAAGACGAAGAAAAAACCAGCTTCATCACCCCTGTTGGTACTTTCTGCTTCATCAGAATGCCCGAGGGGCTTCGCAATGCTGGAACAACTTTCTACCGCATGTCAAGCACGGTATTCAAAGAAGAACTCTTCAAAACAATATTGGCATATGTGGATGACATCCTCGTCAAAAGTGTCAAAAGGCAAGGTCACATTTCAGATCTAGCAGTTGCCTTCGCCCGAATGAGACAGGCTGGACTCAAACTTAACCCGGAGAAATGTGTCTTCGGAGTAACCAAGGGGAAGATACTCGGCTGTCTCATTTCAGCAAATGAGATCGAAGCCAACCCTGATAAGATCAATGCAATACTCAACATGGAAGAGCCCAAATGCATTAGAGATGTGCAGAAACTCTCTGGCAGAATAGCAGCACTAAACAGATTTATTGCAAAGGCAGCTGAGCGCAGTTTACCCTTCTTCGCAACTCTCAGAAATGCATCAAAGTTTGAATGGGGAGAAGAGCAGTCGAAGGCATTCTATGAATTAAGACAATATCTGATGCAGCTCACGAAGCTGACAACACCCGACCCGAAGGCACCATTACTACTATACATTGCAGCTTCGCAGTCAGCCGTCAGTGCTGCACTCATTGTGGAGAAGCTGGTTGAAGGCAGAGCACCGGTTTATTTTATTTCTGAGGCACTAGCTGGATCGAAGCTGTTCTACACCGAGATTGAGAAAATGATCTATGCCGTGGTGATGGCATCCAAAAAGCTAAGGCATTATTTTGAAGGGCACACCATCAAAGTACTTACAGATCAACCCCTAAAAGAGTTACTGAGCAACAAAGAAGCTTCGGTAAGAATACGCAAATGGGCTACAGAGCTGTCTGAGTATGTGGTCGATTTCGAGCAAAGAACAGCAGTCAAATCGCAAGTCTTGGCTGATTTCATAGCCGAGTGGACATCGCCTTTGGCACAAAATCTAACTAGAGAGGAAAGCTGGCTAGTACACAGTGATGGTGCTTGCGGGGGACAAAGGAGCTGGCATCGCAGCAATTGTACAGTCGCCTTCGGGCATCAAGATGAGATACGCAGCGAACCTGGAGTTCTTCAGAAACAGCGACAGAAGCACGAACAATGTTGCTGAATACGAAGCTGTGCTATTGGGGCTCAAGAAGGCGAAGGCGCTGGGGGCTCAGCGCTTCGTTGTAAAAACTGACTCGAAGGTGGTAGCAGACCACATCGAAAAAGAAAGCGTCGCAAAGCAACCCGAGCTGGTCAAATACCTTAGCACAGTTCGATCAATGGAGAAAAAATTCAAAGGTTTCACAATTGAATACATTCCGAGGGCAAAAAATGAGGAAGCCGATGCACTGGCCAAGGCAGCAGCAAAGGGGGATAAATTACCACCCGATGTCTTCTTCCAGACGCTCACAGCACCTTCGATCAAAGAACTCGATGAGCAGCCCAGTTTGATTAACGCAATAAACTCAGAAGATTGGAGATCATCTATAATGGCATACCTCAAAGGATACTATGAACCAATTGATGAAGAAGATCTCAAAACCATGCAGCAGAGGGCAAGGTCATATCAAATCATTGACAACGTCCTATACAAGAAAGGAGTTGTGGCTCCTTGGCTTCGCTGCGTGTCAATAGGCGAAGGCAGAGAGCTAATACAAGAGATACATAGTGGCCTATGCGGAGCTCATTTTGGAGCGAGGGCAATTGTGGGGAAGGCAATGAGACAAGGGTTTTATTGGCCTTCGATCATCAATGACGCAACCAACACAGTCAAGACTTGCGATGAGTGTCAAAAATGTGCTGCAACCAAAAAATCACCTTCGGGGCCGTCTCAGCTGATAACTCCAACTTGGCCATTGCAGAGATGGGGCATCGATCTGGTGGGTCCTCTTCCCACAGCTCAAGGAAATCTGAAATATGCAATAGTTGCAGTGGAATATTTTACCAAGTAGATTGAGGCAAGACCATTGGCAAATATTACGGTGAAGACAATTATCAAATTCTTTTGGCAGCAAATCGTCTGCAGATTTGGAGTTCCAAGGAAAATTACTGTAGATAATGGGAAGCAGTTTGACTGCGACGAATTCAGGTAGTACTGCATGTCCATAGGGACGAAGGCAAGATTCGCATCAGTATATCACCCACAGTCCAATGGCGCAGTTGAGAGAGCAAATGGCATCATCTTCACCGCCATCAGAAAATGCCTTGCAAATTGCAAGAAAAAAGGCAAATGGGTAGAGGAAATGCCGAAGGTAATCTGGGCTCACAACACATCCACTTCAAGAGCAACTCAGTTCACACCATTCAAGCTATTGTATGGCGAAGAAGCAATGTGTCCTGAGGAAATTCTTCACAAGGGGCTTCGCACTCAGCAGGAAGCACCAAAAGATAGCGAAGCTATAGATAAAGATCTCACAGAAATTTACAGGCTGCAAGCAGCGAAGAACATCTCCAAGTACCAGGAAGAAACCAGGAAATGGCGTGACAAGAAAGTAGTAAGAAAAGACATAAAGATAGGCGACTGGGTGCTAAGGAAGAACCCAAGTATGCCTTCGGGAAAGCTGCAGAACAAGTGGGAAGGCCCATTCCTAGTCATCAAGAGTAATAGACCAGGATCATTTCACCTGGGTGATGGAGAAGGCAATGAGCTGCCGCATTCATGGAATGCGGACAGCCTGCGAAGGTACTACCTGTAAACATAATGTAAAAATTGGCTTCGTGTTCTATAAATGAAGTCAATTAGTAGAGTAGACATTTTCTTTTCAAAAGGCCCGTACTCTTTTCCTCACAGGGGAACCCTTACCAAAGGGGTGAGGTTTTTAACGAGGTGGTGCTAATTGTAACTCGTGTAAAAAATATGAAAGAGCTATCCCACAAAAAATTGCATCGAAAGCGATTGGCTTCGACCAAGTCGCTGGTATTCGATAAACCAAACAGAACTAAATTGACCCTACCAAAGGTAAGGCCAATTTAGATCTAAATTGCTTGCTCTAAGGAGCAAAAGGGGCTTCGGCTCACATTGCTTTTCATATACATAAACGCTTACTCTAGAAAGAGTAAAAGGGGCTTCGGCTCAAACCACTCTCAAAATCAAAAACGCCAATTGGAGCATGAACCCCAAAGAGCAAACCAAGTTTGATATTTTTCACTCAATCAAGATAAACTTATACACGCGAACGGTTTTTCGCACATCACAAACATAATTCATCTTCGCACAAATAAATACAAGCTCGCTTCGGGGGGAGGAGGCGTTTCTCTCAAAAACGAAGGCAAAACGAGTTTATATTCGTCCATGCGAAGATAAAATTACATCAATGAACTCCGTACATTTACATCAAGCTTTCTCAAAACATTTCAAACACATATCCATAAAACTGCTCGCCAGACCTCCTAAAACGAGGAGCATTATAAACGCAAGCAAAGTCCTTGATATTAGGTCCAACATCCAACGGCTCCATCTTTGGAACGCCCAGGGAAATAGCTTCGGCATTTCTCCTCGCAGCAAGCTCAACTCGATCTGAGCCGTGAGCAATAAACGCCGTGAAAAAATCAAAAACACTGAATTCAGTGCGACGATAAAACTCGTGACAATACTCCAAAAAATCGTGATGGCTTGAGTTTAGATAAAGTCGTTGAAATTCCTTCCATGCGAAGCCAGAAATACAAAGCGGCCCATCACGCATGGCCAGCGGAGTAAGTGCAAGCATTTCATCGCCCTGAATATACACAAATGTACAAGTTCAAAAGAACTGCCCGCTCAATAAGTCCTAAACTCTAATTATAATTCAAAAGGTCCTTAGACCTGTGGATCGACCCTGGGGGCCCCTTGGTCACCCTGTCCTTGTGAAGAAGAGGCACCGGCTTCACCGGCAGCAGCACCAGTCGCAGAACTTGTCCCGGCACCGGCTTCGGTAGCCTCCTTGGCAGCGGCCTCCCTTGTGGTAGCTTCGGCTTCAGCCTTTTTCTTCTTCAGCTCCTTTGACTGGGAATACAAAAGCTATCAAATAAAACAATGATAAATTAAGAATATAAATGAATCAAAGTCGAAAACGATGGTAACTAACAAAAATACCTTCGCGAGACGATCACGAATAATATTCTGAGCTGCTGGACGTCCACTGGCAACCCAAAATTGCTTAAGGAAGAGTGCCTTCGCAAGCAATATTTGCTTAGGGAAATATTCAGTATCAGCAGGATCCTTGGGCGCCGGATAAGGATAACCTTTCCGAGCCAAGGCATTATAATGATCGCAGCCGTTGTCCGAGAGAATCTTGAGCAGGTTGCATGAGCAAAGATTGACCGCGAAGTCACTGAGAGTTTCCACTACATTCGGCAGCGAAGCAAATTCATTGTCAATCCAATTAAAGAGCTTGTCCAAGCTATACTCTATTGGGGAAGGCAGCGGGTTCCGCACCAAACTGTCGCAAGGCCTCCTTGTACAAGCGATATAGCTTCAAGCCTCGCTCCCAGGCAACATCAACCACGCTCTCATTCTCCTTGCGAAGGTTAAGGTTCGATGTGCACAGTGACAAGACCTCACGCTCAAAGTTTTCGCTGCGAGACCGATATGTATCGACATCGCCCGAAAGCTTTTCCTTAGCATCATTAAGTGTATTCACCTCACCCTTTAGGATGGAAATTATCTCAGTATCTTCAACAATTTTCTTGCGAAGGCCCTCTAGGGTGTCATCTTTGTCAACAACCTTGGCCTCCAAGGCAGCAACTTTCTCTTTAAGCAGATTGGCTTCGCTAGCTTGAGTCTCCAAAGCAGCAACCCTATCCTTTAAAGACTTGTTCTCAACGATAATGGACTCCCGGTCCTGGCGAAACAGATTCTTTTCATTGTCAAGATCTTGCTTAATCCTGTCGATATTGGCATGGATCTGGAGGAGCTCAGCATTCTGCCTTCGCAATCTCACAAGCTCCTCACGCTCACCAGCAACTGAGTTAAGGTTAGGAACTTGAGCTGTCAATTCGTTGATAGCCAAAACAACCTATAGAAAAAATCTCGTTCAGTATTACGAGACCGACGAAACGAAGCTAAGGTCAATAGCAAATTCACAGGCGAAGGCGGTAAGGTTATACCTTCATTCCTGAAGCCAAAATGTTAGATTCTATGCTTTCAGGATCCAGCGTCTGAATAAGTCGTTGATAGTCTACAAAATAATGATAAGATTGTTATCTTCGCAAGATAGCAAAAGTTAAAAGCCAGCTATAATCCCAAACAAAAAAACACCTTCCCAAACAAAGTCTTGCAGAGGCCCACCTTCGCGCAGCCGAGTCGGACCCTCGCCATCGACACCTACCAATCAAGTCTCCTTCGCATTAGTCAAAACAGCAGAATTAACAACGTCGCCAAAGGAAAAAATGAAGCAATATCATAATCACCTCAGAAAACAGGAGGAATACCTCCCCCCATGTCAACATCCATGAAAGCCTTAGAGGCAGCAACCCTCTCAGCGACATTAGAAGCCTTGGCTTTGGCAGCCTCCTTCCCCTTAGCTTCGGCATCCACTTCAACTGTCCCGGCAGCGTGGGCCAGAACCTCCAAAGAGTCTCAGACAGGAGGGGGAGAAGCCAAAACCGGCGATGGAGGACTGACTGCCGGAATGTTAACAAGGGCTTCGGCTCTAGGCTCTTCAATGCTAGTCTCGACATGAACCTCCTCAGGCACAGTCTCCATAATGGGAGCATCCCGAATAGGAGTCTCCTCAAACATACTAATGTCAATGCCATCATCAAATGGATTTGGAACTCGAATATCCTCAGTTGTGTCATCAACGCCTTCACAAGTAATATTGATATCAATTACGGGATTCTCCGTTAAGTACCTTGCTAGCAAAGGAAGACTTGAGCCCTGAAAGTAATTGCCAAAGAGAGCAACCTCACCTAGGAAAATGTCATCTCCACTTCGGGGGGTCGAGCTCATAAAACCAGTCACTGACGAAGCTGGCAACTGCACCGATGACGAGGCCGGAGCCACCGGTAGCGCCCGAGGAGGACGAGGCTGAAGACCACCCCGCGAAGCCGAAGAAATGGCCCTGATAGGCGGAGCCACAACAGTCACAGGAATGGCAGCAATTGGCGCATCTTGACGCCGCCTTTTCTCTGCAGACTCGTGAGAGCTTCTGCTGCTACGTTTGGCCGGAACGGTGGAGGAAGTTGCCTTTGCAACTGCTTTCTTGCCACAGCCTCCGCGCCCAGATCGCCCTCCTCCACGAGAAACGCGCGAAGGAGCAGAGTCATCTTCATCATGTTCCTTCGCCTTTGCTTTCCCTTTTTTATCCCTCTTCTCTTTCTTATCCTTTTTCTTCTCCTTAGTGGGGATGGGGACCTCTCGAGCACCATAAGAAATCTTCAGTTCCTCAAAAACTCGATTGAGTCTAACATGAACAAATTTGTCTTCGGAACTGCGATGCTCCTTGGAGTTATACGTTCCAAGAATATCATTGGCCCGTTGCTCCACAACAGTAACAAAATCTGCTGCAGTCATGCCTTTGGGCAGCTTCGCGCCGAAGTAAGGGAAAGCAACCTTGGTGTGTTCGCGGAAAGCTTTCCATTCAACCTTATAAGGCGCCCGATCGGCAGATAAGAAATAAACTCCATAGGCGAGTTCAGCAGCAATACCTTCTTCAATCAAATCGCGGCTGCAAAATGTTTGCGAAGCCGTTTGAAAAGCCTTCCAACACTCGGTGAACCCTTCGCTTTCCGAGCTAAATACCGGGCAGGAAATAAATTTAAGCCAGTCAATCTGGCTGTGTAGAGGGAAAGAAACAGACTTGGTCCCATCCTCCAGAACAGTCTCCTCTGAAGGTACCCTCACATAAAACCAGTACCTTTGCCAGTCCTTGGTCCACTTGTTCCTCTGGGTGAAGGAAGTTTCAACATTTGCAAAATGAGAACCTCGGCGGCGTCCAGTAAAAGTAACACAGCCAAAGTCTGGGGTGAACAGCTCGCCTTCGACATCAGACGACTTACTCTGATTGTGCCCCTCCTACAGCCGAAGGAAACCATCAACTGTAATTGCCGCATCATGCGTCTTCACAGCCCAAAAGAAACCGAAGGAGATGGCTGATGGCATTTGGCGTCAGATGATGCAGTTGTAGGCCATAAGGCGTGATCATCTTCGTGATGACATTGTCAATAGGCATCTTCAGTCCCACAATGAAAAAATCCGTGAAGACCACAGCTTCGTCTTCGCGAGGATTAGGGGTAGTATCAACACCGGGAGCACGGCCCCAACCCTTAGGAAAATATCCCTTGTCTTCATAAAACTTGATGTCATTTTCACCAACTCTGGACTTGCCAAAGACAAGTGTTTTTGCCTTCTTCTTAGGATCTACTAGATCCTCCACGTCCACCTCCACATCATCAAGATTTTCCTCTTCGCCACCTTCTTCATCCCCGGTGCAATCATCGCCAGAAGTCTCCTCAACAGTTGGAGTCTCATCTTCTATCTGTTGTGCAAGCCGATCAGCTTCAGTATCATCCATTCCACGATGAGGAGAAACTCCTGATCGTTGGGCATCGGGGCTGCCTTCGCCAGCCATGTCAATAAGTACAGCAGTTTGCTTAGTGCGCGCCGCTGCAGAAATAACAACAATTCTCAACACTTAAACGAAAGAAACCAGCAATAGTATCAAAAAAATATAGAGAGATAACCTTACTTGTACAAGTGGGTATCACGAGGAGAAGCCAGCACGAACGCGAAAGCCGTTATCAGGCTATGATCGGAGCAGGCGAAGAAGATTCAGCAGCAGAAAGCGATTGATAGCGAAAGCGAATAAAGGTAAAAAGGAGGACCCCTTCGGTCTTATTTATAGGTCAGTAAAAAAGTGACCGTTACCATGGCTCGGAAATCGAAAAGGCCCGCAAAAGTCCAAAAAATAATACAGATAAAAATAAATAATAAAGTGAAAAATCAGAAAAAATACGGGATGCGAAGCCAAATTAGGAGCGAAGACAACGACTCGAGACTTACTCCAACGGGAGGAGGCGTTTCTCTGGAACAGGCGAAGGCAATCCTGGATTTTCAAGGACATCGGCCTATTGGAGAAAGCCCTCGTCCGCGAGGGGCTACTTTTGGGGGATTGGCCTGTCAGGGAAACGCCTTCACCCGACTACCTCGCTTCTGGTTACTGGGATTTGCCTTCGCTACATGTCACTGGAAGGAAATCGTCTTCGCCCGTGATAAACAAGAATCTACCTTACCTACGTGCGAAGGCAATCTGTGAGCATCACACCTGAGTTCGGTCTCTCTCTCTCTCTCCTTCGCTAGGAGATTGGCACTAAAGGGCGGTCTGTAGCGCATGGCGCTAAATAAACACCTAATAGTGATGCGAAGGCACTATGTGGTCCTGGACTGCCTTCGCTACCCGGACCATTTTGCGATGGTGCGAAGGCAATTCTCATATTTTACTTTATACTTTGGTTCATCTTTTTATACAGGCCCAAGACAGGCTTGGATGATGTCCCATGGAGCTTTTCTCCTCTAAGCAGGAGAAGGCGCTGTTCGGCCGAAGGAGTCCAGACGCGGTGAAGGCAACAAAGGTCATGGGAGGCACAGTGAAGGCAGCGTGGACCAAGTCCAAACCGAGTCAAAGACGGAGTTGCTGGTCTACGCATTCACATTGAGATATGTAGATGTACTCTTATGCCCCTGGGAATCACATGTTGTATGGTCTAGAGGATGATGCCTGATTTCCAGGGGTAGAAGGGGAATGTAAAAAGTGTCTGTTGACCTCCCTATAAAAGGCGGCCTCCCACCAACGCGTAAAAGGCTGATTCCCGAGAACACTGTTGATAAGTAATTTACTGTTGCTTGTCTCTGTTCTCTGTCTTGGCTGTTGTTCGGGCTCATTGGCTTCGGCTATATCCCAACACCACCTAGGTCGGCCGACCTGGGCCCAAGCCCAATGGAGCCCATATTTGGCCACAGCAAAGAAGCACACTTCAGGACCATCATAATCGTTGATTCCATGACGGTTGGATCCAAGAGATGGGAATGGTCCAAGGGGAGGTCACATGGATTGAGGGGCCCACCAACGCATCTAAACATACTCAAATTGAGCAAACCCACCTAGAACCGTCATTAGGACCCACTCTGCAGTCACCCAAACGAAGATGGGCCCGAAAGGAGCCGGTGGCCGGTCGCCCGACCTAGCCCGGTCGTCTGACCTGGGATTCGCGCCAAACTCAGTCAGCTTTGACGTGGTGCTTCCCACCGCCTCCAGGAGTCCATCCCGGCCATGCATCACTCAAGTCGGTGCATCCTAGGGTCGACCGACCTAGGGGGTCGGCCGACCTAGACCCGGGGCCAAACGGCTTCAACCGCCTCGGGGTGCCTCTCCACCATCCTACTAAGCTATAAATAGATGGCCTTGGCTCCTGTTCAACACACACCAGAAGGAAGAGCTCCATTTGCTACAAGTTATAGTCTTAGTTAGTAGTGAAGTAGTTCTAGGAGTTGAGCTTCTACAGGTTTCCGAAGGAGTCTTGGTAAGCCTAGAGCTCAGTTATCTTTATATCCTTTGCTTATTTATAAGACTTAGAGCTTTAATGGAATTACTATCTTGCTTATGTTATTTGGCTTATAGTCTTGTTTGTTCATCATATAAGTTGTATGTCTTGCACCTTAGTATAGTGGATGCATGTTATGGCAATGGCCCAGTGTACCGCAAGGCTGCTCTGTTTAGGTGGACCATAAATAGAGTTGTATTTCATATGGTAAACGTGGTGTTTGGTATATGGAATAACATTGGGGATACCCTACCCCACGTATTCAGAGGTAGGCGGCAGGTGGTGACAGCCCTGTTCGTCCCTTGTAATCCTCGCCGTTTGGGTTTGGGCGTTTGCAGGCCTTCGTGATAAACATCGTGACAGTACCCTTGGATGAGGGGATCCCATGACTCCTCGATTTGCCCTCTAACATGTGTTCCTTCTGAGCTTGCATATACACACTTGTAGAAATGTAACCCATATGCAAGAGGTACATAGAATCCCTAGTTCTCTCTTAGGATCTTTATATTAACTAGACTTATATAATGAGCAATGAAACCTTCTGTGTGTCACACTACCCATCTATCAATGTTTACCCCTTGCTAGAGTTTGGTATATTAATAATGTTATGATTGAATACAATGGATAACTACTCTAGTCAACCATCGCCTTCCCTGTGGATTCGATACCCTGAATACTTCCGGGTGAAAGCTACAACGGTATCGGTGCGCTTGCGGATTTATCTGCGATCATAAGAAATACCAACAAGCTTTCTGGCGCTGTTGCCGGGGAATGGCAATGGTTGAAGAGTGTGGTTAACCCATGTACTCAATTAATAGCATGATTAATTACCACTACTCCGGCAGGGTTATCTTTGCTCTGTTTCTCTTGATGTGGAACAGGGTAGTGTATGATTGGTCTTGAACTGCCAATGGACTTCATCGACAACCCATGATTATCGGGAAATACGATCTCGCATCATATCTTCCTAGGTAGTCTGATTGGCAGCAACTCCAGTCAATCCTACATCACCAATATTGACGAGTGCTACTGCCGAAAGAACGATTCGAGAGTTCTCGATTCACTCTGGTTCGCAAACCAACCCAGAGCTGAACATGAGAGACACCGTGTTCGATCTTAGGCTAGCATCTGTCAAATTGTTACACGCCTGCCCATTACATGGGAAGACCAACGCGAACGGACCTAAGGCCAAGGCTCAACAACAAGGCCTACATGATCCCGTCCGAAGAAGACAAACAGGTATGGCAATACAAACCATCTTCAAATGTTACATAAAGTCAAAACTTATGATGGAGACGTCCTCACTCGACGGAGGTAAACCGATGAGTCCTCACCGGCAGGTAAATCGGTATGTATCCCATATTTATTTCACATTGCATTTTTTTGAATTCCAATCTCTGCATGTTTACATTCCAACTCAATTTTGTGCATTAAAAAATTAAACATGGAGTTTTTCTCTTGAAATCCCTTTGGATTCCCTGCTCCTGCGTATGCATACATAATCTTAATGAGCTGGGGCCACATAGGATAGCCGAGCCAGCTGGGCCGGAGAGGAACTAACAGGCCGTCGGCCGACCCCATGGGTCACCCGACCTGTGGCTACCTCTCTTGCGCCTCATTCACTCATATTCAAAATAGCTTTTGCATCTGGTTTGCCGCTACGTAGGCTCAGCAGAATGGGCCCTGTGCCAGAGTCGCCTGACCACAAACGTCGGCCGACCTAACCCTAGCCTTTTACAGCAAATTCAATCACTATCATTTCATACCAGCAAATCCAGTGCAAACCTTGAAAGCTTTGCTGAAACGGAGCCATGCTAGGGTCGGCCGACCCAGGCCGTCGACCGACCCCGGGCCTCCTCTGTTCAAAGAAAGCCGGTGCCCTCCACCGTCAATTCTTGCCCCTAGCTAAGCTGCCAAGTGCCCCCGGCCTTTCTCCTATCCCTCCTTAGGATTTTCAAGTGATTGGCTCCCAAGTTTATAAAAAAAAATAATACAAATAAAAGCAAGAACTTGTTCTAGGATAAGTTCCCCTCGGGTATTTTTGGTAGCTAACTATTTTAGGTTGCAACCGAAAAGACCTAATGGTGTATGATGCCTAAGAACATGGAGCTGCATCAGCAGCAAACATTGGTGATGCTAGTTCTTGCATTCCTTGCTTAACAAATCTAAAGAAAAAAGAGAAAGATATAGCCGGCGTGGCTTAATGGGATTAAGACAACTGGGTGTACATGCCATTGTGGCGTTGCACCTCAGTAGCCCCCATATGGCTCCTGGCTCCGCCTTGCCTTGCACCCTTGGTTCTTGTGCTTGCTTTCATGAGAAAAGACGTCTGCTCGTGTTTTGCCGCCTTGCCAACTACTTGTTGGGGGAAATCCCAAAATTTAGTGTGCACTTGCAATCCACATGCGACCGTGTCACCATCAATGACATCACTAAGAGCCAAGGAACTACCGTGATGGAAATTCTAAACTAATCGCCAACGGTAAGTATGCCAAGGTAAGTATCATGTCATGCTTTTGACTTTAAACAAAGCCCTTCCGGGAGGTAACCCGAAGTTCACCATTATTATAGTCATGTTCATCCTCATGTGAAGAGTAGCTTGATCTGGTTATCATGCTTCATTTATCTATCCTCATATGCTCTGGTTTGAATGTATTCTGCAAAATGTGTTCATAGGCTTTTTAATTTAAGCATGGTGCTTAGGTTAAACAACCTGCTTTAATTAAATTTGACATGGTGTCAAGTTTGATTAATGAACTTTTGAGTAAATGCATGTATAGATATTGGTTGTATGTATGGACTAACCCCTGCAGGAAAGATTTCAAATTCAATCGGATATGTCATCAAGCTTGATTCAAATTGGAGATAAACCAAGGCATTGGATGCGCTGCAACAATTGCTGCACTACATACAAGGAGGTACATCACCTTTCGAAGGTCCACTATGAGTATATTGCAAAACCCCTTGTGATCATGTTGATGCGATTTAAATTCAGCCTTGTTTGAGTTAAGCTTACAAGAAAATGGTGAAAATAAAGTTTGAAAAAAAGGGGAGAAAGGCAAACATGATCTACGCTTAGTATGTTAAAGACCAATCTGTTTTTAGGCATGGATGTGAGCAACTAACCCAAGGGCAACAATGATTTATTCTTTATAGTCCTTCGAGTATTCGTTGTCCACTAACTTTTTGCAGGGATGAAGTAATGACTAAAGGATGGCAACATAACTTCAACATTCAACATCTTTAGTCACATGGAAGAAATTTGCACAATGAAGCAAGATGAATAGGGGACAAATCTTTTGGCACTCCTAAGCTCAAATCTTGCATTCACTTGCAAGATTAGAGTTTGGGAGAATTCGTCAGGGAAGTGTCTAAAATAATCTGTGCACTTATTTTCCTTTGAGCTCCTGCTTAGTTACCTTGAAAGATTTGTTTGCCATATAAAAAATCCATAAAAATTTGCATAACTTAAAAATACCAAAAATATTTGAATTCCAATAAAGGCTCATGGTTCTTAAAACCATGGAGCCATTGTTTTGTTTCCACTATGTGAGAATAAATGCAAGCAAAGGATCAAGTGTGGGGGTCTCGAGCTTTCTGACGCACATGTGATTGAGACCACCCACAACTATGCTGCACAACATCGCACAAGGCTACACAAGAAAGATCAAGGCAGAAGAGGCCCAGAAGGGGTCATCCGACCTCCCCAGATCGGCCACGTCCCTTTGATACCTCTCGCCTCCATTGTCGTCCAAAGCGATGGTTTGCGCATCCTATCTCTCATCCTCTCTGATTCATAAGTTTAAATAATTCCAAATTTAAGATGATCACTAAAAATTAAACTCAATGAATCCCGATGCTCCTTTGATATATATGTCCATCCTTGATTGGCTTGCATATTCTTTATTCCTTGCACATACACCTGTTGCTTGTGAACATATCTTTTTAGGAAAACATGTTTATCTAAGTGGTTGATTAATGAGATATGGTATGATGAAAGAAATCTTACTCTTTCTGTATAAAGTATTTGGGAGGTTTTTATTGCAAAAGTTTAAAATCAATAGCCCTGCAAAGTTCCTCAATAATATACCAAAGCCATATGTTGCTCACATTGAAAACCTTATACATATGCTGCTTGTTATTGCATTGATTGTTGTGACCCTTGCAAGATGCTCTTCATGCTTTCTTGATCAAGATCACGTACACTCCACATACATCTGCTAAACTTCTACACTGGAAGTTAGCAATACCCATCCATCCACCAAATAAATGCTCCATATGTTTTATGAGTCTCTCTCCAAATATCCTTTGCAAAAGAGACATGAGCTATGGAAAAATATTTTGGACACATGAAGGTCCAAGAAAAAAAAAGATATGCTCATGAAAGCATAGAGCATTAAAAAGAAAAAAAAAGAAAAAAATGATATAGCGCCATGCTTTCAAAATAAAGAGGAGAGGGATCATACAAAAAGGAGCTATCATAATTTCCACATACATTTTCTTTTGTTCCACACACATGCACATCTTGATCAGATTGTATGAATAGTTTTCTTCTTGGATCCACTCTTTGACTTTGCAATATATGTGATGCAAGTATGCCTTATCTTTACTCCTACCTTGAGATCCACATAAGCCTTTTAGAAGTAGGGTGAAAGAAGGCAAAAGAATGCCTTGGTGAGGAATTATACACAATGAGCGATCTGAGAGAATCATTTGAGGAGCTAGGTAAGGTTATGTTTTTGAAAATTTATCAAAAACCCAAGTTACTTAACAGAAGAGTTGAGGTGACTTGAATTAAGGCCGTTCCGTTCCTCAACCATCCAAGATTACATGATAGACACTTCAAAATTCACAAGTGCAGGTATGTCTTGGAATAACTTATATGTTTGCATCATATCAATTGGAGTTATGTTTTCCACCTTAGTCTTTAAGCTTCACACGAGGACGAGTAAAGGCTAAGTGTGGGGGAGCTTGTTGACGGTCGTTAAGTACCACTTTTGACCGTCAGCTCCTGCAAGAAATATATCAAATATAATCACCAAACATAGTGATAGGGTTTATATCTAATCAATTCCACAAGTTTTGGTGAATATGTGAATGCAGGGACTAATTGGCAAAAGAGGAGGAGATTTGGGCTCAGGGCCAGGTCGCCCGACCCACCTAGGTCGGCCGACCTGGGCCCAAGCCCAATGGAGCCCATATTTGGCCACAGCAAAGAAGCACACTTCAGGAGCATCATAGTCGTTGATTCCATGACGGTTGGATCCAAGAGATGGGAATGGTCCAAGGGGAGGTCACATGGATTGAGGGGCCCACCAACGCATCTAAACATACTCAAATTGGGCAAACCCACCTGGAACCGTCATTAGGACCCACTCTGCAGTCACCCAGACGAAGATGGGCCCGAAAGGAGCCGGTGGCCGGTCGCCCGACCTGGGATTCGCACCAAACTCGGTCAGCTTTGACGTGGTGCTTCCCACCGCCTCCAGGAGTCCATCCCGGCCGTGCATCACTCAAGTCGGTGCATCCTAGGGTCGGCCGACCTAGGGGGATCGGCCGACCTAGTCCCGGGGCCAAACGGCTTCAACCGCCTCGGGGTGCCTCTCCACCGTCCTACTAAGCTATAAATAGATGGCCTTGGCTCCAGTTCAACACACACCAGAAGGAAGAGCTCCATTTGCTACAAGTTATAGTCTTAGTTAGTAGTGAAGTAGTTCTAGGAGTTGAGCTTCTACGGGTTTCCGAAGGAGTCTTGGTAAGCCTAGAGCTCAGTTATCTTTATATCCTTTGCTTATTTGTAAGACTTAGAGCTTTAATGGAATTACTATCTTGCTTATGTTATTTGGCTTATAGTCTTGTTTGTTCATCATATAAGTTGTATGTCTTGCACCTTAGTATAGTGGATGCATGTTATGGCAATGGCCCAGTGTACCGCAAGGTTGCTCTGTTTAGGTGGACCATAAATAGAGTTGTATTTCATATGGTAAACGTGGTGTTTGGTATATGGAATAACATTGGGGATACCCTACCCCACGTATTCAGAGGTAGGCGGCAGGTGGTGACAGCCCTCGTCGTTCGGGTTTGGACGTTTGCAGGCCTTCGTGATAAACATTGTGACAATACCCTTGGATGAGGGGATCCCACGACTCCTCGATTTGCCCTCTAACATGTGTTCCTTCTGAGCTTGCATATACACACTTGTAGGAATGTAACCCATATGCAAGAAGTACATAGAATCCCTAGTTCTCTCTTAGGATCTTCATATTAACTAGACTTATGTAATGAGCAATGAAACCTTCTGTGTGTCACACTACCCATCTATCAATGTTTACCCCTTGCTAGAGTTTGGTATATTAATAATGTTATGATTGAATACAATGGATAACTACTCTAGTCAACCACTGCCTTCCCTGTGGATTCGATACCCTGAATACTTCCGGGTGAAAGCTACAACGGTATCCGTGCGCTTGCGGATTTATCTGCAACCGTAAGAAATACCAACACATACATCATGAGTTTTAGAATGACACGGTTTTCTTAAAAATCGGCTAAATAGTTAGTGAGGAGGACGGTCTCCCTTTAGTGGGGCGGACCGTATTATGACTTAGCCATTTTCAGAGTCGTTCTGGGTGTTTTTCAAAGCTAGGGCGGATGGTCTCCACAGGGGACGCGGACCATCCGCCCTTGAAATCAAAATTGTGGACAAAAACTAATGTTTCTGGTGGGCTGAATGGTTTGACCGACGGACGGTCCGTGTAGGGCGTGCAGACGGTCCACCGGCCATTTCTCTGCGCCACCAGAACCAGGAATGGTTCTGGTGTATTTTAACTTCGTGGGGCGGACGGTCCGCGCAGGGCACACGGATGATCTGCCCCTCTCCCCCACGCGCCACCAGAACCAAATTGGTTCTGTGTGGGTTTTCACTTTACTACAGTGGACAGTCCGCCACCTGGGTGCGGACTGTCCACCGGCTAATTTATGTGCGCGTCCAGGGAGTGTTTGGTTCTGACCGTCGTTTGAAAATGAACGGCAAATGGTCTGCCCCTGTGTAATGGTCGAGTCTGACAGCAATTATTGCTGTTGTAGTCGTTGGTTTTGAACGGCGGACCGTCTGGGCTTTGTGAGGCAGACGGTCCGTGAAAACTCGTATTTCATGGGTTATAAAGAGTAATGGCTAGATTTTGAAGGGGGCTCTATATATACCTCATGCCCGGCCGTGGGTGAGGTCTCTTGGCACTTTGAAAAGCTTTCTTGACATACTTGAGGCCTTCTTCTTCACTCTCTCACTCACTTTGCTTTGAGGTTGCATTCTTGTGAGATTGAGAGCATCCTAGTGCATTGTATCAAGAGTTTGAGCATTGTGGCACTAGGGAGTCTTTAAGCAAGCGTCATCAACTTGTTACTCTTGGAGGTTGCCGCCTCCTAGACGGCTTGGAGGAGTGGAAACCGTTGAGCCCTTCAAGAAGATTGTGAAGGTCCCCTGTTGTTCTTGTGAGAGGTTCTTGTGCTCACCTTGCCGGAGTGGTGAAGAGCAACTCTAGTGGAATCGAGGTGTGGAGCGGTTCTTGGTCCAAGTCGGCTCAAAAATCAAGCGGTGCCTTGATAGAGGAGCGATTGGAACATAGAATCCACCACAACGTGGATTAGGGGTGACCGGCAAGTCATCGATACCACGGGAAAAATTCGTCTCTTGTCATCGGTTATTTCTATTGCTCATTTACATTATCGCAATTTACTTTGAGAAATTTACTTTCATAGAGATTGAATTGTTGCTTATCACCCTAGGTTGCAAACCCTCATATAGGCTAGAAAGAGTAGAAATAGTTTTACCCCCTTGTGTTACTAATTAATTTTTAAGTGCTTGTGATTTTAGATCAAACCGCCTATTCACCCACCTTTCTAGTCGGTATCCTAGATCCTACACAACAGCCAGCTGAAGAACACGTCCCAAACGTAAGTCCGAGTGGAAGACCGATTCAATATGCAGTCAGGATACCAAGTCCATGAATCGTCTCCTTCGCACCATCTCTGGCCGACATCATGGATGGCAAACTTAAAAGGAAACTTTCCTCCAGCAAAGCCATCGTCCCAAAGAAACAAAAGAAAAGCCATACCCTGGTATGATTGCATTACAATCTCAATTCCTTCGATTCATAAAAAAATAACACTTGTCACATAGCGTATCGGCGAAACAGGACGAATCTTAGGTCAATCGTCCTCTAGGGCTGCCGAAGAAGCCGCCGAACAAGCTGTCGAAGCCGCAAGATTATTCATTGATGCAGTAACGATAACAATCCGATCTCACATGTCTTGCCTTCTATTTCCAAAATCAAATAATCTTTTAACGAAAATCCATTTAGGAAATGAATATTACACTCTTGGACCCTCAACCGGCTCAGATCCCCGAAACCCACATCGGATCGGCACAATAGGTAACTTCTTTATAAAACCCATCTTTGACTATTACGATCCTTAGTTTTAACTGATTCAACTGTAGATTCCTTGAGCTACTCTCCAACCCATTGTGGAAGAATCGATCGGAGATACGCAATCGGAAGTAGGTGCCAGTCAATCCGGTCAACCAATTATCCAACCAGCCATCTCTTCTCCGATTGCACCAACGCCTCCCCAAGAGCCTCAACTCATTCTCTCCCTCTCTCTACTCTCTACCCCTACTCTAATCTGAACTACACCATAAGACTCTCCCCTTGGAGGAGTGGAGAGGCTTGGAGGTGAGTGCAATGAAGCTTGAGGGATGAATGAGGTCAATGGAAAGTGTGTGTCTCATTTGGACCCCCTCCTCTAGTGTTTATAGGCTGTGGAGGTCGGTAACTCGAGGGTAGATTCCAGAGAATATTCCATAGCCACCTTCAGACTAGACATGTGGAAGCTGGAGACGAGGGGAGCCAAGGGCGGTTCGACCAAACCCCTGGTTCGGCCGACCCCCTATGGGCCCCACTCTCCTCCTCGTTTGCACAGGAGGCTGACACGTGTATCCATACTTGGGTACAGGGGTGCCTTGGGTGTTTCTTGGTATTTTACCCCCTGATGTGGGCCCTTCAATCCGTGTGCTTGCACGTGATTGGTCAGAAGTATGTTTCTTTGCTCTTGCGGGGCCATGGATCCGTGAGAAGCCTATGTTGCAGCCTCTAGTTGGCTTGAGTTGTGCTAGTTTAGCCACTTTAGTGCATTCCTACTTCATTTCCATAGATAAGTGACCTGCACACAAATATTCACCAACACTTGAGGAACTTGTTAGTAATAACTCCTACCTCTAGTGTTGATGTTTGCATTTCGTACATTTATGCAAGAGTTGACGGCCTTAAAATGGCCCTTAGTAGCCGTCAACAACACCCCACACTTAGCCTTTGCTCATCCTCGAGTGAAGGAGAAAGGACTAAGGTGTACTCCCAAAGGTATGAAACAAGCATAAGAGATATTCCAAACTTTACCTTGTACCTGTGAACTTTGAAGTGTCTATCATATCATCTTGAATAGTTGTAGACTGGAACGATCTTGAATCAAATCACTTCAACTCTTTTTGTCAAGTAGCTTAGGATTTTTGCAATAAGTTTTAAAACAAAACTCCTGCTTAGCTCCTCAATTGATACTCTCAGATCACTCATATATGTATGTTCTCACCGAGGCATTCATTTTGCCTTTTTGTCATCCTATTTCTATTGATATCTATATGTGGAGCTCATGGTAGGATATGAAGAATGGGGCTTACTTGCATCACTTATGTTGCAAAGTCAAAAAGCGGATCCAAGCAGAAATCAAATCATACAATCGGATCAAAATGTGCACATGTATAGACAGGGTGGATGATACATGGATAATGAGTCTCCGTTGTGTGACTCCTCTCTCTCCTTGCTTTTCCTTTTTTTGGAGGCTTGGGCTATCTTTCTCTCTTTTTGTGACATGCCTTTAAGCATGTGGCATACCTTCTTTGGGTATGCGTCTTTTATTTTTCTTTTTGCATAGCCCAAGCTTCTCCATTCAAGGATCACTTTGAAGAGAAGGGTCATGTCATCAATGAGAGATTTTATTTCATGATTGGTATGGTGGTACAATGCCAACTTCCAGGATAGAAGCATAGCAAGGGGGGTTTATGACATGCACATGTATCTTGATCACGAGAGTACAAAAGGAAATTCTTACCAGGGTCCCACCATTTGAGTAAGCTCAAAGCAATAACAAGCAGCATAAGAGTATAAGGTTTTCATGAAGGATCATCTTATGGCTCTGGTGGGACTTGGCATGATCAAAAGAGGCGCTTGCACGGAGATTTTCAAAATTTTCAATTAGAACTTCCCAAGTACTTAAACATCAAGAGCAAGCATCATGTCATCAAGCCATATCGCAAACTTCAACTATTTAGATGTGCATGAGGTCCTATTGATATTTATTCACAAGCATCAAGATGTTCGGTAAGGAATAAAACATATGCAAGTCAACTTTTGTGAAGTGGGTAGAGCAATGAAACTTGTGGATCCTTGTTAAACCTTCATGGTTTGAGTTTGCTTATGTAATTCAGTGTTAAAAATTTATCAAAAACTTAGGGACCAGAGAGAAAAAAGATGTGGGGATACAAACCGACGCGTGGGAAGAAGATGGGCCAGAACGGGCCTATGCCTGGGTCGGCCGACCCAGTGGTTTGGCTGAACCCACCTGAGCTCGGTTCAGGTTCCTGCTTCGTGTGCGTGTAGGTTCAGCGTGGTGTGTCGCATCTCATTGTTGCTTGATCAGCGTTCAGTTCTGGAGAGACCATGGCTCTCCCCAACACTTATTTTGTTCCTAGGTGCTTCATTCATTCAAATGCAAGTTATTGACAGAAAGGCTTCATTGGGTTAGATAACCGATTAGCCAACTTTATTTTATTCAAAACAAATACTGAGGCGCTTACAATCTGAATTGGGAATAAAAATTGGTAAAGAACATTAAACTAAACAATCCTAAACTAAAGTGCCTATGGAAAAAGGGAAATGGTCGGGGCATGCTCTATAGATGGAGGGCATCATAGAGCTTAGCGTGCCTCATGGCCTTGTAAAGGCGCTGCAGCTTAGTGCCAAGGCCACGACGGAGAGTGCGGAAGTTGTCCTTCAGCTCATCCGCCTCTACTTTACGCTCAGCTAACGCCACACTAAGCTTCCTATTTTCTAAGCAAAGCTTGGAAACTAGAGCCGTAAGCTGCTGAACTGAGGGGCCCTTGGGTGAGACCTCCATGTCATCAGGGCCCCCCGTATCGTCCTTCTACTGCTGCTGGTGGTCCTACCGCCCGATGGCCTTGGAAGGTGACTTGAGGGTCTCGGCCGTGCCCCTCTCCCATGGAGACGGGCCTAGCCCGATCCCACTCCTGTTTCTGGCCTCCGAGGTGTGTACCCCGAACAACTCTTGGCGAAGAGCTGGCGAAGGAGATCTGGAGAACGAGGCTGCATTGGAGCTGTTGTGCCCCGCTGCCTTGGGCGATCCTGAGACGTTAATCCCATGATGTGGTCAAGCGATCGCCGCCCCCTTAGGGTGGAGGTCACCCGTCGTCGGCCTTCCGGAGGGGCTATTGCCCCGTGCACGAGACCTTGTCGTCTTCCTTGGTGAGGGTGAGCGCACAGACGAACAAGCAGCTGAGGCGACGCTGGCCTGGTTCGGCCGAACTGGGGGTTCGGCCGAACCCCCAGTGGTGCCCCTCGCGCCCTGCTTGCTTCTTCAGGTGGTAACACGGCTAGGGACTCCACCTCCAGTACCTCGGCCAAATCCTTTAGTGATCACCGATGGGGGCCACAACGTTCGCTGGGTAATCCCCCATCGAGATTGAAGGTGGATCCAGCCTCAGCGACGATCCTCTGGTCAGCCATGGTGGTGAGAAGGGAAGGAAGGTGTAGAGTTGAGATGGATCTTTGAGTGGGTTAAATGAAGGTGAGAGTGAATTGAATGAGGAGAGGGGGAAGATGAGGATTTAAGGACGGAACCCTCTCCTCGGCCACTCAAATCCAACAGGACACCGAAGGAGGGGCAAAGGAACGTTAAGAGGAGCGGCTACACGAAGGCTGGGAGGTGGCCGCCCTCAACCTGGTGGGCTCCGCTGGGCCTCATGTTGCTCATGCGCCTGAGTGCAGTAGAGGTGAGTTGAGAGATAGTGGGCCCAAGTGCCAAAACGCACCAAGCCTAAGGTAAGAGCTAGGTAGAGCTAGGGACAACTAGTTGACCGTTGCCTTTACTATCACTTAAGCTAGACAACCTTTACTAAAGAGTTTATCAAGTGGACCATACCTTGATGACGTACCTTTGCCATCTCGGGGCATCGTTGCCTATGAATGATGGCCTTGCGGGTAAGGGTGACGTCAATTTTCTCATACTCGTCCTCTTGGTCTTGCCTCCTTGTTCTTGTATTTGCCCATGCTTCTATAGAGTTAGTGTTTGCAAATACCCGAGGGATAAAGATTTTCCCTACTTAAAGTTGGACATTTGTTTACAAAGAGCAAAATCATAATCTTGGGTGCCTCCTTTGTCCCGTGTTCAACCACTTTGGTGTCCTCCTTGCATGCCGGTTTTGAGATGATTCATGAATTCGTGGCTGCAAGGTTAGTGCACAAAATACAACTACAAGCCCTGCATAACTATTATGAAAGCACAACCTTCTAAGGGAAACTACGATGGGTGACCCTAGGGTGATTGTACGGATCATAGTGCCTTGGCACTAAGGATGAAAGATCTCGGAGATATCTAAGACAAGCATGATTTCTAAGATGATCCATGGTAAACTTTATGCTCATAGAAACGGGATCTCCGAAGTGATCAACTCCAAGATGCTCATAGCCTCTTGATGTGAGAGGATGTGCAACTCTGTGGGCTTAAGTGATCTTGAGTTAAAGGTGCGAGGGGATTGTGTAAACGAGTGCCCTCCCTAGGATGGACAGCTCCATATTTCTCAAGAAATAATCATGGTGCTCGAACAATCCATCCTAGGCCTCCAACGGAAGTCCATGTGGTATGAAGGATGAACTTGACTTCCATTGGGCATCAATCAAGTCAAGGAATAGGATGAGAATCTATTGAATCACTCAACATGATTGGCACTGATTGAAATCAAGGATATGGATGTGAGTTTGATTTCTCTTGATTTGATCGATACGGTCATTACAATTCCTTGACCAAATAGATTAAGTCCAATGGGACTATAGAGCATGGTCAAGTACTAAGGTGAATTTTTTGGTGATGTAACGACACCTTGGACGTTCCCTTAGTGTGGAAGGGTAACGAACCCTTCCCTTATGCCATTTCCTTCTAGGAAGTCACAGTCAGTCAAAGCGGGTCATGAAAACAACCTTGTCTCTCAACCATTTCTTCCTTTACCTCCTTCGGGACAAGGTCCCAAAGATGGTTCAGAGGAAAATACAATAAGGGGACCTTGGGGTAGGAGTTGCATGAGGCAATCTTTCCATAAGGTTTCTGTTGCTTAGAAAAGGTATCTGCAGCCCGAGCTTAGATATGATAGAGATATGAGCTCGACCTCGGCTGATGATAGTCCCTTGCGATTCTTCCTCTCTCTGACAAAAGTCGAGGACCTAAACTCGTAAAGAAGTAACGCGAGATAGGGGGAAGAGGGAGGAACAAAAGCTGCCCTTAGCTCAACCCATCAGTCACAATTGCCTCTAGACAAAGGTACAACCCTCTCGCTTCCCCAGAAAGGGAGAGCGGGAAGAGTTTTCTCTTGAGAGCCTCTTGAGTCAAACCAGGTACATGCTGGCAAGAACACAAGTGCTCAAACTCTCGCAGATGATGATAGGGGTTCTCATAGCTTAACCCCGAGAAAGAATTTTTCTGAACAAACGCTATGAGTGAGGGAGGAATCTGGTAGCCAAATGAGGAATGTGATTTTTTTGATGGTTTGGCTCTAAGATTTGTCCCTAAAGGTCGGGAGGTATGTACGAGGATAACCTTCCATGGGTAGCTGGGGTAAAGGTAGAATCAAGGAAAAGATAAAAGATACGAGGATCCCAGGTTCGGAAATACAGCAATCAGTCCCCAGCGACAGTGCCAGAAAGCTTGTTGGCACTTACTAGCGTCATCTCAAAAGAGTAACGACGCCGAAGCGACCAACATGTATTTAACGTCCACGAATATATCCACAAGCGCACGGATACCGCTGTAGCCTTCCCCAAAGAAGAGTATTCCAAGGGTATCAAATCCAGAGGAACGTGTGTGCACACTACTCGCACTAGAGATCCAAGGACAACTAACCAAGTTGAGATCTACAGAGGATATTCTATGAACAACACAAGGAAGATGGGTTGATCTCTTGTTTTCCACTCACTTCGGGCACCGGCTTACCCCTGAACCCCAGCCGCCTCCGGCCAACAGTGTTGTCAGCACCTGTGGCCTACCCCTACTAAACCGTGGGTTAAGATGCGCAAACGAAGTGTAATCTATGACTCTGGCACCACGCCTACGCCACTAATTACTACTGCGATCCGACTACACTATCCGGCACATAGTCCCACCACAGCACTCCATATGAATATGAAGCGACGAACCCGCGAGTGAGAGATCGAACTTACTTCTACTTACGATATTGAATCATAAAAGATCAAAGACACTTACTAAGTACTTAATTGATAAGAACGAAGAAGCATCCAATGGAATACATGAACGGGTATGAGTGTTGATGATGAACATCGACACTCACTCCCAACTCATTCTCTCCCTCTCTCTACACTCTACCCCTACTCTAATATGAACTACACCATAAGACTCTCCCCTTGGAGGAGTGAAGAGGCTTGGAGGTGACTGGAATGAACTTGAGGGATGAATGAGGTGAATGGAAAGTGTGTGTCTCATTTGGACCCCCTCCTCTAGTATTCATTGGCTGTGGAGGTCGGTAACTCAAGGGTAGATTCCAAGGAATATTCCATAACCGCCTTCAGACTCGACACATGGAAGCTGGAGATGAGGGGAGCCAAGGGCGGTTCGATCGAACCCCTGGTTCGGTCGACCCCCTGTGGGCCCCACTCTCCACCACCTTTGCACAGGAGGCTGACAGGTGGGTCCTCACTTGGGTACAGGGGTGCCTCGGGTGTTTCTTGGTATTTTACCCCCTGATGTGGGCCCTTCAATCAATGTGCTTGCATGTGATTGGTCAGAAGTGTGTTTCTTTGCTCTTGTGGGGCCATTGATCCGTGGGGGCAGCCTCTGGTTGGCTGGAGTTGTGCTAGTTTAGCCACTTTAGTGCATTCCTACTTCATTTTCATAGATAAGTGACCTACACATAAATATTCACCAACACTTGTGGAACTTGTTAGTAATAACTCCTACCTCTAGTGTTGATGTTTGCATTTCGTACATTTATGCAGGAGGTGATGGCCTTAAAATGGCACTTAATTAGCCGTCACACATTAGTCGACATCAGTTAAGATTATCAGCTTTATGAATCGACCCAAATACTTGGGTAATACTTTTTCAAATATTTTCCGTTAAGCGCTTAAGGAAATTCTTCTCCTTTCAATGTTTCCAAAATGTACGCATTACCAGGAACGCACCGATTCACATGATATTGTCCCAATTAGGAGACCATTTTCCAAATTTAGAACCCCTAGTCCCTATCGGCAAAATCTGTCTGCAAACCAATTCTCCTTGAATAAACTCTTTGAGCTTAACCTTTTTATCATAATGCCCGCCAACTTGCGCTTTATTACTCTAAATATTTTCCAAGGCCCTCAATCAAGATTCGGCCAAATCATCCAATTCAAATTTCATTGAACTTTTATACTCATCGACAGTCAGGTTGTCTTGTTCCGATATGCGTCTTGATCTGATTTTGACCTCCCATGGCAAAACAGCCTCATGACCATAAACCAAATGATATAGACACAACTTTGTAGATCCATGTCACGCCATCTGATAGGCCCATAACGATTCGGTCAACGTCAAATGCCATCGCCTTGGTTGTTCATCAATCTTTCATTTAATGATTTTAATAATACTCTTATTTGATGCCTTGGCTTGCCCATAGGACTGCTCATAATAGGAAGAAGAATTTAATAGTTTGATTCCCATACTGGCAGCAAACTCCTGAAATTCATCGGATCGGTAGTAATAGTCTGAGGAATACCAAACCGATAAATAATATGCTCCTTGACAAATTCCACCATATTTCTAGAATTAACAATCTTTAAAGGAATTACCTCACCCCATTTTGTAAAATAATCAGATGCCACCAATATGAATTTATGTCCTTTACTCAACGATGGATAAATCTGTCTGATTAAATCAATTCCCCACCCTCGAAAAGGCCATGGCTTCACAATCGGATTCATAGCCAATGCAGGTGCTCTTTGCACATTCCCAAACTTTTGGCATTCTTGGCAACCTTTATAATATACAAAATATTCTTCTAAAATCGTCGGCCAAAGACAACCCATCTTTCTGATCACCCATTTCATTTTACAAGCCGATTGATGCGCACCACAAACTCTTTCATGTACGTCATCTATCGTATCTTTAGATTTTGATTTACTCAAACATCGGAGCAACACACCATCGATCGTATTATAATATAATTTATTATCAAGCAGAACATATTTAATAGCCATGAATCTTAATTTTCTAGAAACCTTTTGTGATGGATCCTTAAGATAATTCACAATATCATATCTCCAATCCCCGATTTCTGGTTCTATCATCATAATCTCATGAAAACGCCGATAACCAGAAGCTGCCTGCGCTAAGTTATTGGCCTCCTAATTTTGAGACTTGGAAATATGTTCAATATTCACCATCACAAACTCTTCAAAATATTGTATGAAGACATCATCCTTACGTTCACATTTGCCGATTAATTGATTAACCACCAATTGAGAATCTCCGAAAATCTCAACAGCTTCAGCTCCGATTTCCAATAGTAATTTTAATCCCTTAAGTAATGCTTCATATTCAACCCGATTGTTTGTTAAACTAGGATCTATCGGATAACTGAATTCAAAATTTGCCCCCTCCGATGCCACATCCTTCACCACATGAAGAATCAAGGAACAATGTCCATGGCATCGGCTCAACCACCTTTGCTTCACCTCCGATGTGTTGAGTCACGAAATCAGCCATGACCTGTCCCTTTACTGCTTTAGCCGATTCGTACTTCAAATCAAACTCCGATAATGCTAATATCCATTTTCCAATTCTCCCTTTTAACATTGGCATGGACAACATATATCTGACCACGTCAGTTTTGCAAACTACTGTGCACTCGGTAGATAACAAATAATGCCTCAATTTGATGCAAGAGAAATATAGGCATAAACACAATTTTTCAACTGGAAGATACCTGGTTTCTGCACCGATCAATTTTTGACTCAAATAATAAACCACTCGTTCCTTCGCCTCAAACTCTTGTATAAGAACAGACCCGATTGATAACTCATCGATCAACAAATATAATCGGAATGGTTTATCTTTCTGAGGCGGAATCAAAACTGGTGGTGTCACCAAATACCTTTTTATCATCAAATGCCTTTTGTTGCTCTTCTCCCCATATGAATTCCTCATTGGCTTTCAATTTCAGCAGCGGGGAAAAGGGACGAATTCTTCCAGACAAATTTGATATAAATCTTCTAATAAAATTAATGTTACCGATTAACGATTGGAGACTCATTTTATCAGTGGGTGGCTTAGCGTCATTAATAGCCTTCATACTTTTCTGTCCGATTTCAATACCCTTTTCATGAACCATAAATCCCCAAAACTATCCAGCCGATAATCCAAATGCACACTTGTTAGGATTCATCTTCAAACCATGTTTTCTTGTACATTCAAGAGTTTTTCGCAAATCGGCCAGATGTTGCTTGTAATCATCGGACTTCACGACCACATCATCTATATAAGTTTCAACAATTTTGCTGATCAATTTATAAAATATATAATTCATTGCCCTTTCATATGTAGCGCCAGCATTCTTCAAACCAAAAGTCATTACAACCCATTCATATAATCCAAGTGCACCAGGATATCGGAACACAGTTTTAGGAATATCTTCTTTTTGCCATAAAGATTTGATTATATCCTGCATTGCCATCCATAAAACTAATCACCTTATATCTTGAGGCCACATCGACTAACATATTAGCAATTGGCATCGGATATCCATCCATCGGAGTCACCTTGTTAAGATTCCTGAAATCCACACATAATCCCAATTTTCCATTTTTCTTAAAAACAGGAAAGATATTAGATATCCATTCTGCATATCGGCAAGGTTGAATAAACTTAGCTTCATACAATTGAGTTATTTCGGCTTTTATGTCGTCATTTAATTCTGGTCTAAAACGTCTCGGCGCTTGTTTGAAAGGACGATACCCTGGCTTGATCAGGAGCCGATGTTCAACAATCGATCAACTTAAACCTGGCATTTCATAATATTTCCAAGCAAAACAATCATGATAGTCTTTAATTGACTTTATTAATTCTTGTTTAAACTCAAGATCCAACTTATCACTAATATATGTCGGTCGAGGTCTATCTCCTAAACCTATATCTATCTCTTCTAACTCATCGGCCGACATAAACCCTTGACCAAGTTTACCCTCATTTTCTATAAACTCTTCCATTAATACAAACTATCAGAGCCGACAGCTTGGATCACTTTAAACCATTATCGAACACTTGTAGAAAATAGCCTTCCCAAGCTTTGCCCGATAAGCATTCTATCCCTTCAAACTCCCAAACCGTCAAATCGGCGGTGGTGACACCGACCGATTCATCGGCTTGAACAGTCCCAATGTGATCTCTATGCCATTGAATAAGACACTGATGCATGATAGATGGCACACAGCAATTAGCATGAATCCAATCATGCCCAAGGAGTAAACTGTAATAACCTTTGTTGTCGATGATGAAAAAGGTACTAAGTAAAGTATTGTTCCCGATCGTCAATTCAACATTTAATGTCCCTCGAGCTATCGACAGATTCCCTCCAAAGTCTTTGTGCATCATATTGGTATTGATCAAATCGTCAGGGCCTTTGCCAAGCTTCTGATATGTAGTATATGGCATCAGATTCACTGCAGCTCCCCCATCAACAAGCATCTTTGTCACTGGCTTCCCATCAACATATCCTTTGACATACAATGGCCTCAAATGCCGATAGTTCTCATCAATTGGCTTTTCAAATACATCTTACTGGGGTTGCAGTACTAGTTGTGACATGGCTTCTTCAATGTCATCAGCCTCATCATTGGTTGAATTCATATTATATTCAGTGGGAAGTACAAATACCATATTCACCGATGCCGATGGTCCTTCATCATCAGGCTTGTTCTTAGCTCTCCAGGTTTTGGAATGATCATCTCCTTGATGCTTTTCCCTGAGCTGTTCCTAAAATCGGAGACGCTGAACCCTCCTTTTCTGAGTCTTAGTCAAACCTTCTAGACACCACTATGGATTAACCTTGGGATGTTGTCCCGGCTTGACTTCTTGCCAATCATCTAGTTCTTGCACTTCTTCTTTCTTTCTATAAACTAGCCGATCATGCCCAAGAACATGTTCTTCATTATATTTTTGGCGATCATTATACCTACGGCGGTCATTTTCCCATCGGTCATAGCATCGATCCTCATGCTCACGCTGATCATGATATTCACGCCAATCCTTGCGCTCTTGCTGATAAGCGACTTCAACATGCCATCCACAATGACGTCCAAAATCCAAGCGATCATGCACAGAATGATGTTGCCTTTTTTGATTCTCGATAGCTCTCATACTGATTACTGCATTCCGGACAATCGTAGATAGACGAAAGTCTCAACTTTTTATTCCAACAAAATCTGAAGAACGAACATCCCCAATGTTCTTCATCATCAAATCTTTTCATTGGAGGACTTCGATCTCAGTCTTGCTGACGCATGTATTTATCAATAAGCTGTCCTGACGTCGCCCGAGGTTTATCCTTGCATCAGCGATCTTCCCAATATGCTTAATGATCCTGATTTCTCACCTCATCGGCCGACACTTGACATTCAGGGTCAACAACTCTTGAATTCTTCATATGGTCCAATGTGAGGACTTTGGCTTTCATCTTCTTGTCTTGGGGCACTCCGATTTCAACCATATTTTGAGGAAACAGATGCCCTTCAAGTTTCATCGGCTTCTTGCCAGCTTCAACCTTAATGACCCCATGCTCAATAGCCGACTGAATTTTATTACGGAAGACTTTGCAATCATTTGTATGATGAGAAACTGAATTATGCCACTTGCAATATTACTTCTTCTTTAATTCTTCGGCTGAAGGAATCGTATGATTAGGAGATAGCCTGATCTGTTTTTCTGCCAACAGCAAATCAATATTTTATCAGCATTATTGATGTCAAAGCTATACTTCTCTGGCTCAACCTTCACCCACGGACACGCTACGGAGTTTTTGCTTTTGTTCCATTCAGCCAGATCAACCTCTGCTTCTTCACCATCCGATTCAGATTCAATGTTATCAAGCTTTCTCTGATATTTCTCCCTCTGATATTCATTATTACGTCCTTCATGCTGAGAGAGCTTCTGAATCATATTGTAACACCCTAAAAATAGGCTTTAATAAAAATTAGGATTTAATTTATTTAATCATTGTTTTGTTCATGACATATAGGAGTTTATCTAAATTATGTCAAAATTTGAAAGCAAAGGTAAGCGTAGAAAACATGTATGTGCATTCATGCCAAAGCATATTTTTGTTTGCCAGCAATTCTTTTGATGGGTTTTGAATTCATATTTGAAATCCTCTCGGAATTTGCTTTTGAATGACTGCATATTTGCTTTACGCGATTAAGTACAGTGTTGACCGCTAAACTTTTAGCCTAGTCCGATTTTGGTCCTTTAACTCCCCTGGTAGCATGCTCCGCCCCCTCCGGCTCCCGGCCCACTCGGCCCAGCAAGGCCGCGTGCGCCTCCGCCTCCCCGCTCCCGCTTCCCTTCTACTGAAGGTGCGCCGCCCCTTTCCGTTTTCGGCCGTGCCGCCGACAGGCGGGCCTCGCCTGTCGGGGCCATCTTCCCCAACCTAACCAGACTCCCTTCGGAGTCCGTTACACCGCCGGCAAAACCACCGCGCGGGTATTAGCTCGCCCTGCTCCAAATCGGTCGGAGCCTCGCCCTATAAAGCCCCGTGAGCACCCCCGCCGCCGTTTCTCTTTTCGCCCGATGCCCAAAGCTGTTCGCTGCCGTCGCTTGTTGCCGCCGCCGAGGTGAGCTGCCGCCGCTCGATTTCGTCGCCGTGGGAGCCCCGCGTTCGCCGTTGACCCCCTCCTCGCGTCTGCAGGAGCACCCCGAGGAAACCCCGGCGCCCCGGAACTTCATCGCCTGCTTGAACCACCGCCGCACCATGCGCCATCGCCCGAAGCAACTGGTCGATGACGACGCACCACACCGCCGCCCGATCGTCGACCCTAATCACACCACTAGGTTCGCCTCCCTTCCCTCCTTCTCTTGGACCAAACGATGTTGAAAACTGAGCCCGGAATCGCCCGATTCACTTTACTCCGGCGAGCTCCACCGCTTGCCGCCACAAACTGCCGCCACTGTCGCCCCCGCGTCGCCGTCGGTGGAGCCAAGCCACGCCAGCCGTCCATTTTCAGATGGACTGCCGGATCTGAGTCAACAGACTCGGATACCGGTCAGCCTGGCCGTTTTTCTAAAGAGTCCCCTGGTTTCTTGGTAATTAACCAGCGGTCCAAAACCTGTAGAAAGTATTTATAATTAGGCCCTGTTTTCTTTTATTTTAGACCCTAGGTTTTCATAAATTAGAACCCGCCGTCCAGCCTTTGTTTTTCGCCTATTAGACCCCAAGTTTAATCTATAATTATGTTTAAGCCCTCGGTTTCTTACTGTTTAGCCCTTAGGAAGTTCTGTTAATTGTAGTTAAGCCCCTAGACCTTGTTTTAGCCCCAGAAAATGCATTTTAACTCCGATTTCAGTGATTCTTTCGCTCATGTGTTCATAGTAATGCATAGAATAGTTTTATTAGCTTTTTAGCCACTGTTTGTATTGTTTGGTGTACTGTTCTAATTTATTTTACGTGATATGCATGTACTGGCTTGTCTGAATTTGTGTTGGTGATTGTTGATCGTGTCTAGACGGTGAACTGTTCGAGTCGTCCTTTGATCAGCACTTTGAAGAGCAAGAGCAGCAGCTACAGTACCAAGAGGAAGGCAAGTATAACACGAGAAATTCCTTACAACTTATACACCATTAACATACATTACATTCATGCATGAGTTTAAATTGTTTAAGGTTATCCCAAGTATTCTTATATCTTATTTCCTTGCTCAACCGGGTTATGCACCTTTTGGGTAGTTTTGACACCAGATTTTGACTTGCCTAATATAAAAGGAATATTGTTCATTGGGATATGTCAAATAGCCAAGGCTGGAGGCCGAGTCTGGTTCTGACTTGATGATCTCCGATTCTGATCGGAAGTGCTCCGATTGAGTTCTGATCAGATACGGCGGAAAGAAGGCCGGAGCGTGTACAACTTTGAAGAAAAGGGGTGCGTCTTGAAGCTTCTTCATGGCCTGATCATGCAGCAATTGTAATACTTTTGGTAGTTATAGATTAGTTTGTTTTAAATAAATTAGAGATAGTGTCGTAGCCAATAAGGATTACCTAGATTTTCAGGGTATAAATATAAACCCTATGCCATTGTAAAAAATGTTCACACAACGATCAATACAAACACAATTTTCGGCCCTTGTGCCAACAACCCTTTTCATTGAGTTCTTCAGCAAGCAGGGCTACATCATCTTGACCTCCGGTTTGTCTGTAAGTGCGACATCTATCGAGTTATTTTAGGCTTTAGATTGAAGCGTATCGCCCTTCTTCATCTATATAATTCACCAATTTATCGAGTTGTTCTAGACTTTAGATTGAAGAGTATCGCTCTTCTTCATTTAGATCACTCACCCTTTACCGTATCTTGTTGATTTTGTCTGATCGGCTTACATCTATTTGAAAGATCTATTCCGTTTCATTGCAATTCAATCTTTGTAATAGATCCGTTCATATTGTTTATACAGCTGATTTAAATTTAATTATCAAGTTACAAATAACTCTGGTTTAAATGAGTTCTTTGATATATATCGATCTATCGGAGTAAATAAGCTAATCGGTGCCCTGCTAGCAACGCTGTCTCGAAACCGATCTGATTGTTAGTGACATGGGATTTAGTTTGTTCAATGCCTTTGGAAAGATGCATATTAAAGAATGAGTTTAAATTAGATTTATCTCCGATTCAGCTTTTACAGTCCATGGCTTGTTTTAGTATATTTCATATCATCACGAATTAGACTTAAGGCCGATGGTTCATGCTCGCATCGGACTTCTCTTCATATTGATCCGATTGCCGGAACGAATCGGGGCTTTGGCCGATGAGTTCCTTGTTATTTACTGATTAAACTTTACCTTGTCAATTTTAGGTCAAATTGACTGGCACGCCACGAACCTCAAGATTTTGGACCTGCACTGAAGTTCAAGCAAATGTTCCAGGCCACAATGTTAATTTCCTAAAGTCAACACCTGACTTTTTGGACATCAACACATTTTGGCACGCCTGGTGGGACAAGAGCTTCCGCGATGGCACCTCCTGGAGACAAAGGCGAGATTCCTACTGTCACGATGGAAGACCTTAGTGATGAGCAGAAGAAGCTCGTGGAAGCGCAAATTGAAGAATTCAAGAACATATGCCTAGATTCGCTCAGCAAGACTCGCAATGCTGTGATCAAGAAAAATCAGTTTCCTATCCCCAAGGAAGCGTTTGATCATATCACGGCAGAAGAAAGACAATTCTTTCAAGATTATATAGATGCTAGTGTGAGTCATGCTATGATTAACCAATCTGGAATATTGGTTAACATGGTGGTGGGATCGGTCGCCAAGTTACTGGATGGAGCATTATTGAAGGATATCCAAAAAGGACCGGCTTATTTTGGTGCCGGTGCTTCTGCAGCAAAGGATCTCAAGAAGAAAATTGTGCAGATCAGTTCGTCTACTTCACCAGAAACGCATCCTGAGTCATATGAAACTCCCAAGACAAAGAAGCTAAAAGCCAAGGCGGCAGACGGAGGTGAAGAAGAAGAAGAAGAGGAGGAAGAAGAAATAGGGGATAAGGATTCTGGCGCATCTCAACACATTGATCAGTTTGGAAGCCGTATCCCTGTGGTTAATGGTAAAATGGTGTATCCTTCTTACTTCAACATTGAAAATCCGCCAAGGAACACGGGAGCTGACTATCGGGAGCCGTTGGTTGGACCTATTGAAACACTAGTCATAATGACATCGACACATGCTCCGATCAGTCAGGGGAATTATGCTCAGGAGGATTTGACAGATAAGATTGCTGATGTCATGAAGAATCAATTTTGTTTGAAACCTAAGGGGCAATCTTATCTGTATCGAAAGCCGTATCTAGACTGTTTTGACGCATTGCCAATGCCAGCCTGATTCAGGATTCCTGATTTCTATAAGTTTTTTGGACAAGGGAATGTTACTACCATTGAACATATTAGTCATTATACGATCCAATGTGGTGAAGTAGCATCTATTGATCCATTGAAAGTCAAGCTTTTCCCTATGTCTCTCTCTGGTTCGGCCTTTTCATGGTTTTCTTCATTGCCACCATATTCTATCGGTAATTGGGCCGATCTAGAGAAGCAATTTCATGCTTATTTCTTCATGGGAGTGCAAGAGACCAGATTATCCGATTTGACGGCTCTCCGATAGAGAAATGGGGAATCGGTTAGTGAATTTGTTCAAAGATTCAGAGATGTCCGTAGCCGATGCTATTCGTTGAACTTATCGGAGGCACAGTTGGTTAATTTGGCTTTCCATGTATTGTTGCCCCAAGTCAGAGACCGATACATAAGTCAAGATTTTGAAGGCTTGGGACACATGATTCAGAAACTCTCTCAGCATGAAGGACGCAATAATGATTATCGGAGAGAGAAGTATCAAAGGAAGATTGCTAACATTGAGTATGATTCTGATGGTGATGAAGCTGAAGTCGATTTGGCTGAATGGACTAAGAACAAGAATTTTGTTGCCTGTCCATTGGTGAAGGTCGAGCCAGAAAGAAGCTTTGATATCACTAAGGCCGACAAAATATTTGATTTATTGTTGGCAGAAAAACAAATCAGGCTGTCCCCGAATCATACGATACCTTCTGCTGAAGAATTAAAGAAAAAGAAGTATTGTAAGTGGCACAACTCAGTATCACATCATACAAATGATTGCAAAGTCTTCCACAATGAAATTCAGTTGGCAATTGAGAAGGAAATTATCAAAGTTGAAACTGGAAAGAAGCCGATGAAGCTTGATGGGCATCCGTTCCCTTAGAATATGGTTGAAATCGGAGCACTAGATAGAAAGATGAAGGCTAAAGTTCTCACATCGGACCATGCGAAGAAATCGGGAGCTGTTGATCCTGAGTGTCAAGTATCGGCCGATGAGGTGAGGGATCGGAACTATCAGAATTATCGGGAAGATCGCCGACACAGGTGTTGGTTTTTTATACTAGCTATCCTACTATAGGGGGTCTCTAAGTAGTCGAGTTGTTCGTAAGGGCCTCGCCGGAACCAGAAGCACGATGGTGAACACGAGACGATTTAGACAGGTTCAGGCCACCTCGAGTAGAGAGCGTAATACCCTACGTCCTGTATGGTGGATCGCTTCGTATTGATGGTTATGATTTTACAAGGGGTCCCTGCCTCACCTTATATACTCAGGAGACAGGGTCTACAAGGCAAGAAATACAAACTCCTAGTCGGATACAATACACAGAGTCCTAACATGAGTAGGCCGAGTTGTTTCCTAGTACCCGACTTGTTTCCTTAATTTGTACGCCTCTTCCTTGCATCTGTCAGAGTTGCCGGCCCAATTTCCTAGCGGGCCTACAGCCCATGAGGACTCCCATGGATCTTGGACCGTCAAGCCCCGAGCGTCTTCATGTCTTCACGTCTGCCGAGTTGTTTCTCAACAGTTTTAGCATTAGCTGAGTTGTTTTCTCGTCATCCTGCTTGTTGAAAACCTTCAGAAGTGAACATGATGTAGTCCTTGCCGACTTCTTTTGCAATCAGCCCTCGGGCTTTGATTTTTAAATCAAAGATGATGCAAAGACTTCCACATTTACTATAATGGTGTCCAGCTTTTGAAAAAAGATGGACCCATTATGAGACTAGGCCCCGAGCCTAGAAATGTTTTCAAGGATTAAAAACAATTCTAGGGTCTTTAATGAAAAAACTTTTCAAAAGAAATATACTATTTCCCCCCAGCCCCCAAGCTTAAAGCAGATGACAATAAGCGTAAAGACTTTTTGCAGAAATAAATATATTCTTTGATTTGGGAAAAACCACTCCTATTAAGCATCAGCCCCCGAGTATGTAAATACTTTGGGAAATGACCTAGCCCATTAGGAAATTGCTGCACAAATATGCATCTGGTTAAAAAACCATGAATACACAAGTGTTGGCGTTAATGAGAAGATGGCTTTCAGATAATACGCTTAGGGTTACCGCGTCAGTTTGTAAAAACAGAGGGTAAACCGCTTCACATTCCCATCTGTTCCAGCCGCCGCCCCCAAATCTCAAATCTTCCATACACGCGCGCCCCCCCCAATCCTCTCCAGCCCCGCTCAAGATCCTCTTCCAAGAACCTCAGCTGGCAAGATGGGTCGGAAGCTGTCGTCCACCAATCCTACGGGAAGCAAGTCCACAGCAAGCAAGCCGGCGGGGAGCAAGAAAACCCCGAAGATCCCCGTTCACTGGGATGCCAGTGTTCAAGAATGCCCCTGCTCCTGCACTCGTCTGGAAACTGTCAAAGGCGACAGATGAGTTAGTGCAAGATCTCATCAATCAAGGTTACCTCCTTGACAAATCAATTTCTTTCTGGTGCACGGATGTAGGGAAAGCGTGGCCATTTGATGAAGTCCATGAGATCGTAGTTTTTGCTGCTTTTTATGAGCATGGATTTGCTCTTCCTGCTCATGATTTCTTCAGTGGCCTACTAGCCTTCAATAAATTAGAGTTGGTTCATCTCAACCCTAATTCCATTCTCCAAATATCGCTCTTCATCCATCTTTGCGAAACATTTCTTGGAATCGACCCCCACTTCAATGTTTTCCGACTTCTTTTCTGCGTCAAATCAAGCCAGGACAAGGTCATTGGTGGCGCTAGAATTTAGCTTCGCAAGGGAATGAAGAATGTCTACTTCGATTTCAAAATGAATGACTCTATCAAAGACTAGGCGGACAAATGGTTCTATGTAGAGAACCAGCCCCCAAGATTGACAAAGCACTCTGGCCACCTGCCCCGCCCTCAGACCAATTGGAACGAAGCAGTCGACGAGGATGAAAGTACTGGACTCGCCGGGTTGTTAAAAATGATCTCTGATTTGAAGGAAAAGGGCCTGACAGCTATTGGAATAGCCAGTTCTTTCCTCCGCCGTCGTGTGCAGCCCTGCCAAAAGCGAGCGCACGCTGGCTATGAGTACTCTGGCCCCAATGATCCGACTAGGGTCTTCTCCAACGACTTGTCTTCTGATGAAGTCGCCATCCATGTTCAGAATTTGTTTATGGATGGCTAGTCATCCACCAGCAGCGGTAAGTTGAAACATCAACCCGAAAACTATCTCTGTAGTATCCGCATTCTTTCTGAACATGATCTAATACTTGTCTGAATGCCCAATTGCAGGATCTGCGCACAAGGTATGCTTCTGCGCCTCCAGCCGTGGAAGATAGCCCGACCGGCCTGCCTGAGCCGCCCCTTTCCCCACTGCCTTAGCAGTCCGCTGGTGGTTCTGGGAAAGGGAAGAAGAAAGCGGTGCCGGTCACCGACGATGTGGTGTTAGAAGAAGACTCCTCATCAGATGATGACACGCCCCCACAGCCTTACCCCAAGATTCTTGGTCAGGGAGGATCAGGCCTAAAGAGGCCTTGCTCTGACGACGCGCCAAGTCCCCCAATTCCCAAGAGGAAAAGGGCTGTGCGGAAGAAGGCTCACTCTGCTGTCGAGAAATTCGCTGACACAAGCCTGCCCATAGCAGAGGAGATTGGCACAGAGACAGAGAAAGATGTGGAGACACCAATAGGTGTTCCACTGCAGGCATCCCCGCCTCAAGTATGTCGAATAGCACTTAAAATCCTTAATCTTGACTTGTTCTGAGTTCTTCCCCTGATCAGCAAACACAGGAAGAAGAACCCGCTCGTCAGGAAGAAACTCATGAGCCTCAAGACATCCCATCTGGAGGGTTCCACTTCGACCTGGACGAGCCGGAATTTGATATGGATTTCGCTAGGTGAGTGATCTGCCCTATTGGTCAGCACCGTCTGTTTGTTTACTTTGTTCAGTAAATTGATTTTTGAAATCTTCTGTCTTGTTTAGCCAGCCGCCTACTGCTCCTCCCGCGCAATCACCAGAAATCTCGGAGGCGAACCCTGTTGACGGTCCTTATAACAAGAATCCGACCGTTAATAGGCTCAGAAAACCAATAAAGAATCAAGCATAACTTAGACTTTAGTATTCAAATAATGTTGTACCATGCATATCTAGAATATATTTGAGTACAGGGACTACGGTGCAAAAGATGGACGAACTTGGGCATAGGCCCAGGTCGGCCGACCTGGCTAGGTCGGGCGACCTGGACTGGACACCAATCGAGCCCATCCTCCACACAGGTCAAGAAGCACACTAGGAGATGATCATGGACGCTGAATCATGGTCGGTTCAAGTCAAGGGTGAGGAATGAGCCACGTGTCACTCCCATGGATTGAAGGGCCCACACCTCAACTCATTTGCACCCAAACAGAGTATGCACACCTGGAACCCTCATGAGGGCCCACATGGCAGTCTACCAGAGAAGAGTGGGGCCGAAAGGCGGCGGCACCAGGTCGGACGACCTAGCCCTGCGGCCGTTTCGCTCCCCCCTTGACCAGTACCTATAAATCGCCATCAGGAGTCCATTTGCGCCGTGCCATGCTGAAGACGGTGGATCCAAGGGTCGACCGACCTGGGGACTTTGGCCGATCTGGGCCCACCTCCAAACTGCCGCAACCGCCTCTGGCATCGCCTATGTGAAGCTATAAATACCTGCAAGGGGCGCCGTACTCAAACACACACCAGAAGAAGAGCTCTCCTTTGCTACAAGCTTAATCTTAATCTTAATAATGATAGTGCTAGTATTAGATCTTCTGAAGGGCTTTCGAAGGAGTCTTGGTAAGTTCTAGAGTTCAGATCTTGTATCTCTTTACTTACTTGCAATACTCTGAGCTTAATGGAAATATCTTCATACTTATGTTGTGTGACTCAGTTATACTTTATCTACTTAGCATATACTACTTATGTCTTGCACCTTGTTCAAGTGAATATATCCTATGACATTGGCTCAATGTGCCTCTTGGTTGCTCTATTTATTAATGTGATAGATTGAGTTGTATTTCATATTATAAGCATGGTGTTTGGAATATGGAATACTGTTGAGGGTACCGCTGCCCCACGGATTAGTAGAGATAGGCGGCAGGTGGTGACAGCCCTGTCCGTCCTTTGTAATCCTCCACATTCGGGAGTGGGTATTAGGCCTTTATGATAAGACGTCCTACTGTCGTCCCTTGATGAGGGAACCACTGGATACCTCGATATGTCCTCTTGCATATGTACATTGAATGAGCTTGTATAGGGTATTATAGTATGTCCAAGTCCCATAGGTGTGATGCTAATGAACCCTTTGTAATCTTTACTAATGTGCTATGACTAACTAAGACTACCTTAATGATGAGCAATGGACTTCTGTGTGTCAGATTACCCATTCACTTCGATATCATTTACCCCTCTCTAGACTATGGTGTATTAATACTGTTGTAAGTAAATACATTGGATGACATCTCTCTTTAACTAAACGCTTTCCTTGCGGATAAACAAATAACGATACTCTGGAATACTCCCGGGTGAAATGCTACAACGTACCTCTGTGCGCTTGCAGAATATCTGTAACGTTTAGATTTATGATAAGATATCTCTAGTGACATCACTAGTTTAGTGGTGATGCTAAGAAATACCAACAAGCATTTCTGGCGCCGTTGCCGGGGAAAGCAATGGTTAAAGAGTTTTGATCATCCTTGTATTTAATACAACATGATTAATTGCCAGTAATCTAGCAGGTTTACCCTTTTGCTCTGTTTCTCTGTGCCGTGAAACAAGGTAGTGTATGACTGGTTTCCAATTACCATCCAACTACATCGAGAACCCGAATACCATAGGAAGGAGGGTACGTTCTCGTGTCGTAATCCCTCAGGTGTTCTTGTCGGAGACCGAACCAGTCATCGGAGAGTCATCCATCCAAGGAGAACAACCCGTTCCCGTAGCACCCCAACCGGAAGAAGCCATGGCCGATAGGACCATCCATGATTGCTCCGCCCCGTCCGCTGCCCAGATCCCTACGGGTCTGAAAGTGGCCGTGGGGGACAATGCTTTTGAGCTCAAGGCCCCGTTGATCAACATGGTGCAGGCTAGTCCCTTCTGTGGGAAAGCCAATGAGGATGCTAGTGCTCACCTCCAGCATTTTCTGGAGGTATGTAGCACCATCACCATCCGGGGAGTCCAACAAGAGGCTATCCGGCTCGGCCTGTTTCCGTTCTCACTGTTGGGAAGAGCCAAACAATGGTTCTATTCCAACCGTGATGCGGTGAACATGTGGACCAAGTACTCCAATGCATTCTTGGCCAAATTCTTTCCCATTGGGAAAACCAATGCCCTTCGAGGAAGAATCTCTAGCTTCCAGCAAGAGTCCGGGGAGACTGTTCCGGAGGCGTGGGATTGCTTCCAGGACTACATTCTGGCATGCCCACACCACGGTACGCAAGAGTGGCTCCTGCTCCAGATCTTCTATCAAGGGCTGTCTCAGATAGCCCGTGAACACATGATGCTGCTGCTGGAGGGGCATTCCTCTCCTTGACCGTGGCTGCCGCTAAGCTGCTCATCGAAAAGATGGTGTCAAACCAAGCTTGGAATGACGACCGCCTTCAAGGGCGAAAACGTGGTATGCACACCGTAAAGGAGGTGGACATGCTGGCCGCCAAGATGGACCACATCATGAAGCGCCTTGATGACCGCACCAAGGATGGGGGCAACAGCAACGAAGGCCCACTAGATTCACACATGACGCGTGAAGTCTGTGGAGAAACTGACCACTCGGGGAACAACTGCCCCGAGACACAAGAGGAGGTACAGTTCGTGAATGGCAGCAATGGGTACTGGCCTCAAGGGAACTGGAATCAGCAATGCCCATTCTATCATGGAGGTAACAATAACAACTCCTTCTCTAACCAGCCTTCCCTTAAAGATCTTGTCCTTGGTCAGGCCAAGATTATTGAATCTATCTCTAAGAGGCTTGCTGCTAACGATAAGGCTCTGGAGGGCATAAATTCTAAAATAGAAAGTTTGTCCTCCACCTTCCAGAGCCAGCTGAGCTTTAACAAAATGCTAGAAACCCAATTAGCTCAGCTAGCCGCTGCTGTTCCTTCTGGTGACAAGGGGCGAATTCCCGGGCAACCGGATTCTTCTTTTGAAAATGTAAAGGCTATGTCCACGAGGAGCGGTAAAGCTACTCGGGATCCAGTCTCACCTAACCATACAGGGAAGGCAACAGCGCCAAGGAAGGAGATCCCAGAAGAAGGAGAAGAGCCTGAAGCCGAGCTAGCACTAGCTGGACAAACTGTGCCACATGAGTTCTACGATTCCAACATCTTGCCGTTCCCTCAACGTCAAAAGAAACCATCTGTAGACGAGCAATTCGCCAGGTTCATAGAGGTTATTCAAAAGCTAAACATACATGTGCCACTGTTGGATGCTATACAGGTGCCAACCTATGCAAAGTACTTGAAGGATCTACTCAATAACAATCAACCATTCCCAAGTACCGAGGTCGTGAAATTGAAAAAGCTAAACATACATGTGCCACTGTTGGATGCTATACAGGTGCCAACCTATGCAAAGTACTTGAAGGATCTACTCAATAACAATCAACCATTCCCAAGTACCGAGGTCGTGAAATTGACTGAAGAGTGCAGTGCAGCCATCCTAAACAAGGTCTCGGAGAAGAAGAAGGACCCAGGGTGTCCCACCATCACATGCACAATTGGGACACAGCACTTTGAGCATGCACTCTGTGATTTGGGGGCAAGCGTCAGCATCATGCCAAAGGTAGTATTTGACCACCTTGTCCCCTACTCCCATGAGACTGCAGCTGGCCGACTCCACAGTCCGCTACCCGGAGGGGATAGCCGAGGACGTCCCGGTGCGTATCCGGAATTGCTTCGTTCCTGTCGACTTTGTGGTGCTGGACATGGACGTGAGCAACGACTCGTCGCGCATCCTTGGGCGACCCTTCTTGAGCACAGCAGACGCTCACATCAATGTGGGTGCTAGCGAGATACAGCTCCACATTAATGGTAAGAAGGAGAAGTTTGAGTTCAGGCCAAAGGTGGAGCAATGCTCCATGATCAAGATCAAATATGGGAGGAACAGTCAGAATGTTAAGGAAGTGGAGGTCACACCTCCAGAGAAAAATAGCTTGATAAAGTTCATGGAGAAGTTCTGGGAGAAGGAACTCCCCATCCGGTATCATGCAAAGAACAAGAAGACTATACGAGGTGTGAAAGCACAGGCGAAGAAAACACCGGAACAAGCTGTCGACCACCAGAAGAAGGTAAAACAGGTATGGCGGGTTAAATCATCTGTATCCTCATCTCCAGGGTCAGATGCTGCTTCATCAAGTTGAATCTTACACCGGAGACGTCATCGCTCGACGACGTAAAACATGAGTCCTGCGCCGACAGGTACATCGGTGTCAACAAAATAAGCTTGGGGGAGGACTCCCAATCAAGGTAAGTTCTGGTAAGCATTATAGAATAAAGTTTTCTTTCAAATAAAGTTTGTAAATGAGAGCTATCTAAGTTAGTCCCTTAATGTTTTAAGTCTATGCTTTAACCTTTATCTTGGATATGATGAATAGTTGCTCTTATTTCTCTCTTGTACCTATATTTCAACCTGCTATTCTCCTAAGCTTTGAGTTTGCTGGTTGTGCATGATCTTTTCTGTTATCTTGTCTGTCTGTGGGTAGCATATACAAGCTCTAGTCTAGGTTGTTGTTGGCTATGATATGATAAGACTTGAGCTACCTTAAGATCTTACCAAGTAAGAATTGATAACCGGAGTTTTTTAGAAATAAAATGAAGAGTTCCTTATGGTGAATTAAACATTCCTACCAAAGCCTATATTGTTTTAAACCCCTACATGAGCTACTTGCTATTGCATTGAGTTTTGTCAAGATCATTGTGATTCTTAGAGATTTACTTCATGCTTTTAAAGCCAAGATCACGCACACACCACCATATACATGTTTCACTTCTACTCTGGAAGTAAGCATGCCATCCATCCACCAAATAAAAGCTCTACATAAAGTATGGTACTCTTCCCCAACTTTATTGCAAAGAAGAGACATGGGCTAATAAAAAAATGGACACATGAAGGTCCAAGTATACAAAAAGAGAGAGAGAGAGCACATGAAGGCTCTTGGTTTAAAAAAAATAGTCTCTAAAAGCAACCTCTATAGGGGAAGAGGAACCTTAAAAAAGGAGCTATCATTTACCATGCCACCTACACACGTGCACATCTTGGTTTGAGAGTATGACTTATTTCTCTTTGAATCTTGGTTTTGACTTTACAATATGTGCATTAGAAGTATGCTATAAAACTCTCCTAGCACAAAACTCCACTCCAATGAGTGACATGAGAGTTGAGAGAGGAACTGGGTGAGGAAATACACTTTGAGTGACTTGATAGTACCACCTAAGGAACTCTGCCTTTAGAAAAATTCCAAAACCTCCGGTTTGATTGTCAAGCAAGGTAGAAGGCAAGGTGCTTGGTCTAAGTCGTTCTGGCTACCAACCACTCAAGACAAGGAGAAGCTACAAGCCCCATAAAAGGCCAAGGTAATAAGGAAAGTTTATTTTACCAGCTTATTCAATTCTTGGTAGAATATCTTTGCTGAACCACTGGTACTTTTGAGGAGTAATGAGGAAGCAACTCCTGATCCACTGAGCCTAAAAGTTCTAGTTTTTGCTCGGGACGAGCAAAAGGCTAAGCTTGCGGGAGTTGTTGACGGTCCTTATAACAAGAATCCGACCGTCAATAGACTCAGAAAACCAATAAAGAATCAAGCATAACATAGACTTTAGTATTCTAGAATATATTTGAGTAAAGGGACTACGGTGCAAAAGATGGACGAACTTGGGCACAGGCCCAGGTCGGCCGACCTGGCTAGGTCAGGCGACCTGGACTGGACCCCAATTGAGCCCATCCT